>OU342746.1:422653937-423253937 GCA_910589775.1 Avena eriantha
TATGTGCCTTCGAAATTCCGAAAGAACGCACTTTGCAAGTCATACCAGTTGTGGATGGTGTTTGCCGGAAGTTCATTGAGCCATGATCATGCCATCTTCCGCAACATAAGTGGGAGATATCGGGTTGCGACCAGGCTGTTTCCGCCTTTAGCGATGCAGCAAGCTTGGAAGAAGTCCTGTAACCAGGTGTCTGGTCGAGCAATGCCGTCGTAGGCTTGGATATGTCTTGAGATAGCAATCCTTCCGGGAATTTTGTAGCTCTGATGCGTGGTCCGAAGCACTTTGGTCCCACGTACACATCATCGTTTCATAGCGCCGAGCCTCTATGTTGGAGTTGATCCTGCGCCTTGCGTCATTTGGGGATAGCGATCTTCCCGAATGTTGGATGTGGCTGCGGTGCCTTGGAGCCGGACTTCGGCTTCTGCCACCACCTCCTCCGCCATGTCGTCCTTGCCCTCCTTGGGGGCCGTTGTGATAACTGCCTGGTGGAGGGGGTGGGGCAGCTGAATTGTTTCCGGCTGATCGCCGGTCTCCGTCCGGAGCGTCATTATTCCGGTTCCGGGGAGGTTCTTGACTACGACGAGCCCCCTGCCGGCTTGTTCCAGTGTGGTTTCCGTCGTTCCTTCGTCCGCCGTTCCCACCATGGTGAGGCTTAGCCGGACGACTCTCATATCTAGGAGGTGGTATTCTCTGATGATCCTCCTCCCGACGTTTCTCCTTATCTTCTCCCTTTCGATTGTTGTACTCTCGTCGGGCAGGATTCGGATTCAGTGCAGCGATCGCGTCTTTCTCGGCCGCTGGAGCAACATTGCTCCAGTTATGCGTAGCTCTGCGATGCTGTCCGGATGATCCGATTCTTGAATAATTGTCTTCCCTGCGTTCGGGGTTATGATACTGCACCCGAACGTAATGGGATCTTACGTCAGCCCATGCCGGATCTGTGCGACATTGGTCAGAATCCGAGACCAGTTTTTGACTTTCGGACAGGGCGACCTTCTGCTGCTCCAGTCGCTTGTTGAGTAGCTTGATACCCAAATGGATCTCCTCTGGTCCTGGATTAGCCGATAGGATTTCTCGGGCTGCCACGGTATTCTGTACTGGGGTTGGGTATACCCAATCTCCGTTGCTGTCTTTCCGTGGCTTCCCCATCTCATCCCCGAAAAGGACGGCACAGACACGTGGGAATTGGTCATCACTGATGTGACGCTTCCGTGTCTCCTGATGCAACCGAGACATATATTCCTTGGTTGACATGTGTTTCTTCTCCACCTCGATGTTTTTGGCTTCATCGAGGAGTTGTTGACGACGCGCTTCTAGGGCTTGGGCCCTTTCGTCCAGCTCTTCTACAGTAAGTTCTGTAGTTGTAGGGATAGGTGTGGTTAGTGCGGCATCGATGAGTTTTCGCGCACCTTCTGTGATCACGTGTCCATCCACCGATGCTTCTTTTTTCGGCTCGTCTGGGATAAGTGCTCCATCCGAGTCTTCCTCGTATTCCTCGGCAATCACCTCCTCTGCCAGAGGGTCTTTTGCCGCGGTCTTGTTCTTCTTCTTTACGTTCTTGGCAGTGCCGGTAGGAAAGACGGCTTTGGGTCCGTTTCCTGGAGTCAAGCTCTGATCGGTACTTTTGGACATCTGGACCTCGGGATTATCTCCGACGTCCATGTCATCCTGCGCTTTGGGACAGTGTTCCCCGGATCCTTCATCCATGGCTTCTCCTTCTTCTGCAGATTTGGAATTGTACTCCTCTTCATATTCTGTGGAGAACTTTCGGAAATCTGCCGACGTCATAGATTCATCCGAGGATGCGGGAACGTCAGCATTTGTTCCAATTGCCTCCAGCACTGAGTCGGTGTTTTCTCCAGCATCGGCAAAGCCGGATCCGGATCCAACATATCCGAGGAAGTGCGACGCGTGCTTCCTGAGGTACCTGCGGCTTTCGCGATCAGCCATGTCAAAACTTTTAATGGTTTAGAGGATTGCATCTGCGCCAGTGCCTTGTAGTATCATACGTCTTAGTATGTACCTGAGGAAATGACTGTCTGTCCCGGCATCATTAGAGCCGAAATCAGTGTCGTTGATATGCTCCTCCTGGATTTTGACTTCCACGGGTGGGTCGATCTGGGATACGACTTCTCCAGGGAGATCCACTCCAGATCTGGCTTGGACCGTGAGGTCCTCTTCAGGCTCAGATTTCTCCACTATCTCCGCAACTGGTGCGGGCTGGGTGGGATTAGGGTTTTCTGAGATCCGGAACTCTGCCGCCTCCGCGGACAAAGGGGACCCAGAGGATTCTTCTGCCTCTATCATCACCGCTGGGGTGGGTTGGGCAGGTTCAGCGAAACCGATATAAACATCGATCTTGCCAAAAGACATGATTGTATAGGCATTCACGGCCTTCCTAGCCAGAATCCAAGTCTCGTCGAGAACGACAAGAGGGACGTCGCTGCCGTAGAGGATGCGACCGACGGCGATGGTCTCGCCGATTCCGATTCTTGCAGATTCCGCTCGGAACGCAGATCCATAGCTCACTTGCCCCACGGTGGGCGCCAACTATCGTCGGATTGATGACAAGTACACCATGAGGGGGTCTTCGAGGCGTGCGGAAGAGAGGGGGGGTGAGACGTACGGTATTCTGGGACAGTGAGCACACAAGTTTACCCAGATTCGAATCCGTCAGTTTTGGACGGATCCTACTCCTGCTAGCAATCCAGTAATACGGCAGAGCCGGAATATGGGTTACAAGGGTATCACCTGTGTGATTTGAGATTGTAGACTATTGTGTTGTGCCCTAAAGTCTCTCACTAGGACGGCTTATATAGATATCCGGCCTAGGGTTTACAGGAGAGATCAATACGGCTACGACTAAGAGTTGGTTACAGAGTACATCTTGAACTACAAGTAACACTATGGGCCTAAGTTGATAAGTCTTCTGGGCCTTCCCGTAGCCGGATTGGACTCCGTCTTCTCTCCTGACTGGGCCGCCCGTGAAGCAAAGCTCTAACCCGAAGTGGGCCACCCTAGTCAGTGAGGAACTATGAGGATACCCGGAAAGTATATCCCCAACACTGGTTGTTGTTAGTGAAAAGAACACACATGCAATGACCCTGGTGGATCCATAGGTGGTATGTGAAAAGAATACACATGCAAAATGACTCTGATTGTTGTTACTTAAAAGAACACACATGCAATGACACTGGTGGATCCATGGGTGGATTGTGAAAAGAGCACACATTTCAATCTCACTGGTGGATCCATATGTGGTATGTGAAAAGAACACGCATGCAATGACTCTGGTTGTTGTTAGTGAAAAGAACACACATGCAATGACACTGGTGGATCCATGTGTGGTCTCTGAAGAGAGCACACATTTCAATGACTCTTGTTGTTGTTAGTAAAAAGAACACACATGCAATGACACTGGTGGATCCATGTGTGGTCTCTGAAGAGAACACACATGCAATGACACTGGTTGTTGGTACTGAAAAGAACACACATCCAATGACACTGGTGGATCCATGTGTGGATTGTGAAAAGAACACACATGCAATGACACTTGTGGATCCATATGTGGTATGTGAAAAGAACACACATGCAAAATGACTTTGGTTGTTGTTAGTGAAAAGAACACATATGCAATGACACTGGTGGATCCATAGGTGGTATGTGAAAAGAACACACATGCAAAACGACTCTGGTTGTTGTTATTAAAAAGAACACACATGCAAAATGACTCTGGTTGTTGTTACTAAAAAGAACACACATGCAATGATAGTAGTGGATCCATGGGTGGATTCTGAAAAGAGCACACATCCAATGACACTGGTGGATACATATGTGGTATGTGAAAGGAACACACATGCAATGACACTGGTGGATCCATGTGTGGTCTTTGTAGAGAACACACATTTCAATGACACTGGTGGATCCATATGTGGTATGTGAAAAGAACACACATGCAATGACTCTGGTTGTTGTTAGTGAAAAGAACACACATGCAATGACACTGGTGGATCCATAGGTGGTATGTGAATAGAACACACATGCAAAATGACTCTGGTTGTTGTTACTAAAAAGAACACACATGCAATGACACTGGTGGATCCATGGGTTGATTGTGAAAAGAGCACACATGCAATGACACTGGTGGATCCATATGTGTTAGGTGAAAAGAACACACATGCAATGACTCTGGTTGTTACTGAAAAGAACGCAATGACACTGGTGGATCCATGTGTGGTCTTTGAAGAGAGCACACATTTCAATGACTCTTGTTGTTGTTAGTAAAAAGAACACACATGCAATGACACTGGTGGATCCATGTGTGGTCTCTGAAGAGAACACACATGCAATGACACTAGTTGTTGTTACTAAAAAGAACACACATCCAATGACACTAGTGGATCCATGTGTGGATTATGAAAAGTGCACACGTGCAATGACACTGGTGGATCCATATGTGGTATGTGAAGACAACACACATGCAAAATGACTCTTGTTGTTGTTAGTGAAAAGAACACACATGCAATGACACTGGTGGATCCATAGGTGGATTATGAAATGAACACACATGCAATGACACTGGTCGATCCATAGGTGTATGTGCGAAGAACACACATGCAAAATGACTCTGGTTGTTGTTACTGAAAAGAACACACATGCAATGATACTGGTGGATCCATGTGTGGTCTATGTAGAGACCACACATTTCAATGACACTGGTGGATCCATATGTGGTATGTGAAAAGAACACACATGCAATGACTCTGGTTGTTGTTAGTGAAAAGAACACACATGCAATGACACTGGTGGATCCATAGGTGGTATGTGAATAGAACACACATGCAAAATGACTCTGGTTGTTGTTACTAAAAAGAACACACATGCAATGACACTGGTGGATCCATGGGTTGATTGTGAAAAGAGCACACATGCAATGACACTGGTGGATCCATATGTGTTAGGTGAAAAGAACACACATGCAATGACTCTGGTTGTTGTTACTGAAAAGAACGCAATGACACTGGTGGATCCATGTGTGGTCTTTGAAGAGAGCACACATTTCAATGACTCTTGTTGTTGCTAGTAAAAAGAACACACATGCAATGACACTGGTGGATCCATGTGTGGTCTCTGAAGAGAACACACATGCAATTACACTAGTTGTTGTTACTAAAAAGAACACACATCCAATGACACTAGTGGATCCATGTGTGGATTATGAAAAGTGCACACGTGCAATGACACTGGTGGATCCATATGTGGTATGTGAAGAGAACACACATGCAAAATGACTCTTGTTGTTGTTAGTGAAAAGAACACACATGCAATGACACTGGTGGATCCATAGGTGGATTATGAAATGAACACACATGCAATGACACTGGTCGATCCATAGGTGTATGTGCGAAGAACACACATGTAAAATGACTCTGGTTGTTGTTACTGAAAAGAACACACATGCAATGACACTGGTGGATCCATGTGTGGTCTATGTAGAGAACACACATTTCAATGACACTGGTGGATCCATATGTGGTATGTGAAAAGAACACACATGCAATGACTCTGGTTGTTGTTAGTGAAAAGAACACACATGCAATAACTCGGGTTGTTGTTAGTGAAAAGAACACACATGCAATGACACTAGGGATCCATGTGTGGTCTTTGAAGAGAGCACACATTTCAATGACTCTAGTTGTTGTTAGTAAAAAGAACACACATGCAATGAGTCAAGTGGTTGTTAGTGAAAAGAACACACATGCAATGACACCGGTGGATCCATGGGTGGATTGTTAAAAGAACATACATGCAATGACACTGGTGGATCCATATGTGGTACGTGAAAAGAACACACATGGAATGACTCCAGTTGTTGTGAGTGAAAAGAACACACCTGCAATGACACTGGTGGATCCATAGGTGGATTGTGAAAAGAGCACACATGCAATGACTCCAGTTGTTGTTAGTGAAAATAACACTCCTGCAATGACACTAGTGGATCCATAGGTGGATTGTGAAAAGAGCACACATGCAATGACACTGGTGGATCCATATGTGGTATGTGAAAAGAACACACATTGAATGACTCTAGTGGTTGTTAGTAAAAAGAACACACATGCAATGACACGGGTGGATCCATAGGTGGATTATGAAAAGAGCACAAATGCAATGACATTTGAATGGTACGGGTGGATCCATAGGCGGATTGTGAAAAGGGATTTTCCCTCTCTCTCTGTGTCACAAATCTCACAAAAGCCCAAACGTGTGGAGATCCCAAACATGTGCTCACTCTGGGTGACACAGATGTCACGCGAATCGTCTCCACCAACCATTGATCCCATGTGATCCAACGGGGAGGATAACCCCTCCCTTCTCCACTTTTTTTATGCATGGTCAATCCGTGCCACCTCTCTATCCGTGCCACCGATACTAAACCCCCATAAACAAGTGAAAATCCATCTATCTAACTAAAATAAATGATCATATTTCGAAGAAGCCATCATCTTCGTCTTCTGGTTCGTCCTTGTCTTCGTCAACGCCATGGTCGCCATCGCCGCCATCGGTGCCCTCCTCTGACGACTCGACACCGCCCCCTTCCTCGAATAAGTGCGCTATCTCCTCGTCGGAGTCCTCCTCCTCTTCGTAGTCCCACGGGTCCACGTCACTCTCCTCCGCTTCTGCCTCCAACTGATCGATGAGCGCCTCCTCGTTGGCCGAGTCGGACTCATCCAAATAGCTATCTCCTATCTTCTTCCTGGTCTTCTTCTCGGTCCTCTTCTTGTCCGTACTCGCCGGTGCAACATGCGCCCCTGCCCTGGCTGCTACTTTGCGCTCGTCCGACGCTGCAGGTACCCCACGCTCCTCCTTCTCGGCCGGTACGAGCTTCGACATTGCGGTGTCCTCGAGTGCCGATGTCGATGTATCCTGGCGAGGTCGGACACGACGTGCTGCCTCAGCAGGCGACTCGCGAGCGCGGACGATGCAGCGAAGAGCTGGGGACGCAGGACGGTCAGTGAACGGCTTGGACCTGCCATTGCCACGACGAGGGGGATCGTGCTCGAGGTAGTTGCTCCAAATGGTCGATGGCGGATACACAGAGTGGGGTGCCGATCTGATCAAGGACGAGCAGCGGTTTCGTGCGTCGTGTCCACGCATGCATTTGTCGATTATCAAAAAAAAGAAGTAATATCTCACGTACTGAACATAATTTGATCACAACTAAAGTGGCACAGCATGTTCTAGACTCGTAAATATCCTGTGCATGCCTGTCACGTGGAGTTCGATGGAGTTGGACGTGCCGACGTGATCGTGCAGCAGTTGCGCGCGTCATTGCCCCATCAACACGTGACACACGCACGCGGGATGTGCGGGCCGATTCCCGTGACGACCACCCGGCTCGCACTCCCCTTATTATATATTGGATTTTGGGCGGCGTCAAAGACCATTGAAGTGTCCATCACAATAAAGACAAGTCCCATCGATTCCCTACCCCTGCCTCCTTGGCTTCTTTGAGAAGGTAGACCGTACACTGTGGTCTTGTATATTAGTACTAGTACTACTGGACCATGGCCTGTACTCTTTACTCTTCTCCCACACTAATAATCACTATCTCCTTCCTCCTGCCTCCGCCACACTCACCCTGCAAGCCATGGCTCCACTGAGGAGGGGGAGAGGCCGGTCGACGATCCTCGTAGATAAAAGAGAGAGAAATTGCCATGAGGCACTTCTTGCTCTATCAGCCGCTCAAGCCCACCCTCTCATCGAGGCCCAGTCTCCCCCGAAAATGGCGCCAAATGTTCTAGCAGGCGAGGGCTCCTCCTAGTATGGTCTCCTTATTCTACTTCTTCTCCATCTCCCTCTCCATCATGATCTTAATCAGCTTCTTCTTGTTTTTCTTCTTCTGGTTCTTCCTCTTCCACGTATTACAGGTCGGCCGTGGAGCTCGAATCCACCATGACGGCGTTGCAGGACCCGTTCGGCCCCGTTCCATGTCTCAGTGAGGTAGCAAATCTCAAACGCTGTTATTTCTCTGAGTTATGATGTGGATTTCTTAGATGCTGTCCGCCCTGCATTGGTTTTTCTTCTTCTTTTGTGAGTTGTATTTGTTTTCATGAATATGACTAGATCTCTTGGTCTTTCCTTAATACCGCTGTTCCTAGATTCACTATGGATTTTTTGTGATTAGGATTAGTTTATCGTGGTCATGAATAGATCTCTAGGTCCATTTTTTAACACTGCGGCCAATAGATTCAACGGGGATTTTTTTTTATCTGTATTAGTATTCACCTGGGACCTGGAGTGTAATTGTAGAATTCCTATTTCAATTAGCATGAACGATGCAGGATCGAAGGCCGAGTACCGTGAGAAGGTGGCCGCGATCAGTTCCAAGATTGCCAACCAACATGAGCTTGCATGCTCCCTCACCCAAGCTAATGAGAGCCTACGCAAGCAATTATCTATGCAGAAGGAGATCTCGCTAGATTTTGCACGTGACGTCGTTAGGCTGCAGAAAGTGCTCGACCGTAACTTGATCAGGCAAGAACAGGCCATCAAGATAATCAACGAGCTCACGGAGGAGAAGAAGAATCTTGTGGAAAGGTGCATTCTCCTGCAGGACAAAGTCAGCGAGGCACTCAGAGGACGCGTCAAGGAAACCAAGGCTACCATCCGAGCCTACCATGACAGGAACCGTTGCTTGGATGCAGTCAAGGAGATGAAGGCGGACATGAGCAGAGGGATCACCGTACTCGAGGGTGTTCTGAAAGAGAACGAGGAGCTAAGGGCATGTCTGGAGGCGTACTGGAGCAATGCCCAAGTCTAATTCCCGTTAGCGGGGACACAAATACCAGTTCGTCCTCCTCTCCTTTTGTAATGTTTAGGGTTCAGGGAGCAATGCCCATGTCTGCTTCCCATTATAGGGTGCAATAAGAATCCTCGGGCAACTCCTTATCTATGTGGACATGTGTTGGTGTTCATGTTCATGAATGGAGACCATGTTCTCTTTCCATATGTATCTGGACATGGGTTTCTGCATTATGAGTTTATCACTCTCCCACTACTATTTGGTGATATTGGGAAAAACCCACAGCACACTAAACTAGAAGATAAATCTTATTTGTCTTCGAAATTGAAATTATGACAGTGCCACTAGTCAATTCATAAAATGTTGATTAGTCCTAGATTGCTTCTTCCTTGAAATTATGACAGTGCCACTAGTCGATTCAGTTAATTATGGAAACTAACCAGCTTGTCCTGGTGAACTGAACAAACCATACTATGTATTTTTGTTGCAGGGAAAGAGGCGAAAGATCGACCAGGACCTGGCGACCTGGCTAAATGACAAGATAGCAATCCAAAGGGAGAAGCAGAATTCCCCAAAACTGGCCTCTGACCAACTGCGTGCTGAATTCGCGGTCCTTTCTGACAAGTGCCAGAAACTGAAGGAGTTAAACGCCGACTGAGCGAAGCTACACAGTGAAGGTCGCGCCTCGGCTAGGAAGCAGACGGAGATCATGAAAGGGATCTTGAAGGAAAATCGTATGGCTACGGACAAAATTCTCCAATCCGTGACGGGGCGCTGGAACCTACAGCTGAAGCACGACATAGTACTGAAGGAGCTGGCCAATCTTAGGGAGGAAAACAAGCAGCTCTAGGCCAGGCTCGCTTGAACATAACATATGTCTATTTAGTACTGATCTGCCTGGTTTTTCCTCTACAGTGGTGATTTTGTAAGTGTGAACTTAAATCTATGCACGATATGTTTGTTCGTCTGAAATTAGTTTGCTCGAGGATTGAGTTTGGCTTAGTTCGGAAAGCGCAACTGCAAGTCTTACAATTAACTAGTTTCAGGCATTGGTACAACATAAATTATTCATCTCGAATTTCCTTTATCCTCTATAGTCTGTCCTTGTTCACCCTCGGGCGCCTTCTTCAGTTCCTTCAACAGATCCGCAATGTAGCACTCTAGCTTGTTCTTGTCTTCCCTGAGCTGACCCCTCTCCTTTTCTGCAATTATGAATCAGCAACATGTGACTATCCTGAAGCTTCTTTGCAGTTCCAAGAACCAAGCTCCCATCGATTCCGTCAGTTAGCTTTGACTGCAAATTCTCGATTTCTTGTTCTAGCTCCTTATTTCGTACTGATAGCTTATAATTTTTTTCAGCTGCATCACTTACATCAGTAAATCTCCCCGACCTTTCCAACTCATACATCTCCCATAACTGTGCCAAACATTTCTTAAGTGCATCTGGCCACTCAAGATACACCCACTCTACTGCTTTACACACCGGGCCAACCTAAAAACACACACACTATAGTGTTATGAACATGCACGATACATTTTACTTCATGTCACAGTTGCACATAATGTAAACAAACCTGATTTGTACAGCCCAAAAACCTTCTCCTAGTGTTACTGCCTTCGAATGCAACATATCTCCTTAGTTTTAGCCCATGGTCACATGGCACTTCTCCATCGAGATCTAGGCCCTCCCATTCGGAGTCGTAGATCGTCCTTGGTACCTATAGGTGAACGTAAAGCTGAAATCGAACATGATTGCATGCACATATGGAGCTCAGATCGAGTGATTTACCATTCCCTAACCCTAGCCCGAGAAAATAGGGGAACTCACATCGTGGAAGGAATACTCGATGTCGGAGAGAAGGCTGTCGCTGCTCGACTGGTCATCCTCGCCGTTCAAGGATAGCATGGCGAATGCGACGGCGAAGGCGTCGGTGAGAGAGAGAGAGAGAGAGAGAGAGAGAGAGAGAGAGAGAGAGAGAGCAGCCCTTCTACCACTGCAATGATGACTAAATTGGCATGTTACAATAGTTTAATGGATACCATGCCCTTTCCCTGGATTACTGTCTCCTGCCTGATATGGATTCTCTTCACACATTCTCATTTGAAATATTAAACCTGCACTCCCTCCATCCCAATTTCATTGCCTAACGAAAACATACCAGTATATTACATCATCCAAAGAAACAAAATCATGTCAACTACAAGCTACTTATGCATCACTTCTTCAGTCATGGTTTCACAAAACGATACATTATAATCTCCCAACAAACATAACCACAACATGGTTTCACAAAACATCACATTACAATCTCTCAACACACGTAATCACAGAAACAAGTATATTACATCAACTCAAGAAACAAAATCATGTCGACTACAAGGTACTTACACATCACTTATCATGTCATGGTTTCACAAAACATTACATTACAGTCTCTCAACAAACAAAATAACAGAAAGAAGTACAGTACATCATCTCAAGAAACATAATCATGTCAACTACAATGTATTTATGCATCACTAGTCCAGTCATGGTTTCACAAAACATTACATTACAATGTCCCAACAAACATAATAACTGAAACAAGTACGGTACGTCATCTTAAGAAACATAATCATGTCAACTACAATGTACTTATGTCTTATTACAACAACGATGGTTTCAGTGAGTGACATGTCCAAAAATCTCAACAGCTCGCACAGCATTATATCGCAATGTCTCAACAAACATAATCACAGAAGCACGCTCTAAATGCAACCGCAGTTAATATTACAAATACAGGAAGGGGAACCCCGCGGTCCATATGACAAGCCCAGGGTAGTAGCTCTCATCAAATATCATCAACGTCGACCACCTCATTATGTTCAGCCACTATAGGGGCATCTACATCCACTATAACCTTTTCAACAACATCAGAAATGGTACCAAGGAAGAACACCTTCCTGGTTCGCTTCTTTCGCCGCATAATCTTCATAAGATCTTCAGTATCCAAAACATCTATGAATTGCTGCTTCTTATGATGCCACCACTGGATTTTGCCATCTGCTTAGGGCCAATACTGATTTCCTTACCGATCATCTCTCTCATTTCATCAAGAGTTATGTTTTTGGAATCGACAATGATCTCCACAGTACATGATGAAACTGGCTTATTAAATCCCTCATCAAGTTTTGCCATGTATGAATCCACCTCTATGCGTATACTGAACTTATCTAGATCAGCATCTATTGGTCCGTATTCTCTAGGAGCAGAAGCTCTGGCAGCAAGATCTCCAGCATCTGCATACATATCATCAATCATCGCTTCAATTTTCACCTTACAATCCGTTGCACAACACTCCCAAACCATCTGAAGCTCATGGGAGTGCTCAATTTGCTGATAGGTATCATTCATGTTGCGCCACACCAATTTTGTCCTCTGTCTAGAACCCCAGGGAATTCTAGCGGCAAGCATATCTACCAGCTGCAAAACAGACACAACCTCTTTGCAATTCACAAGAAGATGCACATCTTGCCCGAACACAACCCTCTCGCAACCAAAATCAAGCTTTGCAGTGTACTGCCGAACTCATATAGGTCACTTGTATCAAAACTGTGCCTAATTTGATTAAAAAGGGGAACATTTCAGTTCATTCGATTCTATTATGTCGTAACTAATCTACATGCAAGATAAGGCATAGATAAAAATTCACCTCTCGCTCTTCTCCCGGGTTTTTTCTTCGAGATCTGAGTGCTGCATCCGCCCACCGGAGTCGAACAATCCGCTGCCGGCCTTGCTTTTCTCTTCAACCCGCTACTCGTAGGTACCTTGGGAGCAGAATCCTTGCTGGCCTCCTCGCTAACCGGGGTTGAAGACCTCGCCGCTGCTACGCGTTGATCCCTAGACTTGGGCCCCGACGGACCCTTTTTAGTCGGCGACGTAGCTACAACCTTCGCCTTGCAAAACATGCTCGGCCACCGCCGTCGGATTCAGTGTCGGGGGAGGGAGAAAAAAGGTCCTCCACCGCCGGCAGATTTAGGGTCGGGGAAGGGAAGAAAAGGGGCCACTGCCATCGCAGCAAGATTCAGTGTCGAGAGTTAGGAAAGTACAGTAATGGATTTGCCCCTACGTCACGTGCAGGTTGGCTAAGAAGAGTGAATGGCGAAGGAGGGGCACAGCATGAACTAGTGTAACGGAATATCCTGACTTAACGGGCACGATTTGAAAATATTGGTTTGGCCATCATTCACTCGAAAGACCCCTCTCAGCAATTGGCGCCCCAACTTTTCGAATCGCGGTGATAAAAATCAACTTGGGTACCGTGTTGCCTGGCTACCCCAACTTTTGGGCCGCAAAATGATATTCTCCACCCCGCCGCCGCCAACCCTTCCTTGCACGGCACACCGCCTGGACCCGTGCCACGCTCCACCAACCACCCAGCGACCGACATGCTCCCGCTCGCCCCCTACCCGATCGAACTGCCCATACACCCCGCAGGACCCACCCACGCATCGCACGGCCCTTGCCTCGCTCTGTCTCTCTCCCCGCGAGACCAAGTCCCCGCTCGCTTGCTGACCTGGCCCCACCCTGCAGCAATGCCTACCACGCACGCATCCCACTCTCAATCCCCGTCGCCTCCTACCTACCCTCGCTCACGAGGCCCCGCCTCGACCCGATTACTCCCCCATCCCCGATCCGCCGCTACCGGCCTTTCCTCTCCGGTTTGCCTCCTCTGCTGTGCAGCCGGGGAAGCCCTCCTCTGCTCAAGCTCGCCTTCACTATCGCCTTGCCGTGCGGCTCCGCAAGCTCCGCCTTGGCCGCCCCGCACCAAGCTCTCCCAGCCCGCCTTCCTCTCGTTCATCTTCGACCACCGCTGCTCCGCGAGCACTGCCGCCTTGCAACTCGGCCTCGTCTCGATCCTGCTACCAGCGAGCTCGTCACCGGCCGCACCCTCGTCAGAGCTCCGCCACCTCATCGCGTCAAGCTCTGTCGACCTCACCCTGGCCATCCGCGACCCCGCCGTCTACCCTGTCTGCCACCGCTCCCCTGGTTCTCCTCCACGAGGCCGCCTCCTCTGTCTCGTCGCGCCGCTGCTCCTGGTCGCCAAGTTCCGCCACCAGCCGCCAAGTGCCAGCCCTCCCTACTCGCAGGCGTGGCCCCTCCAGCAGCCCGGCCACCTCTCCCTCGACCACCTCTACGCGGTCAGGTCCTCTGCGCCTCCCACCGTCGACCTCGGCCTTTGTCCCCGCGGTCGCGCCTCACCAAGCCGCTGCCGCAGTCGTGCCTCGGCGCCGCCTCCTCGGGTCCTGGCCCCTCCACCTCGTGTAGGTCCACCTCACCGGCCAACGCCACGCGCCGTGCCATCCCAATGTCCTCTTCCCGTCATGCCCTCTCTGGACCTGCAAGTCTGCCTTACCCGTTTTGTTGCAAGTGTCTATGTGGTACGGCTGTTGGTTCCTCTGTTTGCTTCTGGTTATGATCTAGTGTGTGGATTAAATGGTATATTGGTGGCCGATCAGCCCCGTCGTGCTCCTGTGGCCAAGTCCTTTCGAAAACCCAAGTGCTACCAAGATCAATGTCGGAACCCTGAGTATGTCACCGACCACTGAAGCCGAACGCCGATTTCTACTTCGTGATCGATGACTCGAAGACCTACATTAGGGAATCGCAAGAACTTCATCATCGACCTCGAAGACCGATCCATTGAGACGCCAAGTCCTTGTTACCGGAGGCGAAGTCCGGACCCGAAGACCACCAAGCTCTCCTTCTCGGAACGACAAGTGCTCCGTCATGGATTCGATGTTAGAAGCCCCGTTCCGAAGATCCATCCCGCCGAAGACAGATCCCATCGCCCCCCCCCCCCAAACCAAGATCATCGAACCCTAGTATGTGATCCCCTTTTCGAGACCCCTATTTTTATAATATGACATTATCACTTGTTGCATATTAAATGGTTCATACTCGCATAATATTCATTTTTTGGGGGGTATATTATCGATTCACCTCATAATTAAATATGGAGACCATATGCGGGCTTTTCTAGTCTCATATTAGCTCCATTTAAATTTGTGTAGCGAACCAATGCCATGTTTTGCATTGTTAAGACAATATTTAAATTGCGGGGTACCTAAATAACTTGAACCGTCTAATTAATTGTCGAGACTCCGATTCCGCTTAATATTGCCTAATTGCATCGCATCTTTGACATTTCATGCATCATGCCCGATCTTCTCCCGTAGTATTAAATAGTGTATCCGGTGTTTCTTCTAGTGCTTTTCTTCTTCACGGATTAGGCCGTTGAGTGGATGCGAGTGTCGACCCGATCTCCAAATGAATCTTCGGCTATGTTTCCCAGGCGAGCAATCTCCCCCTTTCTACCTATTTAACATTTGTAGTCTTTACTTCCTTCCTGTTGATCTACTGCTATCCGTATTGCGATGCTTTAGTTTCCGTACCATTTATATTCCTTGGAGCCTCTATATTGCCTTGGACAAATCCTATTGCCTGTTGTTTGATAGATAGTCGGCCTTACGAGTCGTAGTTGCTTGCTCAGGTGCTGCTTCGCGTCGTTTTCATTCCACCGTTGACGGCAAGTTGGCACATGATTAATGATGGAGATGCTTAATGGTAGAGATGATCATAACTTTAAATACAACTATTAAATTGCTGGGATAACTAATGAAAGAGGCACCGGTGGCCAATATCTGTTATTTGGTTTTTCATATCCACTTGTGTCCCGTAGGCTCCAAGTACTTGATACCTGTTCCTTGACTATTCGCACTATCCACATCCGGGAGACCCTATGGATACCCCTTAGCCAGAGCTTGATTCGTTTCTTATTTCTTGGGGCCACAAATTAGTTTGGGGCTTTATTACTATCCTGTACTTATGCCATGCTTTACTGCTTTATTTACAATTGTGCGTGGAGCACCTGTACTGTTTTGGATGCGGAGTGTTTTCGCGGTATCGACAAGCCCAGTCACACTTTTGGGTTCCCAGTCGTTTACAGCCATTGACGCAAACCTTGGGTCCGTCTCGGAGCCGGCCAACTTCGTTGCGAGTAGCTTAATGGGGTGGCCCCCTGAAATATTTTATGAATCCTGTGATTGCTTTGTCGTGAAAGCCTCGTTGGGTTTTGATTTGGTTTTTTCGAGGTTGATCGTGTGTGTGTTGCTATTTGTGCACCCCTGCAGGGTAAATCTTTCTGAAAGTCGTGTCCGCGGTTATGGACGACTTGGAGCACAGTATCTCGATCATAGACAAGCATAACTAAAGTAGTGCTATAAATTTGACTTAGTATGTGACTAGTAATTAGCTTCACTACAATGGAATGGATAATAAAAGTGCCAACAACTGGTGGAACTGGGGTGTATTGTGTCATGTTATACCTGCCTAGTAAGTATCGCAACTCCAATGGAATGAAATAAAAGTGCCAACAACTGCTGGGTTTGGGATGTCACATGCTAATTGTATCTGACTAGTAAGTACTGCAACTATAACTGAATGGTTAACTAAAACTGCCCACTACTTATGCTATCAAGATGACTCGTGTTATCTATATCTGACTAGTAAGTGCTTCAACTATAATGGAATGAATAAAACTGCCAACTATGTGAGTTCCTCGGTTTAACTTCCTCGTTTGGTCTCGAGGGGGAAATGCCAGGATGGGTATGATTGGTGTTAGCATCAGGTTGGTCCCCAATAGGTCTCTCTTATCCCTCTCTAATAGCCTACAGTTGCTTCGAGTCTCTATAGGTTGTTTATGCATGCTGCGCTTCCGCTTCAGTCCACCATACCTATGTAGGCGAGAGCCGCTAAATTCTAGCCTCACCGTGTACTGGCCTCAGTACTGACCGCTCCCTTTTTCCTTCGCCCTTTGTCGGCACCCCTTTTGTTTAACAGGTATAAGTTCAACGTCGTTAGCAGGGTTACCCTTCCGGCTTGGCCTGGGCAGGGTTATGGACGCCATTGGTTATTCTTCAAGGCTCTTAGCCCCATTTGCATCTTGTCCGTAGCCGGACGGTCTATCATTTTCAAGGTGATTTGGATCTTTGTATAGTATATCTGTATTCTTGACTCATGGAGTCGTTGTTGTATATATATATATGTATGTTCGGTGGGTTCCATCATGGACAAATGTGTAATGGTATTACTTCGTTCTCCACCCGCACGCAAGTGCCTGGTGGGCTCCTTGAATCGTTTCTATGCGGGTTTGGCGGGAAGCGCTAAAACATGCATAGGGCCGATTCGAGGGTGTTACATGAATGCACAATATGGGCACAGTATCATAAACTATGCCTCGATTCTACACATAACACTGGTCATTTGGACCGAAAGCCATGAAACCTCGAACATGATAGGTCATTTTGTGAAGATTTTTTGAGACATAATCAATATACCAAGTTTGGTATTTTTCCTTGCAACCATGTCACATAATATGACACCACGCGAAGGATTTACATTGTTCGGACCGTTTTTGAATTTCGTATGCTCATTTCAAAGTTTACCTATTTCAAACTACAGGTACACAATTTGAGGCCAGAAAGATTTGAACTAGAGGTACACAATATGAAGCCATGAACCCATCTTGGAGTATGTCCCTTTCTTATGATTTATTCTGCTGTAACCATGGACCATCTTCTTGACTTAACGGGATGCTCGGGTTAGATTTCACTGTGAAGGGCGGAATTTCATCAAACTTATTATAATCTTATGTCATGTCTATCTTGTCCTCGACCTCCATGATGTTTTTTTCCTGAAAGAACTATGTGACGCTTTGGCTCATCGTGTGATGTATTTGTTTTCCTTGTTTTTTATTTTTTAAGTATGGAGGACGTGTCCTTCACATAGAAAACCTAAGCTACATCATTGGCTAGGACGAATGGTTCGTCTCTATAACCAAGATTATTGACATCCACTGTTGTCATTCCATACAATTGGTCTACCTTTACCCCCTTCCCCATTCAGGTTGATCCATTTGCATCAAAACAAAGGGACCTTAAAAGAAACTCCATAGTCAAGTTCACATATCTCCTCTATATAACCATAGTATGAGTCTTTTTTCCCATTCTCGTTGGTTGCATCAAAGCGGACACCATTGTTTTGGTTGGTGCTCTTTTTATGTTGGGCGGTCGTGTAAAATGTATTCCCATTTATCTTCTACCCTTGGAAATTCAATATAGTAGAAGATGGTGACCCGACCAACAAGTAAAGATGATCTCTAGTAGTGATGTCATTCATGAGATGTGTTCTCAACCAACTGCCAAAAGTATTCATGTGTTCATCTCTAATCCAGGAGTCAGGCTTTCCTGGGTTGTTGGAGCATACAATATTCTTGTGTTCCCCGATATACGGAGCTGCCAAGGTAGAATTCTGAGAACCGTGTAGTGTGCTTGAGTGAAAGATTTTCCGTCCCTACATATCATTGCTTTCTTTCCCAGCGTGCCTTTTCCACTCAGTCTTCCCTCATACCGCGATTCGGGAACACCAATCGGCTTAAGGCCAGGAATAAAGTCAACATAGAACTCAATGACCTCCTCTGTTCCATTGCCCTTGGAGATGCTTGCTTCTGTCCTAGCACAGTTATGAACATATTTCTTTAACACTCCCATGAACCTCTCAACGGGGAACATATTGTGTAGAAATATAGGTCCGAGAATTGAAATCTCTTCGACTAGGTGAACTAGAAGATGCGTCATAATATTGAAGAAGGATGGTGGAAACACCAACTCAAAACTAACAAGACATTGGACCACATCCTTCTGTAACCTTGTCAGAATATCTTGATTGATCACCTTCTGAGATATTGCATTGAGGAATGCACATAGCTTCACAATGGGTACTCGAACATTTTCTGGTAGAAGCCCCCTCAATGCAATCGGAAGCAACTGCGTCATAATTATGTGACAGTCATGATACTTCAGGGTTTGGAATTTTTTTTCTCTGCCATATTTATTATCCCCTTTATATTAGACGAGAAGCCAGACGGCACCTTGATACTGTAAGGACTTCAAAAAATATTTCATTCTCTGCTTTCGTAAGAGCGTAGCTGGCAGGACTTAAGTGACGCCCTTTATCCGTCTTGTTTTGTCGATGCATGTCCTGTGGGTCTTTCACACGTTGTTGGTCCTCCCGTGCTTCTGGTGTATCTTTTTTCTTCCCATACACGCCCAGGAAGCCTAGCAGGTTCATGCAAATATTCTTCATCATGTGCATCACGTTGATTGAGGAGCGGAAACATAGGACTTTCCAATAGGGTAGCTCCCAAAATATAAATTTCTTCTTCCACATGGGTGCGTGTCCGGTAGCGATGTTGTTCGGAGCAGATTGACCGCCAAGAACCTTTACAAAGATTACTTCTATGTCCTTTACCATACCAAATACATCATCACAAGTAACGGAGGTCGGGCTTCTTCCGGTGATCTGCCTCACCTTTATAATGCTTGCCTTTCTTTCTTACTTGATGATTGGTTGGAAGAAATTGACGATTCCCCAGGTACACAACCTTCTTACATTTATGCAAATATGTTGCTTTATTATCATCTAAATAGTGCATGCATGCCTTGTATCCATTGTTTGTCTGTCCTGAAAGGTTACTAAGAGCAGGGCAATCATTGATGGTTACGAAAAGCAGCGCTCGTAGGTAAAATGGCTCCTGTTTGTGCTCATCCCACACACGTACACCTAGTTTTCCCCACAACTGTAAGAGTTCTTCAACTAATGGCCTTAGGTACACATCAATGTTGTTGCCGGGTTGCTTCGGGCCTTGGATGAGTACTAGCATTATAATGAACTTACGCTTCATGCATAACCAAGGAGGAAGGTTGTAGATACATAGAGTCACAGGCCAGGTGCTGTGACTGCAGCTCTGATTCCTAAAAGGATTCATGCTATCTGTACTTAGACTAAACCATAAGTTCCCCGTGTCACATGCAAAGTCCGGCAACTATATCTCAATTTTTCTCCACTGCGACCCATCAGCGGGGTGTCTCAACTTCCCATCTTTCTTACGCTCTTGATTGTGCCACTACAACAACCTGGCATGCTCTTTGTTTCTGAACAGACGTTTCAACCTTAGTATTATAGGAGCATACCACATAACGTTAGTATGAAACCTCTTCCTGGGGGGCTCGGCATCGCCATCAACATCAGTAGGGTCATCTCGTCTGATCTTATACCACAGTGCAGTGCATACCAGACATTTATCTAAATTCTCGTACTCCTCACCGCGGTAGGGGATGCAGTCATTAATGCATGCATGTATCTGCTGCACATCTTATCCTAGAGGGCAGAGAGTCTTCTTTGCTTCGTATGTACTCTCGGGCAATTCGTTATCCTTTGGAAGCTTCAGCTTCGTTATTATTAGTAACTTCTCAAATCCCTTATTAGATAAACCATCCTCTGCCTTCCATTTCAGCAATTCTAGTGTGGTACCGAGCTTTGTCATGCCATCTTCGCAATTTGTGTAGAACAACTTTTTGTGATCCTCTAACATGCCCTCCAACTTCAACTTCTCATTTTCTGTTTCATAGTCTCACTTTGCATCAGAAATGACCCGACCAAGATCATTAGCGGGCTCATCTGATGCTCGTTCTTCACCTCCTTCTTCTTCATTGTATTCCATTGCAGTATCATCATATTTAGGGAACATAGGACAGTAGTTTTCATCATCCTCTTCTTCTTCATTGTCTTCCATAATAACCCCTCTTTCTCCGTGCTTGGTCCAGCAATTATAGCTAGGCATGAAACCTCTCCAAACTAGGTGGCTGAAATGGATCGTATGGGCACCTAGAGGGGGGGTGAATAGGTGCTACTTCAAATTTTAATGCTTTTTCAATTTTAGGCTTGGCACAAAAGGTAAATTCTCTAGATATACTACTATGTACAATTTCCCTATATGCAAACCTAACTACTAGTGAGTAAAGGCGATTAAGATAGAGGAACGAGGAAACCGTAGTGGAGCACACGGAGACACATGATTTGTTTTACTACAGTTCCTTCCTTGTTAAGGGAAGTACATCTGCGTTGGAGGGGTGGGCGGTACTAAGACCACCACGCCACAATAGACCTCACCCTGTTCTCCGATGAATCTCACCACCAAAGGCCTGATCCACCTTTCCACTATAGGATCCCTTCGAGGAAGGAACCAACGCCTTTACACAACTAGCGGGGCACAACTCCACAACCGAACTAGAGGCTCCCGAAATGACAAGAACAATAGATATTAATAACAAAACCCAAGATCTAGATATCAATGAGAATACTAGATCGGGGGATTCTCCAAGTGAATGGAGAGGAGTTGAAGCGCTTGATTCGTGATGATGATGAATGATATATCCTCCTTCAATTCCCCCAAAGATAGAAGCCTTCGGGTGGTTGAAGTGGGAGATCTCGGGAGAGAGCTTTTACAACATGTATGTTCTTTTTCGAATGAATCAAGAGATCTGACAGGAGGAGGAGACGTGGATTTTATACCCCCTGTCCAGATGGAGCCATTGGAGCTTTTTGGGGCCGGATTATCCGGCCTAAGTGAGGGCCGGATTGTCCGGCCCCGGAAAACTCTGCCCCAACCACAGACTATCCAGGGGATAATCCGCTCCCAGACTGAGCGACGCGCCGAGCTAGCCTTTGCTTATCTCCTGGGGGCGGATTATCCGGCCCAAGGTGAGGGTCGGATTATCCGGTCGGGGGAAGAAAATCCGCCCCACTTCAGATTGTTCGGGGGAAAATCCGCCCCCAGTCAAAGCGTCGTGCCATGCCAGCCCTTGCTCGTCTCCTGGGGGCCGGATTATCCGGTCCAAGGTGAGGGCCAGATTATCCGGTCAGGGGAAGAAAATCTGCCCCACTTCAGATTGTCCTGGGGGAAATCTGCCCCCAGTCTAAGACACGCGCCATGCCAGCCTTTGCCAAGAGGGTCATGCCGGATTATCCGACCCTTGATAGGGGTGGATAATCTGGTCCCCAAACACAACAAACACTTCCTTGCACACTTAGCACACATGAGAAAACTCCGCGGTATTGTTATCTAACACACAAAACACAGGGAACCATGAAATATTCTTTCAGTGGCCGCGAATGATTTTCGAGGAAGAGTACTCCTTGATGTTCTGACATTAAACACATGGACAACACATAAAACCATTCTCGTTTTTTGCCTTAGCCACATCGATAAATTTATCCACTCCTTGAATGTACATGGATTCATGTCGGTCACCATACATACATCCCTGCCGGTTCATCTGCATCATATAATTAAGTTTACCTTTATTACTGGACATCATGAATAGTGAAATGACCACTTTACATCGACACATGCATTGTACCAATGATAGATGAAAGGATAAGGTTGCTCACCTTGAGCATGGGGGAAAATAAAGAGGAGAAAGCGTAAGTGTGGCTCGGGCACCTCATATCATTTTTGTTTTGTGGGAAATCAAGCGGCATCATTCTCTCAGGTATTTCATCGAAGACCTAATGTGCATAGAAAAAACTAGCACACACACCTCACACTTTCCACCAACAAAAATCAGAGGGAGGGGCTGGCTGGGCGGCGTATTTATAAGACGGATTATTCATCCCGGTTCGTGTTACGAAACGGGACTAAAGGTGTGCGGTGGGCCACGTGTCTGGGGCACGACCTTTAGTCCCGATTCATAATACCAACTAGGACGAATAGTCCCTTACGAACCGGGACGTATGCCCCCGGCTCCCGTGTGACGCTCGGGCCGCTCAAACCGGAACAAATGCTAGCATTAGTCCCGGTTCATGGTGGAACTGGGACAAAAAGTCTGGGCCGCTCCGAACGAAAGCTACTTTTTCTACTAGTGCGTAACACACGTCCTGCCTCACCTGCGAACAAATTTGCATGCTTCAGTTTGGCTGGCATAATCCATGTCCAATTATCCAAATCAATCTCTAGTTTTTAGGAGACAATTTTGGAAAATTATATGTTCTCTCCAAGTAATAAAATCCAAGAAAATAATTATGGCTTTTTTCAGTCATAACTGTAGAATTGTATTGAATAATAATCGATAAAAATATTGTGCCAGTTACAAGAGATTATATAGGCCTAACACAAATCGACTTATCCTATTATAAATCGGCTCAAACACGTGAACATGTTGTACAAGAAATATTCGATCATCCCCCGCAGTTTCAACGATAGGCTCAACGATGTTGAGACTAAAACAAATGTCTTAAATGGAGTTGTAGCCAGTACTTTGGTGGAGATATCAGCAAATTGAGCTGTAGTTGGAACATGGAGAACTCGGACTTGCCCCAAGGCTACCTTCTCGCAAAAAAATGAATATCTATCTCAATATGCTTGGTGTGGCGGTGTTAAACAGGATTTCCGGACATGTAGACAGCAGAAATATTATCACAATAAACGATGGTGGCTTGCTCGATGGGATGGTGAAGCTTCAACAATAACTGGCACAACCAAACCGCATCAGTAATAGCATGAGCCACAACATGATACTCAGCTTCAGCAAACGAGCGAGAGACTGTAACCTACCTTTTAAAGACCAAGAAACCAAATTGTTACGAAGAAAAACACAAAATCTGGATGTGGACCTACGAGGATCTAGACAACAAGCCCAGTCTGCATTAGAGTATGTTGTCAAAGAAGAGTGAGACGACTTGTTGATATGAAGACCTAATTCTATGGTGCCTTTGAGATATCTAAGAATATGTTTGACATGATTGAAGTGTGGAATACGAGGATCATGCATGTATAAACAAGCTTGTTGAACACAAAAGAAATTTCAAGACGAGTGAGAGTAAGATACTGAAGGGCACCAGTGAAACTACGATAAAGATAAGGATCAGAGAAAGAATCACCATCAGCAGAAAGTTTGGAACCTGTATCGACAGGGGTATGAGAAGATTGACAATCAAGCATACCAGCACGAGAAGGAAGATATAGAGTGTACTGACGTTGAGACAAGAAGAGACTAGAGGAGTCACGAATAACAGTAATACCTAAGAAGTAATGTAGAAGACCTAAATATGTCATAGAAAATTCTTTGCAAAGAAGGGAAATAATGTGATCTAAAAAGTGTTCAGAAGAGGCTGTGAGAATAATATCATCTACATATAGAAGGAGATAGGGAGTGTCAGTGTTATGATGAAAGGTGAAGAGAGAGGTGTCAGAACATGAGGGAGTAAATCCGAGGGTTTGGGCATAGGTGGAAAAGCGCTGGAACCAAGCCCGTGGTGTCTATTTGAGACCATAAAGAAATTTCTCAAGAAGACAAACATGATCAGTATAGGAGGAATTTTTAAAGCCGAGAGGTTGTTGACAATAGACTATTTCTTAAAGAGAGTCATGAAGAAAAGCATTTTTGACATCTAATTGATGAATAGGCCATGAAGAAGACACGACAATACTTAGGACAGTGCGGATAGTGCTAGGCTTGACAACATGAGAGAAAGTCTCATCATAATCGATAACGTGTTGCTGAGAGTAACCATGACATACTCATATAGCTTTATAACGTGCAAGACTCCAATCAGAATGAAAATTATGTCGAAAATCCCATTTACCCGAGACAATATTTGTGTTGGAAGGACGAGGAACTAATTGCCATGTGTTGTTTTGAAGAAGAGCGTCATATTCATATTTCAAGGCTGCTGCCCAATTAGGATTAACAAGAGTTTTTTTGTAAGATTTAGGAAGAGAGGATGGAGAGAGAGAGGGAGATGTATGAAGGTTGAGACGATCTTTTGCAGGGAGGTGAAAACCTGACTTTGCACGTGTGCGCATAGTATGATCATTGGCGGGGGTAGGAACGGGAATATTATGAGATGCAGGAGGAGAGTTTGACAGAGACGTGGACGCGCCCGGCGCAACGGATTAAGCAGACGCGGGAGTCGGTGATGAAAGGAAGTTTGTCGTGTGTAGCATCCCATCTGTCTAACATATGTAATGCTACTTGGTCTAGTAATATAATGGCTACTTCCTATATATAATTGTTGCATCATAATTATATCATGCTCATGTCATCATGCCACCTTGCATTTGAGCATCATATAAAACCCATTTTTCTTTTGGTTTATCTCTCATATGCATTATTAATTGTATTTGGCTCTTGATATATTGTATTTGGTTCTTGATAAATGCTTGATGCCCAAGTTGAGTTGGGGGCATATCTTTTATTCCACTCCACCACCTTTCTTTGTCACCACCTTATAATTCCACCATCCTATTACCCATGAGTTTTTTTCTTTTGCCATTTATTCTAGCTCATGTGGGTGGGATGGATCCAACTCTATTTCATTTAGCTTGGCTCCACTCCATATTTGGGATGCATGTGCATAATGCCATGATGTATTATTATTGTTGTCACAAGAATAAAACATGGCAATTAATTATTATGCATGGGCCATGCAAGAGTACCACCATCTTTAGCTCCTTTGTTTTCTCTTGTTTTTAATGGATCTTTCTTTTGTGAGATTCTCTCCATCTCTCTCCACCATCCCCATCTTTCCACCAAAACCCTTTTCCCCTTCATGCATGTTCATGTGGGATCTTCTCTTTACTTATTTTAAACCCTCACCTCACCATCTTTTTCCACTTATACTAGCCTTGGTGGATCATCACAAGAACCTAAAACACCCTTGCATGCTATAGTAACACCCCTCTTTACCCTAACCCCTCTCTAACCTCCTCTCTCTAATCCTAATTCTAGTCTAAACCCTAACTCCTTACCCTAACCCTCACCTCACCTCCCTCCTCTCACCATGCCGAGGTACATCCCTCTCTCCCTGCCAAGCTAACCCACCAGCCCCTCTTTCTCCAACCCTAGGCTGAAGCCATCTACTCTAACCCTAGCTTCTACCCGACCTCTCTTTCTCTCTCTTTACCTGCCATACTGGCCCCAGCCCGAGCCTGCCCCCACCTTGATCTCCCCCTGGCCCACCTGCCATGTCCCTGCCTTGCCCTGGCCAACCACGCCGTGCACGTGAAGGAGGAGGAAAAGGTGACCGAGGCCACCTTTTCTCTACCCCGCTCCCTCATGGCACCTTCCCTCCTCCTCGCCTTTATCCTTTCCTCACGCGCCCTAGCATCACCAGATCCACCCTAAGGCCTTGCCCTTCCCCTCTTCTTCTCCACCGTCAGCATCCTCCACCGATCCCTCGAACCAGCCGGTGGGCGTGACGTGGAGATCGTCGAGGAAGCCGAGGAGGTCCTTCTACGTCGCCCAGTACACGCCAGCGAGGAGAAGACGCCCTGCTGCACGCCGTCGCCGCCGCCGAAACCCTAGCCCGGATGTCCGTCTGCATCGTCGTCGTCCTGCTGCGCCCCTTCCCGATCTGACCACTCCAGCGACCCCGCGGTGAGCCCCGGATCCTCTCTGACACCCCCTCTCTCTTCGACACGGCCTGGCCTCGCCGGACCACAGGACGAATGCCCTCTGGGCGCGTCTGCGTCTGCACGTCCCCGCGCCGCACCGCGTTAACTAGCCGCCCATCCCCCTCCTAACAACGTCCCCCGCCTACCGCAGTGGCTACCGCCTCCGAGCGTGAACCCTAGGTCCCCGGTTCGAGCCCCACCGTGCCGCGACTTTTCGCCATCAGCCTCGTCAGAACATGGAGAAGATCCACAGTGGCCACTGCCACTTTGCATATCCCCCTCCACCTTTTTGCCTCGTCAACCCGCGCTCCATCTAACCCCACTAGTCAGCCCCTCTCACTCTTTAGCAGAAAAGCCCCCCAGTTTCCAAAAAACCTAACCCGCAGTCCCCGGATCCACCACGTGTCGCCCACCGGCTGGCCGCGCGCGCAATGGACCCGCGGCCCCGTTGGACCCACCTGTCGGTCACCTAGACTAGCCTCTGTGGCGGTGGGAAAAGTTTTCTGCGCGTCGTCCCCACACAGTCAGCGCTGGCCCACCCGTCAGTGACTTCGGCTAGTTCTGGCTGGGTGTAACCTGACGATTTTCTGTTAAAATAAAATAATTTCAGTAAAT
Organism: Avena eriantha; assembly: GCA_910589775.1. NCBI lineage: Eukaryota > Viridiplantae > Streptophyta > Magnoliopsida > Poales > Poaceae > Avena > Avena eriantha. The sequence goes on from OU342746.1 coordinate 422,680,692, forward strand.
GTTTAAATACAAATTCAAATCTGTTTTTTTAAATAACTTTTAAATTACAAATCCAAATAATACAAATGATATATGTTTTCGAATCAGAAAAATGAGGGGATTTCAAATATGCCATTCAAAATAATGTTTGAACACTTTAATTTTCGAGATGATTAAAATTACAAATAAAATGCCTTTTTCTTAATAAATTAATAACTTTAATTCTATAACTCAAAATTTGACAAATAATATGTCTAAGTCGATCAGCGCGACGAGCCCGTTCTATCTATGCATTCCTTGTTCTGAATTGAAGCATACATCATGTCATTATTAAAAATCAGAACTGTTTATGGCAATAAAATTTGACTAAATAAATAATAAAATGCTTTATTCTTGTACCCCACACCTCACCATGCCATGCTACTTTAATGCCATGTAAATTGGTCATCATTCATCATGGCATGCTTGTTTGCTTGTCGCATTTTAATTCATGTGCTTGTGCTCTTTATTTATGTTGGCCCTTGTTTGTTTGGTTCTTCTTCGAATAGACGCCCAGTAGGAGAATTATCAGGAATCACAGGAGTTCTACCCAGATCCATCTCTCGCTTCAACTGAGCTGCCAGGAAAGCACTACCACATGCTTGCATACATATAGTACCTATTGCCTCTATCTTATTCTTGCATCATTGAGTCGCGATTGCATTAAATTGAATCCCAAGTACTACATAGCCTTTACTTTTAAACCCCACTGAAGCTTGTTCCTCCATCCCATGAGCCATTACTACAGGAGTTGTTTGAGCCATGCGAGTCGTAGAAAAGCATGTGTAGGGTATGTGAGTGTTTGATGGATAACGAGGTACCTAAACAACTTAACCTGAGTAGTAATGGGATAACTAATGAAAGAGGCACCGGTGGGCAATATCTGCTATTTGGTTTTTCATGCTCAATTGTGTCCCGTAGGACCCCGAGTACTTGATTCCTGTTCCTTGACTATTCGCACTATCCACATCCGGGAGGCCTTATGGACCCCCCTGAGCCAGAGCTTGATTCATTCTTATTTCTTAGGGCCACAAAGTAGTTTGGGGCTTTATTACTATCCTGTACTTATGCCATGCTTTACTGTTTTATTTAAGATTGTGCGTGGAGCACCTGTACTGTTTTGGATGCGGAGTGTTTTCGCGGTATCGACAAGCCCAGTCACATTTTCGGGTTCCAAGTCGTTTACAGCCATTGGCGCAAACCTTGGGTCCGTCTCGGAGCCGGCCAACTTCGTTGCGGGTAGCTTAATGGGGTGGCACCCTGAAATATTTCTGAATCCTGTGATCGCTTTGTCGTGAAGGCCTCGTTGGGTTTTGAGTTGGTTTTTCCGAGGTTGATCGAGTGTGTGTTGCTATTTGTGCACCCCTGCAGGGCAAATCTTTCTGAAAGCCGTGTCTACGGTTATGGACAACTTGGAGCACAGTTTCTCGATCATAGACAAGTCTAACTAAAGTACCGCTTTTAAATTGACTAAGTACCTGACTAGTAAATAGTGCAGTACTCATGGAATGGTTAATGAAACTGCCAACGGATGGGGGTTGTTCGTCTGCTTCCTCGTTGGTAAGCGAGGAGGAGGATGGATCTGTTGATTATACTGTTATAACTGTTGTTCTTAATTCACGGACATCCGTCTATCATTGGTTAGGCGGATGGTTAGCGAGTATCTATAGACTTGTTAATTATTATCTTTTGCTGCAATTGCGTCACCCCGGGTTGTGTGCCCTTTAGTGGCATAAAGACTTGCTGAGTACCCCTAGGGTCTCACACGATAAATTGTTTGATTCAGATGAACAGGTGTACCCGCAAGATGGCTACTGGGTGGAGGAGACGGATGATGTTGGCAACGATCACTCGGTGTAGAGATTCTGGGAACGGGGATTCATGAGATCTGTGGGCGGGATGTGTTTTTTTATGTGGCATCTTATGCCGATTTGCTTCTTATCCGTACTCGGATCTTGTTTTTTGCTTCCGCCTGATACTCTGATGTTTGATGTATGAGGAGCTATCCTAAAATATTATCTCTACCTAGAATATTTGAATCTTGCCGTATGGCGTTGCAATCATTTCTATTTCTTTAGATGGAATGGCTCTGATGACTGTTGTATGTGGCTTGCATACATACTCATTTGTGTATGTATTTGATCCCTTCGCCTGCCGATTACGCTGCTCGTTCTTGTCCCGATGCTCTGAAAGTGGTTAGGACGGCCGAAAGGTCTACCGTGAGTGGCCCCGGGCCCCACCATAATATTTTAACCACTTTCGCTCATCCAGGCATGTAACTAAGAGCGTAATTCACCGAGGTAGTTACAATTGGTATCAGAGCCATCCCGCCCTTCAGGGTCTCAGCCAAAATGGTCGTTGTCAGTCTAGCAAATATTTTTGGTAGGTATGTATACTAGGGAAAAACAAAACGTGAGAGTAGGACTGCTTCCATTTTTCTTCTTACCCACCCACCCACCCTTTTTCTAGTAAGGAAGTGTAACGTTTTCAATCCTCTTCTAAAATTCAAACTAGGATTCACGTGTTCTGGGTTCCGTAGTACCATAGGTTGTGTCTGTGTGTGTGTGAATTCTTTGTCTATCTGTTGCATCCAAATGTTATCTCTATCGGCCTTTTGGTTACCAACTGTTGGTACATTCCATACCGACAGGCCTTTGTAAACTAACGTGATCTATCTGATTCGTTATATACCGTTGCGATCTGTCTTAATCTTTGTTATCCGACGTTATCTTGTTTGGGGTGTTCGTTTCCGTAGTTACTAATCTTTAGGTTCATCTTAAGAAGAAGGTGTTGGGATATGTGTTTTACTGATTCATGTGCGAAGTAATGATTTGAGTGCGGGATGGAGTCGCGACCATACCACTACTCTTATCATTCGCTCTTGTATATTGAATTGGTAGAGTTACTAATCTTGATCTGTTAAGTGGGTTTGCGCATATAGTGGTATTTTAATACCGAAATTTGCGGATTTTTTTTCTTTGTTAGCTTGTGTACCACACTCCTTGTTCAGTCGTGTGCGATATGCTTAATATTTTTCTAGGTGCCTTGAACTTTGTTGATATTTTAATATCATCTCAGTGAATTGTATCCTTTAATCTTGGTTAATTCCATTTTGGTACTATTTTGGATTATTATTATTCTCCATCATAGTACTGACTTGTGTTTTATATCAATCACAGGATGGCACCACCACGCCGTTCTGAGGAGGACATACCACCTGAACTGGGAGCTGCTTTGGCAAGTATTGCAAATGCCTTGGGAACTATGCAGCAGAACCAGCAGTGCTTCGAAGAAAGCGTGAGGAGGAATGAGTTTGTTCCACTGCCTCCACCTCCCAAGCGAGGAGACATCAAGAGTTTTCTCAAGTTCAACCCACGCAAATTTGAGGTGTCTGATCAGCCACTTGATGCGGATGATTGGCTGCGGGAAATATCAAGGTTGCTAATGACTGCGGATGTTCCTGAGCAAGAATGGGTCAAATGTGCCACTCACCTTCTGAAGGGAGATGTAGCTCTGTGGTGGGAAAATTACCTCAAGGCAGACCTCTCTGGTTTTCAGCCTACTTGGGAGCAATTCACTACGGCGTTCAAAGGGCAATATCTGTCAGAAATTGTCATGGAAAGGATGAAGGAAGTGTTTCTTAACCTCAAGCAGGGCAATGACAATGTCAATACCTACATCAGAAACTTCATGAACCTTTCTCGGTATGGTGGCGATGAGATCTCTGATGACAAGAAGAAGCAAAAGAGGTTTAGGCAAGGACTCAATGCTTCCATCAAATATGCAATCACTCATGCAAGGCCGGCGTCTTTTCTGGAACTCCAACACACAGCTCTGCAGGAAGAAGCAAGTAGGCAAGTGTTTGAGGAGTCAAAGAAACATAGCCGCGATGCAGCAAGCTCTTCAGCTATGATATCTCCTTCTAAGCGTCGTGTCTGGGTTCCTAACACCCCACCGTCACTCCCGGCTCCACCAAGACCGTCAAGCTACGCGGCAAGGCCATCAAACTCCTTCACTGCGGCTCCCAGGGGCTACAACCACAACTACCCTGGAGCGCCTGGCGGAATCCCTGGCTACGTTGCTCCACGTCCACCTGGTGCTTCCTATACCTGTGGAAACACTAGGCCTCAGCGCTGGAATTGTCCTATGAACAACAAAGCTCTTCCTCCACCACCTCCAAGACCTGCGGCAAGCTCTTCTATGGTTCGTGCACCTCCACCTCGGGCTCTCAACATCAACACCAACCATGGGTCTACGGTTGCTCGGGCCAACTATGTCAACGCCGCTCAAGCTGAGCATGCACCTGGAGTTGTGATGGGTATGCTTCCTGTTAACTCAGTCCCTGCACGAGTGTTGTTTGATTCTGGTGCTTCGCATTCTTTTGTTTCTCACAAGTTTGCGCATGAACATGATCTGGCTATGGTTCCTTTATTACATCGTCTTGTGGTACAATCTCCTGGGTCAAACATGAGGGCTGCTCATATCAGCCATGGCAATCAAATTGAGATTGGTGGCTCCTTGTTTCCGGCTTCCTTAATTATTCTGGGCAACTCTGACATTGATGTTATCTTGGGCATGGATTGGTTAACAGCAAATGCAACTGTGATTGATCGTACTGAACGTTCGGTTTCTCTGAAAATTCCTGAAGGCCATATAGTCTATTCTCCGAGTCTGACTCCTGCAATTCAGCTTTTCTCTTTGGCGGCTCTGAATGATGATGCTATGGAAGGTATTCAGAGTGTTCTGGTGGTCTGTGAGTTTCCAGATGTTTTTCCTGAAGAGTTGCCAGGTATGCCTCCGGATCGTGAGGTTGAGTTTGTGATTGAACTTGAACCTGGTACCGCTCCTATCTCCAAGTGGCCTTATAAAATGGGTCCTGCTGAGTTGGCCAAACTCAAACGTCAGCTGGATGAACAAGAGAAGTTGGGTTTCATTCAGCACAGTACTTCTTCTTGGGGTAGCCCAACCATCTTTGTGAAGAAGCGAGACAAGACTGATAGACTTTGTGTTGACTATCGGGCACTCAATGCTAAAACAATCAAGAATAAATATCCCCTTCCGTGGATTAATGATCTCTTCGATCAGCTAGTTGGAGCTGTGGTATTCTCTAAGCTTGATTTGAGAAGTGGTCATCATCAAATCAAGATCCGCAAGGAAGATGTTCCTAAAACAGCTTTCACCACTCGTTATGGCCTGTACGAGTACACGGTCATGTCTTTCGGTCTCACCAACGCACCTGCCACCTTCTCGAGGCTTATGAACTCGGTTTTCATGGAATATCTTGACAAGTTCGTTGTGGTCTATCTGGATGACATTCTAGTCTATTCTAAGTCAAAGGAAGAACATGAAGAACACCTTCGGTGTGTCCTAAACAAGCTTCGTGAGAACCGCCTGTATGCAAAGTTCTCCAAGTGTGAGTTTTAGCTGCCTCAAGTCACCTACCTTGGTCACGTCATCTCTGCCAAGGGCATTGCCGTCAATCCAGAAACTATTAAGACAATTGTTAACTGGCTTATATGTCAAAGAAGTCTGGAGTTTCCTTGGTTTGGCTAGTTACTGCCGTCGCTTTGTTCAAAACTTCTCGAAGATTGCGAAACCTCTTATCGATCTCCTCAAGAAAGGCAAGAAATACCTTTGGACTCCTGCATGTCAAGCAAGCTTTGAAACACTCAAAGAGAAGCTCACTTCCACACTAGTCTTAGTTCCTCCAGATACATCAAAGCCTTTCCAGATATTCTGTGATGCCTCATTGCAAGGATTGGGTGCGGTCCTTATGCAAGAAAAACAAGTTGTTCCTTATGCCTCTCGACAGTTGAAGACGCATGAGATCAACTATCCTACACATGACCTCGAACTCTCAGCAGTTGTCTTTGCTTTGAAAGTATGGAGGCATTACTTGCTTGGAAACCGTTGTGAGATCTTTTCTGATCACAAGAGTCTGAAGTATATCTTCACACAGCCTGATCCCAACCTTCGTCAGAGGAGGTGGATTGAAGCAATAAATGATTTTGATTTGACCATCAACTACACTCCGGGCAAAGCTAATGTCATGGCCGATGCTCTCAGCCGAAAAGTTTATGTCAACAACCTCATGGTGGAAGAACAACAATCTCTATTGTGCGAGGAATTCCGCAAGCTAAACCTTGAAATTGTGGATCAAGGGTATCTTCTGAACCTTTTGGCAACACCGCTCTTGGAAGAAAAAGTTCGCTCCATTCAAATTGGTGATCCTTACACTAAAAAGATCATCTCCAACATTCAGCTTCCGAAGTATGAGTCCTTCCACGTCAACGACGAAGGCACTCTTTTCTTTGAACACCGGATGTTTGTTCCGAACTACCCGGGTTTAAGAGAGCAAGTTCTCAAGGAGGCGCATGATTCTGTTCTTTCTATCCACCCTAGCAGCACTAAGATGTACATGGACTTGAAAACACAATATTGGTGGCCTGGGTTGAAACGATATTGTGCCAAGTATGTCTCGGAGTGTGATGTCTGCCGCAGAGTTAAAGCTGTCCATCAGAAACCTTTCGGTCTTCTACAGCCATTGAAGCCTCCGGAATGGAAATGGGAGAAAGTCGAGATGGACTTCATCACTGGTTTTCCAAGGTCGCAGAAGGGCAACAATGCAATCTTTGTTGTCATCGATAGGCTTTCTAAAGTAGCTCACTTCTTTCCTGTCAAGGAAACAATTTCTGCAATTTAGTTGGCTGAGCTCTATATCAACGGAATTGTCTCTCTGTATGGAGTTCCTCTTGAGATCAGTTCAGACCGTGGAAGCATCGTCACTTCCAAGTTCTGGGGTAGTTTCCAAAATGCTTTGGGGACAAAATTGAACTTCAGCATAGCTTACCATCCTCAGTCGCAAGGACAAGTTGAAAGGATCAATCAGATTCTGGAAGTTATGCTCCGTGCCTGCGTTATCTCTTTCGGCATGAAGTGGGAAGAATGTCTTCCTTATGCTGAATTCTCTTACAACAACAGCTTCCAGAAAAGTCTAACGATGGCACCATTTGAGGCTCTCTATGGTCGCAAATGCAGAACTCCGATTGGTTGGTCGGGCGCAGGTGAAAGAATATTGTTTGGCCCCGACATTGTAACTCAAGCGGAGGAGAAGGTTCACATCATTCTTGAAAATCTGAAGATTGCTCAAAGTCGCCAGAAGAGCAATTATGACAGAAAGCACACGGACATGGAGAATGTTCCTGGTGATCTCGTTTACCTTCATGTCACTCCCATGAGAGGCACGCACCGCTTTGGTATCAAAGGAAAGCTGGCTCCTTGTGGCGCCCCACAAAAACCACTACTAGAAAATCGCGTTGTTTTTGTGCATTGCTTCATCATGACCGCATGCTCATGTCATCATGCCACCTTGCATTTGAGCATCGTCATCATCATGCATATGTTTGTCTAAAACTATTTTCGAAAAGACTGTTTTTGTTTTCGAAACGCCCCGTATCCAAATACAAAACCCGGGTCTCCGGATTATTTTGTTTTGTCTACCAACGGATTTCAAAAGCCCCGTTTTAAACAATAGAACATTTAAATTATTTTTGGGAGGCAGCCAGCCAGGCTCGAAAGCCCGGCCGGCCACCTCCAAGCCCTAAACTAAAGTCTGCCTAACCCTATCCTACCCAGCCCTATCCTACCCACCCCCCAGCCACCTCACCCCATCCAATCACCGGTCGCCACCTCACCCTGCCCTCCACCTCACACGACCACCAGCCGCCACGCACGCAGCGCTCCCCTGCTCCCACCGCCTGCCACGCCTGCAGCGGGCCCCACCCCGCGAGCCTGCGCTCCACTTCCCACCACCCCACATGGGAGAGATCTCCTCCCTCTCCCGATAGGCTCCAGACCCGGCCCCACCTGCTTTCTCCTCCCCTACTCCCTGCCGACAGCCTCCTCCACACTGGCCCCACCCTAACACCGATCCCCACCCCACGCGCGTCGCTAGTCCCAACCGCACCTGCCGCTCCCTGGCCCCACCCCACCGACAGACGCGCCCCGCGCCCGTCACCCCACCTCGCACCCCGCGCCCCTCCTCCTCTCCCTACCTGCTCGCCCTCCCTCCGGCCTCGCCTCCCCGCCGCCTTCTTCCCTGCACCCTGCTGCCTCTCCGCCAGGCCAGCGCCGCCGTCGTGTAGGCCCCCGACCTCGAGCCCCTGCTCTGGCCGGCCCCGCGTCTCCGGCGTGCCCTTCCCCAAGCCGCCGTCGGACCGCCCCGCCCCTACTCGATCTCCTCCATCTCCGCGTCCCCTCGTCCGCGACCTCCTCCGTCTTCCCTGGCGACCGCCTCCTCCCTCGCTGAGTCCCTCCTCGCCGGAGCCGCCCATCCCCACGTCGGTCTGCCGTCCTCCGCCGCCAGCGGGCCACGCCTCCTCGATCGCGTCCTCCGCCGCCTCCCTCTTCCAACCCGCAGCGTCGCCGCCTCTCCGGCCTCCCGGCCGGCCGCCGCCCGAGCTTCCCCTACTCTCTTTGTGGCCGGCCTCGGCGACCGCCGCTAGGGTCCGCAACCGCGCGACGCGTTGCCTCGGTCGCCACCCCTGAGCCCGGCCCTGCCTCGCCATCCTTGCGCTCGCTCCCCTCTGGCCTTGTGCACGCCGCTGATGCCGCATCTCCAAGCCCCTGCCTCGGCCGCGTCGGGCCGCCTCGCCAACCGTCCGCCCCTGTGCGCCCCTTGCAGAACCACTGTGGGAGCCGTCACCGCAGTCGCCCTTCCTCGCGATGGACGCCTCCTGACGCGAGCGCCGCCGCCTCCCGGTCGACCTCAACCTCCTCGCCCAATACTTCTGCACCGCTCGCCTAGTACCTTGGCACTGCTCGTTCGCGTTCGTCAGGAAGGAAGCAGGTTGTCTCTGTGAGCCCTGTAGCCACCGAAGAATTGTTTGAGGCTTGACCCAATATTTTGCCTCTGTGGTGTCGAAGTTAATATGAGTATGTATGTTATTCGGTGGCAGATGTTGTTGCTGTGGTGGAGTTCGCCCTTCTACAAACTCCCGGCATGATCGACAAATGAAACACGAGGGATCCAAACCAAGTAGGCCCACACCAACGGACGACAGAGAAGATGTCTATCACGAACTCCAAGTTCCCCCTCACGGAATCCGAAGGTGATGATCCCGGTAGCTGAAGACCTTGTCGAACCCGAACCCCTTTGGCCCATCAGGATCTTCGTCATGGATTCGAGGACGAGACCTTGTTTCCGGAGTCCGAGACCGATCCCCGATCCCTCGAAACAAGATCGCCGAACCCTATGTGTGACCCTTTCTGAGCCCCTGTTTTTATAAATGAAATACAAACTTGTTGCATATTAATTGTTCACCTCGCATGCATATCATGGGTTTGGGGCATTATGTCGATTCATGTCATAATTAAATATGGAGTCTATATGAGGGCTTTTCTAGTCTTATATCGACTCCATTTAAAGTGGCGTAGCAAACTGATGACATGTTTCTTCCTGTTAATACAACATTTAATTCGCAGGGTAGATAAATAACATTAACCCTCTAATTAATTGTCGGGACCCCGGTTCTGCTTAATACTGCCTAATTGCACCGCATCTGCATCATATCATAATCATACCGGATCTTTTGCCGTAGTATTAAATATTGCATCCGGTGTTTTCTTCTAGTGTTTGCTTCTTCGCGGATTAGGCCGATGAGTTGATGCGAGTATCGACAAGTTCTCCGGATATGATCCTTCGACAGTGTTTCCCAGGCGAGCATCTCTCCCCCTTCTACCTATTTTGCATTTATAGTCTTTATTTCCTCCTGTTGATCTATTGATATCTGTGTCACGATGCTTTAGTTTCCGAACACCAGTTATATCCCGTGCAGCCTCTATATTGCCTCTGTCCATTTATATCTGTGTCACGATGCTTTAGTTTCCGAACACCAGTTTCCGAACACAAATTCAAATCTGTTTTTTTAAATAACTTCTAAATTACAAATCCAAATAATACAAATGATATATGTTTTCTAATCAGAAAAATGAGAGCATTTCAAATATGCCATTAAAAATAATGTTTGAACACTTTAATTTTCGAGATGATTAAAATTATAAATAAAATGCCCTTTTCTTAATAAATTAATAACTTTAATTCTATAACTCCAAATTTGACAAATAATATGTCTAAATCGATCAGCACGATGAGCCCGTTCTATCTATGCATTCGTTGTTCTGAATTGAAGCATGCATCATGTCATTACTAAAAATCAGAACTGTTTATGGCAATAAAATTTGACTAAATAAATAATAAAATGCTTTATTCTTGTACCCCACACCTCACCATGCCATGCTACTTTAATGCCATGTAAATTGTGCATCATTCATCATGGCATGCTTGTTTGCTTGTCGCATTTTAATTCATGTGCTTGTGCTCTTTATTTATGTTGGCCCTTGTTTGTTTGGTTCTTCTTCGAATAGACGCCCAACAGGAGAATTATCCGGAATCACAGGAGTTCTACCCAGATCCATCTCTCGCTTCAATTGAGCTGCTAGGCAAGCACTACCACATGCTTGCATACATATAGTACCTATTGCCTCTGTCTTATTCTTGCATCATTGAGTCGCGATTGCATTAAATTGAATCCCAAGTACTGCATAGCCTTTACTTTTAAACCCCACCGAAGCTTGTTCCTCCATCCCATGAGCCATTACTACAGGAGTTGTTTGAGCCATGCGAGTCGTAGAAAAGCATGTGTAGGATATGTGAGTGTATGATGGATAACGAGATACCTAAACAACTTAACCTGAGTAGTAATGGGATAACTAATGAAAGAGGCACCGGTGGGAAATATCTGCTATTTGGTTTTTCATGCTCACTTGTGTCCCGTAGGACCCCGAGTACTTGATTCCTGTTCCTTGACTATTCGCACTATCCACATCCGGGAGGCCTTATGGACCCCCCTGAGCCAGAGCTTGATTCATTCTTATTTCTTGGGGCGACAAAGTAGTTTGGGGCTTTATTACTATCCTGTACTTATGCCATGCTTTACTGTTTTATTTAAGATTGTGCGTGGTGCACCTGTACTGTTTTGGATGCGGAGTGTTTTCGCGATATCGACAAGCCCAGTCACATTTTCGGGTTCCCAGTCACTTACATCCATTGGCGCAAACCTTGGGTCTGTCTCGGAGCCGGCCAATTTCGTTGTGGGTAGCTTAATGGGGTGGCCCCCTGAAATATTTCTGAATCCTATGATCGCTTTGTCGTGAATGCCACGTTGGGTTTTGAGTTGGTTTTTCCGAGGTTGATCGAGTGTGTGTTGCTATTTGTGCACCCCTGCAGGGTAAATCTTTCTGAAAGCCGTGTCCGCGATTATGGACGACTTGGAGCACAGTTTCTCGATCATAGACAAGTCTAACTAAAGTACCACTTTTAAATTGACTAAGTACCTGACTAGTAAATAGTGCAATACTCACGGAATGGTTAATAAAACTGCCAACGGATGGGGGTTGTTCGTCCGCTTCCTCGTTGGTAAGCGAGGAGGAGGATGGATCTGTTGATTATACTGTTATAACTGTTGTTATTAATTCACGGACATCCGTCTATCATTGGTTAGGCGGATGGTTAGCGAGTATCTATAGACTTGTTAATTATTATCTTTTGCTGCAATTGCGTCACCCCAGGTTGTGTTCCCTTTAGTGGCATAAAGACTTGCCGAGTACCCCTAGGGTCTCACACGATAAATTGTTTGATTCAAATGAACAGGTGTACCTGCAAGATGGATACTGGGTGGAGGAGACGGATGATGTTGGCAACGATCACTCGGTGTAGAGATTCCGGGAACGGGGATCCGTGAGATCTGTGGGCGGGATGTGTTTTTTTATGTGGCATCTTATGCCGATTTGCTTCTTATCCGTACTTGGATCTTGTTTTCCGCTTCCGCCTGATACTCTGATGTTTGATGTATGAGGAGCTATCCTAAAATATTATCTCTACCTAGGATATTTGAATCTTGCCGTATGGCGTGGCAATAATTTCTATTTCTTTTAGATGGAATGGCTCTGAGGACTGTTGTATGTGGCTGGCATACATACTCACTTATGTATGTAGTTGATCCCTTCTCCTGCCGATTACGCCGCTCGTTCTTGTCCCGATGCTCTGAAAGTGGTTAGGACGGCCGAAAGGTCTACCGTGAGTGGCCTCGGGCCCCACCGTACTATTTTAACCACTTTCGCTCATCCAGGCATGTAACTAAGAGCGTAATTCACCGAGGTAGTTACATCGTGGCAGAGTTTTGAGCAGTTTCCGCTGCCACAACAGAAGTGGTGGCAGAGGTGGTTGCGGCAGAGATTTCAGTCGCTTTGGCTATCGCGGCAGGATCCACGGCAGAAGTTGGTTGTTGAAAGAATGGTAAGTTTAGGCGACGCGAAGGACTAGGAGATGACGTGAGTGTTGTAGTTTGACGCTCGAAAAAGGGGAAATATTTTCAGCAAATATGACATGACGAGACACATGAGCACGACCACTAACAAGATCTAAACAACGATAATCTTTGTGCTCGTAAAAAAACCAAGATGGACACATGGGATAGAACAGGGTGAAAGTTTATTTGAAGAAGTAGAATAAGAGTTTGGGAAACAGAGACAACCGAATATGCGAATGTCAGAATAGTTGGGATGAGAAAGAAATAAAGAGAAGTAAGGCGTAGTTTTTGGATTAACTCTAGATGGTCGAATATTAAGTAAATATGTGGCCGTGTGGAGGGTTTTAGCCCAAAACTTCGGAGTTATAGAAGATTGAATAAGGAGGGTGCGAGTGATGTCATTGAGAGTACGAAGTGATCGCTCGGCCTTGCCGTTTTGAGGATAGGTATAAGGATGAGAGAAACGTAAGAGAATGCCATATTGGAGAAATAAATTGCGATTTTTTAAGATTGTCAAATTCATGACCATTATCACATTGGGTGAATCTTATAGGGAGGAAAAAGTGTACAGAGACAAAGCGCCGAAAGTTAAGAAAAATATTGTGAACATCATATTTGTTGCATAAAGGTAAGGTCCAAACATAATGTGTATAATCATCAAGAATCACAAGATAATATTTGAAACTAGAGACATTTTCTATTGGTGATGTCAATGGAGTAACTCAAAAGGAAAATAACTAGAAGATTGAGAGGAACTAAAGGGGATATGAACATGTTTGCCTAGTTGACACGACTGACACATAGAAGAATTATGAGAATCTCTATTACAAGGTATTGAAAATTCTCTAAGAAGTGTTGATAACACATTATTATTGGGATAGCTGAGACGTCGGTGCCACAAATCAACAGAGGCCACCATGGACGTGGGGGTGCAGCGATAGGGACACCATGGAGGGAATATAGATCACCGGAGCTATTGAAGCGTACGATCTCGTCCTTGGCCCGGTAATCCTTCACAGATAAACCAAAGGGATCAAACTCGACAGAAACATGATTGTTAGTGGTGAATTGGCAAACAGAAATCAGATTTTTAATAAGAGCAGGAGCAACAAGAACATCACGAAGAAGCAAAGATTTGGTTTGAGATTAGATTTGAGCTTGGCCGACACAATAAATAGGAATAGAAGATCCATCACCAAGAGTAATAGAGCGAAAAGATGAAGGTGTGTTAGAAGAAAGCAAATTACTTGATGTAGACATATGACTAGAAGCATAGCAGCATCAAAAATCCAATCCATACTTGAGTTCTCTTGAGAAGTAAAATTGTTCATGGCTTGTAGAAAAGCAGCTTGGTCCCAGCTCGGAGTCGTAGTAGAGGTCGGTGTAGACATGAGAGCTGGAGGTTGTGGTGGCGTCGGCAAAAGAGCCGGCATCGGCATGAAGTGAGAGGCATACTCATTGTAGTTCGGCATCTAGGGGGACGATGGAGCACCATAGGATGCATAGTATGTTTGATACGTCCATTTTGCATCACTATTCTATGTCTTAATTCACTATTATTCATTGATATATTTCGTATTGAGAGGTGATACTTATGTTATTTCATCTGTTTTTGCATGGTTGATGACTTTTGGAGCATGGACCGTTGCAGTCAGGATTCTGATGGAAAAGGTGTTGTTTGGAGGCAAAATTCGCGTAGATCAGAAAATCCGGGAAAATATACGGAAAATTCTATTTTTCCAGAAGACTCAGGATGCCAGAAGATGGAGTGGAGGTGGGCCACAGGGGGGCCACACCACCCCATGGCGCGGGCAGGCCTAGGCCGCGCCTGGGAGTGATGTGGCCACCCTGGCCCACTCCAGCCTCTCCCCTCTAGCGTATATCATCCCCACAAAACCCTAAGACTCGGGGAGCGACCACAGAAATATTTCGCCGCCTCTGCTGGGCGGAAAACACCAAGAGAGAAAGATCTCTCCGGCAGACAGATTTCTGCCGGGGGAATTCCTTCCCGGAGAGGGGAGATCGTCGCCATCAACACCATCAAGTTGGACTTCATCATCATCATCATCACCATCATCACCATCAGCACCCTTATCACCATCTCCATATTGTTGTAACAATTGCGTTGAATCTTGCATAGTTCATAGGGGAAACTTTCCCGGTGTTGATTACTCTTTGTAGTTGATGCTATTGAGTGAACCATTGAATTATTGTCTATGTTCAGATTGTTATACATCATTATTCCATCTCTGATCATGATCCATATGATGTCTTGTGAGTAGTTTGTTTTGTTCTTGAGGACATGGGAGAAGTCTTGTTGTTAGTAGTGGAGTTGCGTTGAGAAAGATTCAATAGATTGTTATTTAAGTTGTGGTGTACTTCTTCTAGTGGTGTCATGTGAACCTCGACTACATGACACTTCACCTATATGGGCCTAGGGGAATGCATTGTGTATTTGGATACTAATCATAGGGGTTGCCGGAGTGACAGAAACCTGAACCCCCGTTAGGAAACCATTGCACAAGGGACGTAAGGGTCTTAGAGTTTAAAGTTGTGGTTAGGTTTTTACCTTAATTACTTTCTTGTACTTACGGATGTTTGCAAGGGGTATAATCACAAGTATGTATTAAGTCTTGGATGGGGCGGTACATTAGCACAGGTTCACCCACACAACACTTAGCAAGCTAGAGAAGATTAATCGACTATATAAAGCGAAAGCACTTGACAGTCTTCCCATGTGTCCTCGAGAACGTTTGGTCATCTATAGAAATACAACCGGCTTGTCCTTTGCTGCATAAAGGATTGGGCCACTCGCTGCATTTATTCTTACTGTCTTTTATTTACTCGTACTTTGTTTACTTGGTTTATCGAAAACCCCTAAAAATCTATTTGCTAAGTATTTGCAGAGAATTCCTGATCCATACCACTAGCCAGCACCTTCTGCTCCTCGTTGGGTTCAACACTCTTACTTATCAAAAATACTGCGATACACCCCCTATACTTGTGGGTCATCAAGACTATTTTTTGGCGCCGTTGCCGGGGAGTGAAGCGCTATTGGAGAGTGGAACTGGTAAAGGAAACTTCTACTATGAGTATTCTTTACTTCTGCTAGTTGCTTTATTTTCGTTATGGACAATTCGCTAATTTTCTTATTTGGTAATGCTACTACCACTGCTAAGGTAGTAGATAAGCCACCACCTGCTGAGAAAGGTGTTTTCAAAATACCTACAAGAATTATTGATCGTGTTATGGATAACTATTATGTTGGGGATGGAACTGTCCATCCCGATGATCATTTACTCTTTATACACGAATTATGCGGGTTGTTCAAGTGTGCAGGTATTACTACAGATCAAGTTAAGAAGAAGTTATTCTCATTATCACTGAAAGGGAGAGCTGAGGAATGGTATAAGCTGTTGTAGAATGGTCAAGCTCTGGAATGGGAGGAAATAGTGCCTCTCTTTTATTCAAAGTTTTATCCTCCTAGTGAGATTCATAAAGATCGGAATCAAATATACAACTTTTGGCCTCTTGATGGAGAGAGTACAGCTCAAGCTTAGGGGAGATTGAAGTTACTAATGCTCAAATGTCCCATTCATGAGCTCCCCAACAATATTATTATCAACAACTTTTATGCAAGGCTCCCTCTACATGACAAGGATTTATTGGATGCCTCTTGTGCTAGATCATTCACTCACATGGAAGAAGAAGTTAAATGGGATCTTCTAGACCGTATTCAAGACAATGCAGAAGCCTGGGAGAATGACAAAGGTAGAAAGTCAGGTATAAATTATGATTATGAATGTATTGAATATTTTATGGGAACTGATGATTTTCAAAATATTAGTAATATTTATGGTCTTGATTTGCAAGTTATTACGAATTGCTTTAGAGCTTTTGCTTCCTATATCGAAATTCCAAAAAGGGGATGGAATAAGTACCATGCACCTTACAAAGATATTGTTGACTATGCTCCTATTGGAAGTGCTGACTATTGCATTATTCATCCCATCTTACCCGAACCTTATATCGAGAAGATTCCCTTCCCCGAAAAGGTGAAGGACTATCCTATGATAACTAATGTAATCACCAAAAGTGAAAAAAAGAACTGTAAAACCCGATGAACAAATAAACATTGAACCTGTGGTAGCAATTGTGAAAGACCTTGTCACTAAAAGCGTAGAAGATGGGCACATAGTCTTTTGTGAGGATGCTTCTAATATTGTTTTACATCCCAAAAGAACTAAAAAGGCTAGTGTTCATGTGCTTTCTGTTAGAATTGGTGATCATTTCTATTATGGTTTATGTGATATTGGTGCAAGTTCTAGTGCTATTCCTTATGAGCTTTACAAAGAAATTATGCATGAAATCAGTCCTTGCGAGTTGGAAGAGATTGATGTGGTTATTCACCTTGCTAATAGAGAGACCATCTCTCCAATTGGTATTGTACGAGACGTGGAAGTTCTTTGTGGTAAGATTAAGTACCCTGCTGATTTTCTAGTACTTGGTTCGGCTGCTAGTAAAACCTACCCTATCATTTTTGGTAGACCTTTCTTGAGTACTTGTGGAGCTATTATTGATTACAAGAGGGAGAAAATCTTGACTAAGTTTGATGGGGAATCTTATGAGTTTAATTTTTCGAAATTTGCTAAAGAACCTTGCGAAGAGGAAACCCATAATGAGAATTTTAGGGTTGAACAACTTGCTTCTATTTCTCTTGCTCCTAACAATGCTTTGCAGCAATTTATGGAAGATCATGAAAGTGAAATCTTCATGGAAGAAAGGAATGAGATTGACAGGATTCTCCGTGATCAACCTATGATGCTTAAGCACGACTTTCCTGTAGAAGACTTGGGTACCACGATGCCACCTAAAAAAGATCATGTTTTCGATCCAAAACCTCTCCCTGATGATCTTAAATATGCTTATATTGATGATAAAAAGATATATCCTGTTATTGTTAGCGCTAAACTTTTAGGGAAGGAAGAAGAAAGGTTATTGGAAGTTTTGAGTATGGGCTATACTCTGGATGATTTAAAAGGGATTTCACCTACTATATGTCAGCACTCTATCAACATAGAACCAGATGCGAAGCCGGTAGTGGAGCACCAACGACGTTTAAATCCTAGGATGAAGGAAGTGGTAAGGAATGAGGTATTGAAACTCCTTGATGCTGGTATTATTTACCCTATTGCTGATAGTGAATGGGTTAGTCCTGTTCATTGTGTTCCTAAAAAGGGAGGTATTACCGTTGTCCCTAATGACAACGATGAGCTTATTCCTC
This sequence comes from Avena eriantha, assembly GCA_910589775.1. Classification (NCBI taxonomy): domain Eukaryota; kingdom Viridiplantae; phylum Streptophyta; class Magnoliopsida; order Poales; family Poaceae; genus Avena; species Avena eriantha. The sequence continues at coordinate 422,698,362 of OU342746.1, forward strand.
AAAGAATAGTGGTAGGCTATAGGATGTGCATCGATTTTAGGAAAGTCAATAAAGTTACTAAGAAAGATCACTACCCACTTCCTTTTATTGACCAAATGTTGGAAAGGTTGTCTAAAAAGACCCATTTTTGTTTTCTTGATGGTTATTCTGGTTTCTCTCAAATTGCTGTTAAACAACAAGATCAAGAAAAAACTACTTTTACTTGCCCTTATGAAACTTATGCTTATAGACGTATGCCTTTTGGTTTATGTAATGCTCCTGCTACTTTCCAAAGGTGCATGTCTGCTATCTTTCATGGTTTTTGTGAGGAAATTGTAGAAGTGTTCATGGATGACTTTTCTGTCTATGGAACTTCTTTTGATAATTGTCTGCACAACCTTGATAAAGTTTCGCAGAGATGTGAATAAACTAATCTTGTTCTTAATTGGGAGAAATGCCACTTCATGGTTAATGAAGGGATTTTTCTTGGGCATAAAGTTTCTGAAAGAGGCATAGAAGTTGATAGAGCTAAGGTTGAGGCAATTGAGAAGATGCCATGTCCAAGGGACATCAAAGGTATTCGTAGTATCCTTGGTCATGCTGGTTTCTATAGGAGGTTTATTAAAGACTTCTCTAGAATATCAAAACCTCTCACTAATCTTCTTCAAAAAGATGTACCTTTTGTTTTTGATGATGATTGTAGGGAAGCTTTTGAAACTCTTAAGAAGGCTTTAACTACGGCCCCTATTGTTCAACCACCTGATTGGAGTTTACCCTTTGAAATAATGTGTGATGCTAGTGATTTTGCTGTAGGGGCTGTCCTTGGGTAACGTATTGATAAAAAGTTAAACGTTATCCATTATGCTAGTAAGACTCTAGACGCTGCTCAAAGGAATTATGCCACTACTGAAAAGGAATTTCTAGCTGTTGTTTTTGCCTGTGATAAGTTTAGGCCCTATATTGTAGACTCAAAAGTAACCATTCATACTGATCACGCTACTATTAAATATCTTATGACGAAGAAGGACGCTAAGCCTAGGATTATTAGATGGGTACTGCTTTTACAAGAGTTTGATCTACACATAGTAGATAGGAAGGGTGCTGAAAACCCTGTAACTGATAATTTATCTCGTTTGGAAAACATCTCTTTTGATCCTATGCCTGTTAATGATAGTTTCCCAAATGAACAGTTAGCCCCAGTAGGGGTGAGCTCGCGAGGAAGCCCTTGGTATGCTGATTATGCTAACTTTATTGTCTCCAAGTATTTGCCTCCAACTTTTACAGCTCCGCAAAGAAGAAAGTTCTTTTATGATTTGAGGCATTATTTTTGGGATGACCCACACTTATACAAGAAGGATTTGATGGTATTATGCGAAGATGTGTTCCAGAATATGAACAAAAAGAGATATTGTGTAAATGTCATGGTAGCGCTTATGGAGGACATCATGCAGGAGATAGAACTGCACAAAAGGTGCTACAATCAGGTTTCTACTGGCCTACCCTTTTTAAAGATGCAAGAAAATTTGTTTTATCTTGTGATGAATGTCAACGTGTTGGTAATATTTCTAGACGCAATGAAATGCCTATGAACTACTCTCTAGTTATTGTACCTTTTGATTGTTGGGGATTCGACTTTATGGGTCCTTTCCATCCTTCGAAAGGATACACTCATATTCTTGTTGCCGTTGATTATGTTACTAAGTGGGTAGAAGCCATTCCTACAAAGAGTGCTGACAGGGAGACTTCTCGAAACATGCATAAGGATGTTATCTTTCCTAGGTTTGGGGTGCCTAGGTATCTCATGACTGATGGGGGTTCTCATTTCATTCATGGTGGTTTTAGGAAGACCCTTGCTAAATATGATGTTAATCATAGAATTGCTTCAGCTTATCACCCCCAAACTAGCGGGCAAGTAGAGTTATCAAATAGAGAAATTAAATCTATCTTGCAAAAGACTGTTAATAGGTCTAGAAAAAACTGGGCTAAGAAGTTGAATGATGCTTTATGGGCTTATAGAACTTCTTACAAAAATCCTATGGGAATGTCTCCTTATAAAATGGTTTATGGGAAAGCTTGCCACCTACCTTTAGAATTAGAACACAAAGCTTACTAGGCAGTGAAAGAACTAAATAGAGATTGTAAGCTCGCTGGTGAGAAAAGCTTATTTGACTTAAGCTCCTTAGATGAATGGAGGAGTGAAGCCTATGAGAATGCTAGGCTCTTTAAGGAAAAAGTTAAAAGATGGCATGACAAGCGAATACTTAAGAGAGAATTTCATGTTGGAGAGAAAGTTCTATTGTATAGGTCTCGTCTCAGATTTTTTGCAGGTAAGCTACTATCAAAATGGGAAGGACCTTTCATCATTGAAGAAGTATACCGTTCAAGAGCAATAAAAATTTCTTCTCTAAAAGATAATACTACACAAGTAGTGAATGGACAGCGACTCAAACACTATATTGCTGGAGATTCTTACAATGAAGATGTTGATGCTTTTCAAGTTATAACTCTAGAGAAATTCATTGAGGACCAAATTCAGAGACCTGCAGAGTCTGTTTTCATCTAGGTAATAGTTCTGGTAAGAAAATTTCCACGAAAATACAATACAACTATATTTTTGCAGTTTTCAGTCGATACGGAAAGTTTCGAAGCGAAAAAGGGACGGAACCGGAGCCGGGGTGGCCCACACCACCCCATGGCGTGGGCCCACCCCTGGTCGCGCCACCAGGTGGTGAGGCCATCCAGGACTCTGCCTCCGACTCGTTTTCTCCCAGTACCTTCCTTTTGATACGAAACTTCGTAATATATAACCCCCCGGATCCCCCGAGGTCTGTATATCGTGTTTTTTGTTCCAATCTATTTCTGCCAGGTAGAATCCCAGATTTGGAGCCACAATGTCTTCCTCAGGATCATCCAAAGGAGATTCCTTAGAAGATATCATCAACCCATACATGAGAGAATTGAAGATTCATCCCCAAGGAGTTGTTGCTCGAAGGTGGGGAGCTCCGGATTAAAGAGGTTCAAGGCCCTAAAGGTGAAGGAAGTCTGGAGGACACGATGGAAGCACTGGAGCAAGAAGTCTTTAGGTATAGGAAGATGGTGGAGCGCGAAGTGGATATCATCCATAAGATTTGTTCCGAACTCATCACCGAGCACCAAAAGGAGACTGCTGAACTCAAAGATGAAGTCTTCTCACTCCTCCAAACAACCAACGAACTGCAAGCACAGTTCTATGACGTTCAAAATCAAAACTGTGAGTATGAGGCTAGATTTAAACGCATAAGTGCTGCTGCAAGTTTCAGGATGTTGGAAACCACGATGTCCTTTGTTGATGGGAAGCCTTTACCCTAGAAGACGGACGAAGATGAGAGGATACCACCACCACCTAAGGAGTAATTCGTCATCAGGTTTAGCATCCCCTTGGTTTGTTCCAAGCTTGGGGGAGTGCCGCAGTACCATATCACTATCTTCCATCTTTTTACCTTATTAGTAGAGTCATATCATGAATAGAGGAGTTATTATGTAGTATGGTTTGCGTTATGGAAGTGTCCCCTCTCCCGTTAGATATGTATCCCTTGGTGTGAGTTTCCGTTATGGAATATTAATGAGAAGTTCTATCATCCACTCTTTTGCATAGCTTATATTAGTTTTCAATTCGTGGTTATATGATTGATCTTGTTGTTAGTATTGGTATCATTTTTGGGATCATTGAGTTAATTTAGTTGGTTTTGGCAAACCTGGCTCGGTTAGTAGCAACACTTTTTTGAGAGTTGAAAATAAAAAGATAGAAGTACTCTAGAGAAAAAAAAATTCATCATCTTTCTTTCTTGATTTGCCCATAAGTTTAGTATTCTCTAGTTAAGATCTTTTGTGCTTCCAAGGAAGATTGCGTGTTTGTCTTTATCATTTGTATGCTTGTTTGTTTCCTTCAACTCTTATACTTGCTACCCCAGCCTTGCTAGCCAAAAACATGTTCTGAGAGGGTATTCTTCTCGTGCATCCACTCCTTTAAACCAAAACCTTTGCCATTTGTGTCCACCATACCTACCTAGTAGCACTATTGCTATTCCAAGTAAATTCTTGTTTTATCTACCTCCCAAATTAAACTTGTTATATGAAAATTAGTGATTAAAGCTCTCACGAACTTGATGGCACACTTTACTTTCTTACATTTAATAAACTTGTACCATTGGGTCCTTCTTTGTTGTGTATATGCTTGCGCTTTATGAGTTGAAGTTAGTCGAACCATGTATCATGGGGACCGCTTTCAACACTTCATTTGGTACTTTGTACCTAGTTGATATCATGTTCTTTTGCTTATGGATCCCGGCGGTGTGAAATAAAAGTGGAACTTGTAAGATCATGGAGTTTATATGTGTGTTAGAGAAACGCCTGGGCCGCTAGCCTAAGCCATGCCTAATCATGGTGGAAACTTGCAGCATAACTATAGTGAGCATTCTATGAACCATCCTCAATAAAAACCTATGCAAATAGCAAATAAAAAGATCGCTGAGATGCTCACTGTCTGCTTGCCTTGTCATTTTGATTATGGGATAGCTCATGTGTCATATGCAAGGGGTGCCCCGTTGGCGGTTCTCAATGATACGCATATATTTACAATGACAAGAGCTTGCTTGTGACTGAAGTTGAGTATCATGAGGATCGGTACTCATAAGTAAGGGGCATGAGATTTCAACTTATAACTTGTCAAGCATATCCTCTTAGTTGTGTCACTTTAACCTTAACCACCAAAAGATGCCTATGATAGAGGCAATGAGAGCTGAAAGCTAGTAAGTATCATAACTTTTGGGAGCTCTTTATGAGACTTGCAATCCCTGCTTCCCTCTGCGAAGGGCCCTTCTTTTACTTTGTAGTTGAGTCAGTAAACCTATTCCCTTCTATCTCAGCAAGTATTTTGAGTTGATGTGTTTCATTCATTCATATGTTGATTTATTCAATCATGTCTCTTATGTTCCTTGTTTTGCACATTGCTCTTATCTTGAAGTTTACTACTTTGAAAGATTTCTTTGAAAACCAGCTATTTGTGAACTCCAGCAAATTATCAACTATTCTTCGACCAAGAGCTAAGTTTGCCATTACCAATTATGATTTACTCTTTGTATCTTTATTGTGTTTCCTTTACTCATTGCAAGTTGAGTTATATGATAGTGAGTTGTCCTCTATTATGATCTATGTATTTGATGAATGTGATGCTTCTTGTCCGTATTATTTTATCGACTCTTCACTCCATAAACCTGAGGCCATGTTTATTGAGCTCAGTTTCGCTTGGGGACAAGCGAAGTCTAAGCTTGGGGGGAGTTGATACGTCCATTTTGCATCACTATTCTATGTCTTAATTCACTATTATTCATTGATATATTTCGTATTGAGAGGTGATACTTATGTTATTTCATCTATTTTTGCATGGTTGATGACTTTTGGAGCATGGACCGCTGCAGTCAGGATTCTAATGGAAAAGGTGTTGTTTGGAGGCAAAATTCGCGAAGATCAGAAAATCCGGGAAAATATACAGAAAATTCTATTTTTCTAGAAGACTTAGGATGCCATAAGATGGAGTGGAGGTTGGCCACAAGGGGCCCACACAACCCCATGGCGCGGGCAGGCCTAGGCCGCGCCTGGGAGTGGTGTGGCCGCCCTGGCCCACTCCAGCCTCTCCCCTCTGGCGCATATCATCCCCACGAAACCCTAATTCTCGGGCAGCGACCACAGAAAGATTCTGCCGCCTCTGCGGGGCGAAAAACACCGAGAGAGAGATCTCTCCGACAGGCAGATTTCTGCCGGGGGAATTCCTTCCCGGAGAGGGGAGATCGTCGCCATCAACACCACCATCAAGCTGGACTTCATCATCATCATCATCATCACCATCAGCACCCTCATCACCATCTCCATATTGCTGTAACAATTGTGTTGAATCTTGCATAGTTCATAGGGGAAACTTTTCTGGTGTTGATTACTCTTTGTAGTTGATGCTATTTAGTGAACCATTGAATTATTGTTTATAATCAGATTGTTATACATCATTATTCCATCTCTGATCATGATCCATATGATGTCTTGTGAGTAGTTCGTTTTGTTCTTGAGGACATGGGAGAAGTCTTGTTGTTAGTAGTGGAGTTGCGTTGAGAAAGATTCAATAGATTGTTATTTAAGTTGTGGTGTACTTCCTCTAGTGGTGTCATGTGAACGTCGACTACATGACACTTCACATATATGGTCCTAGGGGAATGCATTGTGTATTTGGCTACTAATCATAGGGGTTGCCGGAGTGACAGAATCCTGAACCCCCGTTAGGAAACCATTGCACAAGGGACGTAAGGGTCTTAGAGTTTAAAGCTGTGGTTAGGTTTTTACCTTAATTACTTTCTTATACTTACGGATGTTTGCAAGGGGTATAATCACAAGTATGTATTAAGTCTTGTATGGGGCGGTACATTAGCACAGGTTCACCCACACAACACTTAGAAAGCTAGAGAAGATTAATCGACTATATGAAGCGAAAGCACTTGACGGTCTTCCCATGTGTCCTCGAGAACGTTTGGTCATCTATAGAAATACAACCGGCTTGTCCTTTGCTGCATAAAGGATTGGGCCACTCGTTGCATTTATTCTTACTGTCTTTTATTTACTCGTACTTTGTTTACTTGCTTTATCGAAAACCCCTAAAAATCTGTTTGCTAAGTATTTGCAGAGAATTCCAGATCCATACCACTAGCCAGCACCTTCTGCTCCTCGTTGGGTTCGACACTCTTACTTATCGAAAATACTGCGATACACCTCCTATACTTGTGGGTCATCAATGTTGCGTTGTAGATTGGTGGCACATAGGCAGGAGCAGCTGTTGGGTTCGCAGCATAGAAAACAAAAAATTCCTACGATGGGAACTACTAAGCACCAAGATCTATCTACTAGATACTAGCTACGGGTGGATACACATGCATAGAGGACATACCCTTTAGACCGACAAAGTGTAACGAGGTTGAACTCGTGGATGATGTAGTCAAACGCTTGCTGATCTCAGGATCGAGAAGAAGTCCAGCGCCACAACTCAGCAACACATCCATGATCGCACACACATTCAGGCCACCGAACAACCTCCACCTCCTCTCTCCAGCGAAGCAGCAGAAGCAGCAACTCCTTCTAGACGAAATGCCACCAGGAACATGTATCTCGCTAATCCGATATCATGGGGGAATAATTCTAGAGGGGGAGAGAGATCCTCCACGAAGAGGTGTGAGTGAGAAGGAGTGAGAGGGGGCCTTATATAGGAGAGGGGGCAGCCCCTCCCCATGGCTGGTGCACCATGGGGGGTACCCCCACCTCTTCCTCACTCATGTGGAGGGAGCTCCACTCACATAAATTGCCCCTCTACTTTCTCCACTCAAAAATCCCACTCAAATGCATTAAATTTCCACCAAATTTAATACAACTATCATTTAATAAAACTCTTTTATTTATTTTATTCAGAATTTTGTTAATTACTTTAATTAACAAAAATTCACATAAAACCCCCTACAATATTTCAATATCACATGCAGAACCAATTTCAGCAATTTCACCAGAAACAATTCTGGTGTCCATTGAAATAATTCCAGCGCTTTGCAATTCTTTCGTCTAGAACATGCTCCAAATGGTGTTGGTATCCCTTAAGTTTTTCACTCTACAGTTCACGAATAATGCATACATGATCGAGACCCCTCTCAGATCAATAATCAGAAGCGGGACCTGGAGATCCATACTGACTCCCACACATTCAACGGTGACTTCTGTGATCGTGAGAACCTTTAACGCTATTAACTTAATCCCTTTGTCTCGCGATATATTACATGTCCGAGATACGATCATTGGTATCTTTATACCTAGTTTGATCTCATTACCGACATGCACTCTTTTTTCGTTCCCGTGATATAACATTCTAGTGATCACATCACTTGCTTGTAAGCTATTCTTAATGTGATATCACCGAGAGGGCCCAGATTATATCTATCCGTCATCGGGATGGACAAATCCCATTCTTGATCCATGAGCCTCTACATAACACCTTCGTAGCACTGAACCCACCTTTATAGTCACCCTTTCACGGTGTGACGTTTGATGTTATCAAGATACTCTTCCACTCTTAGTGATTAACATGATCTCATGGTCTAAGGACTAGGATTACTTCGTATGATGTTATAGAAATCTAAACACAATGACTTTGATCGTAATGCTATACTTCGGATGAATGTTCATCACATTATTCCACAAATGTTGTGACCCTCGTTATTAACGACATCCAATGTCCATGATCAGGAAACTTTGATCATCTTGTTAATCAACGAGTTAGTTTATAAGAGAGGCATAACTAGGAACTTTCTATTTGTTTATTAAACACACATGTATTAACATTTTCATATTAATACAATTATAGCATGCAAAATAAACATCTATCATATACTTGGAATACATATAATAACAACTTTATTATTGCCTCTCAGGGCATATTCCCTTCAGCAGCGTGATATGCGGCCATCAGCTGTCGAGGCGGACAGGAGCGCTAGTGTGAGGACGAGCTCCGGGCTGCCAAGAACCGATGTAGGCAGACGGGGCGCCATATGGTGTAGGGGTAGGCCACGCCTAGATAAGCCCGATCCAAGGGTGGCGGCGGAGGGCCATGACTGCTATCAGACATGAGCTCGATCCCAACGACGGCGGCCTATCCTCGGCTTTGGAGGACGGCCAGGGCGTTGGAGGATGGTGGATCCATGACATTGGAGGAGGGGAGCGGATCCAGGGCGTTGGGTGACAATGGCGGAGCCAGGGTGGAGGGCCATGGCTGCGGAGGGACATGAGCTCGATCCCAACAACTGCGGAGCCAGGGTGTAGGGCCATGGCAGCGGAGGGGCATGGCGGTTGTCGGGCATGAACTAGATCCCGCGGTGGCCTATCCCCGACTGCGGGGAACTTTGGGAGGCGAGGAACGGTGGCCGGGCGGCGAAATCCATGGCGAGGAAGGAGAAGTCGGGACTCGGGACCAAGCGAGTCGGGGATTTTTTCTAGGCGAAGTGGCAGGTACCTTTAATTTCATCAGAGGCGGAGGGCGGTTTGGTCCACTGCAACTCAGGAATCGGTAGAAGCAGCCCTCCTCCCGCTTCCGCCGATCCGCACTCAGTAGGCTATTTTCGCGTGCCACTCCTCTCCAGCGTAATGGCGAATTTGGCTGTTTGTTTCATCTAGCCATTCCGAAATGCAAAAGTTGCAGCCCAAGCGGTAACAAACAGAGCCTGAGAGGCGGTGTGAGAGAATTTGGAGATGAGAGCAGGGGCAACAGTGAGAAGGGCCACAAAAAGGGGAGGGTCGCTTAGTGCCGGAGAGGAGGTGGGAGGGGGGGCGATTTGGGAGGCGTTATGAGAGCGAGGAATAACTAGAAGTAATAACTATCAATTTCCGGTCATCAAGTACATGCGTAGTTAATGGGTAAAAAAGAAGACCCGGGTGCTGTTAGATCGGAAGCTTGATGGATGTCCGACAGGGTCGACGAATCTACTCCCATTAGCCTCCGTTGTCGAGTGTTCACCCAAACAGCCCGCACAACAGATTTATCGTAGGATAATGACTTAAAATGCGTTATTCATTACATCATAACATGGATATTTGGTTTATAATTTTGATCCTAGATCTCCATCATGCATGTTGTTGAACCGATGGGTTTTTGTGGATGTCTTTTATTAAGCATGCATGACCAATGGGTTTGACGTATAGGAACTTTTACTATTTGATGAACTCCAGAGCCGAAAAGCTCCCAAAGACGTAGGTTGACCGGAAGCCACCGCTGAATCCTGCATCCCCAGCCAGCTTCAAGAACTCATGCTCAGTTCTCTCCTTACCTCCACGGAAGTTATTGAACATGAAAACATCCATAATGAACATATTTTGCGCCGCCGTAGTCACCTCTGGAGTTGCCGGCAAGACAAACTCAACAGCAATCACTCTTCCCTTCTCTGGGAGAGCTCGGTGGCAATTCTTGAGAATCTTGATGCAGTCATTGTCGCCTTGAAGATGGAGCACCATCTGTACATATATGCCAAAAATTCATTGTCTTAAGTTGTCACGAAATCTTTGTTCGGCTGTGTATTATGTTCTTCCATATTCGGGGGTTTTATTTTTTCAAGGCTTAGTTTGACCAAGTTCCTAAGTATAGCTAGGGTGAAAAGAATGTTGTAAAGCAATATATTGAGTTTGGTTATCCTTATGGGCAATACATAGACTATGAGTGATGTTGGATAGCCTAGAGGCCCAAAAGGAAACTAACTAATATCATGGATGTATTTTCATTATTAGAACAATATTATAACCATTTTGGCAGGGAGTACACAACAAAATTCATGGACCAGTATAAGCGTGATGTAGAGTTGTATAACTTCAATATACCTTTAAGAAATATGCATCTCCAATGGGTATGTCCTCGTACATATTTCCAGCTATATGTTCTACTCCTGCATTCATTAACATTTCTAGCTAAATGTCTGTATGCCTCATTGGAACAAAAAAATGAAAGAAAACCATAAAACACAAGAACATGGGAATGTATAAACGATGGAAACAGGTTTAAAGCAAGGAAATAGTGTCAAGAATGGACGTTCTGTTCACGTGAAAATTTCCCAAAGCATACATGTATATTTGATGATATGTTTGTTGTAGACATCTTCCTCCTATATTAGAGTTAAACACTGGACCATAGTTTTGCATTTACCCCAGTTTTTTTACTATTAGATTAACTCCACTTGATAGCAATTTTCCTACTTCTCTATCTAGACAACTTAGCAAAAATTGATGTTGTGATAGGATAATTTGGTGTCCATACTGCAGCACTTCCATGTGCCTCGTACTATTCACACTAGTTGTGAAGTGCTTATAGGTGATACTGTATTAGTGGCGCATCACCACAGTGTCACGTCAATGGTAATAGTGGTGGCGTGGCATGCCACAAATATATGGGACCCATCAGTTGATCATGTCCTCAATTCACCACCGCCACACCCACAGCTGCCATCCTGTCCTTGAGCCGCCGCCACCCTGCCCCTTCCAAGCGACTGGTGTCGGCGATCCCTATCTTTACTATTTTTCTATGTGTTGTGTAGATGAATTATTTCTATGAATTGTGTACATAAATTATTTAGCTGAATCATGTAGATAATTTGTGTAGTAGATTTTCGTTGATGTAGGTATGTAGTTTAGTTTGTAGAATTTAGTGGATTAGTATAGATGTTAGTGGATTAATATAGTGGATTTTAGAATGTAGATAGATACAAATTATTGAAGATGTGTAGTGCCATGCTAGTTTAGTTTGTTTATGATTTGTGGATTTTGTTAGAAATTTAATGTTAAATGTGAATAATTTGCACACAAAATGTAGGGTGTAGTGTAGTGTATTCTTCAAATTTAATAATTAGTTTTTACTTGTTATATCTTAGCTCTTGGTGCCATCACAGTGCAGATGAGAGCCGCTTTCATGGTGCGCACAAGAAGCCAATGAAGGTGCCCATGTAGGGAGCGTCAATCACTTTCGTTGGCATCAATACTATCTTGGCACGTTGAGGGATCTAGAGACGGTGGCGTGTGCCACGATTGGATGGCGATCCAGCACTACGGGGCGAGAGTGTGGTTCAACTTTCCCGATGACCGAGCCATCGGGCACATCCGAGCACCAACCATCATAAGGTTCGCCACCATGGTCTAGGAATGGGATCTTCGCCAGATCGAGTGGTTGTTGGCATGCAACCGCAAAAAGGACCTCCTGGAGTAGATTTCCATCAAGAATCCTGAGGCGTTGGCATACATCGTTCATCACTTCGAGTCTCACGGGGCAGGCTACTTTGACACGAGCCAGCAGCACGACCAGGAGGTCGGCCCCTTTGCCGCGAACCCGCGGCATGGCCAGGAGGAGAACTGGTTTAGTGACAACAACATAGACTCTAAGAACAGCGACTTCTTCACCGGTGTTGACTAGAAGGTGTTCACAGATGATGATTGATGAATAGTTTTATCAATCATACTAGACCTTAAGTTTATGACGTTATATGTTTTTGGATGAGTTATCATAGTGTGGAGTTTATGTTTAGTATATTGTATGTTTAGAATGATGAATTTTAATATGCTTGTAACTTATCGTATGAGAGATTCCATTTTATGAAATGAGCATATTCGAGTTTATAGAAAATTACTATGTTCTATGTTTGATCTACGCGCAATTTATTTATGCTTTATATGTAGAAAATTAATCCATCGTGCAACCATTATGGTTAAGCTAGCTACAGAGATAAGAAGTTTGCGATAATGCTCTTCGAGAATTATGAAGTTTTAATCTTTGTTTTAAATGTCTAGTTATTTGGTTGGTTCTTATAATTTCGCTTATTCCATCCCTGCAGGGCAAGACATGATTATATGGAAGATGTTAACAAAGATATTCATGTCCAGGCACCATTTGAGGTAACCATGAACCAGCTGACGGTCCCCTTCAAGAGTTTCACGGTTGAAGTCACCAATGATTCTTCGGTTGCCCTCCTTGGACACAATTTGCAAAAAGTTACGAGATCATAGACAAACCGTCCCGAAAAATATTCCAAATTAGTTTTCCTATTGTTTATGTTTTTCTGCATCATCATGACATCATGCATCTCATCTTACATAGTTTCTCAAACTCCCATTTTGTGTGCAACCTTATGTTAAAAAAATAATTCTAGGGATTAATAAATCATTTCCTCACTCTGTCATATATTCAGTAAACCTAAAATAATAATGTTTAAATATGTTGCAAACTTTTTGTACAATCAGTGCAAAAGTTTTCAATTTTTTTTGGGTTTGGACCCGTTTTTCTTCTTCCCTAAAAACATTCCCTCTCTTCTACGACCTTCTGGCCACCATCTTCTCTTTTTGACAGAAATTCATATTCATATCGCTCAAAAGCGATGTCTATCTGGGGAATTGCATAATCACGATCGGGATCGTTTTTAGATGGACCGGCCCACATAGTATTCTGTGTATGTCAGTACTGGGAACCTTCTAGCGACTTTCGCCTATTTCCTTTTTCACCTTGTTTTCTGCTGCAGTATACTTTACTTTTTTTATATACTTTTTGAAAAAGTTGTTATTGAATTTTTTGAGTTTTGAAAATGTTTCGAATTCTAATTTGTACATATTTGGAATTTGTTCAAATTTGAATTTTGTACAGATTCCGAATTTTATTACATCTGAAAGTTGTTTACATTTTGAATTTGTTCAGATTTTGAATTTGTTCAACTTTGAAATTTGCTGAGATTTCGAATTTTATGTAGATTTTGATTTTCTTGGATTTTAAATTTGTTAAGATTTCGAATTAGTTCCACTTTTTCTATCAATCAAATGAAAAAGTCAATAGAATGAAACATCCAAAAAAAAAAGTTACCTCGTGTGCTCGTTTGCGTGTTCACTCGTGCGCCCTGGGGCAGGCCCATGTATGCTAGCATAGCATGCGACGCAAACCGATCCGCTCGCTAAGAGCGATCAGAAGGCGCCCACTTTTGACCCAGAATCCAGTCCACTAACTTCGTCTACCTCATTCGTTCTTCTGGCCCAACAAGCCGCTTCTCAGTGGAATATCTACCACGAGCAAAGGGCACGCTTCTTCCTTGTCGTATTCTTCCTAGCAATGAGAAAGACGTGAGCCCCCTGGCCCTGCCCCCTCCTTTTATTCCCCTCACAAGGCATCCCCCAGGAACCCTTGCTCTTAGGGCATGGCCAACGCGCCACGGTGGACCACTGCCTCAGGCTCCCACATAGGACTCTAGTTGCCAACTGGACCAAACCTACCGATTGCAGAGAAAAGCGGTCTCTTGCAGAGAAAAGTTCTCCACGAACTTCCAGCATCGCCATATATTGGAACCTGCACCGAAAACACTACTAACGCCTCCCTTCGCTATCGAAGCAGTCAATAGGGACGACCATGTAGATTTTAGAATATTCCCTAGAGACAAATAATAAATAATTAATTTTTATTTCTTTTGTTCATGATTATAGTTTATTCTTTACACTATAAGTGCTCTATGACTTGATTGTGAGAACCAAATAAAAAAATCATATGAACGTGCAAAGTTACAAACACCAAATGTTCCTAGTCTCATCAACATGGCTAGCTCATTATCAATTGATGATCAAGTTTTCCGATCATAGTATATTTATTGTAACGAGGATACCATTTAAGAATGGAAGCATATTATTGGCTATACATGGATGCTGAATCGATACAAGTCATACGATCTGCTAAAAGATTTCATCGTCACATTAGTTGTTGGTATATAGTTATTTGTTGATTTATTACTTTGTCCTTTGACCCTGAGGATATTAGTTTTCTTTCATACTGGAAGGTACGCCCTGATTATCACCAAACCTCACTTTTCGCTGGTGATCATAATGATGGTTTTTCAGATATATCGGAAATGTATGATAGGCACAAAATAGTCCGACATTTGGGATTTGCATCTCAGACGATGGAGAGATACTCTCGGGTCCTTCTCGATATTACGGTATCGCTAATGTTGACATAGACATGGGGTAATATGGATCACTGGATATCGGAATACGCGAACGAGAAAGGAAAATGTTGGGTAACAAGGCCAACGTGGTATAAGAATCAATAGTTGCATTACAGGGATACCTAATTGTCTTGCCTTGGGTTTGTTATCTATTGTGATGCAAAAGGATATTACATGACATGAATTGGTTCGCTCGATTACTTCGTGTTTATGTTAGAGTTTGGACACCCATACAACTAGATAATAAATTGGCTTTTCTATTCTTAATTTCCAACCATTTATCCCAATTATAAGATAAAAAAGAATTAGAAGATAAATAGATTTGTCCTTGGTAATAACACTGTACTGGTATGGTTTTTTCCTTAGATGCTAGTGTTGAGTAATACGGTTCTTATGGATTGGTAGTTCCGGAACCTGTCTTTGACACATGGTCAATAGTGCTCCTGTTTTTTCTTCATGAAACTTGTACTCTCTGGTCTCCAAATTATTTGAACGGAATATATAGCTAGTTATACATACTTAGTACACAGATTCATCCAAATTTTGACAAACTTACGATATCTATTTCGAGACAGAGGGAGTACTTGAAAATATATGACAGAAATTTCGACAAAAACTAGGTTGTTTTTTGGGCTAAACAAAAGGACAAATTTCTGACAAAAAATAGGAAATTTCTAGTCTTATTCTCTGTCAGAAATTTGTCTCCTCGTGTAGCCTAAAATAGAATGATGTTTTACTGAAAATTCTCACAAAATTATGGATCATGTACACATTCCCGAGATTCTTTAAAAAAAATGAAACTCAAAAGTATTGGTATACCAGGAATTGGTGGCGCCTCGGAGATGACGTGGGGCAGGTCGAAGTTGATGCCGCTGATGTGTGGGTGTCGGGCGGTGATCATCCGGAGGGTGGATCCGATCCCGCCGCCAAGGTCGACGAGCAGGGCGATGCCGTCGAATCCATGATAGCGGTCCAGCAGCTTGCTGGTCACCATCGCTGATATCTGCACCATGGTTTGGTCGAACAGGCCGCTGAGCCGGGGGTTCCGGGGCATGTACTCGAACATAGGTACCCCATGCGCCCTCTCGAACGACGCAGGACCACCGACTGCTGCAGCTGCTGCCAGTTGATGCCTTCGTATCCGTAGAGCGGCATGCGTGCACTGTTAGTACAGTATATTCTACTATTCGAGTAGCACGCATGATGCAGAGGCTGCGCTGCGGATAAAGTTACCACACATGACATAGCCACGTACGATTTTGTTCACCGGCGCTAGGAGAAGAACGGGATTTTCTCTTTTCGTTGTACCTACAACAAGCTAAGTATGCGACACCGTCTAATGGATCAGAGCACCGGACAAAGAAGCGGTGCTCCAGTATGGTACTTGGTTTGGAAGCGTCATGTGCGACCAAAGATCAGAGTATTTGCGTGGCGTCTGGTTACAAATTTACTTGCTGTCAAAGAGTGTGCACCGAAGAATTTCAAGAGTGATCCCTCTATGCTCCATATGTGGGCAAGATATGGAGGATGGGTGGATCTTCAATCTATGGCACCAAAACTGACATGAAAGTAAAGATCATGTTTCTCTTATGACGAGCATGGCACCATCGAAATAATGTGGTGCATGGCGATGGTAAAGCCTCGATTAGTGTATCTGTTATGCTCTTGCAAAGCAATTTCATATCCTTGGGCCTCGTCATCAGTGAAGCCTACGGAGGGTTTTACGAAGGTTAAGCTGACGCCGACTTGGATGCACAAACTGGACAGGTATGGAAAACAGTCCTAATGCAGAGGAAGCCGAGCCACTTGATTGCTTCCAAAGGCTTCACCACATGGAGACTAGATGCTTTACAATTCGTGTTTATCAAGTTAGGATACCGCGGTCTTCTCATGTACTATATAAACCCTTGTACCCCTTTGTTTTTGAGTCAAGCAATTGTATTATCATTATTCTTCATGGTATCAGATTATCTTTCCTAGGTCATGGGTCCTCCACCCACCCCTCCGCCGCCGCCGCCTCCTGGCTATTTCGAGGCCAAGGCCGCAGCCGCCCGCTCTGCCGCCGCCACCCAACCTTCTTCTTCCTCCTTCCACCAACTCTCCCAATACCAAAACCCTATACCACCACCCCCTCCAATTTCCCTCACCGATACTATCACCGATGTCTCCAACGTCATACCCATTGTTTTTGATCTCGCCGCCCATAATTACTATCATTGTTGTCACTTGTTCGATATTCATCTAGGTCACTGTGATGTACGTTCTCATGTCGCCATCAATTCAATTCCACAACCCGCCAATCCACAATGGGCCAAAGACGATCTCGCAGTTATCCAATGGATCTACACGTGGATCTCTACAGAAATTTTTAATCTTGTTTACCACGAGGCCACCACCGCCGCCCGGCTTTGGGCTGCTCTTCGCCAACTTTTCCAAGACAATTTTGATGCCCGACTTACCACTCTTCACATGGAATTCCGCAATACCATCCAAGGGGATTCCCCCGTCGGCATCTAATGTCAACGTCTCAAGGCAATCTCTGACGACCTTCGGGAACTCGGCGATCCCATAGATGATCGGCAGCTCATCAACATTCTGCTTGCCGGGCTCAGCGACAAGTTCGAGAAGCAGGCGTCGTTCATCCCCATGATGCGCCCTCGCCCCACCTTCGCCGAAGTGCGCTCTCTTTTGCAATGGGCGGATTGTGCTCAAGCAAACAAAGATGCTCGCCCCCAGGTCTTCGCTGCATCGCCTCGGCCCCCGGCGCCTCCCCCGCCGGTCCACGCTCCATCTGCCCCGACTCCCACAGGATGGCGCCCAAGCCCCAATTATAAGGGCAAAAACCCCATGTATCAGCCTCCACCGCCGGCCCCTCCGATTGGTGCCTCTACATCAATTATGGTGCCGCCGGCCGCATCTCCGACATGGCGGCCTCCTCATGATCCGTGGACGGGCCTTGTCCAGGTTTGGTCTATGCCGTGGACTGCACCCTCTCCTGCTGGTGCCCCCCCCCCCCCCGGCCTACTCCGGTGCATGGCAACCAGGTATGCGGCCGCACACTAGCACGCATGGCCTCCTCGGCGTCCGACCACCTGCTCAGACTTACTACGCGGCTCCAAGTCCCGCTCCATATACTGCTACTCCGCCAATTCAGTATGGCGCCCCGATGCCGACTCCACTTTACCATGTTGATCCAGGAGCCTTCTACCCGGCGTACTCTATGTATGCGGTGCCTCCACCTGCACCAGCTTCTGCACCACCAACAACACCACCACTCGCGAACGCTCCGAGCTGGGATCAAGCTGCGTTTCTCTAGGCCATGAATAATTTTGCTGCACAAGGTAACACATGTACTGATTGGATCTTTGATTCTGGTGCATCTAGTCATATGTCCTCATCCAATAATATGCTGTCAAATTGCACTCCATCTTACTTTTCATTGATTACTCTTGGTGATGGTTCCTCCACCCCTATTTCATGGGTCGGTCACACCCAACTTTCATCCACCACCAAACCACTTCTTCTTCGTGATGTCTTAGTTGCACCGGCTCTCATCAAAAATCTTATCTCTGTTCGTCGTTTTACTACTGACAATCATGTTTCTGTTGAATTTGATCCCTTTGGCTTATCTGTGAAGGATTTCCAAACCAAGGCGGAGATCGCACGCTTCGATAGCTCCGATGACCTCTACTCTATCCACGACGCTCCTGCTTCCTCGCCTCCATCATCCATGATCGCCACCATTGATCTTTGGCATCAACGTCTAGGCCACCCAAATAAAGCCACAATGTCATCTTTGCTTAGTGATTTCTCCATATCGTGTAATCAAGATTCTCATAGCCCATCAACTTGTGAGTCATGTCAACTCGGAAAACATGTTCGTCTACCCTTTAGCTCATCTAGCACCTTTAGTACTTTCCCCTTTGAGCTCCTTCATTGTGGTTTGTGGACATCTCCAACTTTGAGTATTTCGGGTTTTAAATATTATCTTGTTATATTGGATGATTTCACACACTTTATATGGACTTTTCCCTTAAGAAATAAATCTGATGTGCATACAATCTTCCTCAATTTTCAACAATATGTCGCAACTCATTTTTTCTTCCCATTAGATTTATCCAATGTGACAATGGCAAAGAATTTAACAATCTCGCAAACCATAACTTCTTTCTCCAAAACGACATTCTTCTTCGTATTAACTGCCCATACACATCACCTCGAAATGGCAAAGCTGAACGATCTCTTAGAACAATCAATGATATTATCCGCACTCTCCTTATTCAAGCATCTATGCCATCCACTTTTTGGGTTGAAGCTCTTTGCACGGCTACCTATCTTCTGAACATTCGTCCATCAAGTGTCAATCCCAAAACCACACCCTTCTTGTCCCTCTTTCTCTCTAATCCTAACTATTCCAAGCTTCGCGTCTTTGGTTGTCTCGGTTTTCCCAATGTATCTGCTACATCTATAAATAAACTATCTCCTCGATCCATTCCATGTGTTTTTTAGGCTATTCTGATGAACATAAAGGTTATAGATGTCTCGATCTAGTTTCTAGTCATGTGCATATCTCTCGTCACGTAACCTTTGACGAAATGGTCTTCCCTTTCTCTACCCGTTCGACCTCTGCCAGTAGTCCTCCACCCTCCTCCAGACCCTCTCCCTCCCCCATCAAAATCTATCTTTTCACACCTGTACACTCACCCGCTCAGGCTGCCGCGGCAGCAAATTCACCATCTTTCTCTGTCGCGGCAGAGCCTCCCTCTTCTGCCGTGGCAGCTAAACCACCTCCTTTTCCTGCCGCGGCAGACTCGCGGCAGCTGACCTCTATCGCGGCAGCCGAACCACCCACTCTCTTGTCGCGGCAGACTCGCGGTAGACAACCTCTGCCGTGGCAGCCGAACCACCCCATTTTCCTGCCGCGGCAGACTCGCGACAACTGACCCCCGCGTCCGATTCTTCCGCTGCGTCGGACGCCTCACATTCGTCACCTACGCTCGCTCCCCCACCTCACGCCATTCCTATTCCTGCACCCACTAATGATCATGTTATGCGCACTCGTAGCAAATCAGGTTTTCGACTACCTATTAAAAAGCTCAATCTCCATGTTACCACTAATCTTTCTCCTCTAACTAAATCTTATAAGTCTGCTCTTCTAGATCCTAACTGGGATGCTGCCATGCGTGATGAATATCAAGCCCTTCTCTCCAACAACACCTGGCAGCTTGTTCCACACCCTTCTAGTGCTAATATCGTTTTTGGAAATGGGTTTTTAGACAAAAATTTCACTCCGACGGTAGTCTTTCTAGGTATAAAGCTCATTGGGTTTGTCATGGTTTTTCTCAACAACATGGTGTAGACTATGAGGAAACCTTCTCTCCAGTAGTTAAACCTAGCACCATTCGCACTATTCTTAGCATCGATGTATCTTCTAAATGGCCAATTCACCAAATGGATGTTAAAAATGCTTTTCTTAATGGCTCTCTCAGTGAAACTGTTTATTGTCAACAACCCTTAGGATTTGAAGATTCTACCTCTCCTAATCACGCCTGTCTCCTCCAAAAATCTCTCTATGGTCTAAAACAAGCTCCTCGTGCCTGGTTTCAATGTTTCTCTAATTTTATTCAAAGCGTCGGCTTCACTCCTTCTCGTTCTGATTATTCTCTCTTTGTTTACCACTCTCCCAATCAGGTTGCCTACCTTCTTCTCTACGTTGATGATATTGTTCTGACAGCTTCATCCACGGATTTTCTTGAACACATTATTGCTCTTCTTCAACAAGAATTCGCTATGACTGATCTCGGTTCTCTTCACCATTTTTTGGGCATTGCTGTCACACGTGATGACCATGGTCTCTTTCTTTCTCAGTGTCAGTATTCTGTTGATCTTCTTAACAAAGCCGGTATGCTCGATTGTCAACCCTCTCGCACTCCTGTAGATACAACTTTGATCCTACTCTCTATCGTAGTCTTACTGGAGGTCTCCAATATCTCACTCTTACCTGTCCTGAACTATCCTATGCCGTGCAACAAGCTTGTCTATTCATGCATGATCCATGTATCCCACATTATAATCATGTCAAACGCATTCTTCGTTATGTCAAAGGTACCATTGATCACAGTCTCCACATTAATCCATCACCACCTACATCATTGACAGCATATTCGGATGCCGACTAGGCTGGTTATCTAGACACTCGTCGATCCACTTCAGGATACTATGTTTATCTTGGTAACAATCTTATTTCTTGGTCTTCAAAACGATAGCTTACGGTCTCTCGCTCGTCTACTGAGGCAGAGTACCGGGCTGTTGCACATGCAGTGGCTGAAACAGTTTGGTTGCGCCAACTACTTGAGGAACTTCACCGGCCTCTCCATCAGGCTACCGTGGTTTATTGCGATAATATTTCTGCAGTTTATATGTTAGGCAATCTGGTGCAACATCGACGCACCAAGCACATTGAGATTGATATCCACTTTGTTCGGAAGAAAGTTGCTCTAGGCCAAGTACGAGTTCTCCATGTTCCTACAACATCACAGTTTGCCGACATCTTCACCAAAGGGCTTGCAACAACACCTTTTACTGATATTCGATCCAGTCTCAACGTTGTTGAAATCACCGTTGACACTGCGGGGGATGTTAGATTACAATTCGTGTTTATCAAGTTATGATACCACGGTCTCCTCATGTACTATATAAACTCTTGTACCCCTTTGTTTTTTAGTCAAGCAATTGTATTATCATTATTCTGCACTGAGGGCCTGGAATTCTGGACTCTGATTCGCAAATGTTAATGCAAATTTGCAGACGGTAAATGAGTCTCATTCTATGGTGCGTTCTTGCATAGACACGAGCTATCCTGTCCGTTATTAATTATTTTCGTCGAATTTTACTGTTTAAAAAAATGTTTGAATATTTTTAAAATCTGAAAATTTTCAATCTGAACAATTTTTAAAATATAAACATTTTTCAAACATGAACATTTTCCAAATGTTAACTTTTTAGATTAAATATTTTTCAAAAATCTGAATATTTTAAATCTTATTTTTATAAATTTAAACATTTTTAAATGAATCTTTTCGAATTTGAACAATTTTTATCTGAAAAAGAAACATAAAAGGAAAACAAAAGAAAACAGAAAAGAAATAAAAAAGGAGAAAAAAGCCGAATTAGGCCGGCCCATATTGTGCGCAGGGGTGTGCACACGCGGTTGAGCCGACCTGATCGGCATATAGGATTCTGTGAGGTCGCGGGACCTTCTGGTTCAACCCTAGTTTCACGCTTAATACAACACAATTTGCCAAAATTAAAAGGTCGTGGCGACCAATTCTGAGCGAGTCCAAGACGATTTGATCTCTCCAAAAATGAAAAACAAATACTCCACGATCACCCGGTTAGGCAAGCATGAGTTCGGTGTGTAAGTGTTAGACACAGCAGGGACGACCTATGTGGCAGGTCTGCTCGTCGAAGATTGTATGAACTTTGTTTCGCCATGATTAATAAAAAAATAGAAGGAGAATATATAATACTCCCTCCGATCTATATTAATATTGTCAACTTTGTTTAAATACGAATGCATCTAGTCTAAATACTTAACTAGAATCTAGAAAAAGTTGAGAATAATGATATGGACCGGAGGGAGTACGAGAAGCAGCAGCAGCTTACAAGGTCGTCATGTAGTCCTGGTCAGCAGAGAACAAGGCTAACGGCGCCAGCGAGGCCCCACCATTATCGCGGGTGAGCCACCGGCACACTGGTGCCGGCGTGTACTGCCGTACTGTCTGGCTGTCAGCAGAACCTCCATCTGTCGAGCACCTCACGACGTCGAAGGAGGCAAGGAGCCGCAAGATGCGGTCCACTGAAGCCGCGGCCTCGGCCTTGTCCACCGCCGGGAGATGTGCCGACAGTTGGTCCGCGGTAAGCGCGCGGTCGGCAGCGTTGCTCAGTCCGTCGAGGAGACCGAGTTCGATTGCCGTCTTCAGGGTCAGTGACACCGCGAAACTGGTGATGAGTCCCCATGCGTGCAACCATGTCACCTCCTCTTCGTCACCTACGTCACAGCTAGTTTTCTCCATACAGATAGCTAACAATCAGGGATAGGTACCAGTCGTTTGTGTTATTGTGTGTGTTATATAGAGCACAAACATCCGGGTTGGGAGACTGGACAAAAAGAATGTCTCACGATGTGTGTGAACATATAATGTTTAGAGTACACCTACATATTCATTTCCTTAAAAAAAAATAGATATACGATTTTTTAGCAGTTGGTGCATGCTAACACTAGTAGAAAATGAGTCTTTCGTCCGGAGCATTACTTCCGGCCGTGTTTGGGCTCGGGACTAATGTGAGCATTAGTGTTAGAGTATGTTACGGTTTAGGTTATACTCCCTCCGTTTCAAAATATAAGATGTTTTAGCTTTGTGAAAGGAGTGTATCTAGACTTTTTAGTGTGTAGGTTCATCTAGTTTTGCAATGAATCTATCCACTAAAAGAGGTCTAGATACACTTTTTTTCAGAAAGCTAAAATATCTTATATTTTGAAACGGAGGAAGTATTTGGTAGTTTAATATTGTAATCCAATTCTATCTCTATTAGGCTCTTGCCCCCCAAGTCTTTTCTAGTACTATATAAACAGCCTAAGGGCTCTCGATGTAATAACCTCTTCAATATCAATACAATCTATATTCCGCAATCTTTCATGGTATTAGGTTCGTTCCGCCCAGGCGAGATCGAGCTCCATGATATCCGCCAGGGGCACCAAATCTCGTAGCTAGTTTTTCTTCCAATTCCCTAGATTAGTTTAGTAGTTCTAGCAAATTTATTTTTTCTATTAGATCTATTTTTCTTTTAGACACCAAAAGCATCGTCCATAGCTGCATGTCGACATCACGCGCCTCTACTTCAACCTTGGCGTCGACTCAACTCCGGCAAATCATCGTCAACGATCGTGGCAAGGAGGCTCCGCGCGGCGCCCCAAGGGACGCCTTCATGCTTTGCGTCGGCTGCTCCATCCTCACGTCGTCTCCATGCCGGCCCGTCTTCGCCAATGTCTACCGAGACGCACGTCCCTCAGTACGCGCCTCGTTGTCAACAAAAGGGTGCACCTTCATCACCCGTGGTCATCATCACCGACAACCATCTACACCAACAACAGCGCCACATCGTCGCCCCTACCACCGATCGTGGTCATCGTCAATGCCAACAAGCTCTTCTCCACGAGCGGCGTCGCGCTCATACAAGCGGAAAATACGGGTCTAAATCCCCGAAGTCTACTACCGCTACAACAAAATCTCCATCAACAACCTCCTTGTCACGTCCGGTATTGACAACACAGACACGTGCCTTCGTCCCCGGCACACTCCTGAGTTTGGCAAGCTCGGCAAGACGTATCACCTACCTCGACTACTCTCGATCCAAACTACGTCTACCTCAACTACTACGGCGAATTCTCCAGGAAACAACGACATCGACCACAACACAACAACATTATCGACTTCATCAACGGTGACAACTTCCCCAACGACACCATCGACCACAACTATAGCGCCCTCACTCCCGGCTACATCGACATCGGCAACAAGGGCTACCACCTCACCTTCGGCTTATTCTCCAGTCAGACCGTCTGCGTCACTACCGATCCGACTGCGGGGAGGGGGGGGTGTTAGAGTATGTTACTGTTTAGGCTATTTTTGGTAGTTTAATATTGTAATCCAATTTTATCTCTATTAGGATTCTTTCCCCCAAATCTTCTAGTACTATATAAACAGCCTAAGGGCTCTCAATGTAATAACCTCTTGCAATATCAATACAATATATATTTCCGCAATCTTACAATTAGTCCCGATTCCAATGGCTAGAACGCCTCACGGGCACAGTCAGCTTTAGTCCTAGGTAAAACCTTACAGTTGTGGCTAGTGCGAGCCCGTTTAGTTCAGGTTGGTGCACCAACCGGGACCAAAGGTCTATCTCAACAATGGGGACTAAAGGCTTCCCTATATACCATCGTTCCTGCCCGAGCCATATTCCATTTAAGTTTTCTCCTCGGTTTCCTCCCCGAGTTGGAGTTCATCCCTATTTTTTCCATGGTTTGTCAAGATTTGGCGGGGCCTCATCTATCTAAGGGTTCTAAAAGGTTAGCAACTTCATCCTTTCATCTGTTGTTGCTAGTTTAGCTCATTTCATGCTCTAGAAGTAGAGAGATTTGTGGCTTTTAGTTTGGAGTAATTATGTGAGAGTTTATTTGATTTATATGCAATTTAAGCTCAAATTAACTTCTCAGTTGGCATATGTGTAGATGTGGTTTACTTAGTAATTGATCAAAATAAGTATGGAGTAGAATGTTTTTAAATCAGTGCATAGTTTTTTATTTTTTAATAATAACATTTATAGTCATATAGTTGTTTTGGTTTTCGTTCAATGTGTTGTAAGTATGAGGCTTCTGCATCGTGATTGCGCTTAGGGTGTTGGGCCCCGTGACTAATTTTAACATCGTGATTGTGTTTCTATTGTATCTCTAGCTAGCTAGCTACTTGATCGAGACATATTAATTAATTTTGTCACTATTCTACTTTGGTTTTAATGTGATGAACTTGTATTAGTTTGCTCACTTCTCTATTCATGATGTTGTGTAATGGTTTTGGTATACTTATATAATGCAGATGAGTCGACAATGGATGTACGGTGACCGATGCTTTGTCGAGTTCATTAAGGGCCTGCATTATTTTATCGATGTGGCTGAGGCAAACAAGTAAAATGGTTTTATGTGTTGTCCATGTGGTGTCTGTAACAATAAGAAGGCTTACTTTTCCTCAAAAATCCTTCACATCCACATGTTTCTGTCCGGTTTCATGCCCGACTATAATTGTTTTGACCAAGCACGGAGAAAGAATGGTTATAATGGAAGACAACGAAGAAGTAGAGGATGATGACAACTATCCTAGGTTCACTAGAAGCTGAAGAAGACATATCAGATGAGCCTGCTGATAATATTGCTCGGGCCATTATTGATGCACAGAGAGACTGTAAAATTGAAAAGGAGAAGTTGAAGTTGGAGCACATGTTAGAGGTTCATAATAAATTGTTGTACCTAAATTGCAAAGATGGCAACAAAAAACTGGGTAGAACACTGAAATTGCTGCAATAAAAAACAGAGAATGGGTGTATCGAACAAGGGATTTGGGAAGTTACTAAAAATGATAAAGAAGATGCTTTCAAAGGATAATAAATTGTCCGCCAGTACATACGAAGCAAAGAAGGTTGTATGTCCTCTATGATTAGAGATGCAAAAGATACATACATACATACCCTAATGACTGCATCCTCTACCGTGGGAAGGAGTACGAGAATTTGAATGCATGTCCGGTATGCGGTGCATTGCTGTATAAGATCGGACAAGATGCCCCTGCTGATGTTGAGGGTGAGCGTCCCAGAAAGAGGTTTCCTGCCAAGGTGATGTGGTATGCTCCTATAATATCGCAGTTGAAACGTTTATTCAGAAATAAAGAGTATGCCAAGTTATTGCGATGGCATAAAGAAAACCATAAAAAAGACACGATGTTGAAACACCATACTGATGGGTCGCAATGGAGAAATCTTTTTAATTGTCACCTACGATCCAACATTTCTATAGGACTAGTTGAATGCTCGTGTGTTGCCATGGGTTGTGAAATCTTTTTAATTGACAGGTTCAAATGGAATGCACTTGAAAAACACGATGATATAGAGCATATGCAAACTAAGACATATTTTTGGTCAACGTTTTAACACACCATCCAGCGATCAATGGAAAAAAGCTCTCCTTCCCCCTATCTCAACTTATAAGGTGTAACTAATGCAGCATCCTTGTTTTTGGCTGTCACCCACTTGAAAGATCACCCTCACTATACTTGCAGTCACCCCATTACAATAACTTGTTACTCGCTTACTACTAGAAAATAGCTTATAGCCGGTACAACAAATATGGTGTGCGCCGGTGCTAATTACCACTGACACACCATGCGTCCTATGCGCTGGTGCTACTTCTATTACCACCGGCGGACAGTCATCTCGCTGTGTCGGGGGTAATGATTAACACCATCTGGACCTGTGCGCGCCCATACCACCGACGCATAGGCATGTTGCTGCTCTGGCGGTATATTGCTATCTCCAGCGCACCAATGTCCATGTGCGCCAACGGTGTGTCACCACATGGAACGAATCCGGCGTAGCCCACACCGATCGACCAACCACTCACCTAGCCGCGCCGCTCAACACAGACGCACACCCTGACCACCCAACCTGATCGGCCTCGCTCCTCTCCACCAACCACCTGGCTCATCCCAACCCCGCGCCCATCGCACTCTCGCCTCGTCGTGCCTCCTTTCTTGGACCCACCTTCGGGGACATCGGCCTCCATCACTACCATGACAAGGTCAAGCTCCACCGCTAGGAGCCCTACCTTCCTTGCCACTCTCTCTCACCACTGACCCTCCTCTCTCTGGACTCCGTCACCATGTGCCTCACCCTGCCGCTGTCGTGAACGACTCGATCCCACAGCCACCTACAAGAACCGTCCCCTGTTTGTGACCTCCGCCTCCTAGATCTCCTCCATGGAACACATGGGCCCCCTTCCTTGAACTCGTCGTTGCCCCGACGACCCTCCCCTCCCTCGGCCCTACACGCCTCTGACATGGGTATGACTTATCGGGTTCCTATAATTCGTATACCTGGTACATACTTAGACTACGACCCAAGGTCCATAAAGAAATAAGGAGTCCTGGAAGCATCCGAAGCCCAGAACCAGATGTGTTAATCAAGATAGAGATACAAACCAACATAGTCGGGTAGATGTAATCAAACTTCTAGCCGATCCATGTTCGATTATGAGACCCAGCCTCTCATATATAGGTAGGAAGGAGCCAACAGAGAGGGCACTTTAGCTTTGAGGGAAACCCAATCCACAATGAGTTAGATTGCATCTAGCAAATCAGCGACTTTGTAATCCTATGTTTCTTATAATCAGGCAGGACTTCGACTCCCTTGTTTGTCTGATAGGCCGACGGAATCACCAGCACTCTCCTTTCCATCAAACCCAGGTCCATAACAATGGACATTTTCGAGCTCACCTAGGTGCAAGTTTTTATGAAGTGACTAATATTTTCTCAAATGCCTACTAGAGGATCAGAACAATATTTGAATTTATCCTTTTAACGTATGTTATAATAATTTTTCACTACTCCTAAAATCTTAAGAAAACTAGAACATAAATGCCCATTGATGTTGCTAACTTGCTCAAACAAAAAATTCTAATTCCTACTAGAGCACCAGAACAATATTTAAATCCTCTTTTAAGACATGTTACAACAATTTTTGACTGCTCCTAGAATTTTAAGAAAACTAAAGCAGAAATGCCCACTATTGTTGCTAACTTTCTCAAGCAAAAAAACTCAAAGTCCTATTAGAGCACTAGGACAATATTTAAATAATCCTTTTAACACATGTTACATTAATTTTTCAATACTCTTAAAATCTTAAGAAAACTATCTAAGATATGCCAATTGGTGTTTCTACCTTCTCAAACAAAACAATCTGAATTCCTACCAGATCACTAGAACAATATTTTTTAACATAGGTTACAATAAATTAAGTCCACACATATATGCACATGCATGCTAATTAAGTGAGACTACTTTGCTGGTTGGGAATAAACATTAGTAATTTGTTGATTGAAGCTAAAAGTACTTACCACAACAACCTGGAAGTTTGGCTAGTTCATGATGATGTTGAAGTACTCTGCACTCCTGTTTGAAAAACCACAGTTCTACATTGGCTAGGTGCAGAGACACGACAGATCTCCATCACTAGGTACCCTAGCTTGCTTCTACACACTGTAAGAAGATGAAAGATCGAAAAACAAATTGAGAACGAACTGCAAAGAAAACCGTCTCTGTATAGTAGACGAAGTAGGAGAAAATGCAGAAAAAGAAAATCTAACCATCAATCTGGAGAAGAACATTCTAATTTTGCGTCTGACCAATTGACAAATGATTAAAATAAATCTAGTGAAAGAAATCAAATAGAAAGAAAATTATAGGAGAAGGAGGAACCTGTGGTAGAGTTCCGTACGCACTGCCACTGGAACTACCCATTGGGTATGCCGATTCATTTTATACTCCTTTTAATCTAGGAGGTGGTTGAAAAATCTAACCGCCTCCCCATGACCACTCTTAGGGGCGGTTATTATTATCACCGATCTGAACCACTCCGCGGGACTGATTTTTGATTTTGATGTAACTGCATGTATTAGGCCAACCCTTAGATGCAACTTCTAATAATGTCTGCCTCTTTTTTTTCATAGAGACAACTTCTAATAATGTCTGCCTCTTTTTTTTCATAGAGACGGTGGTTTTTAGTGCCCGTCTAAGGTCCTTGGCTGAGCCGATTTTTCATATTAGCCCCCTTGCGTTGGGTTATTTTTGGAGCTGGTTATTGTTTTGACCCACCTCAGAGATTCTTAGAGACGGTCGCTAAATAAAAACCGACTGAGGGTGACGAACATAGATGGATTTTTTTGAGATTGGCACAAACTGTCCGAGGGCACCGTCTCTAAGTACCGAGTTTGTACTAGTGTTTGTTGCTCGTGTTGTTGATGAGATAGATCTTTTGATGTTTTACATATGATGCATATTTTTCAATGTTTTTCTTAATGTAGATGGCAAAGAACTGGTATGTAATGCATAGAGAAAAGGTCGAGGAATCTATAGTTCTAGGAAATATTTTTAGAAACAAGTCAATAGTTACACCAACAATAACTACAAAGGGTTAAAGAATCTAAAGCAGGCATAAAATTATTACAATTATGAAGATGGAAAGGAGGCAGGTCAAATAATCATGCCTCATAGGACAAAGTGTCGGATCATCATGCCTCATAGGACGAAGGACTTCACGATCCTTGTCCTAGTCATCACGTTTTTGTATTTTGTGGTGTTTCTGTTGATGTATGCATAATATATGCATATTTTCTAGATTGTATGAACCGATTTGATAAAGATTGACATGTATTCATGTATTCATGTTGTTTCCGTTAATGAGTTAATTCCTATTGATGCATTTCAACTCCTTACTTGTTTTATGTATGTATAAATACTGTTTATGTGTTATCTAAAGAGTAAATTTCAGTTTATACCCTCTAGTTTGCTGTTTTTGACACTAATTACTCCATTTACAATTTTTTATCCTAATTACCCCATTTAGTGAATGTTTTCCCAATTTTTACCCCTTCCAAAGATATTAGAGCATTTTGGCACGGTGATTTAGGTTAAATTTGATAGTAGATTTTTTTCCGTTCTCACATCTCTCAAAGTACATTAGTTGTGCATGAACTGACCTATCATATAACAAAAATCTTGTTCACATCACTCGTCACACGCTTCTCTGGAAACCGCGGATGCATGCAGTCTACGCTGCACTGCCCACGCGATGCAATTGATGTAAGAAGCCAACTAGTTGGTGCAATGTAGTATTAACAGTAGCACTACTTATGAATAGTTCTGGTGTAATTATTCTACTCCCTCGGATCCAAATTAGTTGGCTCAAATTTATCAAGATACGGGTTATCTAATACATGTCTAGATACAATCGAATTTAGATAAATCTAAATCAACTAATTTGGGACAGAGGGAGTACCACTTACTTTGTACATCACGCAATTATCATGGTTCAATGTAATGTCATATTGTCAAAGATGTAATCTGTATGGACGGATCAAAAGTCGCTGATCAGAGATATATGTGTGCTCACTAATTTGTCTCTGCAGCTGAGCCAACAAAAAAAAACGCTCTGGCTCATGCTATCATGCCGGTGCTTACACGTAAATACTCAGAAAAATTAACGTCGTGTTATGACACCTAGACCCAGCTGCTAAAAGTCGAAACACTGCAGAAACTTTTGATGGGGTAAAAAAGGGCAAAGGTTTCACTAAATGGGGTAAACTGGATGAAAAAATGTTAAATGGGATAATTACTGTCAAAAATGGTAAATTAGGGGGTAAAAACTAGAATTTACTCTTATCTAAACTATGAATATTCCAAAAATTAGCTCCAGGATTTTTGGCAGCCGTGATGGAGTGACGCCCTGCATTTGTATGCTTTCGGTGACATGACGAACCAACGCCGCTTGTAGATGTTCGTTACTGGAGGCGTGCAGCCACCGGACGCCCTTAGATCAAAGTGGATGTGTGCGACCAATACACACTTAGTATCAAACTACTATTGAAGGGGTGCACCTGCCGCGCCACCAATAATATTTGGCGTTCGCTAGAAAACACCCCTGGTATGTTAGTTACTGGAGGCTTAGACATGGCACATCCCCAATAACATTTACCAGCGGCACCATATTAATAGCACATCATTTCAATGAACCAGGTCGCTTTAAACGCCGCTAGTAGGCATTGGATACTAATAGCGTGTCCCCCACGCTACCAGTATCCTGACATACGGTTAGCGTGTCATCCCATGCTACCAGTAAATATTATCAGTGACACGTCATGAGTAGAGTGCCGCTTGCCTGCTACATACCGTTAGCGTGCCATCCCATGCTACTAGTAAATATTACCAGTGACGTGTCACGAGTAGTGTGCCGCTTGCATGCTATTAGTAGCAAAAGCCCAATGCTATCGATAGCTTTTCCTACCAGTGAGACGTCGAGGCTTGCACCTCTCCGGGAAGGTGAATAAGAGAAGAAGCGTTCCAACCCCAAAATCCAAGATGTTACCCTAAGAGAAATACATCTCGACTCGGGACACTCAGTTACTGTTTGACAATTTTCTCTTCCTTGCGGGTTCCAAACCGCACCTCCGGAGCTAGGAACTACGCCTCATGGGCGATCACAATGTCGGTGAAGTTCGGCTCAAACTTAGGTTATCGGAACCTCCACGTGGCGGCGTCGATCTACGCACACGGCCTCCTCCACCATGTCAAAAGTGTCGAGGCACAACTGATGGCCACCGTAGATGATCTTGATGTCATAGCAGCCGACGATAGCAGCCTTGCTCCACGAAAGTCATTGGAGCTGTGCACGTGGTTGCGGTGACCAAGGCGGTGCCCCGCGACATGGCCTCGATTCGGGTGGGACGGCCTGTTGGACGAT
Organism: Avena eriantha; assembly: GCA_910589775.1. Lineage (NCBI taxonomy): Eukaryota > Viridiplantae > Streptophyta > Magnoliopsida > Poales > Poaceae > Avena > Avena eriantha. Next base: position 422,730,029 of record OU342746.1, read on the forward strand.
AACGATTCAGGGGGAGGGCTCGTGGAGGTCGGATGCAGCGGTGAATCACATGGTTGGCAACTGAATTGGGTGGATTTCGAGGTGGTCTCGCGGCGTGCAATTGTAGAGGGAGGCAGGAGGGCGGTGATATATTCACACTAGCAGTTGGTCACACACGCCTGTGCAAAGGCAGAAGGGAGCTTGACTGCAAGACTCACCCGTGGAGCAGAGACGAAAGTCGGCCTTTCATTTGGTAAATATAAGGCTAGGTGGGACTAGGAGGCGGTTGAGTGTCGCACCCTAGATGGCTAAAGTCCAGTAGCTGAAAGCATCACTAGTTTACGCTCTGAACCCTCTTTCTGTTTTTCGGCCTCCGCACGGTGCTGCAAATTTGCGACACGAGAGGAGCAAATATGAGGCCCAAGTGCGCTAAAAGTGTTCACTTTGTCCGAAATTAACTGACTCACATTTATGTAGATTCACATATATCTAGACGTGGACATGAGAGGACCAAATATGAGGCCCAAGTGCGCTAAAAGTGTTCACTTTGTCCAAAATTAACTCACTCACATTTATGTAAATTCACATATATCTAGATATTTTAGTACATAGATACATACACGAAGATAAATGTGAGTTGGTTAATTCCAGATCGATGTGAGTAGTTATTTTAGACACATAGCCTATTATGTATATAAAAAAATAAAAGTGTCTAGCAAGAACTAGACACTACTATTAGTAGAAGGTGAGGCTCGAACTTGGGCTGTTCAGCACACCACCTGTTGTGCTAACTAGAAAGCCCCCAAGTCTTTCTCGCCTATTATGTATATATAGAGATAGGAGTTTGGAACCTTTAGGGTACCCTTTTTTTTAGTCTAGTACAAACAAATAAACTAGATTTCTCAAAAAGTGTAATTTACAAAAAATTAGTTTATTTCTTTGTACTAAACAGGGTGGAGGGTATCCTAAATGTTACCCACTTCCAACCTTATGTATATATATGATGTGTTTGTGCCACCTTAGAGCGCACACAAACGCCACATACATCTGCTAGTTATCGATGGAGAATGGTAGTTGGGACGTAGCAGACGAGGAGGAGGTGACATGGTTGCAGGCATGGGGACTCATCACCGGTTTTGCCGTCTCCATGACCCTGAAAGCGGCAATCGAACTCGGCCTCCTCGACTCCCTCAGCAATGCTGCCGGCCGCGCGCTTACCGCGGAACAACTGTCGGTGCATCTCCCGGCCGCGGACAAAGCCGAGGCCATGGCTTCTGTTGACCGCATCTTGCGGCTCCTTGCCTCCTTCAACATCGTGAGGTGTAGTTCGACAGATGGCAGCGAGCTGCAAATACGGCAGTACACGGCAGCGGCGGTATGCCGCTGGCTCACCCGCAACAGCGGTGGGGCGTCGCTGGCGCCCTACGCCATGTTCACTGGCGACCAGGACTACATGATGACCTGGTAACCAAAGCTCGCTCCTTAGTCACTCCCTTAAGGATGTCACCCCCTCTCCCAAATTGAAAACATAAGGATGCTCAGAAGTTGCCAATATCTCCTCCTGCCCTTCGAATCGAAGTGGTATGAGTCAATCTTGGCCATGCTTGTGTTTCTAGTCTCATAAGTTTGGAAAAGAGGGGGACACCGAAAAAAAACACAGACTGCTTGTGGGTGTCGACGCCGATCAACCGTCGCCACTGTGCACAACTTCCCAACCACCGCAGTCGCCAGGCAACCTCCCGACTACAGATGTCGCCGGCCTCCTCCGCTGGCTAATAGTGTTGATCCCCCTCGTCATCCTCGACCGCATCAACACACCACCAATCATCGCCGGAACATTTGCGCTGCGCCGAAGTTGTTCCATACATGTCCAGCTACATCTCCGGGCCTCTCCCTCGTATATTTCACGTGTCCATTCTCATAGTACCAGCCAAGTACGGGACAACTGGCCGGAATGTTTGGTGTGGTTCGAGCCGGCGACGCTGTCACGGCGCAGGTTTCACCGACATGGATGTGGCCCGTTTGTCTGTATTATCTACGTACTATATACATATGCGTACAGATCCAGATAAATTAATTAGGCCTTATAGGATTCTAGGGACTACGATATAAACTTAATTACTCATTAGTTATTTTAAAAACAATCACGCACTTAATTATAAAGTGGTATTAAGTGATCTTAGATGTCCAAGTGTTTGAGTTTGGGGGCGAGGTTACTGGAGTATTTGTTACACTTTACTCACACCTTGTCCGAGTAAAACATAAGAAAGTACTCCCTCTATTAGACTAGTCATAATGAGGGTAACTTCATGAATAACTAAGAAATGAGTCTATCATCTAATAAATGATAATTTTCATGACATTACTTGTATGTTATTCTCCACTATGAAGGTAGTAACATAGACTAGTAACTTATGCATGTTACTAGCCTACAATGCTCTCCACTATGACCAGCTTTGGGTAGTAATATAGATCTAAATACATTGTCAACTAGACATTTAGATGACATGATATGTAATTAAATGAGAAATGAGCAGAGAAGGGTTTGTGGTAACCAGCTATGTTAACATAACATGACATATTTCAAGACAAAGTGAGTCTACATTTTAATAAATGATACTTTGCATGATACCATATATATGTTATTTTCCACTATAGAGTAACATATGGATGTTACTACTCTAAGTTACTTTCCACTATGACTAGGATTACAAGGCCTATGGGCTACTTTGATAGGATAAAAAAAATAACTCACCCTCTTAATTGCTGCATGCATCAATAGTTATACTCCCTCCATCCAGGTTTATTAGGCTAATAGCATTTTTTGAGAAATTCTGAAAAATTAGGCTAACTTATTCATTTATTGTCCTGATTTACTTCCCTACAATTACTCCAACGATCCATTTTCCCCTCCGGTTGGTTTTTCATGCATGCATGCAGTGTGAAAATGGTGGACTTTCCTTTGCATGCGCTATGAATTTGTTGCATGGTCATGTGGCGTCTTAATTATGCGCATCCATCAAGGCGAAATTAGTGTGTTTCACTCTTTTTCATAGCCAATGGAGAACCACCTAGGTCTTGGCGTTTTGGTAATTTAGCCCTATAAACCCGAATGGAGGGAGTACATGCATAAGAGAAGAGCATTGGAGAAGATAGGATAATAATTAAGGAAAAACCTTGTGATTTATAACATTTTAAAAATGCTCTTAGCCCTTACAATCCCTAGCAGAGGGAGTAATAATAATATGTATATGCATGCTGCCCTACGGTTACCAAGGCATCAACTGGCAGCGGCTACATCAGGCGGTGGACCGGCCTCGTTCGAGAGGGCGCACAGGGTACCCATGTTCGAGTACATGTCTCGGAACCCTCGCCTCATCAGCGTGTTAGATCAAGCCATCACCCAGATATCGGTGATGATCACAAGCAAGCTGCTGGACCGCTACAATGGTTTCGATAGCATCGCCGTGCTTGTCGACGTTGGCGGAGGGACCGGTTCAACCCTGGAGATGATCACCTCCTGATACAAATATATCGGGGGCGTCAACTTTGACCTGCCTCACGTCATATCCCAGGCGACACCAATTCCTAGTATATGCCCTGCATGCATATATTCACTCACCACTCCTGTTTTATTTCATCTGATGGTTCTAAGGAGGTTGAAGGATATTTAATCAGCTCTCAATGGTATCTGAACAATACAGGGGTGACACATATAGCTGGAAATATGTTCGAGGACATACTACCAATTGGAGATGCAATTATTTTGAAGGTATTTTTTTACTTTTTATGTTTTACTTTCTACAGAACTGATTCTTTAATAAGAACACATCCTTGATTTTGTGATAATAATTCTAGGATTTAATTGAATATTTCTTGAATGCATGTACAGACGGTGCTCCATCTTCAGGGCGATAATGAATGCATCAAGATCCTCAAGAATTGCCACCGATCTCTCCCAAGCAAGGGAAGAGTGATTGCTGTGGAGTTTGTCTTGCCGGCAAGTCCAAACGTGACTAGGGCAGCACAAAATCTATTCATCCTAGACGTTATGATGCTCAATAATTTCCGTCAAGGGAAGGAGAGAAGTGAGCAGGAGTTTCTGAGGTTGGCTAGGGATGCTGGATTTAGTGGTGCCTTCCGGTCAATCTATGTCTTTGGTAACTTTTGGGCTCTCGAGTTTATCAAGTAGTAAAACCGCCTACACGTAATGTTAGTCAAACATGTCTCGCACTTTGCGTTTCTCCATTTCTTCCAAATAACACGTTCGCATTTAAACTTTTTACTCCGTTCTGTTAGGCTAAATATCGGGGTACTTTATGTTATCCAAATAAGTTACTTCCTCCGGTCCATATTACTTGCTACTGAAATGGATGTATGTACACTAAAACATGTATAGATACATCTATTTCTGTGATAATCGGAGGGAGTATTCAATAACTCTTCACTTGGTAATATAAGGATTCTTAGCGTCGTTCGGATGTTTGTGTTGGGCCTAGGTATTGGTTATTCGGGTGGTGTAAATTCCCGGAAAAGATGGCAGCTGTTTGGTTGGTCTGGGCATTAAAACTCATTATTCAGGTCTGATATTGAACGCAACTGCGACGGAAAAAAAAGAGCAGGCCTAATGTCCAAGGGTTAGGCTCAACATCGCTATGTATTGGCTCCCCTACCACTTTGATGCGGGACTGAAGTCCCTCGAGAAGCATCATGACGCGTGATAGGTAAGCGGCGGTGGTAGCGCACTGGGCCGGCCCATAGGGCGGGGCAGAGAAGCGTTCGCTCCGGGCTTCTATGAGGTAGGGGCCTCGGTCCAAGACTTGTTTCTTTCGAGTTGTGCTTTGGTGTCCCCTCCTAAAACGTAAGTTTGCATGAACAGCTTAATTTTGACTGGTCGAAACATATATACAAGATAGGTATATTTCCGTATAGGTGTACTCGGTCGAGCTGGGTATGCTGCACGTTCTTACCAGCTGATCCCATCTCCCGTTATCGCGATCTACCTCTTAGCATGCCATGTTTTTAAATTTTGTTGCTGCTGCTATATACCTCCCGATTTCCGTCCCCCACAGCACGTGAGTATACGTGTAGGTGTGTATACGTCTAAGAGGACCATATGTGCTTCGGGTGGGTTCACAAGGTCTTCAAAACAAATCGGTGGTTTCTGTATTGGTAGTATTTTTTACTCTTTAGACCTAACAATGTAGAATATTCTATTTGTTCCGTTCAGAAATAAGTGATTCAGATTTGTCTAGATTCGTATGTATCGATAAACTAAAATGCATCTAGATACTTAGAAATTTACACATTAGAGTCACTTATTTTCGGAAAGAGGGAGTAGAAAATATAGATGGCCAGTCTACCTTGCCTCTACTCTGAATCTTCTTTTCCAATAAAAAAATACTATTTTTCATATAACTATACCATTCTGCAAGGACCTATCCTACGATTCCAACGATTCTACTTGTCCCATCATAATGTTTGAGAGACTATTTCATCACGTGTTACTAATTTTGTGTCAAATATGTCTACTTTTATACTCATTTTTTGCACCAACATATGAATCTGTTACTCCCACAATTTGCCCGTTATTAATTCTAGAGGTACATATGTATATATATACACGTGTATACAAGTCAATTGGTACAAATAAGTATCCTGATAAATAGTTTGCTTGTATCAATAAAATCGGTAGTTTCAATTTTTTTACAGAAATTCCAAAAACCATGGATCTATCTTATTTAATTTTCTATTTCTTTGCAATAGTATTTATTTTTTAGGATACTAAGACTAGTCACAATGGGGAGTATCATATAGTAGTATCATATATATGATGCTAGTATATGATATCATCTCTATAATGCATAGTATCATATAGTAGTATCTTAGTCTTAGTATATTTATTATTTTGTAGAATCTCAATGTAAAATTATGTACAAGATTTATTTAGAATTAGTTTTTCTAGTTTTACGTGCTATGATACCATATCTACCTATGATACCAACACAATCTCTTTTATCATTAATTAGCATGCCACGTCAAAATTTTGCGAACATGGCGTGCATGATACTACCTACAATACTACATTGGGGCTAGTCTAATATCTTTGAAGTCTTTCGTGCGTGAACAAGTGGCGGAGTTTGATAGACATTGTTGAGAGGCCCAAGAACGCTAGTCATCCTTAAACATAGAGTAATATATAAAATTTTAGCACTAATATTAAAAGTATCTTTAATGAGTTTTCTAGGTTTGGGGACCATTGCCCCCCTTGACAACAGGGAAGCTACTTTAAACAAGGGTTCTTTGGTGTCATGTTGCCCTATGGCCCCTAAAACCTGTGGACCGGCCCTGATTATCTTCTTTAAGAACTTGGTATGATTTAAATTACTCGAAGTAACTTGGCAGTCATACTATCCGTCGAATTGTGTGAGAGAGAGGGGGTATATGAGGATTAGAGGAGGTTGCATAGGGATACAATTATATAGCGGCAAATAGGATACAAGCTCGCCTGCGACATGTCAACCCATCTGCGATTATGAATCTTGAATCATATCCAAAATTGCAAGGTCGTCAGAAACTCTAGAGGACGGTGCTTGCCAAGGAGTTCTTCGCGTTGAACGCCAGTTCATTCCACGCCTTCCATATAGGGTCTTCACAGGTCATTACCAAGCAATTAGAATAACAAATCATCCCTCTTGTTTGAACAACAAAACATTATCCTAAGAAATTAGACAATAATCACTAATAGATTACATATTTGTTTACGTATAGTTGTTAGAGTCCTAACCAAACTCATGTATGTGTATTTGTCCTATCATATATAAAGTATAGACCGAACCCCGGGAGGGGTACCGAGTCTTTTCGATCTCGTTCCCATCGCTACCGCCGCCACCCTCATTCCTCTCGAACGCCACCTCCCCTTCTCTCCCTAAAACCCTACATGGTATCAGAGCTCCAATCTTGAGAAATGTCGTCGTCTTCTGTTGTTATGAGCAAGTCGCTCACCCTTGCCCTACCCTCGATGTCGTCGTCCTCCGTCATCAAGACTTCAGGTCCCATCAATTTTGGTCACCTGATCACGATGAAGCTTTCGCCCCGGAACCATCTCTTCTGGTGTGCTCGGGTTTTCTCCCACCTCCGGAGCAATATCCTTCACGGCTATGTCGACATGCCCTCCTGCCACCAGACCATCAGCAAGGACGGAAAGGATGAAGAGGTGCCCAACCCTGATGATGTTGTGTGGGTCCAATAGGATCAGGCAATCATCACCGCCTTCCTAGGATCTTTGGTTCTCAGTCTACCACCCGCTTGATGCAAATCCTGGATGAGATGCGCGAGCTAGAGAAGCTCGACCAATCAGTGGACATGTACTAAACAAGATGAAGTCCCTCTCGAACACTCTCACCTCGATCGGCCAACCCCTTTGACCTGAGGAGTTTCAGTCTCTTGTTCTCAAGGGGATCAATGAGGAATATGACTCGCTCGTCGAGAACGTCATGGTGCAGGATACTTGTTGGAAATATGCCCTAGATACAAATAGTAATAAGGATTACTATCATATTTCATAAAGTTTATGATTAAGTTTTATATCATGCTATAACTGTATTGAAAGGAAACGTCAATACACATGTGATATATAAACAACTAGGAGTTCTCAGTGAAACTCTAGTCACGGGTTCATTGGTCAACAGATGGTCAAGGTTTCCTGATCATGTGGCGTTTATGCATGTTGACAATAGAGTCACCTCATTATGAGAATGAGATGATGAGATAAACACAACCTAAGAATCGTGACTCGGCCATGTCACGAAGTTCAAGTTACGATGATTAGAATAGACCTAGTGTACTATTTCTTAGACCGTGAGGCCATATCAATCACTGTCATCCAAGGATACATTGACAGCATCAAACGTCACTCGGTGAAACAGTGATCATAAAGGTGTGTTCAGGTATTCGGAGGAACAATTGAGGCAATATGCATCAAGAGTGGGATTTGTCCATCCACGTGATGGAAAAAATACTTGAGGGCCCACTCGGAGAAGTTGTATCCAATAGCTGCGCATCGTGTGATTTGATCACGGGATATCACTTGTCAAACGAGTCAAGTAGCATTTGTCGGTAACAAAATTGAACACGACATCGTGATGTCACTGATCAGATATGGGACAATGTAAGTATCGAGAAACAAAAGGAATAAGACACGATGTTCATGGTTCAAACAACAGAAGATTTCGTGGAATGCAGAGGGGTCACATGGCCATCCAGGTCCCTTTGCTGATCATTGGTCTGGGAGGGTCCCAACAATGTCTGGAGTGTTCCTGAACCATGGGGTATCACTCTTAGGGCTTTATGATGCCCAGAGAGTGTTTTAGGATCGATAGAATCATCAAAGAAAAGAGAAGAGAGAAAACTGGAAGGGTTTTAGTAAGTCCGGAGGATGTCCAGAATGAGAGGGAATGGTTTCCACATCAATGGGGATTGAATAATATGTAAGTGAATGTTGAATACTGATTTAATCATTCAATTATATTTATTCAATAAAAGAAAAAGAATTAAAAAAGGGGTCAAATACCTAATTGGGCCAAGTTTGAAAGGAAAAGGTCCCATGAGGGAAAGATCGAAGGAAGGAAGGAAGGAGAGAGGGGGTGGCTGGCTGGGCCTTGGGCACCCCGCACGGGGCCCACAAGGGCCTTGGCCGGCCGGCCACACCTCCCCCTCTCCCCTCTCGGTTGTTTAATCCCAAATGGCTAAGCTAGTTGGCTATGGGGGGGGGGGGGGTTCCCCTATAAAGAGAGGTATTTTGACAAATTAAAAACACAATAATCAATAAAAGGTTTCCTCTATTTTGGGGAGACCTACATTTGATTCTCTCTCTCCCGTGGCAGTGGTCCCAAGTCCGGATCACGCGAGCAGGAGTCTTCTTCACCGAGCGCCATGTCGTGGTGGTGTCACGGCAGATGCCATGGATAGGCTAAAGGTGGGGACTAATACAAGCTAGGGGAATCCAGGGAAGGATAGTGGAGTGATTCTCCACACAGAAGTTTGTATTGATTTCCTTCCAAGATTACAAGTGCTCCTAGAGCTGTATTGGCGAGAGGAGGAAGAAGGAGCTCTCTTACTCTCACCCACAGATCACACCTGAAACCCTAGCCAAAACAGAATAGTAGAAAGACCAAACCCCTCTACAGAAGCCCCAGCCCCCCTTTTATAGAGGAGGCTCGGTTTCTGCCTAGGGCATACGTGGAGGCATAGGAATATGCCTCCTCCCAAAGTGGTAAGCCGACAAGGGTGCTTTCCCCCCGCGTCACACTTGCTTTAGCTACGTGAGCCTCTGCGGCGCCCGCGTCAGCCGACATGGGCGTCGTCACCCCTGTCGGCCATGACCCGGTGGTCCTGCTCTTGTCTGCTTCGCTCATGCAGTGCGTACCGGGCCCTCTTTTTGACCTGCAAGATTCCTTCCTTCTCCTAGAAGCCAAACATGACCCGGATCACAGCTGATCCGGGCACCCCTGTTCCTGCATACAAGTAAACATATACTTCCGACTTACTGCTTAAGTCGGTTGAGACTTAGTTAGGCGAACACCCCCTGGTCTGGGTCACTCTGTGATTCGGCCGGCCTTGAGGTGACCTGGCTAGCCTCTGCTTTGCCTTGCCGAACCTCGGCTAACTCGGCCTTTATACCCCGGCGTGACCCTACCCGGGGGTATCCCCCCAACATTAGTCCCCGAAGTTGGTGCAGTCTTAGCTGCTTTGGCCGCTAAGGCCACATCAGGTTCAATTCTGTGCTCCGGTCGTTATTGCCGAGTTACCTCTTTACCTCAGATTATATGGATTTATGTTCCCTTCGCACATTCCAAGTTTTCACTTGCCGGCCGGGTTACCACAGTTTCATCCGGGTCTTGTTTCCTTCTCTCGTACGCTAGCCCATGTGAAAGGTAATCATTATGTCGTCTTATTTTAAGGGCGTGCACAATAACCGCTGCAGTAATTGTCAGTTATCACTGTGCGCGGGTCACGTCATGCCTGCTCCTCGTTTCTCGCATCACAGTGTCACGTCATAGGATTCTCTCCGCTCTGTGGCCCTCCGTGTGGCTCCCCGCTGATTGGTCTGGACAGGTGATACATGGCCACTGCGTGTGGCGGGTCCGCAGGATACGATCCCACTCACCGCTGGTGGGAGTGGTTAAATAGCAGAGGGGTGCTTCCCTTAGGGTCTTTCTCCTTCCGCGCCCCTCTGCCCGTTCCTCTTTTTCTTCATCTTCCTCGTGACCGCGCCGCCGCCAGTGATACCAAATAGCAGCGTCGCCGCCACGATTCTCCGTCGCACCTCTGCGTCGCCGCCACCACGACGCAAATCTCTCGCCACGGGTCCTCGTCAATCCCGGCCACTGTCCCCCGCCGCCTCTAGCGCCAGCGAGGGCCTCGAGGACCAGATGAGGGAAGAAGAACTCATTGTTGCTGAGCAGGAGATGGAGGAGGACACCGCGGCGGCGGACCGCGGCGCGTGGGCCGGGTCATGGGTCTGTCAAGATGATCTTGACTGGCTTTACCGAACCAGGCGCATCCCCGCCGGCGTCGCCGCTCGTCTCCCTTCTAACGAACTGGCCCCCTCACCCAATCCGGGTGAGTTCGTTGTCTTTTTGTCCCACTTCCAACGGGGCTTCAGGTTGCCGGTTAGCGATTTTTTCCGGGACTGGCTCAGTACATACCAACTCCAGCCGCACCATCTTCCAGCCAACGCCATCACTTCTCTCTCTGCCTTTGCTTCTACGATCGAAGGGTACGCCGGACTGTGGCCCATGAAGGAGCTATGGATCCGGTTCTTCGGCCTTTGTCGCAATGTCATCCCCAACATCCACGCTGATCCGGAGGACAAACAGCTCACTCAATTCGTAGTGGCTTCCATTTCACCCCGGAGGTTTTTTGTTTTCCCCCGGGTCACCGGGTTAGAGTCCTGCAAAGGATGGGCCCGGACCTTCTTCTATGTCCGGAATACGGGCACTGAAGACTTGATCCGGTTGCTCCCCTATACTCTGGGTCCACCTAACCCGGATTTGTGGGATGAGATCCCCAAGAAGCCCACTGCCTTGGCCAATCAAGTCAACAAGATGTTCGTGGAGCTGAAGAAGCTCGGGCTGCGCAACGAGGATGCCATGATCACTTTCGTGCGCAACCGGATTTCCCCCCTCCAGAAGCGCACCCACAAGGTGTGCCACATGAGCTTCGGCCACGATCCCAACCGGACCTCCTCCTTCAAGCTGAGCAACACGGAGATCTATCGCCGGGTTAAGGCTCTTTTTACCACCCACAAGGACTTCTCCCCCGAGTGGACTTGGGGAATGGAGCATTACTGCCGTGATAGGCTTCCTCCCATGGTAAGCTTCATGTTGCGAACTTACTCCGGACCAATTATATGTCAGTTATTGTTGCATTTTTGACTCTTTCGTTCATTTCTTTCCTCAGCAATTTCTTCAGCAGACCATCGAGGACGGCACCGATCCGACCCTTAAGTGGGCGCCGGACCGGGAGAACCCGGATGAGGAGGAGCCAGACCAGGAGATGTTCCTCCCAATGACCGACGCCACGAAACGACCCACAGGTAAATCCTCTTCCATTAGAGATTGGCCCCATGATGAAGATGACTAGGATGTCAAGGTGATTGAACCTGTTGAGGCTGTCCCCCTTTCTTTTGCTTTTTCGCCATCAGCTCACCCCGGTGGTCATATCCACGAGGATCCTCCCCTCGCTACGGGCGAACCTGTTCCGGTGGCTCCGAAGAAGAAGCGCGGGGCTGCTTCAAGTTCATCCTCCGGACCTTCTCAGCCCGCTAAAAGGGAAAAGAAGTCCGGGGACAAGACTGCCTCCAAGCCAGCAGGCAAGGCCTCAGCACGAAGGGCTCGGAAACCCAAGGAGGCCCAAACCTCGGATGCATAAGTTGTTTTGCCTTCTGTAACTTGCTCTCCCTTGCATCGTTGTGATTTCTCTTTTAACATTGTTCTCTTTTGCAGGGCTCCGGTAGAGGTCCCTCAAAGTGGATCGAGCATCTCTTCACCTCTCCGACCCAGCCCTTCTCCTCGTCGCGACGACGAGTCCCGTCCGCTGAGCCCTATTCCAGAGGGTTCTGCGGCCGCTGCGGGTTCTGCTCCACCTCGGCAAGAGGGGGGTAACCTTGGAGCGGGGGAGACCGGCCCGGCCAAGGTGAAGGCATCCACCACTTCGGCATCACCGCAACCAGCATCCACTGAAGCAACTTCGGCTCCAGCACCAGTACCAACAACTAGACCCATAGCAACACCAACTCCGGCATCAGCACCAACTCCGGCTGCTAAAACATCAGCGACAGCACCAAGTCTAGCCCCAAGAGCATGAGCGCCTAGCTCCTCTGCCTCGTCCGAGTCTTCTGAACCTCGGCGAGGAACCACTCCGGCTGCTTCTAAGGGAAAGACCGCTGCGCCGGCTTCCTCTTCCCAGCAAGCCAAGGAAAAGAAAGCTCCGGATACTACCAAGCCACCATCCGTCGAAGCCGGGCAGCGTACCCTCGTGTCAATGCTTCCCAAGAAAGCACCAGCAGCGAAGGACACGCCTGCCGAGCCAACTGACACACAGCAAATGGTTCTGCACACCAGCCTAGCCCTTGCCTTGATCGAAAGGAAAGAAGCGCATGCGAAGGGCTTGGTGGCGCCCCATATGCCCAGCGGTGAACGGTACCCTCCGAGCTTAATTGAATTCGTCATGAATTGGAATAAGGTAGAGGTGGTTCAAGATACTGATCTTCCGGAGAAGTTCGGCCCTGCCGAGTTTTCCGCTCAGATGAACACAGCCGCAAAGGCAATTAACCTCGCTGGGCGAATGATGGAGGTACGTTGCTTCCCCTTTACAAGTTGTAGATAGTAACCATTAGTCTCCGAGCCTCCAGGGGAGTGACTTGTTACTTGGCCGGATGCTCTTTACAAAACTAACGTAGCTCCATGAGAACTTTGAATATGCGCACACCTAGAGCCGGGTTAAGTTCCACTTAGCCCGGATTTTAGTACACTTCGAATATGCACACACCTAGAGCCGGGTTAAGTTCCACTTGGCCCGGATTTTATTACTCTTCAAATATGCACACACACCTAGAGCCAGGTTAAGTTCCACTTGGCTCGGATTTTAGTACACTTCGAATATGCACACACCTAGAGCCGGGTTAAGTTCCACTTGGCCCGGATTTTAGTACACTTCGAATATGCACACACCTAGAGCCGGGTGAAGTTCCACTTGGCCCGGATTTTAGTACACTTTGAATATGCACACACCTAGAGCCGGGTTAAGTTCCACTTGGCCCGGATTTTAGTACTCTTCGAATATGCACACACCTAGAGCCGGGTTAAGTTCCACTTGGCCCAGATTATAGTACACTTTGAATATGCATCGAGCTAACTTGTGTTTGTCCTTTTCAGGTGACCACCAATTGCCGGAGTGCCGAATTCCAACGCTTGCTGGATACCCACAAGCTGCTACGTGCAAAGTAGGCTGCACTTATTGCGGAATACGAGAAGAGGGGTAAATTTCTTCCTTAGCGCTTCTTCGTTTTGCTTCATTTTCCTTTGCTGGACTAACCTCATCATTCGGTTTCCGCAGCTGGGGTGGAAGCTGAGAACATCATTATGCGCAAAAATCTGGAGCAGATCAAGGGTAAGTCATTTCTGTCCGACTTTGCCGTACTTTCCATTCCCTTTTCTTCTTGGCTCGGCCAACATTCATACCTCGGCTCTGCCAGGCGAACACACTATTTCAGCATCGCTTGAAGATAGTGTGCCCGTGCCTGATATGATGCTGCATTTTCTCGAACAAGCAGGGCAGCACCAAGCCGAGCTTAAGAAGAAAGATGACGAGCTCGCCCTCCTCCGGACCAAGGACGATGAGATTTCTAGGCTCAAGGCTGAGATAGAGAAGATGAAGGCCCAGCACCAATCCGAACTTCAAAAGGCTGGCCAGAATTTCACAGAAGAGCGCGAGCGCCTCAACCTCCAGATCGCCAAGGACCAGGATCTTCTCAAGGAGTCCGACATCCAGCTTGGGTCGGCGAACGCTGAGCTTGAGAAACTCTGGAAGAGACGTGATGACTGCACAAGGAGTTGACCCGGATCCTCAGTCATATATCTCGTAAGTTTCTTTCCCTTTTCCAACCTACTTCTCTGGGTTACTTCATATGTCTTTTCTTGACCTTTCTCCTTTGTCTTGTTTCCAGGCAAATTTCTAGAGGGCACTCCTATCGCGAGCGCAGCAGTTGCCAACTTCCGTCAACAAAGGGGTACTCCGGTCACTTCTGATAGTGAAGGGATTCCTTACGACCTGGAGGACATGTTGGTCAGCTTATCATCTCGCGTGGAGCTCATCAAGAACTACGGCAAGGACATCCTCGGCGCTGCAGCTCGCATCTTTAACACTTTCTGGCCCGGCGAAGAAGCCCCGGATACCACCGCACTTCTCATTGAGAAGTTAATGGAAACCGAGACTCAGCTTGACCTCTGGAGAGAGTCCGCTGGATGTGCCGCAACTGATACCATCCTTCACCACATACTCATGTGGTACGAGAAGATTGATCTCAACCTCTTGACACGTCTGCGCACAGGATCCAGATGGACCAATGACCCGGAGTGGGTAGCTCGGCGCCAGGCTTGTGTCTATAGCCTCATTGAATATGCTCCCATTCATGAATGGGTTGAGGGGCCGAGCTTCCTGGAAGCTGCTGGAGACGAAGAGGTTGAGCACGGTGAAGATGGCTCGGATGATGAAGGAGAAGATGATACCTCTGATATTGAGGGCAGCAAGGACGATGCCGAACTTCCTCCTCTTGCTGCTCCTTGAGCTAAAACACTTAAAAATTTATTAGATCCCCGGTATGCCGGGTGGAGTTGTATTCCAAACACATGTGATATTTTGCTACTAAGTTCTTATGCCGAATTAACTTGGGCGTAGTCCCCGAGTTTCTTTTTCTTGTTCGTTCAATCTCTTGGCTCGGTTCGTGTCTACCTTGATTCGGTTTTATGACTTACGAATCCGTGCTTCAAAAATTGTCTTAACAATACTGGGAAACTTTTAGACTTAGCACCAAGATAAAACTGCATAATAACTTGAAAATAAATGCAGGGTTAGTTCGAAAAACAAACGTCGGGTCGAATAAATTCTTCTCCTTAGTCGTTTTTCATGTGCTATGCAATTCCAAACTTGTTCTCTTGCTTGCCATGAAGCCAATTTTTGTTGGACAGCAGCAAGTCGAAGAGTTGGGTTTTTGGTGCTCGCACACTACTAATCCGAGTTAAGTAGAATAACTTATTCCAGCTGACGCGCAAAAAACAACAAACATTATTAAGGCAGTCCCCGAGTTACTGCTCGAGGTGCCAACATTTCATTGATAAGCTCATTGCCGACATACATACCGACATATGAGATAACTCGGATACATAGACTTCTTAGCTAAGTGTAGAAAGGACGAAGTAGAGCTATATTCCATGGTCGCTTGGATTCCTCTCCGGACCTGTCTGCCTTGTTATTTTCCTGTGGCTTTGCATCTATAAGATAGTAAGAATCATTGTGCAATGCTTTGCTCACGATGAACGGCCCTTCCCATGGGGGGGGATAACTTATGCATGCCCGTAGTACGTTGTACCAACCGGAGCACCAGATCGCCTTCCCGAAAGACCCGGGGGCACACTTTCCGGCTATGATAGCGTCGGAGATTTTGCTGATATATGGCGGATCTGGACAGTGCCAGTTCTGTCGCTTCTTCTAGCAGATCAACATCATTTTGCCGGGCTTCTTGCACTTCGGCTTCTGTGTATTGGGTGACCCTAGGTGAATCATGCTCTATGTTAGCTGGTAATACAGCTTCTGCCCCATATACCAGAAAGAACGGCGTATAGCCTGTTGATCGATTCAGAGTTGTTCTTAAACTCCACAGTACCACTGGTAGTTCTTCTATCCAGCACCCCGCTGATCTTTGCAGCGTCTCAATGAGCCGGAGTTTTATCCCGGATAATACTAATCCGTTGGATCTTTCCACTTGCTCGTTCGATGCATGGTGGGCTACCGAGGCTACGTCCAGCCGGATCCTCTTATCCCAGCAGAAACGAGCAAATGCTCCTTCTACAAAATTTGTGCCATTGTCAGTTATGATACTGTGAGGATAACCGTACCTCAAGATGATATCTTTGAGAAACGTTACGGCCATAGCTCCATCACATTTTCTTATAGGCTTTACCTCAATCCACTTCGTAAACTTGTCCACCAGTACCAGAATGTGAGTCATATTTCCCCTTGCTGGTTTGAACGGGCCAACCATATCCAAGCACCATACGACAAATGGCCAAGTGATTGGTATGGTCTTGAGTTCCGACATTGGCATATGTGTCTTGGTAGCGTACCTCTGACAACCATTACATTTTCTCACCAGATCTTCTGCTTGCTCTAAGGCGTTTGGCCAGTAGAATCCGTGCCGGAAAGCTTTTGCTACCAAGGCTCGGGATGAGGCATGATGCCCGCATTCCCCCTAATGTATATCTCGGAGGATGTCAAGCCCTTCTTTCGGGTCAACACATCTATGGAGGACATTGGTCACATTCCTTTTGTATAGTTCGGAATTGATGATCGTGTAAGCCTTTGCCCTCCTCTGTGTTTGCCTGGACATCACTTCCTTAGTGGGTAATGTTCCGTCTTTCAGGAACTCAAATATAGGTAATGCCCAAGCTGGTATCGTTCGCACAGGGAATACATCCTCATCAATCTCCATTTGATCCATCGGCATAACTTCAACCGGATCATGCTGAGCAGTCCTCGGGTCTTGCAGAGCAGTCCCCGGGTTTACTGAAGTAGTCCCCGGGTTTGCCAAGGGAGTCCCCAGGGTTTGCGCACCACTTCCCATGTCAATGTCCATGGGCACAGCTCTGGATTCCGTGTCCTCCGGGACATATATTGACTCGGATTCTGGGGATGGCCTGATGGATGGTTTCCTGAGGTGCTCTAATGCTACACCCGGTGGAATTGCTTGTCGGGTTGACCCGAGCTTCGACAGCATGTCGACAGCCTCATTTTCCACCCGGGGTACATGATGAAATTTGCATCCCTCAAAGTAACCAGATATCTTCTGCACATGAAATCTGTATAGTGCCATGTTTGGATCAAGGGCGTCCCATACTCCCGACAGTTGCTGCACCACCAAATCCGAGTCGCCAAAGCATATGATCCGACGTATCCCAATTTCTTTTGCTACCTTAAGCCCATGCACAAGTGCTTCATACTCAGCGACATTGTTTGATGCGGTGAAATGGATCTGCATCACATATTTCAACTGGTCCTTCTTTGGCGATGTGAGTACAACTCCGGCACCTAGCCCGGTTTTGGTTTTTGATCCGTCAAAGTGCATTCGCCAATAGTTCGGATCTGGAAGTGGCGGTTCGTATTGTACCTCGGCCGAATCCACGAAAAAGTCCGCCACATCTTGAGATTTTATGGCCTCTCTTCTGTCATATTGTGGCGCATAAGGAGCTAGCTCAATTGCCCATTTTGCAATTCTGCCGCTCGCATCCTTGTTACTCATTATCTCGGATATGGGGGCCTCACATATGACTCGGATATGATGCTCCTCAAAGTAGTGCTTCAGTTTCTTGGCGGCCATGTACACGCCATATGCCACCTTTTGGTAATGTGGATAGTTCTGCTTTGAGGCAGACAACACCTCGCTCAAGTAATATACTGGCCTTTGCACCGACTTACCTTCCTCGTCGCGCTCCACCACTATTACTGCACTTACAACTCGGTTTGTTGCGGCTATAGAGAGCAACATTGGCTCCTTCGATAGTGGTGAGGCTAGCACTGGTGCCGTGGCTAACATTTTCTTCAGGTGGGTAAAGGCTTCATCGGCCTGTGGCGTCCAAACGAACTTATCTGACTTTTTCATGAGTTGGTAAAGAGGCAATGCCTTTTCTCCCAACCGACATACAAACTGACTTAACGAGGCCAGGCAACCTGTGAACTTCTGGACATCGTTAAGACACTTCGGCAGTTCCATTCGTTCGATGGCCCGGATTTTGGTTGGGTTAACCTCGATACCTCAGCTGGAAACAAGAAAACCGAGCAATTTCCCAGCCGGGACACCGAAGGTACATTTTTCCGGGTTAAGTTTCATCCGGAACCTCCTTAGGTTCACAAACGTTTGCCTGATATCGTCAAGGAGCGTTTTTCTTTCCTTGGTCTTGATAACCACATCATCCACGTACACCTGTACATTTTGACCTATTTGGTCGTGCAAATATTTTTGCATACATATTTGGTACGTTGCCCCTGCATTATGTAAACCAAACGTCATGGTGCGATAGCAATAAGCCCCATACAGGGTAATAAATGCAGTCTTTATTTGATCATCCGGATTCAGAGGTATCTGGTGGAAACCAGAATATGCATCAATAAATGACAACAGTTCACACCCAGTAGTTGAGTCTATGACCTGATCTATTCTTGGCAGCGGAAATGGATCTTTTGGACACACCTTGTTCAGGTTCGTGTAATCGATACACATGCGCCAAACCACTGCCACGTTCGGGTCATCATTCTTCTTTTCCACCAGCACCGAATTAGACAGCCAATCCGGGTAAAGAACCTCCATGATAAATCCTGCAGCTAGCAACCGAGCTATCTCATCCCCAATGACTTTCCTTCTATCTTTGGCGAAGCGGCGGAGAGGTTGCTTCACCGGCTTAGCTCTGGGTCTCACATTCAAAGAGTGCTCGGCCAACTCCCTCGGAACACCTTGCAAGTCCTGTGTGGACCAAGCAAAAATGTCCCCATTCTCACGGAGGAAGCTGACGAGCTCGCTTTCCTATTTATCATTTAACCTGGCACCAATTGTTACGGTGCGCTCTGGGAACATGTCATCAACAGGAACCTTCTTGGTATCTTTTGTGGCCTGGAAAGAGACACTTCCATGCGGGTTACTCAGCGCCGGCATATACTGCTGCGCGGACTGAGCCAATGCCGCCACCTCTTGATTTTTCCTTTTTTCCTGCGTAATCACAAGTGACTCGGCCAAGTTCGACCCGGCCGACACACACTCCATCGAACGTCGGAAATCCCATGCAATGGTTATCACTCCGTTTGGTCCGGGCAACTTCATCTTCAAGTAGCTAATATGACAACTTGCCATGAAGTTGTTCAGCGCTGGCCTTCCGAGCAACACATGATACGCGCTTTCTAAGTTCACCACTTCGAACTCCAGATTTTCAGTTCGGCAGTTATCCCTCGTGCCGAACAAGACGTCAACCTGGACCTTGCCTATGGGCTCACAAGAAATGCCGGGTACAATGCCATGGAAAGTTGTCCTCGTGGCCTGGAGCATGTTCTCCGAGATACCCAACTTGCGCATTATGTCCGCATACATGATATTAATGCTACTGTCATTGTCGATCAACACCTTTGAGAATCTTACATTAATGCTAGGTCCAATGAATGTCGGATCCAGCACCAACGCATACGAACCAGGGCTTGGCATGAGCTTGGGATGATCCCTGATGCTCCAGGTGATTTCCTGATCGGACCAAGGCATGTACCTCGTCACTGCAGGCATTACTGCATTCACCTCCATATGCCTACGATGCAAGCTTTTTCTATCGGTTTCCTCAGTGGTAAACACACAATAGATCTAATTGTGTTCCCTGTACTCATTTCTCCCCTCATTTCCGGGGTACCTCTGATCCGGCTGATGCTGATTTTCTACCTGATGTACTGCATCCCTTCTCTCATTGTTATCATACCTCGGCGGAGGGGGAGGCAACATTAGCTGTTGCGTGTTCGCTCCGGAGAGCAGTTGCTGCCGGGGTAACTCCTGCCGAGGCTGATCATTCCGGGGTGCCTGAGGATTCCCCGAACCACCTTGTTCGATCTTGCGCATCCACTCACATTGCCTCGTCGTATGACCCGCTGGGTTGTTCGGATTTGGTGTATGAAACTTACACGGCTGGTCCAACATCGACTTATAAGTATACCTCGGACGGTCTTTCCTTTCTTGCCACTGCTTCTTTTGCTCTGGTGTCCAAGTCTTCTTGCCATCGTTTCTCGGAGTCCACTGCCCTCTAGTTTTTTGGTGTTGACTGCCCCCTGCAAAGGGCTGATCTTGACTCACAGCTGCAACTTGGTGCGAACCGTATCTATGATCCGGTCTATCATCTCTCCTTTTTCCTCTGTAGTCATTCCTTCGGGATGATCCGGCCCCATCTCTCTGATAGTACTCATCGTTTGACTCGTTTGATACGAGCCTAGGTTGAGTCGGATCACCCAGAGCATATGAATCTGCAATCCGGATCATCTCTGACAACGTAGTTGGCATTTTCCTTTGCAACTTCATCCACAGCTCGCTTCCATACCTGCACCCTTGTGCAAACCATGCTATGGCATGTGATTCAATCACGCCCTCACACGAATTTCTCACAGTGCACCACCGGGTTAAAAACTCCCGATCCGTCTCATTTGGCCTTTGCTTGTACATAGCTAGGGTCTGTGGCCTATTTGGTCTCTGATACATACTCGAAAAATTGCTGATGAACATCTCCTCGAAATCTATCCAGCAGTTGATGCTTCCTAGTGGCAAATTGTTCAGCCATACCCTTGTCGGGCCTTCCAACATCTGGGGTACATATCATACAGCCCATCTCAGGTTGCCAGTGGCAATTTTCATAGCCGTAGCATAATTTATCAGCCAATCCTCCGGCTTTGTACTGCCGTCATACGTCTTCGTGCCCCTAGGTAGCTGAAAGTTCGGTACTGGTGGCTCCTTCATGATCCGGGGTCCAAAACATGCTGGGCCCGGTGGACCTTGACATTCAATTTGTTCCGACCTATACAGTCGATCCAGTTTCAACCTGGCGTCATCTGGCATCAAATCCCTGCTCCCCAATCTTGATCCTATCACCTGATAGTCCGTCCTTGGGTATCCCGCGTTTGCCATTTCCGAGTCTCCATCATCATACCTGTCTTGCTCTCTTGGAGCGCCTTTCTGTTGCATACCTCGGCCGGCACTTTGCTCTTGCCTTGGTATATTCCGCTGCTGCGGTTGTCCTGCTCCAGCCGAGTTTCGCTGTCCAGCATTACCGTTGACAATGTTCCCTTGACCGGCATTGCCTTGGTCGCGGTTACCTCGGCCAGCTTCATCTTGTCTCACACTCTGTCGATCATCATTTTTTTGCGCTTCTTTTCCTTTCCCTGCCCATGTCGGGTCATACGGGACGGTCTGTTTGTTCCGTTTGGCCGAGGTTACCACCTCTTCTCTCCTTGGACCACCATGAGGAGACGATGCGGCTCCAGAGGATTTCTCCGGGTTACCCACCGCCGAATGGACGATCTTGGAGGCTCCAGCTCTCTCCGGGTTAGCCCTGAGCAGTTCCTCGTTTTGCCTGTTCGCAATCCAAACCAGCTCGTTAACCCTATCTTGTTGTCTTTGCCGGGCTTCACCTGTTAGACCCTCCAACTCGGATGCAGCTGCATCCGCTGCTCTGAGGTTCTTTGCCGGGGTACTGAACCTCGGCAGCCCCACGGACAAACAGTTTTCTGATACCTCAATTCCAGTATCACCCTCTCTGTTCATCTCGCTCATGAGATTTCTCCCCTTCACTTTTACAGCGTCAACCTTGTTCGCCTTCGCGTACTCGCGCAGCGTCATATTCAACGACTGCTGCGCCGCGGCTATCTTTTTTGCGCCCTCTAGGGTTTTCTGCCTAGTTTCTTCCAGCTCGGCCTGTGCTCGAGCCGGATCTGCCGCTGCTACTACAGGGTTTGCCAAGCTATCCATTGCTTCCCTCAACACGTTCTCTGGCCTCTCTAGTGGAGGACCTCTACCTTTCCTCGGTGCCTTAGGCGTTACCTCCGGATCTAGCGCCGGATCCTTGCTCGCGCCCGCACCTGGCGCAGTCATCATCACCTCTGCATGGTCCGGGGAGCGAGCGATACGCGTCCCGGGGACCACGGTGAGGGGAGGCTCCCCCGCGTCAATGATGTGACGCGGATGAACACCTGACACGTCCACAGCAACGTAGACCTTGTGCGCGCCGAGCCTGACGAAAAGGCCATTGCACGGGAAGAGGGCGCGTGCCGAAGCAGCCAGCGTTGTCGCTGACGAAGTCCCACGCTCCAAAGCGCTGAACGAGCCCGGAGACGATGCGTTCGCCGGTGCCGATGATGTTTCCCGTCCGGATCTTGACCCCTGCTAGCGCCGCTAGCCCCACGGTGGGCGCCAACTGTCGTGGTGGTGTCACGACAGATGCCATGGATAGGCTAAAGGTGGGGACTAATACACGCTAGGGGAATCCAGGGAGGGATAGTGGAGTGATTCTCCACACAAAAGTTTGTATTGATTTCCTTCCAAGATTACAAGTGCTCCTAGAGCTGTATTGGCGAGAGGAGGAAGAAGGAGCTCTCTTACTCTCACCCACAGATCACACTTGAAACCCTAGCCAAAACAGAATAGTAGAAAGACCAACCCCCTCTACAGAAGCCCCAACCCCCCTTTTATAGAGGAGGCTCGGTTTCTGCCTAGGGCATATGTGGAGGCATATTCTTAAGAATATGGCTCCTCCCAAAGTGGTAAGCCGACCGGGGTGCTTTTCCCCCCGCTTCACACTTGCTTTAGCTACGTGAGCCTCTACGGCACCCGCGTCAGCCGACATGGGCGTCGTCACCCCTGTCGGCCATAACCCGGTGGTCCTGCTCTTGTCTGCTTCGCTCATGCAGTGCGTACCGGGCCCTCTTTTTGACCTGCAAGATTCCTTCCTTCTCCTAGAAGCCAAACATGACCCGGATCACAGCTGATCCGGGCACCCCTGTTCCTGCATACAAGTAAACATATACTTCCGACTTACTGCTTAAGTCGGTTGAGACTTAGTTAGGCAAACACCCCCTGGTCCGGGTCACTCCGTGATTCGGCCGGCCTTGAGGTGACCCGTCTAGCCTCTGCTTTGGCTTTGCCGAACCTCGGCTAACTCGGACTTTATACCCCAGCGTGACCCTACCCGGCTGTATCCCCCCAACACGCCATCACGCCGCGAGATTCAGATCCAGGAGTTCTACTTCCGCAACTGCTCCTAGATCGGAGGATCGGGAGTCATCGCCAGCCACCGGATGTGTGTAACTCCTGCGAGGTGCAACACTTTGGGCACTAGGAGTCATTGGAGCCATAGGAGCTGCTGGGACTTCAACACGACCTTGAGGTCAGCTTCGGTTCATCTACATCAACCACACTCTCTCGAGCGTTGACAATGCTTTTCTGTCTTCAAGGGTAAGTTTGTGAAAAGCCCCTCCCGTTACTGCATTATTAATAGATAGGTCCTAGCAACTGGGGTTCTAGGCGTAGGGTAAAATTTATTGTTTTCATACATGAACCCCTACATTGGTATCAGTGCTAGATCTATGCGTAGTATTGCTAGTACGAGTAGAACATATGAGATGTAGCGTGTGCGTTGATATTTTAGTTGTTACCTCCCACGTGTACTTGTGTATACCGCAACAATGTGATGACCCACAAGTATAGGGGGTGTATCGCAGTATTTTCAATAAGTAAGAGTGTCGAACCCAACGAGGAGTAGAAGGTGCTGGCGAGTGGCTAGGAGCAGGAATTCTCTGTAAATACTTAGCAAACGGATTTTTAGGGGGTTTTGATAATGCATGTAAATAAAGTACAAGTAAACAAAAGACAATAAGAATAAATACAACAAGTGGCCTAATCCTTTCTTTAGCAAAGGACAAGCCGGTTGTATTACTTAAGATGACCAAATATTCTCGAGGACACATGGGAATATCGTCAAGTGCTTTCACTTCATATAGTTGATTAATCTTCTTTAGTTTGCTAAGTGTTGTGTGGGTGAACCTGTGCTAATGTACCGACCTTCCTAGGACTAATACATACTTGTGATTATACCCCTTGCAAGCATCCGCAAGTACAAGAAAGTAACTAAGGTAGAAAACTAACCACAACTTTAAACTCTAAGACCCTGACGTCCCTTGTGCAAAGGTTTCCTAACGGGGGTTCAGGTTTCTGTCACTCCGGCAACCCCTACGATTAGTAGCCAAATACACAATATATTTTCCTAGGCCCATATAGGTGAAGTGTCATGTAGTCGACGTTCACATGACACCACTAGAAGATGTACACCACAACTTAAATATCAAACTATTGAATCTTTCTCAACACAATTCCACTACTAACAACATGACTTCTCCCATGTCCTCAAGAACAAAACGAACTACTCAAAAGACATCATATGGATCATGATCAGAGATGATATAATGATATGTAACAATCTGAACATAAATGATAATTCAATGGTTCACTCAATAGCATCAACTACAAAGAGTAATCAACACCGAGAAAGTTTCCCCTAAGAACTATGCAAGATTCAACCCAATTGTTATAGCGGTATGAAGTGGTGATGATGGTGCTGGTGGAGATGATGATAATGATGATCCCGATGAAGTCCAGCTTGATGGTGGTCATGATGGCGATGATCTCCCCTCTCCGGGAAGGAATTCCCTCGGCAGAATTCTGTCTACCGGAGATATCTTTCTCTCTTGGCGTTTTTCACCCCGCAGAGGCGGTGGAATCTTTCTGTGGTCGCTCCCCGAGTCTTAGGGTTTCAGGGGGATAATATACGCTAGAGGGGAGAGGCTGGAGTGGACCAGGACGGCCACACCACCTAGTGGCGCGGCATAGGGTGGCCCGCGCCAGGGGGTGGTGTGGGCCCCCTATGGCTCATCTCCACTTCCCCTTCTGGCATTCTTCATCTTCTGGAAAAATAGAATTTTCCATATATTTTCGCGGATTTTCTGATCTTCACGAATTTTCCTCCAAACAACACCTTTTCCATCAGAATCCTGACTGAAGCGGTCCATGCTCCAAAAAGTCATCAACCATGCAAAAACAGATGAAATAACATAAGTATCATCTCTTAATATGAAATATATCAATGAATAACAGTAAATTATGATATAGAATAGTGATGCAAAATGGACGTATCAACTCCCCCCAAGCTTAGAGTCCGCTTGTCCCCAAGCGAAAGTGAACTCAATAAACATGACCTCAGGTTTATGGAGTGAAGAGTCGATAAAAGAATACGGACAAGAAGCATCACATTCATCAATACATAAGTCATAATAGAAGACAACTCACTATTATATAACTTAACTTGCAATAAGTAAAGGAAGCACAATAAAGATACATAAAGTAAATCATAATTGGTAATGGAAAACTTAGCCCTTGGTTGAAGAATAGTTGACAATTTGCTGGAGTTCAGAAATAACTGATTTTCAATGATAGCTTTGAAAGAAGTAGACACTAAGATAAGAGCAATGTGCAAAACAAGGAACATAAGAAACATGATTGAATAAATCATCATATGAATGAATGAAACACAACAACTCAAAATACTTGCTGAGATAGAAGGGAATAGGTTTACTGACTCAACTAAAAAGTAAAAAAAAGGCCCTTCGTAGAGGGAAGCAGGGATTTCAAGTTTTCATAAAGAGCTTCCAAAAATTATGGTACTTACTAGCTTTCAGCTCTCATTGCCCCTATCATAGGCATCTTTAGGTGATTAAGGTTAAAGTTCCACAACTAAGAGGATATGCTTGACAAGTTATAAATTGAAATCTCATGCCCCTTACTTACGAGTACCGAACCTCATGCTACTCAACTTCAGTCACAAGTAAGCTCTTGTCATTGTAAATACATATGTATCACAGAGAACCACCAATGGGGTACCCCTTGCACATGATACAGGAGCTATCCCATAATCACAATGACAAGGCAAGCAGACAATGAGCATCTCAGCGATCCTTTTATTTGCTATTTGCATAGGTTTTTATTGAGGATGCTTCATAGAGTGCTCATTATGGTTATGCTACAAGTTTCCACCATGATTAGGCATGGCTTAGGCTAGCGGCCCAGGTGTTTCTCTAACACACATACAAACTCCATGATCTTACAAGTTCCCCTTTTATTTCACACCGCCAGGATCCATAAGCAAAAGAATCATGATATCAACAAAATATAAGTGCAATGTTGAAAGCGTCCCCATGATACATGGTTATGCTAACTTCAACTTATAAAGCGCAAGCATATACGCAACAAAGATGGACACAATGGTTCAAGTTTATTAATTGCAAGAAAGAAAAGTGTGCCATCAAGTTCGTGAGAGCTTTAATCACTAATTTTCACATAACAAGTTTAATTTGGAAGGTAGATAAAAACATGAATTTACTTAGAATAGCAATAGTGCTAATAGGTAGGTATGGTGGACACAAATGGCATAGGTTTTGGTTTAAGGATTGGATGCACGATAAACATTCCCTCTCAGTACAGGTTTTTGGCTAGCAAGGCTGGGTAGCAAGCATAAGAGTTTCAAGGAAACAAACAAACTACAAGTGATAAAAACAAACATGCAATCTTCCTTGGAAGCACAAAAGATTTTAACTAGAGAATACCAAACTTATGAGCAAAACAAGAAAGAAAGATGATGAAATTATATTTCTTTAAGAGTACTTTTATATTTTTCATTCAATTCTCAAAATAGTGTTGCTACTGACCGAGCCAGGTTTGCCAAAACCAACTAAATTAACTCCATGATCCCAAAGTGATACCAATACTAACGACAAGATCAATCATATAACCATGAATTGAAAACTAATATAAGATACACAAGAGAGTAAATGATAGAACTTCTTATTAATATTCCATAACGGCAACTCACACCAAGGGATACATATATATTTAACAAGAGGGGGGACACTTCCATAATGCAAACCATCCTACATGATAACTTCTCTATTCATGATATGACTCTACTAAAAAGGTAAAAAGATAGAAGATAGTGATGTGATACCGCGGCACTCCCCCAAGCTTGGAACAAACCAAGGGGATGCCAAAACCTAATGATGAATTACTCCTTCGGTGGTGGTGGTATTCTCTCGATGAGATATTTGATTAGTTTCCCCAAGTCCTGAACCTCGAAGGTGAGATTACAAATCAACTGTGAGTTTTGCTCAATGCGGCTCATGATCATGTCGGGTTGCGAATTCCAGCTCTTGCAATTCTTTCCCCACTCTTCCTCCTTGAAGTCTTCTTTTCCTGCATGGCTAGAACGAGGAAAATCCCAATTGGAGGGTAATTTCTCCTTGGGCATATTCTGGTATTGATGCTCATGGATAAGGGTATGGAAAGGATTCTTGGTGCGTGGAGGATGTGACCGTGGTGCCAAACAGTGACGTGGAGGTTTCCCTCCAGTTGACATCCGTGCAGTCCTTCTAATCCTGGCAGGTTTTCCCAACACTCCAATGCTTGCAATGGTAGTGCCGGTGTGCGGATGTTGGCTTTTCTTTGCCTCCTCTTCATCTTCACTCTTGATCTCCTTCTCCTGCCCGGGGTCTTGGAGATCCTCCTCCATAGGCTCCATTCCCTTATCCTTGGCGGACACCATTGTGCTTCTAACTTTCAAGGATAGCTCCTGGCAGAAACAGATTGAAATGAAAACACAACAAGAACACGGTATACGAACCTCGGGGGATCCAGGGGATTATATATTACGAAGTTTCACAACAAAAGGAAGGCACTAGGAGAAAACGAGTCGGAGAAGGAGGCCGAGGTGGCCACACCACCTGCTGGCGCGGCCAGGGGGCCGCGCCAGGGGGTGGTGTGAGCCACAGAATTTTCGTGGAACTCTTCTTACCAGAACTGTTACCTATTCGAAAATGGACTCTACAGGCCTCTGAATTTGGTCTTTGATAAATTTTTCTGGAGTTACCACTTGAATAGCATCAATATCTTCATTGTAAGAATCTCCAGCAATATAGTGCTTGAGTCGCTGACCATTCACCACTTGTGTAGTGTTATCTTTTAAAGAAGAAATTTTTATTGCTCCTGAACGATACACTTCTTCAATAACAAAAGGTCCTTCCCATTTTGATATTAGTTTCCCTGCAAATAATCTGAGACGAGACCTATATAATAGAACTTTCTCACCAACATGGAATTCTCTCGTAAGAATTCGCCTGTCATGCCATCTTTTAACTTTTTCCTTAAAGAGTCTAGCATTCTCATATGCTTCACTCCTCCATTTATCCAACGAACTTAAGTCAAATAATCTTTTTTCACCAGCAAGTTTACAATCTCTATTAAGTTCTTTAACTGCCCAATAAGCTTTGTGTTCTAATTCTAAAGGCAGGTGACAAGCTTTCCCATAAACCATTTTGTAAGGAGACATCGCCATAGGATTTTTATAGGCATTCCTATAAGGCCATAAAGCATCGTTCAACTTTTTAGCCCATTTTTTTCTAGATCTATTAAGAGTCTTTTACAAGATGGATTTAATTTCTCTATTTGATAACTCTACTTGCCCACTAGTTTGGGGATGACAAGCTGACGCGATTCTATGATTAACATCATATTTAGCAAGGGTCTTTCTAAAAACACCATGAATGAAATGAGAACCTCCATCAGTCATAAGATACCTAGGCACTCCAAACCTAGGAAAGATAACATCCTTAAGAATTTTTAGAGAGGTCTCCCCATCAACACTCTTCGTAGGTATGGATTTTACCCACTTAGTGACATAATCAATGGCAACAAGAATATGAGTATAACCTTTCGAGGGAGGAAAAGGACCCATAAAGTCAAATCCCCAACAGTCAAAGGGTTCAATAACTAGAGCGTAATTCATAGGCATTTCATTTCGTCTAGAAATATAACCAACACGCTAACACTCATCACTAGATAAAACAAATTTTCTCGCATCTTTAAAAAGGGTAGGCCAGTAGAAACCTGATTGTAGCACCTTTTGCGCAGTTCTATCTCCCGCATGATGTCCACCATAGGCACTTCCATGACATTTCCGCAATATATCCTTTTGTTCATATTCAGGAACACATCTTTGCATAATACCATCCACTCCTTCTTTATATAAATGTGGTTTAAAAATAATGCCTCAAATCGTAAAAGAACTTCCTTCTTTGCTGAGCTGTGAAAGTTGGAGGCAAATACTTGGAGACAATAAAGTTAGCGTAATTAACATACCAAGGGCTCCCTCGCGAGCTTACCCCTACTGCAGCCAACTGTTCATTTGGGAAACTATCATTAACAGGCATGGGAGCAAAAGAGATGTTTTCCAATCGAGATAAATTATCAGCTACAAGATTTTCAGCACCTTTCCTATCTACAATATGTAGGTCAAACTCCTACAAGAGTAGCACCCATCTAATAAGCCTAAGCTTAGCATCTTTCTTCGTCATAAGGTACTTAATAGCAGCATGATCAGTATGAATGGTAACTTTTGAGTCAACAATATAAGGTCTAAACTTATCACAAGCAAAGACAATGGCTAAGAATTCTTTTTTAGTAGTGGCATAATTCCTTTGAGCAGCGTCAAGAGTCTTACTAGCATAATGGATAACATTTAATTTTTTATCTATTCGTTGCCCAAGGACGGCACCTACAGCAAAATCACTAGCATCACACATTATTTCAAATAGTAAGCTCCAATCAGGTGGTTGAACGATAGGAGCAGTGTTAAAGCCTTCTTTAGAGTTTCAAAAGCTTCCTCACAATCATCATCAAAGACAAAGGGTACATATTTTTGAAGAAGATTAGTGAGGGGTTTTGATATCTTAGAGAAATCTTTAATAAACCTTCTGTAGAAACCAGCATGGCCAAGAATACTATGAATACCTTTGACGTCTCTTGTACATGGCATTTTCTCAATTGCTTCAACTTTAGCTCTATCAACTTCTATGCCTCTTTCAGAAATCTTATGTCCATGGACAATCCCTTCATTCACCATGAAGTGGCATTTCTCCCAATTAAGAACAAGATTAGTTTCTTCACATCTCTACAAAACTTTATCGAGGTTGTGCAGACAATTATCAAAAGAGGTTCCATAGACGGAGAAGTCATCCATGGACACTTCCACATTTTCCTCACAAAAACCATGAAATATAGCAGACATGCATCTTTGAAAAGTAGCAGGAGAATTACATAAACCAAAAGGCATACGTCTATAAGCATAGGTTCCATAAGGGCATGTAAAAGTAGTTTTTTCTTGATCTTGTTGTTTAACAGCAATTTGAGAGAAACCAGAATATCCATTAAGAAACAAAAATGGGTCTTTTTAGACAACCTTTCTAGCATTTGATCAATAAAAGGAAGTGGGTAATGATCTTTCTTAGTAACTTTGTTAACTTTCCTAAAATCAATGCACATTCTATAACCTACTACTATTCTTTGGGGAATAAGCTCATCATTATAATTAGGGACAACGGTAATTCCCCCTTTTTTAGGGACACAATGAACAGGACTAACCCATTCACTATCAGCAATAGTGTAAATAATACCAGCATCAAGGAGTTTCAATACCTTGTTTCTTACCACTTCCTTCATCTTAGGATTTAAATGCCATTGGTGCTCTACCACTAGCTTTGCATCTAGTTCTATATTGATAGCATGCTGACATATAGTAGGAGAAACCCTTTTTAAATCATCCAAAGTATAGCCCATAGCCCCTCGGTGTTTCTTCAATACCTCCAATAACCTTACCTCTTCCTTCCTGAAAGTTTAGAGCTAATAATAACATGATATATCTTATTATCATCAATGTAAGCATATTTAAGATCGTCATGTAAAGGCTTTAGATTGAAGATCGGATCCTTTTTAGGTGGCAACGTGGTACCCAAATCTTCCACAGGCAAGTTATGCTTAAGCATCTTAGGTTGACGACAGAGAATCTCGTCAATCTCATTTCTTTCTTCCATGAAGATTTCACTTTCATGATCTTCCATAAATTGCTGCAAAGCATTGTTAGGAGCAAGAGAAATAGAAGCAAGTTGTTCAACTCTAAAGTCCTCATTATGGGTTTCATTTTCAGAAGGTTCTTTAGTAAATTTCGAAAAATTAAACTGATAAGATTCCCCATCAAATTTAGTCAAGATTTTCTCCCTTTTGCAGTCTATAATAGCTCCACAAGTACTCAAGAAAGGTCTACCAAAGATGATGGGATATGTTTTACTAGTAGCTGAACCAAGTACTAGAAAATCAGCAGGATATTTAATCTTACCACAAAGAACTTATACATCCCGCACAATAACAATTGGAGAGATGGTCTCTCTATTAGCAAGGTGAATAACCACATCAATCTCTTCTAGTTCGCAAGGACTGATTTCATGCATAATTTCTCTGTAAAGCTCAAAAGGAATAGCACTTGAACTTGCACCAATATCACATAAACCATAATAGCAATGATCACCAATTCTAACAGAAAGCACAGGGACACTAGCCTTTTTAGTTCTATTAGGATGTGAGACAATATTAGAAGCATCCTCACAGAAAACTATGTGTCCATCTTCTACACTTCTAGTGACAAGATGTTTCACACTTGCTACAACAGGTTCAATATTTATTTGCTCATCAGGTTTTACAGTTCTCTTTGCACTTTTATTGATTACACTAGTTATCATAGGATGCTCCTTTACCTTATCCGGGAAGGGTATTTTCTCGATATAAGGTTAAGGTAGAATGTGATCAGTAGTGCAAAATTCAGAACTCCTAATAGGGACACATTCAACAATATCTTTATATGGTGCATGATACTTGTTCCATCCCTTTTTCGGGATTTCAATATAAGAAGCAAAAACCTTAAAATAGTTTGTAATAACTTGAGAATCAAGACCATAAGCATTACTAATATTTTTAAAATCATCAGTTCCCATAAAAGATTCAATGCATTCATAATCATAATTTATACCTGACTTTCTTCCTTTGTCATTCCCCCATGCTTCAACATTGTCTTGAATAGGGTCCAGAAGATCCCATTTAGCTTCTTCTTCCATGCGAGTGAATGATCCAGCACAAGAGGCATCCAATAAATCCTTATCATGTAGAGAAAGCCTTGCATAAAAGTTATTGATAATAATATTGTTGGGGTGCTCATGAATGGGACATTTGAGCATTAGTAACTTCAATATCCCCAAGCTTGAGCGGTACTCTCTCCATCAAGAGGCCAAAAGTTATATATTTGATTCTAATCTTTATGAATCTCTCTAGGAGGATAAAACATTGAATAAAAGAGAGGTACTATTTCCTCCCATTCAAGAGCTTGACCATTCTTCAGCAACTTATACCATTCTTTAGCTCTTCTTTTCAGCGATAATGAAAATAACTTCTTCTAGACTTGATCTGTTGTAATACCTGCATACTTGAACAACCCGCATAATTCGTGTATAAAGAACAAATGATCACCAGGATGGATAGTTCCATCTCCAACATAATAGTTATCCATAACACGATCAAAAATTCTTGTAGGTATTTTAAAAGTATCATTCTCAGCAGGTGATGGTTCATCTACTACCTTAGCAGTGGTAGTAGCATTACGAAACAAGAAACTCAGCGAATTATCCATATTGAAAATAAAGCAACTAATAGAACTAAACAATACTCACAGTAGAAGTTTCATTTACCAGTTCCACTCTCCAATAGCGCTTCACTCCCTGGCAACGGTGCTAGAAAATAGTCTTGATGACCCACAAGTATAGGGGGTGTATCGCAGTATTTTCGATAAGTAAGGGTGTCGAACCCAACGAGGAGCAGAAGGTGTTGGCCAGTGGCTAGGAGTAGGAATTCTTTGTAAATACTTAGCAAACAGATTTTTTAGGGGTTTTTGATAATGCAGGTAAATAAAGTACGAGTAAATAAAATACAATAAGAAAAAATGAAGCAAGTGGCCCAATCCTTTCTTTAGCAAAGGACAAGCTGGTTGTATTACTTAAGATGACCAAACGTTCTCGAGGACACATGGGAATATCGTCAAGTGCTTTTGCTTCATATAGTTGATTAATCTTCTTTAGTTTGCTAAGTGTTGTGTGGGTGAACCTGTGCTAATATACCGATCTTCCTAGGACTAATACATACTTGTGATGATACCCCTTGCAAGCATCCACAAGTACAAGAAAGTAATTAAGGTAGAAACCTGACCACAACTGTAAGCTCTAAGACCCTGACATCCCTTGTGCAAAGGTTTCCTAACGGGGGTTCAGGTTTCTGGCACTCTAACAACCCCTACGATTAGTAGTCAATACACAATGCGTTCCCCTAGGCCCATATAGGTGAAGTTTCATGTAGTCGACGTTCACATGACACCACTAGAAGAAGTACACCACAACTTAAATATCAAACTATTGAATCTTTCTCAACACAATTCCACTACTAACAACATGACTTCTCCCATGTCCTCAAGAACAAAACAAACTACTCACAAGACATCATATGGATCATGATCAGAGATGATATAATGATATATAAAAATCTTAACATAAATGATAATTCAATGGTCCACTCAATAGCATCAACTACAAAGAGTAATCAACACCGGGAAAGTTTTCCCTAAGAACTATGCAAGATTCAACCCAATTGTTACAGCGGTATGAAGTGGTGATGATGGTGCTGGTGGAGACGATGATGGTGGTGATGATGATGATCCCGATGAAGTCCAGCTTGATGGTGGTGTTGATGGCCACGATCTCCCCTCTCCGGGAAGGAATTCCCCCGGCAGAATTTTGTCTGCTTGAGAGATCTTTTTGTCTCGGTGTTTTCCGCCCCGCAGAGGCGGCGAAATCTTTCTGTGGTCGCTCCCCGAGTCTTAGGGTTTCGGGGGATAATATTTGCCAGAGGGGAGAGGCTGGAGTGGACCAGGGCGGCCACACCACCTGGTGGCGCGGCAATGGGTCGCCCACGCCAGGGGGTGGTGTGGGCCCCCTGTGGCCCATCTCCACTTCCCCTTCTGGCATTCTTCGTTTTCTAGAAAAATAAGATTTTCCATGTATTTTCCCGGATTTTCTGATCTTCGCGAATTTTGCCTCCAAACAGCACCTTTTCCATCAGAATCCTGACCGCAGCGGTCCATGCTCCAAAAGTCATCAACCATGCAAAAACAGATGAAATAACATAAGTATCATCTCTTAATATGAAATATATAAATGAATAACAGTAAATTATGATATAGAATAGTGATGCAAAATGGATGTATCACAATGCTTGATGAAGCGGGCCCCAACCGACTTTACGCGTTCATTCGCGAGACTGGTGCACGCTTGACATACGGCTTGTACCGTATAAAGTGGCTTTGGAGGGTGTCTATCTCTCTCGCATAAAGTGGCTTGTACCGTATAAAGTGGCTTGTACCGTATAAAGTGGCCCCGAAAGGGGTGTAGTATAGACAACTACTTGATCAATGTTATGGGGATATTTCATAGGTAAGAACGGTTCTTGTGCGAAATCCCTATCAACCATGTAAAACATGCGAAGATAAAGGAGAGGCTTCTAACTTTGTTTTGCAGGGGGCTTTCTGATGTGATATGGTTGTGGAAAAGGTAAAGTACTTAGTTTGTGTTGCTAAGTAGTAGTGGATGGTCACGGAGGTGACGGACTACCATCCCAGAGGGCACCGGCACCCTGGTGCTAGAATCCGGAGACGCGGGATGGAGATCACAACAAGAAGGACCATATCACATCACTCTTACATTCAATGTTTATTGTCTGTGCATCTTATTGTGTACTAGTATTAGATACTTGGCGGTAGCCTAATTAGATGATCCTTAATCAAAATACCATTATAAGTGTTCTCCCTTAGTGTGCACCACCAAGAAAGTTCTTCGATATGAGGCAGGCCGTGATGATCGGGTGTCAAATATATCTATGTTCGCATACAGTGGGTGTAAGCCATGTTGCACAACGAATACACTAAGGTTGATTTGGAAAGCCTAGCATGTGTAGACACGGCCTCGAAACACGGATGGTCAAAGGATCGAGCACGAGTCACATGAATGACATGATCAACATTTAGGCATCCACCTTTGCAACTATGTCACTGGCCGTGATGATCGGGAGTGGTGTAGTGAATAGGGATCATATAATCACTAGAACCCTTCTAGGGGTTTGTGTTTTTAGTGGAGTTATTTATCTTAACTCATATAATTATAAACTTAGTCTAAATTCCTCTTGCAATTATAAATGTTGAAAATGGTTCTCCCCGATGCTACCTTCCATGTTGAAATTGGTTAGAAGGAGAAAATCTCAAACTAGATGGATAAAACCTTTCTATGTGGGTTGTGCGTCTCCATGTTCTCCTTAGCAAGAATGAAGTGATCGAATACATACTCTACGAGATGGATTTGGAGCAGCCCTTTTTCTATGAGAGCCTAGAGCAGCGGGATTACCACTGCTGCCATCGTGTGATGTCCATCTTCATATTAGTGGCGATGCACTTCGGAATTGTTGATGAATACTGTGGCTGATTGTGGGTAGCATTAACCCTCGAATGGTTATGGCACAACTTAGATCACATTTCGTGGAACAAGTGCGCATATGGGAGCATGAGCTGATGGGAGATTTCCTTTCCATAAAGATGGAGGAGAACTCTTCGCTTGACGACCACTTGGTGCGCATACATGATGCGTACATGAGCCTTGCATCCTTCGTGGACAACTGGTTTGTGAGCTCTTTTGCAATAGGCGTGTTGTTCCGGTCGCTGCCACCAAGCTACCAGGCACATGCCAGGACTTGCATTATGAGAGGCGATGCGGAAACACGGGATTTCCACAAGTTCATATCAAATTTTAGGAATGTGAAGGTTGAACTCATTGTTGGAGAGGTCATCAATGACAAAGGTATATATTTCATATACAGTTTTATAAATGTTATAATCTTGCAAACACATATTGTAGTGTTAAAGTATTTGATACTTATTCTGTTTTGGTGAAAATAGGTCCTTCTGCATGAGAGATGCTTGCTGGAGAGGAGGTGACGTTGCGGTTTGATGGCGAGCATGATATGATGGCCAACGACACTCTCCCTCGACATTTATTATTTAGTTTATCGTTTTTGGATGATTATTGTAATCGATAGATTGTGAACTTCTTTAGTGTGTCTCACACTTCGTGAAACGGTTATTCATATGAGATTGTAACAAACAGTTGTTCCACTTTTATGAATGATTTCTATTTGTGTTCATATCTTGTTCGATTATGTCTGAATTATCCTTGTTGTTGAAACTAAGTGATAATGCATGAACATTTGTAAAACATTGAAAAATGCCTTGAAAATACCCAACTTAATGATATATTCATTTTGAATGAAACCATTGTTTAAATTCAAAGTTATATTGATAATATGTGAAAGACACTTGTATTGTTGTCACATAAGAATCATCCCAAGTTCGGCAAGATAACTTAAACACCATGTATTGCATGAATACAAAGTGTTTGGTGAATTGTTGACAGTGAATGCATATTCGATGTATTGTATTTCAACAAAATGGGGATTATCATTATATGATTGTTTAAATTTTGTAAAAATGTTTACCAAGGAAACATGAGTATGGAACTATTTGATATGATCAAAGTATTTCATCATCCAAGGGTATTAAAGATAAAAGAAAATCTAATTACTACAATTTGATCAATAGTAATGAAATTCGACATTATAAGATTGGCATAAAGGAATTGTGAAATGCAATGTGTTTGAAACGTCAAAGTGCAAAGCATCAGAATGTGATATTAATTATCAAGTGGGTGAATAGATGGAGCTGATTAAATCATTGTAGTGCAAGTGTAAATACCATTAGTTAGAGATAGTTAGCACTCAATTAGATATAAAGTGAATCATCTGAATTCGTGAGATTGGCGCCATATGTTGTATGGATCATCGTGGAAGTTTTGGAGTTATTCGATATAACCAAAACAATAGCGAATAAGTCCTTGTAGAGCATTCATTGGAAATATGAATGCAAAATCCATGGCTAGAACCAAAATAAAGGCAAAACTTGTGTTTCTTAAATTTTGGAACATTTTCAAGAAAGTTTATGTTCTCGACTATGAAGCTTATGGAAGATAGTGAAAAACACGACGAGGATTCAAAACCCTGCATCGGAGTGTTGAGAAGCTCAACGAAAAGCGTTCCTGAATGATTCTCTTCATAATGGAAAGAATCAATGATAGTGATCATTGTGTTTTCTCCACTAGTGTTTTCACTACATGAAGTAGGATTTAAAATGTACTCCACATCTTGTCTAGAGACATTTGTGAATCTCTTGAAATATTACCGGAATATGACATACCTACGAACTACAAAGGAAAGTAATGGTAAACTAAGTTTATGAGAAACCATATAGGCAAATTCACTTAAGATTAGAAAGTAATTCATTGCTGAATCTTACCAAGTAATGGGTTACTTGAATTTTCCAAATGACTTCAAAATCATGATGGAAAAGGTGAATGACAAAAGCACAATTTATCATGATTAATTTATTGGACAAATTCAAATGAATTTGATTCAGAAGTGTTGAAAGTCTAGTGGATTTAATACTAGTAAGGTACTAGCATCTCATAATAAAACTCTCAATTTGATAATTAATCAAAGGATTTGAAGGTATTCAAAATAATGAGAGGATATGCAATTTGCATGAAATTGAGTGGGACCTGTGAAAGTCTTCCTAAAACAATATGTGAATGACATATTTTTGAGTGGGAGCAACATAAGTCTCGAACTCAAATATGTTGGGAACACATTTTGAGTGGGAGAAATAGAAGTCTCGAACTCAAATATGTTGGGAACATATTTAAGTGGGAGCTTAAAGATTGATTCTTAAGTGTGTGTATGACACATTAAGAATAAAAGCGCAAGTACCGATAAATAATGATTTATAGAGATTAGAAGTTGATACTAAGTATATTATTACATTATGTTGTATTCCTAAAAGGGATTCTGAAAAGAGTTTCGGAATAGGAATTGATTAAGGACTAATCCTTGGTCACTCAAATTAGGAATAACATTAAGTTAGACATAAATGGTTGGAAACAAAGAAGAGGATGATCGTCATCCACTATGTTGAGACATAGGTTCTATACTGGAAACCATGATGACAACTTAACATAATATATGATCCGAGAAAGAACGTTTGGAAAGTGATTAAGTATGAATCATAGAACATTGAGCTAAGTTTATCCGCAGTGTCTAATTGAGAACTGTAGACATGTTACCAAGTCCATGAAGGATGACATATCTTGAAAGCATAAAGGGTTATATTATAAGGGAATGTGTTAACCTTAGGAGATTGGAAACTCATGTATCAATAATACCGACTAAAATCAAGTAGGAAGCAAGGTGATAAAACATCGAAAGTTGCACAAGATGCACTAGTGTTTCAATGATTACATTTATAATAATAGATAAGGGTACCATCTAAAGTGATGCATACTGTTATGGCGGGACTAGTTTGTCTTTATGCAGAAGGTGTGTCCTAGGGCATAGTGCCCATGAGAAAGATCGAAGTGGCTGATCTAAAGTCACTATAGGCTCCTAGAAACTAACCTCATTCTGCTGCCATAACTACGATTCATAGACAAAGATGTTATCATGAGATGATAAAGTATTAATGTCAATCAAGGAGACATTAGTAAGTTGCAAAGGATTTAGGATTGTAAAGTACAGACCCAAGACTCAACCTCTTCCATGATCAAGCATGTACAAAGGTTCCAGGGTATATGGTGCCAATGATTAAGAACAAATGGAGCTAGTTTATTTGTACTCTAGTGCAAGTGGGAGACTGTTGGAAATATGCCCTAGAGACAAACACTA
The DNA here is from genome assembly GCA_910589775.1 of Avena eriantha. Taxonomy (NCBI): domain Eukaryota; kingdom Viridiplantae; phylum Streptophyta; class Magnoliopsida; order Poales; family Poaceae; genus Avena; species Avena eriantha. The sequence continues at coordinate 422,768,694 of OU342746.1, forward strand.
ATAAGGATTATTATCATATTTCATAAATTTTATGATTAAGTTTTATATCATGCTATAACTGTATTGAAAGGAAACGTCAATACATGTGTAATATATAAACAACCAGGAATTCCCGGTGAAACTCTAGTCACTGGTTCATTGGTCAACAGATGATCAAGGTTTCATGATCATGTGGCATTTATTCCAGTTGACAATGGAGCCACCTCATTATGAGAATGAGATGATGAGATATACCCAATCTAAGAATCGTGACCCGATCATGTCACGAAGTTTAAGTTACAATGATTAGAATAGACCTAGTGTACTATTTCTTAGACTATGAGGCCATATCAATCACTGTCACCCGAGGGTACTTTGATAGCATCAAACATCACTCAGTGAAACAGTGATCATAAAGGTATGTTCAGGTATTTGGAGGAATAGTTGAAGCAATATGCATCAAGAGTGGGATTTGTCCATCCGCGTTACAGAAAAGATACTCGAGGGCCCACTTGGAGAGTTATATCTGCGTAGCGTGTGATTTGATCACAGGGATATCACTTGTCAGAACGAGTCAAGTAGCATTTGTCGGTAACAAGATTGAACATGACATGGTGATGTCATTGATCAGATCTCGGACAATGCAAGTATTGAGAGACAAAAGAATAATACACGACGTTCATGGTTCAAACGACGAAAGATTTCATGGAATGCAGAGGGTTCACATGGCCATCCAGGTCCCTCTCTTGATCATTGGTGTGGGAGGGGCGCGACCATGTCTGGAGTGTTCCCGAACCGTGGGGCATCACTCTTAAGGGCTTGATGATGCCCACAGAGTGTTTTAGGATCGGTAGAATCACCAAAGAAAAGAGAAGAGAGAAAACCGGAAGGGTTTTAGTAAGTCCGGAGGATGTCCGGAATGAGAGGGAATGGTTTCCACATCAATGGGGATTGAATAATATGTAAGTGAATGTTGAATATTGATTTAATCATTCAATTATATTTATTAAATAAAAGAAAAAGAATTTAAAAAGTGTCAAATACCTAATTGGGCCAAATCTAGAGGGAAAAGGGCCCATGAGGGAAAGACCGAAGGGAGGAAGGAGAGAGGGGGTGGCCGGCCGGCCACACCTCCCCCTTGTTTAGTCCCACATGGCTAAGCTAGTTGGCTATGGGGGGGGGGGTCCCCTATATAAAGAGAGGTATTTTGACAAATTAAATACACAATAATCAATAAAAGGTTTCCTCTATTTTGGGGAGACCTACAGCTGATTCTCTCTCTCTCTCTCTCTCTCTCTCTCTCTCTCTCCCGTGACCGTGGTCCCAAGTCCGGATCGCACGAGCAAGAGTCTTCATCACCACGAAGCACCGTCATGCTACGGGATTCGGATCCAGGAGCTCTACTTACGCAACTACTGCTGGATCGGAGGAGCGGGAGTCCTTGCCAGACACCGGATGTGTGTAACTCCCTGCTAGGTGCAATACTTGGGGCACTAGGAGTCGTTGGAGCCGCAGGAGCTCCCGGGACTTCAACACGCCATTGAGGTCGGCTTCCGTTCGTCTACATCAACCACACTTTTTGTTCTTCAAGGGTAAGTTCGCGAAAAACCCTCCTGTTACTGCATTACTAATAGATAGGTCCTGGAAACTGGGGTTCTGGGCGTAGGGTAAAATTTATTGTCTTCATACGTGAACCCCTACAATATTGTCATGCCCGTGCACGACCTCTACACCCGGATGCTGGCCATGGAGAAACAGAAGGCCGACCATCGCTCCTCCGGTGCCATCCACTCGGTGAACACTTCCAAGGTCAGGTAGAAGACGACCCGGTTCAGCGGCGGTGGTGCGCCCTTCTCTGGCCCATACCGACCATCATCTGGTGGGGGCCACATGCTGCTGGTCACAGGCAGTACTATCCCAAGATGGGACCGGCGCCTCATGCTGGAGGTGGCGCCCTGACTATGGGCATGGTGGCTCTCCTTCTTCAGGTGCTCGCCACATCTGCTAGCTCCATGATGGGGGTAGCCACATCACGTCTCGGTGTTTCAAGCGTTTCAACAAGAGCTTTCTCGGTGTTGGCAATGATGGACACTTCCTGGAATGCCAACTTGCTATGGCAAATCATGTCATCCAGGTGCCACCCAGCACCACAGGGCCAGACTCCTTCCTATCGAGTTGATCACCAATGGTACATGGACAATGGAGCATCTGTGCATCTCACCAACGAGACCCACAAACTAAGCATGAAGGATCCCTACCAGGGCACTAATCACGTCCATATGGCCAACGGTACATGTATGTGTATTCTTCATGTTGGTCATGCAACTATTCCTACATCATAATCTAGGCCTCTCCACCTTCATAATGTCCTCCATGTTCCTAGTGTCAAAATTAATCTTTTGCTTGTCCCTCGTTTTACGTATGATAATCACGTCTCTGTTGAGTTTCATCCAAAAAGTTTTTTTTGTTAAGGACATGCACACAAGGGCCATTCTTCTTAGAGGTTAGCGTCGGGGTGGTATTTATTGCTTTGATGATCTTGGTGCTCCATTTGCCAAATAAGTTTTCAGCGCTCTTGAAGCTTCCTCCACTCAATGGCATGCGCGGCTAGGCCACCCATCACCTCGGATTGTCCAGCATATTCTCAGTCGTCATCAGCTTTCGTCGGAGTCAAATAAAATCAGTAGTGTTTGTGATGCTTCTCAATAGGGCAAGAGTCACTAGTTACCTTTTTCTCTCTGGAGTCATGTAACGAATGCTCCCTTTGAGCTTATTCATTGTAGCACCCCGGTAAAATCACTACTAGAAAATCGCGTGTTGTTTTTATTTTGTACATCATCATGGCTGCATGCTCATGTCATCATGCCACATTGCATTTGAGCATCGTCATGTCATCATGCATATTTAACCTTAAAACTATTTTCTAAGACCTAGTTTTGTTTTCTAAAATATCCGTGTCTTTATTTTAAATCAAAATCCCGGGCTTATCTAGAACTTTAATCTAAAAACTATTTGCGAAATGGTTTTGTAATACAAATATAAAAGAAATCTTTTTATATAAAAAAAGGGGAGGCAGACCTCCCAGCTGGCCAGGTTAAGTCTAGCCCGGCCAGAGGCCCACCTACAACCCATCTACCTAACTCCTACCCTGATCCCCAGCCGCACCCCACCTAATCCTCGCTACCACCACACACGCATGCTAGGGCGACACGCTACCCACACAGCGTACACGCACGCTACACGGATGCGCACCGCCCACGGGCCCAACCCACCAACCGTGTCCTCCTCGATCCGGATCCCATCGCACGCCCCGTCACCGCGCCCAACTCCCCGCAACGCCTCTCCCTCGATCTCCTTCCCAGCCGCCACGGCGCTGCCTCCTCGCCGGAGATCCTCCCGAGCAAGCACCGCTGGAGCCCTAGCGCCTCGATCGATCCCCACCGCCGCCAGGAGGCTCCGTCTACCCCGCAAGCGCCACCGCTAGGAGGCCACCTCCGTCGGTCCCCGCCAAGTCCGGCCCCGCCGCTCGCCCTCACCCGTGTTCGCCGCGACGCCTCCCTCTGCGCCGCCCCGTTCACGGTCGCATGGCGCCGGCCCCCTCTCAGCCTCCCTCTTCTGCGGCCGCGCCCTAGAGTTTCGCCGTCGTCAGGAGTTGCCTCACCTCTGCCCCGCCACCGGCGAGCTAGCCTGCTCCAAGTTTCACGACCTCGTGCTCCCCGTCGCCTCTCCCTGCCTTGCCGCGTGTGCAGGCCGTGCTCCTCCCGCAGGTATCCTTTTATACGCGCCAAGCTCGTCCCCGCGCAGCTTCCGCCTTCCTCTGTTCCAACCTTGCCGAGATCACTGCCTTTTTGCAGCTCTCTGTCGACCCCGTGGACCCACTCGCGCTCAGCGGACCAGGAGCCAGCCAACATGCCCTCGTGTTCTGCAGGTCCACCATCGGACAAGGCTTCTTTTGTTTGTGCAGTGGCATCCTAATGATGTTGTGGTACTGCCTGACGACTCGGAGTGTTGAAGTGTGGCGCGATGATAACAATATGGTGTTACTGGGAGCACCGCGCCCTCGACTACACACTCCCGGCGTACAAGGATGAGAAGTCGGACAAGGTCATCGTTGATGTCGACAAGATCTTCCGACTACCACCAAGTACACCTTCAATAATTGATGCCAGAAAACGAAGGCCCTTTTCCCGGCGTCCGAAGACTGATCCCCGTCGAACCCCAAAATCGTTGATATCCTAATGTGTGGCTCCTACCTAACCCGACCCTATTTTATAAATTGCCATATATCTTGTTGCATATCAATTGAACATGCTTGCATACATATTGCGGTTTGGGGGTATTTTATCGAACCATCTAATAATTAAATATGGAGTGTTTATGCGGGATACCTTTGTCTTATTCCGAACTCTATTTAATTTGTGTAGCGAACTGATGACATGTTTTGCCTTGTTAAGATAACATTTAAATTGCGCGGTAACTAAACAACATGAACCTCCTAATTAATTGTCGGGACCCCAGTTCCGCTTAATATTGCCTAATTGCATTGCACCATTGCCATGTCATACATCATACATGCATCATGCCCGATCTTCTGCTGTAGTATTAAATATTGCATCCGATGTTTCTTTTAGTTCTTTGGTTCTTCGCGAATTAGGCCACAGAGTTGATGCGAGTACCCGACAAGTCCTTCGGATAATGTATCTTCGACAGTGTTTTCCCAGGCGAGCATTCTCCCCCTTTCTACCTATTTTGCATTTATAGTCTTTACTTCCTCCTGTTGATCTATTGATATCCGTGGTGCGATGCTTTAGTTACCGTACCATTTATATACCTTGCAGCCTCTATATTGCCTTGGACACATCCTATTGCCTGTTGTTTGATAGATAGTTGGCCTTGCGAGTCGTAGTTGCTTGCTCAGGTGCTGCTTCGCGTTGATGTCGCTCCACCGTTGTTGGAAGGTTGACACATGTTTAATGGTGGAGATGATCATGACTTTAAATACAACTTGATTAAAATGCTGGGAATAGATATAACTAATGCAGAGGCATCGGTGGGCAATAGCTAATATTTGGTTCTTCCATGCTCACTTGTGTCCTGTAGGCCCCGAGTACTTGATACCTGTTCCTTGACTATCACACTATCCGCATGTGGGACCATGAATCCCCTTAGCCAAAGCTTGATTCATTTCTTACTTCTTGGGGCCACAAAGTAGTTTGGGGCTTTATTACTATCCTGTACTTATGCCATGCTTTACTGCTTTATTTACGATTGTGCGTGGAGCACCTGTACTGTTTAGGAATGTGGAATGTTTTCGTGGTATCGACAAGCCAATCACACTTTTGGGTTCCGAGTCGTTAACAGCCATTGGCACAAACCTTGGGTCCGTCTCGTAGCCGGCCAACTTCGTTGCAGGTAGCTTAATGGGGTGGCCCCCTAAAATAATTTATGAATCCTGTGATTGCTTTGTCGTGAAAGCCTCGTTGGGTTTTGAGTTAGTTTTTCCGAGGTTGATCGTGTGTGTGTTGGTATTTGTGCACCCCTGCAGGGTAAATCTTTCTGAAAGCCATGTCCGCGGTTATGGACGACTTGGAGCATAGTATCTCGATCATAGACAAGCATAACTAAAGTAGTGCTATAAATTTGACTTAATATGTGACTAGTAATCAGCTTCACTACAATGGAATGGATAATAATAGTGCCAACAACTGGTGGAACTGGGGTGTATCGTGTCATGTTATACCTACGTAGTAAGTATCGCAACTCCAATGGAATGAAATAAAAGTGCCAACAACTGCTGGGTTTGGGATGTCACATGCTAATTGTATCTGACTAGTAAGTATTGCAACTACAACTGAATGGTTAACTAAAACTGCCCACTACTTATGCTATCAGGATGACTCATGCTATCTATATCTGACTAGTAAGTGCTTCAATTATAATGGAATGAATAAAACTGCCAACTGTGTGAGTTCCTCGGTTTGACTTTCTCGTTTGGTCTCGAGGGGGAAATACCAGGATGGGTATGATTGGTGTTAGTATCAGGTTGGATCCGAATAGGTCTTTCTTTTCTCTCTCTAATAGCCGACAGTTTATCGAGTCTCTATAGGTTGTTTAGTGCATGCTTCGCTGCCGCTTCATCCACCATACCTATGTAGGCGAGAGCCGCCGAATTCTAGCCTCCCTGAGTACTGGCCTCAGTACTGACGCTCCTCTTTTCCCTTTGCACTTTGTCGGCACCCCTTTTGTTTTAGCAGGTTTAAGTTCGACGTTGTTAGCATGGTTATTCTTCCGGCTTGCCCTGGGCAGGGTTATGTACACCATTGGTTATTTTTTAGGGCTCTTAGCCCCATTTGCATCTTATCCGTACTCGGATGTTGTATCGATTTCAAGGTGATTTGGAACTTTGTATTGTATATCTGTATTCTTGACTCAGTGAGTCGTTGATGTATATATATCTGTTCTGTGGGTTCGATCGTGGACTATTGTGTAATGATATTACTTCGTTTTCCACCCGCACGAAAGTGCCTGGTGGGCGTCCTTGAATCGTTTCTATGCGGGTTTGGCGGGAAGCGCTAAAACTTGTATAGGGCCGATTCAAGGGTGTTACAGAGTGGTATCAGAGCTCAGCAGTTGCGATACCCCACTGGTCCAGCTTGTAGGATAACCTAGCTAACGGTCGATGTAGAGTGTCAAAACTATTTTACAAAATCGGTTGGATAGATCTGATTATGTCTGATTTTACTCCTAACCCCTATGCTATTCTCCTCTTACCTCTGCGTGTTTTGAATCTGCTCTCTTATCTTTTCTTCAAGTCCAGGAAGTCTCGTGGTTGGGTTTCTGTCGTACCTTCAGGGTTCGCTTCCTCCTTTGGTAACGGTGTTTCTACATCCGGTCTTCATGTTATCTGAGGAATCCTTCATCTGTTGGACTTCTCTTTGTTCCTTCTTGTGCCTTTCAGTGTATTCCGACATGACGACCTCATCTACGTCAGATCTAATGAAGAGCCTGCATCATTCCTTTGTTCTCCGGACATCGCTTATCGAGATCTTCAGTCTGAACTCCGAGAGTTGGTTGCATGATTCCTTTGTTCATGTACAGAGTAATGCTTTGAGTGCGGGATGGAGTATCTACCATACCACTACTCTTATCATTCGCTCTTGTACATTGAATCGGTGGATCAAGCAATTTTACTCCTTCCACAGAAGTTAAAGGTGGCCTTACCTTTCGATATCTTTATCTTCGTCTTTGTTTCTCTGGAGTGTTCTCGACGAACGTGAGCTATGACCTCTTGTTGGTGGTGTCGCCGATTCCATGATGGAGAAAGAATCTTTGGTAGTGGTGTCGCAAGGATCTACACGAAGTGAGAAGATTCAGACTGTCAGCCTTCTTCCCCGTACCATGAGGCGGATCTCGAGGGCGAGATCCATTGTTAATGGTGTCGAATTGTAGCACCCCGGTAAAATCACTACTAGAAAATCGCGTGTTGTTTTTATTTTGTGCATCATCATGGCTGCATGCTCATGTCATCATGCCACATTGCATTTGAGCATCGTCATGTCATCATGCATATTTAACCTTAAAACTATTTTCTAAGACCTAGTTTTGTTTTCTAAAATATCCATGTCTTTATTTTAAATCAAAATCCCGGGCTTATCTAGAACTTTAATCTAAAAACTATTTGCGAAATGGTTTTGTAATACAAATATAAAAGAAATCGTTTTATATCAAAAAAAAGGGGAGGCAGACCTCCTTGCCGGCTAGGTTAAGTCTAGCCCGGCCAGAGGCCCACCTACAACCCATCTACCTAACTCCTACCCTGATCCCCAACCGCACCCCACCTAATCCTTGCTACCACCACACACGTACGCTAGCGCGACAAGCTGCCCGCACAGCGTACATGCACGCTACACGGATGCGCACCGCCCACGTGCCCAACCTACCAACCGTGTCCTCCTCGATCTGGATCCCATCGCACGCCCCGTCGCCACGCCCAACTCCCGTCAATGCCTCTCCCTCGATCTCCTTCCCAGCTGCTGCGGCGCTGCCTCCTCGCGGAGATCCTCCTGAGCAAGCACCGCTGGAGCCCTAGCGCCTCGATCGATCCCCGCCACCGCCAGGAGGCTCCGCCTACCCCGCAAGCGCCACCGCTAGGAGGCCGCCTCCGTCGATCCCCGCGAAGTCCGGCCCCGCCTCTCGTCCTCACCTGTGTTCGCCGCGACGCCTCCCTCTGCGCCGCCCCATTCTCGGTCGCATGGCGCCGACCCCCTCTCAGCCTCCCTCTTCCGCAGCCACGCCCCGGAGTTTCACCGTCGTCAAGAGTCGCCTCACCTCTGCCCCGCCACCGGCGAGCTAGCCTGCTCCAAGTTCCGCCACCTCGTGCTCCCCGTCGCCTCTCCCTACCTTGCTGCATGTGCAGGCCGTGCTCCTCCCGCAGGTGTCCTTTTATACGCGCCAAGCTCGTCCCCGCACAGCTTCTTCCTTCCTCTGTTCCAACCTTGCCGAGATCACCGCCTTTTTGCAGCTCTCTGTCGACCCCGTGGACCCACTCGCGCTCAGCGGACCAGGAGCCAGCCAGCATGCCCTCGTGTTCTGCAGGTCCACCATCGGACAAGGCTTCTTTTGTTTGTGCAGTGGCTTCCAAATGATGTGAAGATGATGTTGTGGTACTTCCTGACGACTCGGAGTGTTGAAGTGTGGCGCGATGATAACAAGATGGTGGTATTGGGAGCACCGCGCCCTCGACTACACACTCCCGGCGTACAAGGATGAGAAGTCGGACAAGGTCATCGTTGTTGTCGACAAGATCTTTCGACTACCACCAAGTACACCTTCAATAATTGATGCCAGAAACCGAAGGCCCCGTTCCTGGCATCCGAAGACCGATCCCCGTCGAACCCCAAGATCGTCGATATCCCAATGTGTGGCTCCTACCTAACCCGACCCTATTTTATAAATTGCCATATATCTTGTTGCATATGAATTGAACATGTTTGCATACATATTGTGGTTTGGGGGTATTTTATCGACCCATCTAATAATTAAATATGGAGTGTTTATGCGGGATACCTTTGTCTTATTCCGAAATCTATTTAATTTGTGTAGCGAACTGATGACATGTTTTGCCTTGTTAAGATAACATTTAAATTGCGGGATAACTAAACAACATGAACCTCCTAATTAATTGTCGGGACCCCAGTTCCGCTTAATATTGCCTAATTGCATTACACCATTGCCATGTCATACATCATACATGCATCATGCCCGATCTTCTGCCGTAGTATTAAATATTGCATCCGGTGTTTCTTTTAGTGCTTTGGTTCTTTGCGAATTAGGCCGCGGAGTTGATGCGAGTACCGACAAGTCCTTCGGATAATGTATCTTCGACAGTGTTTTCCCAAGCGAGCATTCTCCCCCTTTCTACCTATTTTGCATTTATAGTCTTTACTTCCTCTTGTTGATCTATTGCTATCCATGTTGCGATGCTTTAGTTTCCGTACCATTTATATACCTTGGAGCCTCTATAATGCCTTGGACACATCCTATTGCCTGTTGTTTGATAAATAGTCGGCCTTGCGAGTCGTAGTTGCTTGCTCAGGTGCTGCTTCGCGTTGATGTCGCTCCACTATTGTTGGAAGGTTGACACATGTTTAATGGTGGAGATGTTTAATGGTGGAGATGATCATGACTTTAAATACAACTTGATTAAAATGCTGGGAATAGATATAACTAATGCAGAGGCATCGGTGGGCAATAGCTAATATTTGGTTCTTCCACGCTCACTTGTGTCCTGTAGGCCCCGAGTACTTGATACCAGTTCCTTGACTATCGCACTATCCGCATGTGGGACCATGAATCCCCTTACCCAGAGTTTGATTCATTTCTTATTTCTTGGAGCCACAAAGTAGTTTGGGGCTTTATTACTATCCTGTACTTATGCCATGCTTTACTTCTTTATTTACGATTGTGCGTGGACCACCTGTACTGTTTAGGAATGTGGAATGTTTTCGCGGTATCAACAAGCCCAGTCACACTTTTGGATTCCCAGTCGTTTATAGCCATTGGCACAAACCTTGGGTCCGTCTTGGAGCCGGCCAAGTTCGTTGCGGGTAGCTTAATGGGGTGGCCCCCTGAAATAATTTATGAATCCTGTGATTGCTTTGTCGTGAAAGCCTCGTTGGGTTTTGAGTTGGTTTTTCCGAGGTTGATCGTGTGTGTGTTGCTATTTGTGCACCCCTACAGGGTAAATCTTTCTGAAAGCCATGTCCGCGGTTATGGACGACTTGGAGCATAGTATCTCAATCATAGACAAGCATAACTAAAGTAGTGCTATAAAGTTGACTTAATATGTGACTAGTAAATAACAGTGCCAACAACTGGTGAATCTGGGGTGTATCGTGTCATGTTATACCTGCCTAGTAAGTATCGCAACTCCAATGGAATGAAATAAAAGTGCCAACAACTGCTGGGTTTGGGATGTCACATGCTAATTGTATCTGACTAGTAAGTATTGCAACTACAACTGAATGGTTAACTAAAAATGCCCACTACTTATGCTATCAGGATGACTCATGCTATCTATATCTGACTAGTAAGTGCTTCAATTATAATGGAATGAATAAAACGGCCAACTGTGTGAGTTCCTCGGTTTGACTTTCTCGTTTGGTCTCGAGGGGGAAATACCAGGATGGGTATGATTGGTGTTAGTATCAGGTTGGATCTGAATAGGTCTTTCTTTTCTCTCTCTAATAGCCGACAGTTTATCGAGTCTCTATAGGTTGTTTAGTGCATGCTTTGCTGCCGCTTCAGTCCACCATACCTATGTAGGCGAGAGCTGCCGAATCCTAGCCTCGCCGTGTACTGGCCTGAATACTAACGCTCCTCTTTTCCCTTTGCCCTTTGTCGGCACCCCTTTTGTTTTAGCAGGTTTAAGTTCGACGTCGTTAGTAGGGTTACCCTTCCGGCTTGGCCTGGGCGGGGTTATGGACGCCATTGGTTATTCTTCAGGGCTCTTAGCCCCATTTGCATCTTATCCGTACTCAGATGTTGTATCGATTTCAAGGTGATTTGGAACTTTGTATTGTATATCTGTATTCTTGACTCAGTGAGTCGTTGATGTATATATATATCTGTTCTGTGGGTTCCATCGTGGACTATTGTGTAATGATATTACTTCGTTTTCCACCCGCACGAAAGTGCCTGGTGGGCGTCCTTGAATCGTTTCTATGCGGGTTTGGCGGGAAGCGCTAAAACTTGCATAGGGCCGATTCGAGGGTGTTACATTTATTCACATGTTTGGGGTCCTTCTGTGACCTCTATTAGTGTTCATTCTTATTATGTGAGTTTTATGGATGCATATAGTCGGTTTAGTTGGTTATATTTGATCAAACGTAAGAGTGATGTCTTCGAGGTTTTTACTTAGTTTGAGGTGCATGTTGAGCGTCTCCTTAAGCATAAGATTATTCATGTGAAATCTAATGGGGGGCGAGTATATTAAGTTGAACTCGTTCTTCCAAAAGTTAGGCATCTCTCACCCTGTTTGCTGCCCACATATGCATCAACGGAATGGTAGTGCTAAGCATAAACATCACCATATAGTTGAGACTGGTATCACACTCCTTGCACAAGCGTCGCTTCCTTTTCGTTTCTGGAGTGATGCTTTTACTACTAGTGTCTTTCTCATCAATTGCATCCCCACTCACATTATTAACATGCAAACACCCCTAGAGCATTTACTTGGGGAAACTCCTGACTGCACTTTTCTTAAGGTGTTCGGGTGTGCGTGTTGGTCTAACCTTCGTCCGTATAACAAACACAAACTCCAGTTTTGGTCTCAAAATTTTATTTTCCTTGGGTACAGTACTATACACAAAGGTTATAAGTGTCTCCATGTTCCCACTAATGCAGTTTACATTAGTCGGGTGTTGTCTTTGATGATAACGTCTTTCCATTCTCTAACTGTCCTTCATCTGAGTCTCCTTCTAACTCCACCACTATTTCTACACAGGTACAAGTCATGGAGCCCGCTTGGAACTATTGGATGCAGCCTCTTCATCAGTACATGATCACGTTGATGATGCCCCTACTCCAGCCATGTAGTCGCCTGGAGCTGCGTCCTCTGAGGGTGGACATGGTCCACTGGACCCACACGGCATGCGCGACGCGCGCTCTGCCTCACCCGAAGCCGCGACTTGCTCGCCGCTTTAGCACGTGACGCCTCATCACGCTCGGCTGGCTCATCTCCAACACGAGCCTCTTCTCCTCCTTCTCCAAGTGGCTCTCCATCTGTCATCGGTTCCAATACGCCTGTGTCCTCCGAGGTTGCCTCTCCTTACACCACTAGATCTTCTTCCACCAGATTCAATTCGACCAATCACACGTGCTCTTCGGGGTGTTCGTCAAGAAAAACAGCGCACTGATGAGACTGTTGCTTGGTTGGCTTCTTGTGTCGCTCATGCTACTGTGGATCCAACATCTAAACCTCGTCACTTCCGTGCTGCTCTTGGTATTTCGAATTGGCGTGCTGTTATGGACTTGGAATATGCTACTCTCCTTCAAAATAATACTTGGCGAATGGTTGCTCCTCGTTCTGGTGTCAATGTCATTGCCTTTAAATGGGTCTTTAAGGTCAAGCGTCATGAAAATGGCACTAATGAAAGGTATAAAGCTCGTCTTGCTTCCACAGGGTTTAAACAACATTATGGATTGGATTATGAGGATACATTCAATATGGTAGTGAAGCTCGCAACTATTCATCTCTGTTAACCTTGGCTATTCAGCGTGGTTGGCATCTTCATCATCTCGACATTCAAAATACCTTTCTTCATGGTGTTCTGGAAGAGGTGTTCATGCGACAACCTCCGGGTTTTGAGGACCCTGCTCATCCTCATCATCTTTGTCATCTGGTCAAGGATTTATATGGACTCAAACATGCACCTCGAGCGTGGCATGCTCGTCTTGCGTCTATTCTGCGATAGCATGGTTTTCTGGCCTCTTTAGCTGATACGTCCCGATTTATTCTTCAACGACCAGATGTCACTGTTTATCTCCTAGTATATGTTGATGATATTGTTGTTTTGAGCTCTTCCTCTCAAGTTATTGATCATCTTGTCAGTGGTCTTTGACAGGAGTTTGTAGTTAAGGATTTGGGTCCTCTACATTACTTCCTTGGACTTGAGGTTGCCTGACAACCGCGTGGTCTTTTCATTAATCAACACAATTGACATTCTTCGTCGTTCTGGTATGCTCAAGTGTGCCCTGCTCATACTCCTATGTCCTCTGTTACTCGCTTATTCAGTTCAGATGGTCCTCTTCTTGGTGACGCTGAGGCCGCCACTTATTGGAATATTGTTAGAGGATCACAGTATCTTACTTTCACTCGTCCTGATATTTGCTTCGCGGTTAATCGGGTGTGTCAGTTTCTCCATGCACCAACTAAGGTTTACTGGGCTACTGTGAAGAGGATTCTACGCTTTCTTATGCATACACTCTTAGAATATTCTGATGCTGATTGGGCTGGTGATGTGGAAGACAAGCGATCAACGGGGGGCTATGCTCTCTTATTTGGAGGTAACTTGATCACCTGAAGTGCGCGAAAATAGGCTGTTGTGTCCCGCTCGAGTATAGAGTCTGAGTATAAAGAGGTTGCTAATGAAACAACTGAACTTATTTGGGTTGAAGCCTTACTGAAGGAACTTGGTATTCAACAGACTTCTCCATCAGTTCTGTGGTCTGATAACATTGGAGCAACATATCTATCCTCAAATCCTATGTTTCATGCAAGAACAAAGCATATGGAGGTTGATTATCATTTTGTTCGTGAGCATGTATCTCAGAAGTTGCTCCAGGTTCGGTTTGTGTCTTCTAAGGATCAGCTGGCTGCTATATTCAATAAACCGCTACCTCTTCCTTTGTTCTAAGAGTGTAAGCACAATCTTAACATGTCCTCTATAGATGAGGTTGAGGGAGGCTGATAGATTACATATTTTTGTAGATATAGTTGTTAGAGTCCTAACCTAACTCATGTATATGTATTGTCTTGTCATATATGAAGTATAGACCGAACTCTAGGAGGGGTACTGAGTCTTTTCAATCTCGTTCCCACTGCTACCACTGTCGCCCTCGTTCCTTTCGAACGCTGCCCCCCTTATCTCCCTAAAACCCTACAATCACCCAAACAAGAGTCTTAATGGGTCCATAAGAAAGCACGCCACCTTTTATCTATACGTCGAGCACACCTTGCAGAAGAAAATACAACCAATATAGTTGGTAGCAAGATTGGTCAGCAGAACGTTACATAAAACAAGGTGCCCATCCGAGGACAGGAGAAGGGCATGCCATCCGGAGAGACGATGGTTGAAGGAAAGAACAAGCGGTACATACACAGAAATGGGGAGCTTAGTAGGGGAGAGCGGAAGACCAAGATAGGTTTGCGTCATTAGAGAAGTAATTACATGAGCATTTTATAACGGTGGTAATGAGTTGAAGTTATGTCATCTTACATTCGGCTAGGAAAATATGATGAATAGATCACCGATTATATGTCAAACGTTTTAGAGACACAACAAACAAAAACGACTTGGTGGACGTAGTACTTAACAAGTTGAAGGAAATAGCTTGATGACTTTGACTGTCAACCAAGTTTTACATAAAGCTATGGCTCAGGATTGACAAAAAAACTAGAACAAGGACACACATCGGATGAGCCGGAGTCGTATAGACTTTGTCGAAAATAATTTCGACTTAGATGAGAAAGCCGGTGTGTACGCTTCTGAGTTTGTTTGGCAGTGTAAGTCCAAGCCTCATGTATGTGATAATCTGAAATCGATTCATTAAAATTGGGATGAAGTTTTCAAATGCAGCTTCAATGTAGGAAGATGTGAGAAAATATTTGACGCTTGGTTGAAAGACAAAATAATCCAGGTCTCACATGTTATACCATCGTTACTGTAAGTATAATCTAGTTCATTTTTTTAAACTAAAGTGCGTAGAGGTTACCCTAGTAGCTAGTGAACCACTTGCATCTCTAGCTGTGATGTCCTGTTATCTCCCATCTCCTGAATACAAACTAGCTAAAGGATCGTTTTGCTAAATTTCATGATTCGAACCATACAGAACACGTGATATTGTGGACCTGCATTATTTTTCAGTGCATGATACTGTTTTGTTTGAGCCATTCACATATGTCGGAGATTTATTATTGCCTCGTTCCTAACAAAGCACGTTATAGTTCGTTAGTTATTGGTTGGATAGAATATGGGTAGAGTGATGGATCTACACCAACAGTTTTCTTCTGTCATTCTTGCCATAGCATGCGAGGAAGTCATGTTCGTACTTGCGCAGTACAGACATCCGAATCCTACAGTTCAGGTAGTAATTATTTCAGCTTGACAGATTTTTTATTTTTGCGGAAAAAGATCCGGATCTATTTCATGAGTTCAGAAGAAGTACAAAGTATCTTAAACATAATAAAAATTACATCGAGGTCTTTGGACCACCTAATGACCACTACTACCGCCAGAGCGAGCCGCCGACGCGCCGCTGTCGCTGCTCCATTACTGAAGCCGGCATGCCGTTGTTGATGACAGTCAGGAAGTCGTCGTGCACGTGCCCCTAAGGACCAGCGCCCCAGAGATGAAGTTATCGCCATTGAACCCTTGAATTGATCTGAAACTTGTAACACCAAACCTAAAACACACGTAGACTGGACGAGATCCAGAACACACGTAGACTGGACGAGATCCACCACTCCATGGAAGCGGCGATCAGACGAATCCTCACCCTCCTCAACGCCAGCAACAGGATCGTTGCTGACGAGTGGAAGAGGAGGCGGGTATACCTTATTCTTGTCCCGCACAACGCCGTCATAGCCACCATAACAACGATGTCGGATGACCAAACTCTAACTTTAGGGTCCCTTCTACACCACCGAGTGCAGGTCCGAGGTCCCCACCTCCTCCTGCCGCCGGAGCGGCAAGCAGAGGAGGCGGGGACCCATCGATGCTCGGTCGCAGATGGCGCGGACGAAGCAAATCGTAGCGGCTTCTAGGGTTTTCACCCTAGCCGCTCTTTTTTCTCACGGGAGGAGACACCCGTACGGGAAGAGTCTACTAGTAGTATTTCAGCTTGACAGATTGACCTTATTATGAAAGAAACATTCTACGCGTGATTACCGGTTGACACTACTAAGAAAAAGCTTATTGCTGGTGTTTGAAAAATGAGTTTACTGGCGTTCAACCGGCACTGCAACAATATCGTACCACCGAGAAGGTCAGAGTAAATAATAGCGCATTTAAAGTTTTGTCCAATTCTACTACCTACGTCACTCTATTTGTTTTGGCTGTGGGATAGACACCGAGAAGGTCACGTGCCGCCATCGTACCAGAGGCCCCTCTACCGGGAGACGAGCCTGCCACCCAGGATTCCCTCACACAGACGTCTCTTGCATGCCCTTCCATGCCCTGCTTCGTCGGACGGTAGAACTCCTGCACCATGGGCCCGCCGTCATTGGCCAAGGGCATCAGGATCGCACTCCATGAGAGGCGTATGGAGCATGGGATAGATCCGGACCTGCCTGGCGCTCGGGCCCATCGTAAGCCGGACTGGGAGCAAAAAATCTCATCGTTTACAGGACCTCGTGGCCGAGAGCTGACGTGGCAGCGCAAAACCCTTGCTGGCCGTGGGTTCTCGTGGTAAAGAGACGAGATGCTTTCGGAAACCCTCGCTGTCCGCAGGTCCTCGCGCTAAGGTCTCGTTCGCACGACAAAACGTCTCTCACATACGATCACCAGACGTGCGAATCATGGTCTGCGCCATGCCTCCACTAGGCTCGCCCTGTTGTCGCCTGACGATCGCGGATTTGTGGGACGCTTGCCGGATGAATTTCTAATGCACCTACGCAGGCCGACCGCTTTTCCGCCACGCCTCCCATGTCATTGCCTAAGTTTTTTTGCACAAAATCTTCACTTATAAAACGTTGTCTTCGCTTATAAAAATTCTTGCTTCTTTCCTCTCCCATGCTCGGTTACTTGCTATGTCTGGTGAACACACCCGGAGCGCATGTTGTAACTGCTCACAGGCGGATCCAGAGACAAAAGTATGATGCGCTGGTTCTAAACGGGCGCTGATGGCCATTCCACAATCTTCGAAGCAGCGGGCGTCGTCGGTCGGGCACGGACTTTGGGCAGACGGCGCACGCTTGCTTCTTGCTATACATACGTATTCGGCCAACTTTCGCCGGTCATATTCCAGGCAGCTCCATTAGTTGGCACTGACGTACCGAGAACATAGCGGTGCTTTTGTGCACTGTACAGCCTATGGTGAATTTCGTTCTTTTCTCTTTTCAAGCTTTTGTTCAATTTCATTTTTCATTCTCTTTTTGTTTTGGGTTTGGACTTTTTTTTATTCGCTTGCTCTTTCTTTGACGTGTTTTTTTGGTCGCTGGTTTCCTTGGTTTCGTCTTTCCCTATTTGTTTTTTCTTCTTTCCCTTACTATATTTTCTTTTTCTGCTTTTGTGGCATTTGTTTCCAGCTGCACGTTTTTCTGCATTTCGTTTCTATTTTAATTTTTGTCTTTGTCCTGCATCAAGTTGTTTGTGTTCCTTTTGCTTTTTTCTTCTATTTGTTTACGATTTGAGTTCCTTCTATTTAGGGCTAGGTCATTTTCGTCTTACTGCCTTATGTTCTTTGAATTTTTTTACTTATGTTGTATGGTCACAAATGGAGATTGCGAAATATTTAACAAGTGTGTATGGCGACCACATTAATTGTGAAATTATGTGAATACCGGTCATCTATTAAAATCGTCAAGCTGAATATTATTAGTTTGATCTCCACGGTCATCCCAACGGACGACCGACTCGGTCTCGCGCCTTGATGGGGGGCGCCCAACGTCATCATCGTTGGTGGGCCCCCGTCGCGCAGCGCATATAAAGAGGTGGGGGCCGGGGGCACGAACGCCAAGGTTCGTCCGCCGACTCACTGATGTCTACGCACTTCTATTCTTGTAGACAGTTGTTGGGCCTCCAAGTGTAGAGGCTTGTAAAACAGCAGCAAGTTTTCCCTTAAATGGATCACCCAAGGTTTATCGAACTCAGGGAGGAAGTGGTCAAAGGTATCCCCTCTCAAGCAACCCTGCAATCAAGATACAAGAAGTCTCTTGTGTCCCCAACACACCCAATACACTTGTCAGGTGTATATGTGCACTAGTTCGGCGAAGAGATAGTGAAATACAAGTGGTATGGATAATTATAAGTGGTAACGGTGCTAGAAAATAGCTTGATGGCGTGGAAGAGACTAAAGGAAAACTGAAATAAAGATGGAAGCAAGCAAACATGTAACGGATCTAATTGCAAATGGTGTATCAATGCTTAGGAACAAGGCCTAGGGATCATACTTTCACTAGTGAACACTCTCATATAAATATCTTCTCTTTATGATATTACGCTGAACTACTCTCCGGTTGTACACTCTAATCGTTGGTAGGGCTATAACAACACACCTCAAAGTTCATCTTTCCCATCTAGATAACCCCACACTGTCACCTTGAGTACTAGATGAGTCCAACAAACACCACAATTTTATAAAGACATCCAACTCCAAATATAACTCATAACAAGTATTTGTAATCTCTAGCCTAAGTGCCACCATGGTGTGCACGCTGTCACTTTCACACACATGGGGAGAGCAGAGATCTATTAAAGCACTTGAGTAGCAAGGTAGATCTATAGATTACAAGCTCATGATCTCAATAAGATCATGCATAGAGAGAGAGAGAGATGAACACATAGCTACCGGTAGAAACCTTAGCCTCGAGGAAGAACTACTCCCTCCTCATCATGGGAATCAGCAATGGTGATGGAGATGGCGGTGGAGATCGATGGAGATGGCTCCGGGGGCACTTCCCCGTCCCCACAGGGTGCCGGAACAGAAACTTTCTGTCCCCCGAATCTCCCCTTCGGTGGCGGCGGCGCTGCGGAATTTTTCGTGGCTGGAGGCTTGACTCTTTAGGGTTTTGGTGTCGGGACGCTTCTTATAGGCCAGATGGCAAGGTCGGTGGGCGGCCAGGGGGCCCACACCATGCCCTGGCGCAGCCTGGGGGGCCCGCGCCATGGGATGGTGTGGCCACCCTGTGGCCCCTCTCCGACTCTCCTTCTGGATCCGTGAGTCTTCTGGGAAAATATCAACTTTGGCTTTTGTCCGGTCCAATTCCAAGAATATTGATTTTCTGACTTTCCCGGAACCAAAAACAGCAGAAAACAGGCAATTGGCACTGTGGCACTTGTTAATAGGTTAGTCCAAGAAATCATATGAAAAGTACTCCAAAGTGTGGACAAAACACAAGAAAGTAGATAAAACCAAGCATGGAACATCAAAAATAATAGATACATTTGCAATGTATCAACATCCCCAAGCTTAACTCCTGCTCGTCCTCGAGTAGGTAAGTGATAAAAAGAAAGAATAATTTTTGAGGTGACATGCACCATCAAAGACTTGATCAAAGTATTTGTAAAACATTCAAAGCTGGCATCATAGTACTTCAATCATAACATGAAAGACAAAGTTCTAGCAATAAGCAAAGAAACTATGATGCAACATGAAAAGGCACAAACAAAAGATTCATGAATAACAATGCTTTGCAAGACGTTTGTTTGTTTCACATAAAGAAAACATAGCATAATAGTATTCAGTTTGTCCCTCATAGAGTAGCAAATATAAATGCATAGGACACCTTCAAAGTTCACAAGAGTGACTAGATACAAATAGTTTAAAACAAGCAATATCAAGGTATGCATCAATCAACTAGTCTTGGGACAATGCACATAGAACTAAGAATGACCACTATGCTCTCAAAGTTGGTGCATAAAGATAGAAGGTGGAGACTCAATGTAATGGTGGAAGAAAGGCCTTTGTAAAAGGAAGTAGGGATTCAAGTCTCATAAAGAGCTTCCAAAAATTATGGTACTTATAGCTTTCAGCTCTCATTGCCCCTATCATAAGCATCTTTAAGGTGATTAAGGTTAAAGTGATACAACTAAGAGGATATGCTTGACAAGTTATAAACCAAAATCTCATGCCCCTTACTTACGAAGACCGATCCTCATGCTACTCAACTTCAGTCACGAGTAAGCTCTTGTCATTGTAAGTACATGTGTATCATTAAGAACCGCCAATGGGGTACCCCTTACACATGATACAGGAGCTATCCCATAATCAAAATGACAAGGCAAGCAGACAATGAGCATCTCAACGATCTTTTTATTTGCTATTTGCATAGGTTTTTATTGAGGATGCTTCATAGAGTGCACATTATGGTGATGCTGCAAGTTTCCACCATGATTAGGCATGGCTTAGGATAGCGGCCTAGGCGTTTCTCTAACACACATACAAACTCCATGATCTTACAAATTCCACTTTTATTTCACACCGCCAGGATCCATAAGCAAAAGAACATGATATCAACGGGGTACAAAGTACAAGTGCAATGTTGAAAGCGTTCCCCAAGATACATGGTTCTGCTAACTTCAACTTATAAAGAGCAAGGATATACGCAACAAAGAAGGACCCAGTGGTTCAAGTTTATTAGATGCAAAAAAGTAAAGTGTGCCATCAAGTTCATGAGAGCTTTAATCACTAGTTTTCTCATAACAAGTTTAATTTGGAAGATAAACAAAAGCATGAATATACTTGGAATAGCATAAGCTAGTAGGTAGGTATGGTGGACTCTTTGGAATAACTTGGTTTAGAGAGTTGGATGCATGAGTGGAACTCATACTTGGTGGTGGAGGCTAGCAAAAGATTGGGAGCGATAAACTAAGAGAGCAATAATGGCCATAATCATGCAGAGCGACAAAACATCATTGATCAAAGCATAAAGTGATACTACAAGTTGAAAACTAAAGGATCATAAAGGCTATGGTGACTTGAGATAGCCATAACATGGTGTGAGCATGCGCCAAGTCAACCCAAATAAAGCATCAAAGGAGAATACCACTATACTATGCTTTAATATGCTAAAACAACGCATGATTCATCCAAGGCACATTAAGCAATCTCAATTGTTTATAACAAGTCATGCTACAGCAAAGAATACTAAGCATAAAGCCAAAACAATATCAAGCATGGCATGACAAAGCATAGGCCACAGTCAAAATCAAGCTCTCTTTAACACTTAAGCATGAACTTTCCTACTCTTTTCCAAACCAAACCAAACTATTTGAAACCAATGTATGAAAGAGGGGGTCCAAACAATTTATTCAACAAAATAAGAAAATAAAGCAAACGAAAAACCAAAACGAAAACGAAAAAAAGACGCTCCAAGAACAACACAACTGTGCATGAAACAATAAAAATGAAGCGTTTGGAAGAAACCTGGGATTTTTATTGATGAAGAAGGGGATGCCTTGGGCATCCACAAGCTTTGACGCTTGTACTTCCTGGATATTTCTTGGGGTGACACGTGTGGCATCCCCAAGCTTGAGCTTTAGTCCATCGCTCATCTCATTACTCGTTCCTTCCATACACCTGAAAATTTTCCTTCATACAAAACTTCACACAACCTTTATTAGCAACATTAGTGCACTCAAGATAAATAGGTCTTAAGGTTCAGTTATAACACCAAATAAACTTCCATTAGAACACTAGCTACTGTAGTACTTCCCTCAAAAAGCTCAATTCCCCAAAAGAACTCAAAAAGGAACCAACAAGAAGCAAATGCAGAAAATGACAGAAATCTGTCAAAACAAACCAGCAGGTAAAGACGAAATTTTTCGAAGACCTTCTGTTGCTCAAATCAAAAAGTGTTGAACTAACTAAAGTTAGATAACAACCTGGGGCAAAAGAATAAAAATTCACGCCTCGAAAAGACGTCCAGACATTTTACACGAAATTTTACGGTGAAGCACAGAAATCTGTTTCGGGACAGCAACTTTCCCAATCATTACTTCTCTCTCATTAGAGGTTACTCTTGGCACAAAAAGCAAATAAAAAGGATTAGGAGCGGTTATTACAGAGGTAATAACTTCCAAGACTCACTAAAACTTTTGGGTTATCTCCCAATAAGTACTTTTCTTTAACGCCTTTAAGTTAGGCATGATAGTTTGATAAGATGCTCACATAAAAAATATAAATTGAAGTAAAAGAGAGCATCAAGAAGCAAATTCAAAGCACATTTAAGTCTAATCCACTTCCTATGCATAGGAATCTTGTAAAGAAACAAGTCATGAATGCACAAAGCAATAAGCATAGTAACGCAAAACAAGTGCAACTTCAAGACTTTCAACATAAAGAGGGGAAACTTAATATTGTTGAGATACATAAAACCATGTTTACCTCTCTCATAATAATGCTCAGTAGCAACATGAATAAAATTAACAATATAACTATCACATAAAACATTCTTATCATGAGCCACATGCATAAAAGAATTAATGCTCTCCACATAAACATAGTCATTCTTTTTTAATTGTAGTGGGAGAAAATTCAACAAAATAGCTATCATTATTATTCTCATCACCATAATCATCAAATATAGGAGGCATATTGTAATCATAATTAATTGCCTCCTCAATAGTAGGTGGACTGAATATATCATATTCATCATTGTAATCATCATATATTGGAGGTTTTGTATCATCATAAGCATTAGAATAGCTATCTTCCAAAGCTGGGGAACTAAAAAGATCATTTTCATAAAAACTAGCTTCCCCAAGCTTAGACTTTTCCATAGAATTAGCAATAATGGTGTCCAAAGAATTCATACTAACAACATTGCTATTAGCATGCAGATAAAGTTCCATAGGTTTTTTAATTTTCTCTTCAAACACTTCATGTCCTAACTCAAGATAAATACTATAAAGCTCTCTAATTTTGTTGTTGTTTTCCATTAAGCCTAACTAGTGAAAAAAAGAAACAAAAAGACAAAATTGCAGAATCTATAGGAAATAATTTCGCAATCACACCAGAAAATAGGCGTTTGCCGTGGGAGGTTCTTCTTCTTTAATCCTCCAGTGTGAATACCTTTTACCTTACCTCCCCGGCAACGGTGCCAGAAAATAGGCGTTTGCCATGGGAGGTTCTTCTTCTTTAATCCTCTGGTGTGAATACCTTTTACCTTTCCTCCCCGGCAACGGCGCCAGAAAATACTTGCTGGCGCATGGTTGACGTGGGAGCTTCTTCTTCTTCAGTCCCCGGCAATATCGCCAGAAAATAGCTTGATGTCTACGCACTTCTATTCTTGTAGACATTTGTTGGGCCTCCAAGTGCAGAGGTTTGTAGAACCGCAGCAAGCTTTCCCTTAAGTGGATCACCCAAGGTTTATCGAACTCAGGGAGGAAGTGGTCAAAGGTATCCCCTCTCAAGCAACCCTGCAATCAAGATACAAGAAGTCTCTTATGTCTCCAACACACCCAATACACTTGTCAGGTGTATATGTGCACTAGTTCGGCGAAGAGATAGTGAAATACAAGTGGTATGGATAATTATAAGTGGTAACGGTGCTAGAAAATAGCTTGATGGCGTGGAAGACTCTAAAGGAAAACTAAAATAAAGATGGAAGCAAGCCAACATGTAACAGATCTAATTGCAAACGGTGTATCAATGCTTAGAAACAAGGCCTAGGGATCATACTTTCACTAGTGAACACTCTCATATAAATATCTTCTCTTTATGATACTACGCAGAACTACTCTCCGGTTGGACACTCTAATCGTTGGTAGGGCTATAACAGCACACCTTAAAGTTCGTCTTTCCCATCTAGATAACCCCACACTGTCACCTTGAGTACTAGATGAGTCCAACAAACACCACAATTTCATAAAGACATCCAACTCCAAATATAACTCATAACAAGTATTTGTAATCTCTAGCCTAAGTGCCACCATGGTGTGCACGCTGTCACTTTCAGACACATGGGGAGAGCAGAGATCTGTTAAAGCACTTGAGTAGCAAGGTAGATGTATAGATTACAAGCTCATGATCTCAATAAGATCATACATAGAGAGAGATGAACACATAGCTAACGGTAGAAACCTTAGCCTCGAGGAAGAACTACTCCCTCCTCATCATGGGAATCAGCAACGGTGATGGAGATGGCGGTGGAGATCGATGGAGATGGCTCCGGGGGCACTTCCCCGTCCCCACAGGGTGCCGGAACAGAGACTTTCTGTCCCCCGAATCTCCCCTTTGGTGGCGGCGGCGCGGCGGAACTTTTCGTGGCTGGAGGCTTGACTCTTTAGGGTTTTGGTGTCGGGAGGCTTCTTATAGGCCAGAGGGCAAGGTCGATGCACGGCCAGGGGGCCCACACCATGCCCTGGCGCGGCCTGGGGGGACCCGCGCCATGGGGTGGTGTGGCCACCTTGTGGCCCCTCTCCGACTCTCCTTCTAGCTCCGTTAGTCTTCCGGGAAAATATCAACTTTGGCTTTTGTCCGGTCCAATTCCGAGAATATTGATTTTCTGACTTTCCTGGAACCAAAAACAGCAGAAAACAGGCAACTGGCACTGTGGCACTGTGGCACTTATTAATAGGTTAGTCCAAGAAATCATATGAAAAGTACTCTAAAGTAGATAAAACCAAGCATGAAACATCAAAAATTATAGATACATTTGCAATGTATCACTCACCCCACCGCACAACCGAAAACCCTAGGCCACCGATCGGCTTGGCGCTGCAGTGGTGGGAATCACCCACCTCACCGCCGCCACCACTCCGTCGAGCTCCATGACGAGCTCGTCGTCAACCTCGAAGGCCGAGGTATGTTTTGTCTAACCCCTATTCTCTCTAGATCGACGCCTAGCGATCCTAATTAGCTAACAATGGTATCAGAGCCGCTAGTGCTAGTTGATCTAGTAGAGAAAGCAGTAGATTTGAGGAAGAAAGTTAAAAGGCTAGGGTTTTAAGAAGAGCCGCCGCAAAGCCGCGCCGTTTCTCTCGACCCCGACGCATCGGCAAACCGAGGTCGGGAAGAAGAACACAACCCCTCTAGGGTGAAGAAATCAAAACCCCCTAAAGCCACAGATCCCCTCCTCCTCGGATGAAATCGATCTAAAATCGAAAAGAAAAGAAAAGACCCATCCCCGAACCCTAGATGCATAAGAACATCCCCTGTTTTCCCCCTCCCGAATCCGAATCAAACAAAAAACAAGGGGGGGAAGTCAAAACCGGCCGAAGCCGAGCGTGCTCGCCGACATAGGGCACCACCGCTGGCCACTTGACGACGGCGCTCCCACCCGCGGGTGGAGGCGCTCGTCGGCAAGGAGCCAGGGGGGTGCCACCACTTGCTCTCCGTGCTCCCTCTCTTCACAGCGCGCCCCGCGCGGGTAGTAGTGGAGGCGGACCGTGGAGGAAGCAGAGAAGAAAGGAGGGAGGGGCTCCCTACCGGCCGAGCGCCGGGCGTCGCGGCCACCTCTCCAACCTCGCGAGACAGACAGGAAGGGGAATGGAACCCGCGTAAGAGGGGGAGGTGCTCGTCGTAGGCCACACGCCGGGCGGCGTGGCCTCCTCGCCACCTCACCAGCGCAGGGCGGTGCGCCGCCGCCGCTGGGAGCAAGACAGACGCGGGGAAGTGGGAGGCCGGAAATGGGGGCTAGGGTTTTCGGGAGAGGGCCACGGGCACTTTTGTCTCTGCGACAGGCGCGGGCGTCCGTCCGATCGGACTCGACCAGATCCGACGGACGGGATGGAGTGGCGCACCGCTGGCCCCGCTGGCAGGCCGTGGACAGCTATTGGGCTGCAAGTGGGCCGAGGCGGGCGTCGCATAGCAGGCAACAGAGGGGTTGCGCGCCGCATAGGGGCCATGGGCCATTATCCACCGCCCAGCGCATCCAGTTTTTTCTAGTTTTTCATTTACAGAAGCCTTTTGGCCCTTTTTAATTGTCTGTTTTTGATGTTTTTTGCACAGTTTTTTCTATAGCAAAATTATCCAACGAAATTTTGTGTAGAAAAATATTAAAGTGACAGTAAAGTTTCTGTAAATTGTAAAGTTGATGAATTTTATTCATATTTTTCCGCTGTAAATAGTTAAAATGTAATTGCTTAAATGCAATAAGGTGATGATTTTATTTGATGACCAACGTTGTTAGTAAGATTTTCACTATGCATAGTAAGTTTCATCAATATTAGTTCTATTTCTGTCCATCGGTGATGTAGAATTAATATTGAGAAGTTTCATGTTTTTAAGTTGACCAACGTTGAATTAACTCATATTGATGATATTTTATTTTCAGGCAATCCTATGAGTTTCATCTCGGCTATTGAGCCCCTCAATAGAGGGAACTACGGCTCATGGCGAGAGAAGGTTGAGATGGGGCTTGCTTTGCTTGACCTCGACTTGGCACTGATTGAGACCTGTCCCAAAGAACCTGAGGACCCCGTGAGGGGCGAAAAAGAAAGTGAAGATGACTTCAACAAAAGGGTCCATGACCATGGACCAATAAGAATGAAGTACGACCTTGATCGTGCAAAGTGGGACTCATCCAACAGAAAGTGCCTGATGGTCATTAAGAGCTCCATCATGGAAGCAATAAGGGGAGCAATCCCAGAGTATAGCACTACCAGTGAGTACCTGAAGAAGGTAGAGAGTCAGTTTACTGGGTCTTCAAAGTCCTATGCAAGCTCTCTCATTAAGAGACTTGTTACTACAAGATACACTGGTGGTGGGGTAAGGGACCACATATTGTGAATGAGCAACATGTCTTCCAAGCTCAAGCCCATGGGCATGGAGCTCCTAGTCGAGTTCATTATTCATCTAATCTTTGCCTCACTACCAAACCAATTTGAGACTTTTGCTGTGAACTACAACGCACAGCCAGAAAAGTGGGGCATTGAGAAGATGATGGCCATGTGCGTACAAGAAGAAGAGAGGCTCAAGGGGCAATCTGGTGATTCTGTGAACTACCTGAGCCCAACCAAGAAGAGGAACTTTCAGGGTTCCAGGCCACAAGGGAGGCCACAAGGGAAACCTCAGGGGCATCCCCCCTGCTTCTAAGCCGCATGGAAAGGATGATGATCACCAACAGCAGGAGGTGGACAAGGACACCTGCAGGTGGTGCAAGGAAAAGGGCCACTACATGAGTGACTGTGTGAGCTTCCTAAAGCATCTATGCAAGAAAGGTGAGGATTTAATTACTTTTGTTGATGAATCACTATTTATAAGTTATGCAAAATCTACTTGGTGGATTGACTCAGGTACCTTTGTCAGCAAGTCTTTGTCTCTATCGGGATGGAACTTTGTTGTCCCCGCTTTAATCTCCTTCACCACTTTCTGCCATGTATCCCGGGGTATCCTAATCCCATCACTGCAAATAAGGTCCCCTATACTTTTGTCATACTCACTCCCATGCCCAAGGAACCAATTCCTTGCCCTCAGATCCCATTCTTCGCGTATTGGTTCTGGAGTGATCCCTTTAGCAAGCAGCTCATTCTCTTTAGCATCCCACTTTGGCATGGCAGCCGCGTAGCCCCCTGGCCCCAGGTGATGGTGATATTTCTTCATCGCGGCATTTTTCTTGTTTTTTTCCGACATTTCCATAGCAGGTTGTGACTCCTTGTACTTCACAAATGCATCCCAGTTAGCCTGCTGCTTCGTTAGATAGCATTCAAATTTAGGAGTCTTCTTCGTCTTCTGATACTTTTTCCATAATGCTTTCTTCTAGTTCTTGAATAGTTTGGCCATCTTCGTAAGAGTCCACTGCTTGAGTTTCTTCCTCAATGCAACTGTGTCGGCATCATCCTCACATTCTGGCAGGGTGAAATGTGTCATGAGGTCATTCCAAAGACCCTCTTTGCACCTGTCGGCGACATACTCACCCTCTTTCGCCCCTTTGGTCTTATTCCACTCTCGAGCGGTGATCGGGAGGCGATCCCTAACCATAACTCCGCATTGTTTAAATACAGTTTTAGCCTTTTCGGGTTCCACCGGTTCACCCCGTGGTGATACTCGCGTAATTGTATAATGCGTAGATGCGTCCAACTTTTTGGCCAGGCCTCGTTTGGAATATTTTTTGCTCGATGTGGAGGCCTAAGAGAAGAAACATTCGTCAATTTATATATATATACAACTCAGTTAATGCATCTACTGATCACCACACTTCATATATATACCTCGCCGTCGGCTTCTCCACCACCGGAGCCGTCGGCGTCTCCTTGATCATTTCGGTAGACCTCCTCTCCCTCACCGGAGGGGTTCAGATAAATCGACGGAGATTCGGGTGGATCAACATGGGGGTGTCGTTGATCATATCCTCGAGAATTTCTTCATGTGCTAGGTCTCTCTGGATTGGATCCATAGTTTTCTACAGAATGCACACAATAACATTTATCATTCTATATTGCTGCATAAAATAATACTAAACAATAATATGAACACGCAATTTGCTACAATAATACTAAACAATAGAAAAATTCTAGTGATGCCCTAACCCTAACCCTAAGTCCGGGGGCCCGCAAGCACTACCACCCTAACCCTAAGTCCGGTGGCCCGCGAGCACCACCACCCTAACCCTAAGTCTGGCTGCCCGCGAGCACCACCACCCTAACCCTAAGTTCGGGGGCCCGCGAGCACTACCACCCTAACCCTAAGTCTGGCTGCCCGCGAGCACCACCACCCTAACCCTAAGTTCGGGGGCCCGCGAGCACTACCACCCTAACCCTAAGTTCGGGGGCCCGCGAGCACCACCACTCTAACCCTAAGTCCGGGGGCCCGCGAGCACCACCATCCTAACCCTATCTCCGGGGGCCCGCGAGCACTACCACTCTAACCCTAAGTCCGGGGGCCCGCGAGCACCACCACCCTAACCCTAAATGCGGGGCCCCGCGACCACTACCACCCTAACCCTAAGTGCGGGGCCCCGCGACCACTACAAAATACTACAAAATACTACTATAATACAATATACTACAAAATAAAATTACACACAAAATTAAATAATATTACACTACAAAATAAAATTAACTATATACTACAAAATACTATTACAACTAAATAATACAACTACTACAATTAACTGTTACAATTACTACAAACAACTACTACAAAATACTACTACAATTAACTATTACAATTACTACAAACAACTACTACAATTAACTACTACAATTAACTACTAAATATTACAAAATACTATTACAATTAACTACTACAAAATAAAAAATGGAAAACAGAGAACTTTGGCCGAGGGCGCCGCCCCGGCCTGCTCTCCCGCACCGCTGCCGGCGTGCACGGCTGTCGCCGACCCGGCCTGCTCGCCCACAGTGGCCAGCAGCACCGCGCCGCCGCGTAGCCCGCCGGACGGGGGAGCGAGAGGGTGGCAGGCCGGTGTACCTCTGCTGGCTGGCGGCACGCGCGAGGCGGCTGCAGTAGCGGCGGCGGTGGCGGCTGGAGGGAGTGGCGGCGGCGGTGGTTGGGGTGGTGGCGGCCAGAGAGCGAGTCGGGCAACCTGCCGGCGTTGATTCGTCGTCCTCGTGTGGGTGGGTGTTCTCTGCGTGGGGAGAAGAAGGGGCGCGTGGGGAGAAGATATATAGGTGGGGGATCTTTAGTCCCTGTCCGTATAACGAACCGGTCCGTATAACGAACCGGCACACACCGGGACAAAAGGGTTTTCGGCCCAGCCCAACAGGCGCGCGCCAACGCCACACCACGCACCGGGACTAAAGGTCCCTTTTTCAAAATTTTCAACCAGGGGCGCGCCTGTTTAAAAAAAATTCAATTAGCATATTTTTTAAACATTTGATTTTACTGTTTTTGCATACTTATGAATTTGAGAAAAAATTCAACATGAAAAGTTCTTGAATTTGAATAACTAATCCAATTCTATTTTCTGTTTTATAAAATAATGATTCTAACTAGTGAAACTAATAACCATTTTGCCATTTTCAATTTAAAAATGCATTAACTATTATATTTTACATATTTTTGAATAAGTGATTCAAATCAATTTTCTGTTTTATAAAATAATTATTCTAACTAGTCAAATAATTATTCTAACTAGTCAAACTATTCAAAATAATTTTCTGTTTAGGGTTTTTGGTTTAGGGTTTAGGGTTTTTGGTTTAGGGTTTAGGGTTTTTGGTTTAAGGTTTAGGGTTTAGGGTTCCCTCCTCTGACTTAGGGTTTAGGGTTTAGGGTTTAGACTCATATCTGCCGCCTCTATCCCATGGCATCCACTCTATCCCATGGCTTCTACCATACCACTAACCCTAGGGAGGCGGAGATGGAGTCTTTCACGGGCTAGCAGGAAAATATTTTCCGAGGCGAAACTTCCGAAGATGCCATAGGGCGTGTGCACCAAGGGCATCTTCGAGAAGTTCTGCCACGGGAGATTTCCCAACCCTTTCCTCCATCCATGGGGATGAAACTCTCCATCCATGTTGGCTTGTTGAGTTGCTTGCCATGGCGTATCGATGCTTCTTTTATAGGCACGGCGCTGCTTCTACTTTGTCTTCTTCCTCCGACCGGGCTATGTGCGCTACATGCTTTATCTCATCGAGTAGTGCGTCCACCCACGCATCCTTATCCTACCGACAGCTTTAGTCCCGGTTTGAGCCCCCACCCAGTACTAAAGGTTACCCACGCGTCCTTATCCCACCGATAGTTTTTTTAGATGACACAAAAACCACCTTTAGTCCTGGTTGCACCCACCAGCCGGTACTAAAGGTTAGCCACCCCCCAAGATAAGGCCCTCCCAGATAAGCCTCCCCCAGATAAGCCCCCCATCTTTTGTCCCGGTTTGAGCCCCCACCCAGGATGAAAGTTTCCCGTGTCACTGCGTTCCCGAGCTTTCCACCGGTTCCCACCTCTGTCTTCCCGCCATTTTTTCAGTATATATATATGTACGCTTGGCCTCCATTTACATATCACATCTAGACTCATCATTCTCTTCCCATGGCTTCCATCGTATCTCTAACCACCCGGGAGGCGGAGGCGCTTTGCGCCTCGAACTACCCCTGCCCACCGGGCTACCGCGTCCCCACCGGCTGGATGCTGAGCGCCGGAGGCGTGCCGGTCCCTCCTATACCTCTAGGTGTGGAGCGCCGGATGGCCATCACGAACCACTACTACCTCGAGCTCACGCCAGAGCAGCGGAGGAATCCCAACTGGCATCCCGACTATTTCCCGACTTGGGAAGCCTTCTTCATCAATCGGCGTGAGAGGGCGCTCACCAGGCACGAGGAGGACGGCCCACCTCTTTCGAACTTCAACGAGGCCGGCCGTCGGCTATGGTGGCGTGGCCGGACTCTCCAGAGTGTCATGGCCTACAACACGACCGGCAATAACCCCCGCCTGCGGTACCCTCAAATCCAGCCCACGCGTGCCCAACCTTCAAGGTTCGACTACGGCAACCCCGACAACAATAGTGACGACGGCGCCGGCAACTACAACGACTACAGTGGCGCGTATTACAGGGCTAGGCAGGAGCATGACTGAATCACTCCAACCATTAGGCATGTTTCTTAATTTTTAGTTGTGATATGTATCTTAATTTTCAGTTGTGCTATGTATCCTTAGTGTTTGTGGGTTCCTTCTCTTGTGATGGTTCCTTCTCTTTGTGTGATCACCTACCGCGGCTCAGAACCCGGTCGTCAACGTCTAGTTTGATTGAGCAAGATGTATTACATGAAAGGGGACCTTTATGTCTCAAATAAAAGGTTTAATACATTACATAGATTTATGTCTCAAATAAAAGGTTTAATACATTTTTACACATCACCAACATCTAGTGTTGTGGTTTTCTTCTGCACCGTAGTCATGGAGAATCTTCATCATTTAACAGGATGCTTGGGTCAGTTTTCACTTTGAAGGGCGGAATTTCATGAAACTTATTGTAATCTTCTGACATGTCTGTCTTGTCATCCACTCCCACGATGTTTCTTTTCCCGGAAAGAACTATGTGGCACTTTGGCTCATCGTATTCTGTACTCTTTTGCTTATCTTTCCTTTTTCTCGGTTTGGTAGACATGTCCTTCACATAGAAAACCTGAGCCACATCGTTGGCTAGGACGAATGGTTCATCCATGTACGCAAGATTGTTGAGATCCACTGTTGTCATGCCGTACTTTTCGTCTACATGTACCCCGCCTCCTGTCAGCTTGACCCATTTGCACCGAAACAAAGGGACCTTAAAAGTAGGTCCATAGTCAAGCTCCCATATCTCCTCTATGTACCCATAATATGTGTCAATCTGCCCATTGTCATCTGTTGCATCAAAGCGGACACCACTGTTTTGGTTGGTGCTCTTTTTATCTTGGGCGATCGTGTAAAATGTATTCCCATTTATCTCGTACCCTTGGAAAGTACATATAGTCGAAGATGGTAACCTGGCCAATGAGTACAACTCATCTCTGACAGTGGTGTTATTCATGAGATGTGTCTGCAACTAATTGCCAAAATTCTTCTCGTGTTCCCCTTTAATCAAGGTTTCAGGCTTCCCCGGGTTTTCGGAGCGTAGAATATTCTTGTGTTTCTCGATATACGGAGCGACCACGTTGGAATTGTGTAGAACTGTGTAGTGTGCTTGAGTGAAAGAATGCCCGTCCCTACATACCATTGATTTACTTCCTAGTGTGCCTTTTCCAGTCATCCTCCCCTCATACAGAGATTCAGGAACACCAATCGGCTTAAGGTCAGGAAGAAAGTCAACACAAAACTCAATGACCTCCTCTGTTCCATAGCCCTTAGATATGTTTCCTTCTGGTCTAGCACGGTTATGAACATATTTCTTTAAGACTCCCATGAACCTCTCGAAGGGGAACATATTGTGTAGAAACACAGGACCGAGAATTCTAATCTCTTTGACTAGGTGAACTAGGAGGTGCGTCATAATATTGAAGAAGGATGGCGGGAACAACAACTCGAAGCTGACCAGACATTGGACCACATCAATCTGTAACCCTAATAGACTTTTTATCGATCGATTACCTTCTGAGAAATTGCATTGAGGAATGCACATACCTTAACAATGGCTAGTCGAACATTTTCTGGTAGAATTCCCCTCAATGCAACCGGAAGCAATTGCGTCATAAGCACATGGCAGTCATGAGACTTTAGGTTTTGAATTTTTTTCTCTTTCATATTTACTATTCCCTTTATATTCGACGCGAAGCCAGACGGGACCTTGATACTGAAAAGGACTTCAAAAAAGATTTCCTTCTCTTCTTTGGTAAGAGCGTAGCTGGCAAGCCCTTGAAACTGCCCTGGATGCTTGCCGTCTCGTTCTTTATGATGTTGCTGGTCCTCCTGTGCTGCCGGGGTATCTTTTGACTTCCCATACAAGCCCAGGAAGCCTAGAATATTAACGCAAAGATTCTTCGTCAGGTGCATCACGTCGATTGCAGAGCGGACCTCATGGACTTTCCAATAGGGTAGCTCCCAAAATAAAGATTTCTTCTTCCACATGGGTGCGTGTTCAGTAATGGGGTCTTTCGGAACAGGTTGTCCTCCATGACCCTTTCCAAAGATTACATCCAAATCCTTGACCATACCAAATACATCAGCACCACTACGGGGAACATGCTTCGTCCGGGTTTCTGCCTTGCCATTGAAATGCTTGCCTTTCTTCTTTAAGGGATGACTGGGCGGAAGAAAACGACGATTGTACGGGTACACATTCTTTCTACATTTATCCAGATATATACTTTCAGTCTCATCTAAACAGTGCATGCATGCATTGTATCCTTTGTTCATCTGTCCTGAAATGTTACTAAGAGCAGGCCAATCATTGATGGTTACGAACAGCAACGCTTGTAGGTCAAATTCCTGCTGTTTGTGCTCATCCCACACACGTACACCTGGTTTGGCCCACAGCTGTAGAAGTTCATCAACTAATTGCCTTAGGTACACATCAATGTCGTTGCCGGGTTGCTTCGGGCCTTGGATGAGCACTGGCATCATAATGAACTTTCGCTTCATGCACAACCAAGGAGGAAGGTTGTAGATACATAGAGTCACGGGCCAGGTGCTGTGACTGCAGTTCTGCTCCCCAAAAGGATTCATGCCATCGGTACTTAGACCAAACCATAAGTTCCTTGCGTCACCAGCAAAGTCCAGAAAGTCTCTCTCGATTTTTCTCCACTGCCGACCATCAGCAGGGTGCCTCAACATCCCGTCTTTCTTACGGTCTTCCATGTGCCATCGCAGCAACTTGGCATGCTCTTTATTTCTGAACAAACGTTTCAACCGTGGTATTATAGGAGCATACCACATCACCTTGGCAGGAACCCTCTTCCTGGGTTGCTCGCCCTCAACATCACCAGGGTCATCTTTTCTGATCTTATATCGCAATGCAGTGCATACCGGGCATTTATCCATATTCTCGTACTTCTCACCACGGTAGAGGATGCAGTCATTAGGGCATGCATGTATCTTCTGCACGTCTAATCCTGGAGGGCAGACAAGTTTCTTTGCTTCGTACGTACTAGAGGGCAATTGGTTATTTCTTGGAAGCAGCTTCTTCATTATTACCAGCAACTTTTCAAATCCCGAGTCAGTCATACCGGTCTCTGCCTTCCACTTCAACAATTCCAGTGTGCTACCCAGCTTCTTCTGGCCATCTTCACAAGTTGGATACAGGAATGTATTTTGGTCCTGTAACATCTGCTCGAACTGCAACCTCTCCTTTTCTGTGTCGTAGTCTCGCCTTGCATCACTAATGACCCGACCAAAATCATCAACAGGCTCATCTGGTTCCCGTTCTTCACCCCCTTCTTCTTCATTATCTTCAACTGCGGTATCATCGTATTCAACGAACATAGATCGGTAGTTGTCATCATCGTTCTCTTCATCATCGCTGTTTTCCATCATAACCCCTCTTTCTCCGTGCTTGGTCCAAACATTATAGCCGGACATGAAACCGGACCAAAGCAGGTGGCTCTGAATGACTCTTGAGGAAGTGTGAGCCTACTCATTCCGACATTCAACACATGGACAACACATAAAACCATCCCGCTGCTTGTTCGCCTCGGCCACAAGGCGAAAAGAACGCACGCCTTCTCTGTAAGCGTCAGAGCGTCGGTCACCGTACATCCATGGGTGGCTCATCTGCATCATACAACCATGCATATATATCAAACGCAACCACGATGCTTAAATTAGTACCGCGCAGTCAAAATGAGAAAATAGTTGCTATCCTTTTAGGACACTTCAAAACAAAGAGGAGAAACCTTAAGTGTCGCTCTGGCACCTCATATCATATTTTGTCTTGTGTGAACTCAAGTGGCATCGCTCTAACCGGCATTTCACCGAACACCTCTATTGCATATGAAGAAAAACAGTTAGCACAAAGTTATACCCACCTCTCACATAGGAAAAAACAGGAGAGTGTGGAGGGCTGGGTGCATATATATAGGGCCAGGCCATTAGTCCCGGTTTGAGATACAAACCGGGACTAAAGGTTCTGCCAGGAGCATGCGCGTCGGCCTAGACCCATTTGTCCTGGTTTGTATCTCAAACCGGGACTAATGGTTCCTTACAGACCGGGACAAAGTGCCTCAGCCTCCTCGGGCCGTCTGGTTCGGACCATTCGTCCCGGCCCCAGCCACGGCCGGGACTAATGGCCCGAACCAAAGGCCCATTTTCTACTAGTGTGTAGAGAAACTATTAATAGTCTCGGTAGCCTCACTAAGAGTAAGTAACCAAGTGGCTTGCTGCCTCCTAAGTGTATGTTGGAGAAGGGTGCCACGTGTGAGCCCTTCAACGAGGTAATACACGTCGCGGTCATCGCGGACTCCCATCACGTCACCCCTCACCCTTAACCATCTTGTAAGGTACTCACTTGGGGAAGCAACGAGCCAGATCGAAGATGCTGAAAATGCCAACAAAGTGTGACCTTTTTTTCTCTGACACTTGGGGAAGCAAAGAGGATCCAAATTGGTCTTCCACCGCTATATCCTACATAGGGGCGGTTTGGGTGGGCCTTGAATTATTCTGATCTAAGCCAGCAAACTTCGAAGAGAGATCCAAGCTCAATCCTTCCGTGAACGTATCCTGCCCGGAGGTGGTCCGTGTGGGCCTTGAAGAGTGTCCGACTTCCTAGGAGCTTGATCCCGAGATGGTTTCGCCGATGAGATGGATGTCCCCGATTGGAACAATGAAGCAGTGGCTGGGGTTCGACTTCGCCGGGATCTAGAACTTGTCTGGGGGACGATCAGAACGTTGCTGGAGAAGAGAACACGCCCAATGGCCATAGTGTCGTGGTATTGCCGATGAGTACGCCATGGAGGGGTCCTCATAGAGCGTATTTAGAGAGGTGGGGTAATTAAGGCGGTGATTTGGCAGGTACGAGGTAACACAGCTTACCTAGGTTCAGATTTCACGACGATGGCGGAATGCTACTCCTGCTATAAATCACTATAATGACAATACGCCGATTTACAGAGATCGGTTCGCTATGCGAGGTTGTGGTTGTTCTAAGAACTTGTGCCCTAAAGGCTCCCACATGCCCATCTTATAAAGGGTCACCTAGGGTTACTGGGAATGATTCTTGTCGGGCAGTTTACAGAGTCCTACACTAATGCTAACTAGTCTTCGTGTCTTGCACTCCAACGCTCTAGGTTGGTCAGTAACTGCAACATAGCCTTCCTTTATCTGGCTTGGGCCTCCCTTCTGGATCCATCTAACTTGGCCGCCCAACAGGCCATAGGCCTTGCTAGCAACTATGACCCACCTGGGTTAGCCGGATAAGAGACATGCAATGGTGATACCCATTTAGCATATCCCCAACAACGCTGAAGTGAAGAGTGGCTAGAAATACACCATGCTGCGTTTTAGGTCAGCCTCGTGGACAGCTGAAGCGCCGGCTATAGGTGTGGTCACTAGAGCGATGCATGCGATTTACCACGAAGACGAATCAAAGCACAACGGAGATAACGAGAAAATAACCTAGATAATGCATTGTGTAGAGAAAATATGTGGATACGCGATTTATAATAACGCACCAGGCAAGAGTTTCCTTAGACACGACGACTCCCTAACGGATCCTATAATACGATATGGCAGCGAAAATCCGCATACATCTACACCCTATAATGCCAGCTCAACCTGCGGACCTCTACGGTCTACTTCGCGAGGTCTGCTCTCCGCCCGCGAGAACTCGCGTCGTCTATGACCTATGCTGAAAGACAACATGGGTTTATATAGCCATGTCGGCTCTGGACAACCCCACGTCCGCGAGGAACCACAGCCAGCATCGGCTCACGACGCCACATCGGCTTTCGGTGGGTCCCATGACCGAGAGAAACCGCGGCCAGCATGGGCCCATGGTGCCATGTCGGCTATCTACGGGCCCCATGTCTGAGAGAAACCGCGGCCGTCATGGGCTCATGGCGCCACGCCGGCTATAAGCAGGCCTTTCCACCTGGAGGATGTGAACCGTTGTCACACCATGGCGCGCGTGGTCCATCATCCGACGACGCGGGTACGATGGAGAGGGCGACAAACGTCCGCAGAAGGGAATCTACCGCCCTGGCCCGCAGCGGGGCCGCCTCTCGGAAGAGCAGCGCTCCATTGCGATGGAGAGGCATGTCTTTTTGATCGTCCATCCCACAACCGAAAAGAATCGGGACAACATGGATAGCAGATTGGACCGAAACATTCTAACGCTAATATTTACTCTGATTAGCAAACTGGTGATCGAATTGGTGTCTACTATATTTGAATTGTCTATTTTTTAGAGTAACATGTTTGAAGTTTGAATTGAGTTATTTTGTGCTATCCAATAAAAATACTACTACCTAGAATGCATTAATATTTCACTATGCATGTCATCATAATCTGAAAAGTGCATGTCCTATAAATAAGTTATTTAAATATTCGGTATGGTGAATACATTGTCGGTTTGTTCCATATTTGCGCAGCAAGTACTAGATCCTAATAATTCTTGTGCAGAAAGACTAAAAGGCTTCTATCTTGAATTCCATGAAAAACCTATCAAAATTCGAGACTGGTGGTATCTCGGAGGTTCTCAATGGTGCTCTCTAGACCAAATTTTATATTTTCAAAGGAATCATCGATGACGAGATCAGTGAGACTTCGAAATATATGTATGAAGTGACCGGTGTCGGATGCATTAAGTACACATCAATTTTCTATGATGTCAACTGCCTTTTGTGCCATATGGACAATGTCGTACAGTTGCCAGAGAGATTGCTGAAGATTTGTTAACATATTTTTCACACATGGAGAAGACTGAGTTTTTTAACAAAAATAAAGAGTTCGGACAAATTCATCAACAAAGAACTCATCGAGAAAACCGGGCTTCTCTGCTGTAGCAACGCCACACCTCTTAACCCTTGTTTCATGTGAGCTAGGCTGTCTTGACTGCAAACCTGGATGTATTCTTGTTGCTTAGTATATTATTATATAACTAAGTTGTTCATGAATCAAAGATTTTCTACTTCAAAAAAAATGAAAAGATTTTCTTGTTCAAAGCGTACAAAATACATCACTATCCTGTGCTCGGGATATTTATGGTCAATCGACTTAGAAATTATTTATTTATTATAAATTTCAACAATCTACAATGTATATTCCATAGGACCAGTACTCACTAATGTTGTGAGAGAAACTAATGTTCTTTCGGTCTATCTAAGGTTTCATATATGTTATTTCAAGATTAAATATTAACATACAGATTTGTATTACCAATCCATCTTGTGCACAACGATCTGATGTCAGAATTTCTCAGGTATTACAACCAATGGTCTATCTCGTAAGTATTCTTTCTTTTATCATGCAACTAGTTTCTATTAACGTTTTTGTAGTTCTTCCGTACTCGGATATATCATGATGGGTATTATCTATTACAAGCTAGGTTTTGTCTTAATTATCTCTAGAATGATCTCATTTTGTTTTGAAGAACAGTACCACTAAGTGGCATATGAGGAAAGATGATCTTTTGCAGAGATATTTTTATTTAGAGCTTTGATCTTGATGAGTTGAAAACTTCTAAAAATGCGATAATCACACATCCTCTCCCTCGATGAGACAAATACTACATGAATACATGAGAGCCGATTTCATGCGTGGCATGCGGCAGAGCCAGATCGGCTCATGCGGATACCGTATGTGACAGTCGTTCTCCCGCACTTTGGGGACCCACCGCACGAT
This sequence comes from Avena eriantha, assembly GCA_910589775.1. Lineage (NCBI taxonomy): Eukaryota > Viridiplantae > Streptophyta > Magnoliopsida > Poales > Poaceae > Avena > Avena eriantha. The sequence continues at coordinate 422,807,763 of OU342746.1, forward strand.
CTTGCCACGAGGCCCCATAGCCAGTGAGGACTTCCGCTGCCCCCACTCGTATGGTGCAGAGCTCTCCTGCGCCCAAAACACCTTTCACCCAGACCGCTCTCACCACATCCATTGACGCATGGACAGGACAATGGCGCAGGCGAGAGCAACACAACGGGGGAGGGGGTGGGTGGGGGGGGGGGGGTTCTCGCTGCTAGCTCCAAGGTGGTCCCATCTCTCTGGAGAATGGAGCTTGATTGTGATGTTGACATGTGTTGTCCCTGGTCTCCATCCGACAGGTAGAAAGAATCAGGGAGACATGGATAGCACAATAAGCCAAAACATGTGGTAGTTCTTATTTACTCTGATGTTATGTAGAAGGTCGAGACCAAGATGCAAGGAGCTTCCACAAGGATTTAATGTGAGTCCATTTTATCTGTTTCCACATATCACACAAAACCAGTACCTTTGGCATTGTGCCGAAGAGATTCTAAATCACCCCTGATTTGTTTATCGGTCATAAGATATGTTCTCGGAGCATGGACAACAACTCCTTTCTTGAACCCAATTTTGTCTCTCCTTGATTCATGATCAGGACCAAGGAACGGCCAATGTTTGTCAAAGAAGGAATACTTGCCGCCCTTCTTTAGCCAAAAGAAATCCACTTCACATGCGTACACCATCCAAAACACAAAGCATGTGCTAGTAGGACGGGGAAAGATGTGTGGTGCCAAACATACATGTCGAAGTACTTCTTTGTTACTGTGTCATATGTTCGCACCCCAACGTTCTAGATGGAACAAGTCATCCATCAGTGGTTCCCTGTTGACACTCATATTCTTCCCCGGATATTTCGTCCCTAGAATTATTAGTGACACGAACATTGCTTACCACCGCATGGAGACTCCAAGAGGAGATTCATGGGAATAACAAACAAGGGAAAAGAGTTGTATGCGGCATCCTTGACATACCATATGAATTAAACCCATTGGTCGATATCCCAATTTCTATTCTCGTAGGTTGCCCGCTTTCTTCAGATGTTTTTTCACGAAGTTTTGCCATGCTTCACAATCCAACGGATGTATCATATTCTTTGGATGGTAACTTTCTCCTAGGGTGGCCTGTTTTATACATTGGGCAGATTCTTCGGTCGTACAAAGCCATTGGATCCTCGGTATGAATGAAAGATATCAGATGATCTTTTGGGAAACTACAGTGTGCCTGTTTTGACCATCACCGGCGTTGACCTTGAAATACCTAGATGATTTGCATTTCATACAGTACTTTCCGTCCACATCTTTTTTCCTATATAACATTCATCCTTTTGTACAAGTGTGTATGTGCTCCCATGGCATCTTAAGTGACTTGAGGATTTTGTTTGACTAGTACATGTTCTTCAGCAGTATCTACCCTTGCGGGAGAAGGCTCGGAATGAAGGTCAAATGATCATCGAATCCATCTCTTGAAAAGTTATTGTCGCTCTTGAAGGCCATTAGGCGTACGATATACGTTAGAAGAAACTCATCAAAGAACTGATGTCTGTAGGCAGTTATGTGCGGATAAGGACGCCACGTGTTCCACCAGTTTTCCGAATGCATTCTTATTTCTTTGCTAAATTAGAATATAGATGATCCATGGTATTAAAAGAAATTATATGAACCCAATTGCTAAAAAACATCCGGATGCTGTACAACAAGTCACAACACTCGATTCTGGTCCGTCCGATCCGAACACGCGCGCGATTTTTTATGCGAGCGAAGACACGCACCGACGACACGGGACTGACCCAGAGAAGCAAACGCCCGCGACCGACCAAGAGAAGCAAAACGCCCGCGCGGAGGTGTACCGTTGCGTCGCCCTCGCAGCAACGCCTCGTCCCCATTTTGGCGACGGAGGAGACGAGGTCATCGGCGGAGCGGGCTCGAGGCGGCCCCCATCTCCGTGGGGGCTCAGGCGCGGATCTACCGCAGTGGGGCTTTAGGCGCGGATCTACCACAGCAGCTCGCGTGGCGTGAGGGGTTGCGGGGGGTGGCAGAGCTCGTCGGGACTCGTCGTGGCGGAGCGGAGAGGGGCGAGTCAAGGGAACGGAAGTGGCAGATCGGGACCCATCGTGCTCATCGACGAGGTCGACTTGCGCAGATCGGGGGAGTGAAATGATCCGCGATCGTGCGGGAGGAGGTCGTCAGCTCACCGGCGGATTTTTGTGAATCGAGGTCGGCTCCCCCCACATCAGCGACAAATCGAGCAATCTTAGGTAAGTTTCGCATGGTTAAATCATACACAAACCCCATTTACGGCAGGATTTTGTTCCATCCGCCCTAAATCCACGCAGATCTATCTCAGCAACACGCGCGCCCCTAGATGGGTGATGGGGGATAACTAGGATGAGGCATCCACTAGATTTTCGCCACGCCAAAATGAAGGATGCATAACTATTTTTCTCCTCCACACATGCCAATATATATGGTTACATTAGCTTTTGTAGATTCGTTTTTAGAATGCCTTTCGACACTAGGATGATGAGCTAACTGCAAGGGAAGTGGGGAGGGGGTTGGTTTTTAGGATGTTAACATGCTCTTTGGACACTAGGTTTCCTCGGCCTAAAGTAAGTCTGGACACAGAACTCGTTTGCTAAGTTTTTTGCAAGATAGCTAAGGTAACTTGCAGCACTATCATGCTAAACTTGCGGCACCATCATGTTTAAATTGAGTAACCAGCATGCCTAACTGAATGGGAGGGGGGGAGGGGGTGTACTCATGATGTTAACATGCTCTTTTTGACACTAGGTTTACTTGGCCTAAAGCAGGTCTGGACACATAACTAGTTTGTTAAGTTTTTGTAAGCTAGCTAAGGTAACTCGCGGCACTATCATGCTAAACTTGCGGCACCATCTTGCTTAACTTGAGTCACCAGCATGCCTAACTGCAGGGAAGGGGGGTGTACTTAGGATGTTAACATGCTCTTTTTGACACTAGGTTTCTTTGGCCTAAAGTAGGTTTGGACACAGAACTAGATTGCTAAGTTTTTGTAAGCTAGCTAAGGTAGCTCGTGGCACTATCAATGCTAAACTTGCGGCACTATCATGCTTAACTTGAGTCACCAGCATGCCTAACTGTAGGGAAGGGGGGAGGGGTGTACTTTAGGATGTTAACATGCTCTTTTGACACTAGGTTTCTTTGGCCTAAAGTAGGTCTGGATACAGAACTAGATTTGTTAAGTTTTTGTAAGCTGTCTAAGTTAACTCGCGACACTAGTATGCTAACTTTGAGTCATCAGCATGCCTAACATTCGCTTTTTTGTACACTAGTTTTCTTGCCTAAAATAGGTCTGGATACAGTACTAGATCGTTAAGTTTTAGTAAGCCAGTTAAGCTAACTCGCGACACTAGTATGCCTAACTTGCACCAACTAGCATGCTAACTTTGCCTAATCAGCATGCATAAACTTGGTTTTCCCACAAAACAGGGGGAGAGTGTTTGGTGTCTAACTAACATGGCATTTTTTGTGACTTTATTGTAACTAAAGAAGGATATCTTGGGATTTTTTTGATGGATGGGGAAATGATGGACTAGAATACCAAACGGTCCCGCCTGCGTTTACCAGAAACTGACCCAGCAGTAGGGAACCGGCCAGCTCCACAAACCTGGCAGCAGGTAAAACACCAGTCAACTTTTTGCGAACTATTTCTTTTTTCCGCTCTGTCTTTCTATGCGTTTTTCTAAAACCTTTTTCTTGTTCATTTTTTGGAATCCGATGAATTTGGTACCAGGGCATGGTTGGAAACTTAGTGAACCCATCTTCCTCAACAAACCCCACTGCAATGGTGAATACAACATCCGCAGAAAACGCGCCTCAAGCACCAAGAGCTGGTCGCACGAAGGGAAATGTGGTATGTCTTCTATAGATAGTAGATTCCGTTCTATTAAAAAAGCACGTTTTTTTTTAAACTGACCACACGTTTATTTTTTGGGTTTTACAGATAGGAAGGAATCGAGCTTCCCCTGCGAAGCTGTTTAAATTGAACCAACTTCTAGTGCATGATCTGAAAGATCTAATATAAGACTGGGGGTGGGGAGGCATGCTAAAGGTGCAACCAAAAGAGTTGCCTGTAGAGCTAAGTATGTGGGTGCTATCTTGCTTTGACCCAATACAAAGCGAGCTCGCTATTCCAGGGAGGGGAAGCATCCCGGTAAATGGAGACTGCTACACAAAAGTCTTCGGGATCAAGAATGAGAGGATCCCTATTTGTTACGAGATGGAAACAGAGGCAATCGAGTTCATGAATAGAGAATACAACATAGAGAGTGGATCGGCACCGGAGTGGGCGGACTGGTGCAATATGATAAAATACATGGACGGGGCTGCAGACATGAAGTTCCTACAAGCATACCTCGCTGGCGTAATCAGTTGCTTCGTAAGCCCGACAATAGCATTGACCATTAGCCTCAGGTGTTACCTGTCATTACACGACCTCAATCGGTTCCGCTGGACCAACTTCGCCCAATTTGCAATTGATCAGATAATCACAGAAGTCAAGAAAATGGGTGTGAAGAAAAAGTCTGTCTGTTGCTGCCTTCATCATCTTGTGGTAAACTGCCTTTCACCAAATACAAATTCTGTTCAACTATCACTTCTTTTTATGTGTTTTTCACTTACCTCATTTTTTCTGCGTTTTTCTTTTTTCTTTTTTTCGTAAACGCGGATTCTCTACCTTGATTCCTTGGAGGTTGACGAGTTCGTGGAATCTGAAGAAAACTGCCCAATTTGTGCTAGAGCATGGAACGAAAAACTTATACAGGCTGTCATGCGCAAGGACGCCAAGGGAAACGGGGAGTTTGGGAAGTTGAAGGTAAACCATCGTGGCTGTTTTTTTCTAACAATCAACCAAGTTTGTTTTCTGATTTCTAAGAAATGGTTTTAAGTCCGATACATATTTTTCTTGATCAAGTTGGTTTTTCTGATACATAGTTCAACTAAGTTGGTTTTACATCATGGTAAAGTTGTTTCTTGGTTGGACTAATTTGCTTTTACATCATAGCTAAGTTGCGTTCAAAACCATGGTTACATTGGTTCCAAAAATGCGGTGACCCAGCATACCACTGCATGATGTAGTACATTATAGTCGTTGACATAACACCAATGAAACACCGTTTACTAGTATTACATCCCTCAGAGTGGTACAATAGAAACACAACAGGTCGAAGACATGACTATAGATTACAACTCGACTCTTTATAAAAGATCCAGAGAACACTCTAGGTTAAAGAGATAGAAAGAGCTTCTTACAAAGAAGAATCAGAAATAATAACTCAGAACTATCTAGTAACTAAGACTAGTATCTAAACTATTTGGCTTGCCATTTCTGCTATTTCAATGCTCTATAGAAGTAGGTTTCATGGCTAGAGAATCTACTCCTATATACTTAAGAAATTTGTCTTCACTTTGGTTATTGTATATGTTGACTTTATTGAAGAACTTGAGCTACCGATGATGGTTTCTTGAACAGAAATTGTTGTTGACATCGCCTTCAACGGTTTAAAACCTGGCAAGGGTTAAGAAGGTACGATTGAGTACGAGCGTACTCAGTAAGTTCACTAAAAAGGAGCGTATGATGCACTATCTCTATAGCCACAGACCAAAGGTCGTAGGCAATGCAGGTTTTCGTAAACATTTCTTCAAAGGTTACTTTTATTCTGAAAACTTTGTCCGATAGCCTTCACAGGTTGACCAGAACCTTCGTAGGGTTCCTTTCCCACCGCGTTCGTAGCCCCTTCCCGGAACAGGGAGTAACATGTCACAGTTCTTACACTCTGCAGAGGTGCGTTGCTTTACCCATGAGAGACCTTAGCTTTGTTGCACATCCGAGTTGCATTCTCGTCCACACTTCCTTGGTGTGGGTCCTAGTCTAAGATCCAAGCCAATCACTGCCCCCTTCGTGACCCCGCATGTCCCCTTGATGTACGCCATGCCCACATCTTGAATTACAGCAATGGTTAGTACAGACCGTCAGATGCTAGAACGATCATGGGACGTTGAGGGCTCCCACACATATGCTGCATATCCTCTACGAATTACTAATTAATGCATGCTACAAGGATAACAGCGACGACCTGGCCATCCGGATGCATGCAAGAGGAAGAAGATACAGCTGACTTCTCCGTCCCATTCCAAATCTCATGGTTAACGCGTAATATACGGCCCTAGAATCACTGGCAATATTGGTTGTTAAGTCCTAGATATTATGTTCCTTTACCACTAGAACTATATCAATAGATTATTACCATTTGGTAAATAATCCATAATCAGATTATTATGAAAATAGTGTTTTCTGGCCTTTTTGAAATGCAGGTGATGACAACATTTGAGTTACAAGAATTTGATAGAAAATAACCAAAGGACATGAGCAAGTTGTGAACTTGCTTTTTGTGATTGCAAGATTATGCACTAACGGTCTTCAAGACATTAGAAGATCCAAATTCTGAAAGTAGCATCATTGTTCTGGTAAGGACAAATGTTTAAAGAAGCAACATGCAATTATGCATAAGTAATGTAATGCAGTTTGATAAACGACAACTCCTGGACTAATCGTATTTGATCTAGGGTTCGTAAACTAGGAATGGTTCTTTAGAATGTGGTTCACCTTTATATTAGATTCACACTTGTGCTTCTTATTAAGGCTTGTGAGAGTGTGTGAAACAGTATGTAAATACAACAAGTAACATACAATATTAAAGCACTCAAATGGGTCATGATATCTAAAAGATTTCTTAAACAAGATTATTAATCACTTAGAGCTTTCAAGAAGTGTTTAAGGATTACTTTTAATGTTTCTTAAAGGAATAACTTTCAAGGAAAAGGTTACTTTTACAAAGTAAAGGTATTTAAATTTTAACATGCAAAGTATAGAAGTGAAGTATAATAATATTCTAAGATTGAGGTGAATTGCTATCTGGTAATTATGACAGAAATTATTATGTTAAGTTGTTAAGAGTTAAAGGACTTGTTATAAGATTGTTTTTTGAAGTGGCAAAACGTATAACTTTTGAAGAAAAGATTTCTTTTTCAAAGTTTAAACAATCTTTGTGGTTAATCGAATGTGATCGATGCTAATTCAATAAGCTTGGACTTGAGATTCCTTATGAATTAATTTGGAATAGACAAAATTTAACTATAAAAACATAATATAATTTGGTCCTTATTCTTATAACTTTGGTTGAGCAAAATTAACTTTAAAAGGAACATAAATAGACTTAGGGTTCTGATGTATCTAGATTATTATTGAATTCAAGGGTTAATACAAAGATGGTTAAGAGTGTGAATTCATTCACTTTCAATTTAAGTGTATGATAAGTTCAAAGGTGATTTGATATAATGGAAATGCTTTGACTTATTAATGAAAGCAAATTTAAATGATCACATTGAAGTGTTAAGGTTTAAAACCATGTTAAGCATGATTAAGAAATGGATATCATTCACTTTTATTATAAGTGAATGATGTTTAAAATTTACTTAAAATTGTTGGCTTATCTTGGAGTTATGGTTTTAAGGAGTTTTCTAAATGTTAATAGTTTTACTTTGAAGTATTAGTATAGATTTAAGTTATGGTTTTGGAAGTAGTATTTAAATGTAGAAGATTTAGGGTTTTACATAAAATTGTGATTATTTCTTATTTAAGAATGTTCTTAAAGAATGTACCAACTAAATAATAAATAAGGATTTATTTCTTAATAACCTTAAAATGTGTTGGAATAACATAATTAGTATTTTTCTAGGGAAACATACTTACTTAAGATCTTAGAAGTGAATTTTATTTAATTTTAGGTGTTATCCTTATTTTTACAAAATTCCACAAACGATTATATATCTTCAAATATTTGCTTCAAGATTTATTTGAAAACAAATTAAGTTAGTATTTTTACAAAATAGTAGACTCATTTTATATGTAAAAATGATTTTTATTCAATTTTAAGTCTTTGTTTTATTTTCTAAAATTTCTTTTAGGTCTTAATGGTATTAATATTTATTTACATTTTATTTAACTCAAGCAAGTCATGTTATATATTTCCTAGGTATATATTATTTTTGTGATCATTTTAATATATTATAACTATTTTTAAGATTTTTCTATATTTTTCTAAAGTTGAAATTAGTTTAGGGGTAATATGGTCATTATTTATTTTATTTCTTTTTATGTTAAATTCTAAAAAAAATTGGAACTGGGCCAAGCTCACCGACTGGCCCATCTAGGCCCAATTTGGCCCAACTAGGCTCGGCCTCAATCCCCAACCCGGCCCAGACCTCCCGTCCACTCTCTCTCTCTCTCACATCTCACGCTCTCATTTTTTCCCTTCTGGTTACTGGCGACGCCGCCATCATCGCATGCCCGATTCCGGCGAGGCAGGCCATTGCAATCGCCGCCAATGGTCGCTGGAGCTTCGCCCCCTCTAGCTTGACCTGAACCTCTAAGTTGATTTGGAAATAGGTCTTGCACTAGGCAACATCCATCCCTCTCTAGTGCTAGGGTTTTGATGCTTGCGGCGTTGCCGTGACACCGATGGTGTGCTGCTCTTCTTACTGGGCTTCGCGTTGTAGCGGTGTGGCTCGGCGCGAGCTGAGCATCGTGATGCTCCTCGTGCCACCATGCCACAACACTCTATTTTGCCGCTGCCATCGATACTTCTTCTGCTTCCTCTCCGGCAAGATGTGACTCGCCAAAGGTAGGTACCACTTCTGGCTATTCCCCCTCTTTATACTCCTCCTTTATCTATTACTAACTCTAGCCTCACATATCTCACCTTACTCAGGATCTTTCCATTCTTTGATTTATATGAGTCTCTTAGGAAAATGTTCCTGTAAGATACTAAGCAAATATTGCTCAATGGTTCTATCTATAGTGCTGCTAATCACATACCTATGATCATTCTTTTGTGTGGTTTGACTTGGTTTAGTATTACTGTGCTTCCTACGGTTCAGACGATTCATATGCTATTTAGCTACTATTACTATGAATACCCACAATTCAAATGTTGGTTTTGAATTTAAACACAGTCAGACTAGTCTCTGACTTGGTGTTGATGGTTTTGGTTTGTGCTTCACTGAATCATGTACACAATGTTACCTGCTACTTAATACAGTATACATGATAGTGTACTTAATGGCACTTTACTTAGCATGATTTGCCATGTGAGTGGCTTGGATAATAATTATCCAATTTTTGAATGTCCAAGTATAACCCTGTTTCGGAAAAACTAGCTCTAGTTAGTGATATAGAGTCCAAGGTCTTGTCTTGGGCAAGAATAGGTGCTGCTAATGATTTCTTCTTCTTTGGTCATGTTAATATGATGATACTCTGATCAATCATGATACAAAACACTTATTGAGTAGTTTTGTTCTAAAGGTAAATGATTCCCACTTTCCTGTCTTAGGAAGATGATTTGTATTCCAACTTGGAATTGGTGGTAGCCATGGTTTTGAATAAGCTGATGATGATCAGATTATGCACAGGCATGATCTTGGACAGATATAAATTGGAATATGCAAAGTAGATTCTCTTTATCTACTTAGTGGCTTGACATAGAGAGAAATGATTGAGTTCCTATTGATACGTCCATTTCGCATCACTATTCTATGTCTTAATTCACTATTATTCATTGATATATTTCGTATTGAGAGGTGTTACTTATGTTATTTCATCTGTTTTTGCATGGTTAATGACTTTTGGAAAATGGCCGCTGCAGTTAGGATTCTGATGGAAAAGGTGCTATTTGGAGGCAAAATTTGCGAAGATCAGAAAATCCGGGAAAATATACGGAAAAATCTATTTTTCCAGAAGACTCAGGATGCCAGAAGATGGAGTGGAGGTGGGCCACAGGGGGCCCACACCACCCCATGGCGCGGGCAGGCCTAGGCCGCGCCTAGGATTGGTGTGGCCGCCCTAGCCTACTCCAGCCTCTCCCCTCTGGCGTATATCATCCCCACGAAACCCTAAGACTTGGGGAGCGACCACAGAAATATTTCGCCGCCTCTGCGAGGCAAAAAACACCGAGAGAGAAAGATCTCTCCGGCAGACAAATTTCTGCCGGGGGAATTCCTTCCCGGAGAGGGGAGATCGTCGCCACCAACACCACCGTCAAGCTGGACTTCATCGGGATCATCATCATCATCACCACCACCATCATCACCATCAGCACCCTCATCACCATCTCCATATTGCTGTAACAATTGTGTTGAATCTTGCATAGTTCATAGGGGAAACTTTCCCGGTGTTGATTCCTCTTTGTAGTTGATGCTATTGAGTGAACCATTGAATTATTGTTTATGTTCAGATTGTTATACATCATTATTCCATCTCTAATCATGATCCATATGATGTCTTGTGAGTAGTTCGTTTTGTTCTTGAGGACATGGGAGAAGTCATGTTGTTAGTAGTGGAATTGTGTTGACAAAGATTCAATAGTTTGATATTTAAGTTGTGGTGTACTTCTTCTAGTGGTGTCATGTGAACGTCGACTACATGACACTTCACCTATATGGGCCTAGGGGAATGCATTGTGTATTTGGCTACTAATCGTAGGGGTTGTCGTAGTGACAGAAACCTGAACCCCTGTTAGGAAACCATTGCACAAGGGACGTAAGGGTCTTAGAGTTTAAAGTTGTGGTTAGGTTTCTACCTTACTTACTTTCTTGTACTTACGGATGTTTGCAAGGGGTATAATCACAAGTATGTATTAGTCCTAGGAAGGTCGGTACATTAGCACAGGTTCACCCACACAACACTTAGCAAGTTAAAGAAGATTAATCAACTATATGAAGCGAAAGCACTTGACAGTCTTCCCATGTGTCATCAAGAATGTTTGGTCATCTTAAATAATACAATCGGCTTGTCCTTTGCTGCATAAAGGATTGAGCCACTTGTTGCATTTATTCCTACTATCTTTTATTTACTCGTACTTTATTTACTTGCATTATCAAAAACCCCTAAAAATCCGTTTGCTAAGTATTTGCAGAGAATTTCTGATCCATACCACTAGCCAGCACCTTCTGCTCCTCGTTGGGTTCGACACTCTTACTTATCGAAAATACTACGATACACCCCCCTATACTTGTGGGTCATCACCTATTAATCTGGACATAGAACTAATATTCATATTTGATTCCTGGATTATTTTCTAGGAAAATGATAGAATTTGTTATGTTTGAATAACTTGAGAGCTAGCTAATATAGAAGAATTATTTTGGTGACTTCAGCTATTTTTGGGCTGCTACTGTGGTGCCTCCAACCTTGGAGAGTGCACAATGGTAGCCCAGGTAGGATGACTTGCTGCTGGGAACAACTACAATGGTGTAATTGATGTTGGTGTCAACAAGAGAGAAACTTAGATTATGATGCAAAAGGCTGGAGCTAGCTTGGTGGGTGAAATACAAATCCTTTTACTTGGATTTATCTTAGCTCTAGGATGATACTGGAGTAGCACTACTACCTAGTCTGAGAGCTCTCTCTCTCCCAACCTCATGTTCTAAACAAAATAATAAGAACAGATACTACTGATCATCAACCTATTGTATAAAGTAGACAAACCTCTATTTATCGATGCAATGGATGATATGATGGTGAGTTGGTCTTTGCAGATAGATATATTGGAATACAAGAATTCTTGATCTATTGGCTAACTGGTGTAGTAAATACACCAGTGGATTCTTGATCAGATACATCTTGCACTCCCCTTCATAGCTACCTCTCCTATTCTTTGCCGATCTGCTCCCTCTATATTCTTGTGCTCCTGATACAGCCGTGGCCTAGCCTTCTTTTCCTGAAGCTGCTGTCTGACCTTTACTTTCCCCTTGTTCTAGCTCTTGGATGGCTCTAGGGAGCAACCAGAGACTGAATATATGGTGGATTTGATCTGTATGATCATTTGGGTGCTAAACAGGGTAGTTCCTGGTGGTGTGCTAAGAACAGTGTGTTCTTGAGGTGGTACTGTGGCTAAGCACTACTATTGAGAAGTTGAAGTGTGCATCTGCAGATGTGTACTATTAGCTGTGATGCCGCTGGCTCTCTTGTGCATTTCCTAGTTTGGCTGTGGTGTTGACAACACACCACTACATGCTGCTGCCTGAGCTGCTAGTGTGCATACCTCTCCTGGGTGGATCAGATCAAGTAAAAACTTGATATTTCCTAGTGGTTTTGTACTTCTTATCTGTTTACTATTTTAAACTAAGGTGAAACTTGCCCCTGGCTTATGATGCTAAGCCTGAACCAATTTTTGATGATAAGAACAGATTTACACATTGGTGAAACTTGCTCCTTCAATTTTAAGCTCAATGATGAGACAAACAGTGCATTACACTGTAATTCTGAGAGAAGTCAAAACTAACCGCTTCACACCTTACTTTTCTTTCTGTTTGTTTGCAGGTATAAGATCAGAAATATAAAGAAAAGATTTAGAAAATGGAGAAAGTGAAGATGAATTTAGTTTTAGGTTTTACTTTATTCTTTTGTAATTTGCTTTTTTATTTGTAAAATACAATGTAATATGTATTTTCTCGTAATAAAGAATTCTTTTAGTTATTTCATTTATGTAACTCCATTTCTATCTATTTGTTTCCTATAATTTACTTTCATTCTTTTATTGTAAAAGAACAATAATACTATATGTTTATTTGTAATAATAAAGATTATTATTGTAATTATTTCATTTCAAATTCTCTTTTTTAGATTCAATTGTATCAATTGAATAATCGAATTTGAATTGTCTTCCCCTCGAACACCAAAGATACAAGAGAGGTTATGCCGAAATCTATCGCACTTGCTCGGATGCTTTCATCAGAATAAGAGAGATCTCGATCAACCTATAGCTTCTTTAGTTTCACGCGAAAATTTCCTGGATTTTCTTATGCATGAATGCAATGTACAAACATGTGCCCTGTCTATTTCGAGGTGCTAATCCTAGGATGTTACATACTCTCCCCCTTAAAATAAACTTCGTCCCCGAAGTTCACACTCTATTACATTTTGGAATGAGGAATTGACTTTTGTTTGTCATGACATTTCTCAACTCCATGGTAATGGGAATAATTATAGTATCCCATATCCAAATCCTTTCCTCGAACTCTCATCATACTTGACAATATCCAACTTGTTGTCTCCAATACCCTAAAGTTCCTTTTACTATCATCCCTTAGGGATATGTTCTCATTATAAAATATTTAAACTGGGGTCTCCTTTTTAGTTCCTTTCCCTGATTAGGTATTCTAATCCAACTCCTTTATTTGATCATCGAGTTTCCTTATTATGCAATGTAAGGTCTAGGGAGTCTCACTAAAACAGAGTTTTTAAATACTATTAGACAATAGTTGTGGCCAAAAGACTACATTCTTGCTTTATCATGGTATGGTTTATACTGGTAGTCTTTCTGAAGATTAGTGTTGAATACATTTAGTCCATACTTATCGTAGTTTCTTGTTCTTCTACATATATACCATTAGATGTGCGTTATTCCCTCTTAAGGACCGTTAAGAGTTTTCTTTTTTCCTTTAGAATTAGTCTATTAGGTTTAATCTATCATATCTCCTTCGATCTTTCATCCGAACATACTCTTGAGAGTACTCTTATATAGATGACTTTTTATAACCTTATGAGAATAAGGCTTAATCTCATCATGACTCGGTACTTTTTCTCCAACCTTTAGTTGGCAAATTAGCTAACATCACATCCGTGCTATTGCTTACTCTCCCCTTGGGATTTTCTAATGGTCTCTAAACTTCATGTATAATACCCATTAACTCAATAGTTAGGATATTGGTCTCTGTCCAACTTATACTTTACCTCTGGAAGGTCTCACGAAAGAATCTGCTGTTGGGTCCGCAGCATAGAAAACAAAACATGTCCTACGATGAGAACTACACGCCAAGATCTATCTACTAGATACAAAGCAACAGGTGGACATACATCCATCGGGAACTTACCCTCGAAGACAACGAGTCTTGTTAACAAGTAGGAACTCGTGGTTGATGTAGTCGTACACTTGCCGATCTCAAGATCGTGTGGAAGTCCGAGCGCCGCAAATCAGCAGCGTATCTGTCCTCACACACACGTTCAAGACACCGGACAACCTCCACCTCCTCGCTCCAGCGATGCAGCAGAAGCAGCAACTCCTTCCAGACGAAATGCCACCGGGAACATGTATCTCGCTAATCTGAGACCATGGGGGAATAATTCTAGAGGGGGAGAGAGATCCTTCATGAGGAGGTGTGAGGAAGAAGGAGGAAGAGGGGGGCCTTTTATAAGAGGAGGGGGGGTGCCCCTCCCCATGGCCGGCGCCTCATGGGGGGTGACCCCTCACATCCCCCACTCATGTGGTGGTAACCCCTCCACATTAAAATGCCTCTTCACATTCCCTTTTAATGTCTCCACTTTAAATGCATTAAAATTCTCTAAGTTTAATGCTCTCTCATTTAATAAAACTCTTTTATTAAATTTATTCAGAATTTTGTTAATTACTTTAATTAACAAACATTCACATAAAACCCCTTGCAACATTTCAATACCACATGCAGAACCACTGCAATTTCACCCGAAACAATTCCGGTTTCTATCGAAACAATTCCTGTGCTTTGCAATTCTTTCGTCTGAAACATATGTGCTCCAAAATGGTGTCCGGTAACTCTTAAGTGTGTCACCCTACGGTTCGCGAATAATGCAGACATGATTGAGACTCCTCTCAGATCAATAATCAGAAGCGGGACCTGGAGATCCATACTGACTCCCGCATATTCAACGATGACTTCTGTGATCGTGAGAACCTTTAAAGCTAGTAACTTAATCCCTTCGTCTCATGATATAATACATGTCCGAGATTCGATCATCGGTATCCAAATACCTAGTTTGATCTCGTTACCGACATGCACAGTTTTCTCGTTCCTGTGATATAACATTCTAGTGATCACATCACTTGCTTGCAAGCTATCTTAATGTGATATCACCGAGAGGGCCCAGAGTATATCTATCCGTCATCGGGATTGAAAAATTCCACACTTGATCCAGTAACAAAATGGAACATCGTAGATTTATAACCAATTTGCCCTTGAATAAATTATTCACTTTCTTTTTTAATTTGTTATAGATACAGATTTCATAAATTATGTTATTTCGTTCATAGCACTGAACCCATCTTTATAGTCACCTTGTTACGGTGTGATGTTTGATGTTATCAAGATACTCTTCTGGTGTTAGAAATTAACATGATCTCATGGTCTAAGGATAAAGATTACTTCGTATGATGTTATAGCAATGTAAACATAATGACTTGATCGTAATGCTATACTTCGGATGAATGTTCATCATATCATTTCACAAATGCTATGACCTTGTTATTAAGAACATCCAATGTCTATGATCAGGAAACCTTGATCATCTTGTTAATCAACAAGCTAGTTTATAAGAGAGGCATAACTAGGAACCCTTTTTGTTTATTAATCACACATGTATTGACGTTTCTGATCAATACAATTATAGCATGCAAAATAAACATCTATCATATACGAGGAATACATAATAACAACTTTATTATTGCCTCTCAGGGCATATTTCCTTCAGTCTCCCACTTGCACTAGAGACAATAATCTAGTTCACATAGTTATAAATCTAACACCCATGGAGTTCTGGTGTTGATCATGTTTTGCCCCAGGGAGAACTTTAGTCCATGGATCTGTTACATTTAGGTCCATGTGTACTTTACAAATCTTTATATCTCCATCCTTGACATGCTCGCGGATGGAGTGAAACCGGCGCTTAATATGCTTGGAATTCTTGTGAGACCTTGGTTCCTTGGCGTTTGCTGTGGCTCCATTGTTGTCACAATAGATCACCATTGGGTCCAATGCACTAGGAACCACACCTAGTTTCGTTATGAACTCCTTCATCCAAACTGCTTCTTGAGCCACTTCTAAAGCAGCAACATATTCCTCCTCCGTCGTTGATCTAGCCACCACAGGTTGTTTGGAACTCCTCCAACTAACTGCTGTTCCGTTCAAGAGAAATACGTATCCGGATTGAGACTTAGAGTCATCCGGATCGATGTCAAAGCTAGCATAGACATAACACTTAGCGACTAGCTCTTCTTCACCTCCGTATACAAGAAACATATCCCTAGTTATTCTCAAGTACTTAAGGATATTCTTGACCGCTATCCAGTGTTCCGAACCTGGATCAGATTGGTACCTACTAGTCAAACTAATAGCATGTGCCACATCCGGTCTTGTACATAGCATGGCATACATTATAGAGCCTATGGCCGAGGCATAGGGGATCTTATCCATTATCTCTCTTTCTTCCGCTGTAGCCGCACTTTGAGTCTTGCTCAATGTCTTGCCTTGCAACATAGGTAAGAACCCCTTCTTACTTCCGTCCATATTAAACTTCTTTAATATCTTATCAAGGTATGTACTCTGTGATAGCCCAATTAGGCTCCTTGATCTATCTCTATAGATTTTAATGCCTAATATATATGACGCTTCACCAAGGTCTTTCATCGAAAATTTGCTGTTTAGATAACTTTTAACACTGTTTAAAAGATCTATATCATTTCCAATCAATAATATGTCATCCACATATAATATCAGAAATGCCACATTGCTCCCACTCACTTTCTTGTAAATACAAGCCTCTCCATAAGTTTGGACAAATCCAAACTCTTTGATCACCTCATCAAAAGCGGAGATTCCAACTCCGGGATGCTTGCTTCAGTCCATAGATGGATTGCTGAAGTTTGCATACATTATCAGCATCCTTAGGATCGACAAAACCATTAGGTTGTATCATATAAAACTCTTCTTCAATATTACCATTGAGGAACGCAGTTTTGACATCCATCTGCCATATTTCATAATCGAAATATGCAACAATCGCTAACATAATCCTAACCAACTTTAGCATCGCTACGGGAGAGAATGTCTCATCGTAGTCAACTCCTTGACTTTGCCGAAACCCCTTTGCAACAAGTCGAGCCTTATAGATGGTCACATTACCATCAGCATCAGTTTTTCTTTTGAAAATCCATTTATTCTCAACGGCCTTTCGATCGTGAGGTAAGTCTACAAAGATCCAAACCTGGTTTTCGTACATGGATTCCATCTTAGATTTCATGGCTTCTAGCCATTTGTTGCAATCCGGGCTCATCATCGCTTCTTCATACGTCGCAGGGTCATCCATTTCATCAACCGTGAAATTCACAATAGGATTGCCATACAGTTCAGGAGCTGCAAGTGTCCTACTTGACCTGCGAGGGTCAGTAGTGTCCTCTTTCGGAGTTTCATGATCAATATCATTAGCTCTCTCTTCATTAGGTGAAGTCAACTCCGAAACAATTTCTGGTGCTGCGCTACTCGCCATTTCGTGAAGAGAAGGTTCAGTAACCTCTTCGAGTTCTACCTTCCGACTACTCACACCTTTCGCGAGAAACTCCTTCTCAAGAAAGGATCCATTCTTGGCAACAAAAACCTTTCCCTCGGATCTGTGATAGAAGTATACCCAATCGTTTCCTTAGGGTAGCCTATGAAGACGCATTTTTTCGATTTGGGTTCGAGTTTATCCAGCTGATGTTTCTTCACATAAACATCGCATCCCCAAACTTGAAGAAATGGCAACTTAGGTTTGTTTCCAAAACCATAATTCGTATGGTGTTGTTTCAACGGATTTAGATGGTGCCCGATTTAAAGTGAAAGCATTGATTTCTAGTGCATAACCCCAAAATGACAGTGGCAAGTCAGTCAGAGACATCATAGATCGAACCATATCCAATAAAGTACAATTACGACGTTCTGACACACCATTATGTTGTGGTGTTCCGGCAGGCGTGAGTTGTGAAACTATTCCACACTCTTTCATGTGTGTGCTAAACTCGTAACTTAGATACTCACCTCTACGGCTGGACCGCAGAAATTTGATCTTTCTGTTATGACGATTTTTCACTTCATTTTGAAATTCTTTGACCTTTTCAAAGGTTTCAGACTTGTGTTTCATCAAATAGATATACCCGTATCTACTCAAATCAACCGTGAAAGTAAAAAATAACGATATCCACCTCGCGCCGACACACTCATTGGTCCACACACATCAGTATGTATGATTTCCAATAAATATGTCTCCCGTTCCATTGAACAGGAAAACGGCGTTCTAGTCATCTTTCCCATAAGGCATGGCTCACATGTATCAAATGATTCAAAATCAAGTGATTCCAAAAGTCCATCAGAATGGAGTTTCTTCATGTGTTTAACGCCAATATGACCTAGACGGTAGTGCCACATATACGCAGATATATCATTATCAAGTTTAATCCTTTTAGCATCAACATTATGAATATGCGTAATACTACTATCGAGATCTAATAGAAATAAACCATTCAACACAGGTGCATGACTATAAAAGATATCATTCTTATAAATCGAACAACCATTGTTTTCACATTTAAAGGAATAACCACTTTGCATCAAACACGATCCGGATACAATGTTCATGCTCAGTGCAGGCACCAAATAACAATTATTCGGATTTATAACTAATCCCGATGGCATATGGAGAGGTAGCGTCCCGACGGCGATCACATCAACTCTTGATCCATTGCCGACTTGCATCATGACCTCATCCCTTGCTAATTGTCACTTGTTCCGTAGCCCCTGAACCGAGTTACATATATTCGCAACCAATCCCGTATCAAATACCCAGGTGCTACTGCGAGTACTAGTCAAGTACACATAAATAACATGTATATCACATATACGTATTTTTGCCTTGCCGGCCTTCTTGTCCGCCAAATATTGGGGTAATTGCGCTTCCAATGGCCAGTCCCCTTGCAATAGTAACAATTGGTGTCAGACTTAGGGCCAGCTTGGTGATACATTGCAAATGTATCTATAATTTTTGATGCTCCATGCTTGGTTTTATCCACTTTCTTGTGTTTTGTCCACACTTTGGAGTACTTTTCATATGATTTCTTGGACTAACCAATTAACAAGAGCCACAGTGCTAGTTGCCTGTTTTCTACTGTTTTTAGTTCCAGGAAAGTCAGAAAATGAATATTCTCGGAATTGGACAGGACAAAAGCCAAAGTGCCTATTTTTCCAGAAGACTCATGGAGCCAGAATACGAGACGGAGGAAGGCCAGGGGCTGGCCACACCAGCCCTAGGCGCGGGCAGGGCCTGACCGTGCCAGGCCATGGTGTGGTGGCCCCAGGCACCCCCTCGACCTCTCTCTTCGCCTATAAGAAGCCTTCTGACCTAAAAACTTCGTGGGGTTCGACGTTTTTCCACGAAAAGTTCCGTCGTGCCGTCACCACCAAAGGGGAGATTCGGGGGACAGAAAGTCTCTGTTCCGGCACCCTGCTGGGACGGGGAAGTGCCCCCGGAGCCATCTCCATCGATCCCCACCATCATCTTCATCGACCATCCATGTTTCTTCCGTCTATGAGTGAGTAATCCCCCGCTGTAGGCTCTGGGGATGGTAGGTATTGGATGAGATCGTTAATGTAATGGCATTAGATTGGTAGGGCATAGTGCCTAGTATCTCTATTAGTGCTTTATAACTTTGTTGCAACTTTGTTGTGCTTAATGCTTGTCACTAGGGCCCGAGTGCCATGATTTCAGATCTGAACTTATTATTGATTCATCATGATAGTATTGTTTTGGGTCTTATCTACAAGTTGTATACACACGTCGTTGTCCAGAACCTATGGTCCCGAAGTGACAGAAATCGGGGTAGCCGGAAGGGAAAGGCTTTGATGTGAGGATCACATGTGTTCACGGAGTGTTAATGCTTTGCTCCGGTGCTCTATTAAAAGGAGCACCTTAATTGCCAGTAGTTCCCTAGAGGCCCCGCTGCAAACGGGCTTGCAGGACAAAAGATGTTGTGCAAGTTCTCATTGCGAGCACGTATGACTATATATGGAACACATGCCTAGGATTGTCTAGTACTTGGGTGCTTTATCTTATTTATCTGCAATTGCCCTATGTTCTGATTGCTATGTGAATTGTCTTGTCCATGCAACGCCCGTCCATCCATCCCTATGCCTACCGCACTCGAATCCCACTGTTTACTGCTTTTGTTACTACTGTCTTTGTTTTGCTGCTACTGTTACTTTACTATTCCTACTACAAATTTTTTGCTACTGATAAACTGCTGTGAGCAAGATTGTTTCCAGGTGCAGCTGAATTGACAACTCAGTTGTTAAGGCTTATAGATATTCTTTGGCTCCCCTTGTGTCGAATCAATAAATTGGGTTTCACTTCCCTCGAAAATACTACGATACACCCGCTATACTTGTGGGTCATCTAGACTATTTTATGGCGCCGTTGCTGGGGAGCATAGCTTTATTTATCAAGTTCACTTGGATTCACTTTTGTTCAAGATAAGTTTATTTTCTCCTTGTTTGCTTGTTTCTTTATCAAAAATACAAAAAAATAGTTCCTACTCTAGTTGTTGTTTTCGTTGGTTTGTTATTGTCTTGCTTTATCATGCTTGATGTCAATGGTTGGTTTCTTTGAAACTGAATCTTATTGGCAAGGTGGGTTCACGAAAGATCAAAAGGATTATTATAAGGAACACCGCTTGTCACAAAAAGGGAAACACTTATGGGAACAAATTGATAGATTGTATACCATTGCTAGGAACGTGCGCTCTACTTATAATGTTACTTATTGCTGTGATGAGTCTTGTTGCAGAAAGAGGTATAAACACCTCCCTTTTCAATGTGAGTATAGTGATAATGATACCATATCTTCCTATGCTAAAGGAATTTATGACTTTGTTGATGCAGAACAAATTGAAGAATTTATTGCTTGGAAGGGTGCTTTTGAACTTGCTAGTTTGCTTGAAAATATTGATGATTCACCTTACAAATATGAGGTGTATGGTATACTTAAATTTTGCTTTGATAATTACAAGGATGAAAATGGCTATATTCTTGAGTATTTTAATAGATGCTTTCCACAAATGGAAGAGACTAATGCCTTGCAAGATCCTATGGAAGAAGAAATTGATGAACCTGAAATCCCATTAGATGAAAAAGAGGAGGAGAGTGATGAACAAAAGGAGGAAGAATGGATTAGCTACCCATGCCTACCTTCTAATGAGAGTAACTCTTTATCCCTTACATTATTTGTGTGTCCCCCTTGCTTACTAAAGGAGAATGAATGTTATGTTCCCGAGGTTTCTCTTAAAACTGTTTATAATAAAGATCTAGTGCTTGTAGATCATGAAGAGCATGCTTTATGTGATAGTTATATTGTTGAGTTTCTGCATGAGGCTATTGAAAATTATTATGAGAGAGTAAAATATGGTTGTGGAAGTTTTCATGGTATTGAAACACCTCTCTATGTGCTGAAAGTTTTGAAGTTCCTCTTGTTTTATCTTCCTATGCCTGTCACTTTGTTCTTTGCAAATTTATTTGCCTACACGATTCCTATGCATAGGAAGATGGTTAGACTTAAATGTGTTTAGGATTTGCTCCTTGATGCTCTCTTTTAATTCAACTCATATTTCTTATGAGAGCATCCTCTCAAACTTTTATGCCTGAAGATGATAATATGTCTATTATTCTTGGGAGACCTTTTCTTAAATACTGCAGGAGCTATTATTAATTGTAATCAAGGGAAGGTGACCTTCAATGAACACATTGTCTATTTCCTCAATAATATTGAAAGGACTTATGGTTTGAATTCAATTAAACATGTTGAGGGCATTCAAGTTGGAGAAATATATTGTCCCATAAAAAAATTGAAACTATTATGATTGGGACCATGACTATCAAGGTTGAGGTAACATAATCATTAGTGGGATACAAAGTTTTGTCTCATATGGAATTGTTTTGGTAACAATACCTGATCAACCTTGTTAACAAAAGGATTTCATTGAACAAAACAATGTTTTCACCATGATTAACTCCGCTTACTTCTATTCTATCCATTTTAGTTTTTGCTTCTTATGCCTAACTTAAAGGCGTTAAAGAAAATTACTTGTTGGGAGATAACCCAAGAGTTTTAGATGAGTCTTGGAAGTTATTACCTCTGTAATAACCGCTCCTTATCCTTTTTATTTGCTTTTGTGCCAAGAGTAACCTCTAATGAGAGAGAAGTAATGATTGGGAAAGTTGCTGTCCTGAAACAGATTTTTGTGCTTCACCGTAAAAATTCCTGAGAGAGCTCTGTAAGTCGGATTGAGTTGTAATTTATTGTGCTTCTTAGCCAGGTTGTTATCTAACCTTTATTAGTTCAACACTTTTTGATTTGAGAAACAGAAGGTCTTCGAAAAAATTCGTCTTTACCTGCTGGTCTGTTTTGACAGATTTCTGCCATTCTCTGCATTTGCTTCTTGTTGGTTCCTTTTTGAGTTCTTTTGGGGTATTGAGCTTTTTGAGGGAAGTGCTACAGTAGCTAGTGTTCTAACGGGAGTTTATTTGGTGTTATAACTGAATCTTAAGACTTATTTATCTTAAGTACACTAATGTTGCTAATAAAGATTGTGTGAAGTTTTGTATGAAGGAAAAATTTTAGGTGTATGGAAGGAATGAGTAATGTGATGAAGGATGGACTAAAGCTCAAGCTTGGGGATGCCACGCGTGTCACCCCAAGAAATATCCAAGAAGTAGAAGCGTCAAAGCTTGGGGATGCCCAAGACATCCCCTTCTTCATCAATAAAAATCTCAGGTTTCTTCCAAACACTTCATTTTTATTGTTTCATGCACAATTGTGTTGTTCTTGGAGCGTCTTCTTTTTTTTCATTTTGTTTGTTTGCGTGGTTTGCTTAGTTTGCTGAATAAATTGGTTGGACCCCGTCATTCATATGTTGGTGTTCAAATAGTCTGGTTTGGATTGGAAAAGAGTAGGAAAGCTCATGCTTAAGTGGTAAAGAGAGCTTGTTTTTGACTGTGGCCTATGCTTTGTCATGCCATGCTTGATATTGTTTTGGCTTTATGCTTAGTATTCTTTGTTGTAGCATGACTTGTTATAAACAATTGAGATTGCTTAATGTGCCTTGGATGAATCATGCATTGTTTTAGCATATTAAAGCATAGTATAGTGGTATTCTCCTTTGATGTTTTATTTGGGTTGACTTGGCACATGCTCACACCATGATATGACTATCTCAAGTCACCATAAGCCTTTATGATCCTTTAGTTTTCAACTTGTAGTATCACTTTATGCTTTGATCAATGATGTTTTGTCGCTCTGCATGATTATGGCCATTATTGCTCTGTTAGTTTGTCGCTCCCAGTCTTTTGCTAGCCTCCACAACAAAGTATGAGTTCCACTCATGCATCCAACTCCCTAATCCAAGTTTTTCCAAAGAGTCCACCATACCTACCTACTAGATTATGCTATTCCAAGTATATTCATGCTTTTTTTACCTTCCACTTGTTATGAGAAAACTAGTGATTAAAGCTCTCACGAACTTGATGGCACATTTTACTTTTTGCCCCTAATAAACTTGAACAATTGGGTCCTTCTTTGTTGCATATATGCTTGCGCTTTATAAGTTGAAATTAGCAGAACCATGTTTCATGGGGAACGCTTTCAACATTGCACTTGTACTCTGTACCCCGTTGATATCATGTTCTTTTGCTTACGGATCCCGGCGGTGTGAAATAAAAGTGGAACTTGTAAGATCATGGAGTTTGTATGTGTGTTAGAGAAACGCCTGGGCCACTAGCCTAAGCCATGCCTAATCATGGTGGAAACTTGCAGCATCACCATAATAAGCACTCTATGAAGCATCCTCAATAAAAACCTATGCAAATAACAAATAAAAAGATCGCTGAGATGCTCATTGTCTGCTTGCCTTGTCATTTTGATTATGGGAAAGCTCCCGTATCATGTGCAAGGGGTACCCCGTTGGCGGTTCTTGATGATACACATATACTTACAATGACAAGAGCTTACTCGTGACTGAAGTTGAGTAGCATGAGGATCGATCTGCATAAGTAAGGGGCATGAGATTTCGGTTTATAACTTGTCAAGCATATCCTCTTAGTTGTGTCACTTTAACCTTAATCACCTTCAAGATGCTTATGATAGGGGCAATGAGAGCTGAAAGCTATAAGTACCATAATTTTTGGAAGCTCTTTATGAGACTTGAATCCCTACTTCCTTTTACAAAGGCTTTTGTTCCACCATTACATTGAGTCTCCACCTTCTATCTTTATGCACTACTTTGAGAGCATAGTGGCCATTCTTAGTTCTATGTGCATTGTCCCAATACTAGTTGATTGATGCATAACTTTTTATTGCTTGTTTGAAACTTTTGTATCTAGTCACTCTTATGAACTTTGAAGGTGTCCTATGCATTTATATTTGCTACTCTATTGAGGGACAAGCTGAATACTTTTATGCTATGTTTTCTTTATGTGAAACAAACAAACGTCTTGCAAAGCATTGTTATTCATGAATCTTTTGTTTGTGCCTTTTCATGTTGCATCATAGTCTCTTTGCTTATTGCTAGAACTTTGTCTTTCATGTTATGATTGAAGTACTTTGATCCCAGATTTGAATGTTTTACAAATACTTTGATCAAGTCTTTGATGGTGCATGTCACCTCAAAAATTATTTTTCTTTTTATCAGTTACCTACTCGAGGACGAGCAGGAGTTAAGCTTGGGGATGTTGATACATTGCAAATGTATCTATAATTTTTGATGCTCCATGCTTGGTTTTATCCACTTTCTTGTGTTTTGTCCACACTTTGGAGTACTTTTCATATGATTTCTTGGACTAACCTATTAACAAGAGCCACAGTGCTAGTTGCTTGTTTTCTGCTGTTTTTGGTTCCAGGAAAGTCAGAAAATGAATATTCTCAGAATTGGACGGGACAAAAGCCAAAGTGCCTATTTTTCTAGAAGACTCACGGAGCCAGAATACGAGACGGAGGAAGGCCAGGGGCTGGCCACACCACCCCTAGGCGCGGGCTGGGCCTGGCCGCGCCAGGGCATGGTGTGGTGGCCCCAGGCACCCCCTCGGCCTCTCTCTTCGCCTATAAGAAGCCTTCTGACCTAAAAACTTCGTGGGATTCGAAGTTTTTCCACGAAAAGTTCCGCTGCGCCGCCGCCACTGAAGGGGAGATTCGGGTGACAGAAAGTCTCCGTTCCGGCACCCTGCTGGGACGGGGAAGTGCCCCCGGAGCCATCTCCATCGATCCCCACCATCATCTTCATCGACCATCCATGTTTCTTCCGTCTATGAGTGAGTAATCCCCCGCTGTAGGCTCTGGGGATGGTAGGTATTGGATGAGATCGTTAATGTAATGGCATTAGATTGGTAGGGCATAGTGCCTAGTATCTCTATTAGTGCTTTATAACTTTGTTGCAACTTTGTTGTGCTTAATGCTTGTCACTAGGGCCCGAGTGCCATGATTTCAGATCTGAACTTATTATTGATTCATCATGATAGTATTGTTTTGGGTCTTATCTACAAGTTGTATACACACGTCGTTGTCCAGAACCTATGGTCCCGAAGTGACAGAAATCGGGGTAGCCGGAAGGGAAAGGCTTTGATGTGAGGATCACATGTGTTCACGGAGTGTTAATGCTTTGCTCCGGTGCTCTATTAAAAGGAGCACCTTAATTGCCAGTAGTTCCCTAGAGGCCCCGCTGCAAACGGGCTTGCAGGACAAAAGATGTTGTGCAAGTTCTCATTGCGAGCACGTATGACTATATATGGAACACACGCCTAGGATTGTCTAGTACTTGGGTGCTTTATCTTATTTATCTGTAATTGCCCTATGTTCTGATTGCTATGTGAATTGTCTTGTCCATGCAACGCCCGTCCATCCATCCCTATGCCTACCGCACTCGAATCCCACTGTTTACTGCTTTTGTTACTACTGTCTTTGTTTTGCTGCTACTGTTACTTTACTATTCCTACTACAAATTTTTTGCTACTGATACACTGCTGTGAGCAAGATTGTTTCCAGGTGCAGCTGAATTGACAACTCAGTTGTTAAGGCTTATAAATATTCTTTGGCTCCCCTTGTGTCGAATCAATAAATTGGGTTTCACTTCCCTCGAAAATACTGCGATACACCCCCTATACTTGTGGGTCATCACTTGGGGTTTCTTTTCAGGTGTGGCAACAGATTTGCCACCCTTCTTTCCCTTGTGCTTGCCTTTCTTGTCCTTCTTGAAACTGGTGGTCTTATTGATCATCAACACTTGATGTTCTTTCCTAATCTCCACTTCTGCAGTCTTAAGCATTGACAGAAGCTCGGGAAGAGACTTCTTCATGCCCTGCATATTATAGTTCATCACGAAGCTCTTGTAGCTAGGTGGCAAAGATTGGAGAACACGATGTATGCCTAAGTCAATGTGAATCGTTATTCCCATGGACACAAGCTTATCGGCGTACCCAGACATTTTGAGTACGTGCTAACTAACAGAGCTGTTCTCCTCCATCATGCAGCTAAAGAACTTTTCAGAAGCATTAGAACTCTCTACGGCAGCATGGGTATCGAAAATCATTTTCAATTCTCCCATGGTATCAAAGGCATTGCCATTTTTGAAACGCTTTTGAAGTTCTGGCTCTAGCCCATACAGTATGCCGCAATGAACTAAGTTGTGGTGCTCCTGACGAGTCACATAGACATTCTTTTCCTCGTCAGGGGCATCAGGAGCTAGTGGGGGGCCTAGCAGCGCCTCTAGCACATATTGCTTTTATGTAGCAGTGAGGAGAATCCTCAAATTCATAGCCTAGTTGGTGAAGTTGCTACCATTCGCAGCAAGTTTCTCTTTCTCCATGAACACATTGAAATTAAAAGCAGGTGGTGCCATCTACAACAGAATTTGTAAAGTTTATTAGACTAAGTTTATGATAGAGTGAGTTCAACTAATCCAAATGAACTCCCACTCAAAAACGACATCCCTCGTGCCCTTTTGGTGATTACATGAACCAAATCCACTACACCAAGTCCGATCATCACGTGAGTTGATGTAGCTTCAAAGGCGAGCATCCGTGTTCCGAGGCCATGTCTGTGCATGCTAGGCTCGTCAAGTAAGAACCTTAGTATTCGCGTGTGTAAAACTGTCTTACACCTGTTCTTATGAAAGCGTAGAGTCGAGTACACCCGATCATCACGTGATGTGTCGAAACACGATCCACAGAACGGTGCATACTTAAGGAAGAACACATTTTATCTTGATATTTAAATGGGGGATCATCTTACAATGCTACAAAAAGCGCCAAACTAGCAGTATAAGATGCTAACATCTAATGTGTAAAGTGAGATGATATGGTCCATGCATTTGATCTCTATCATTTGCATCGTGGTATGATCTCTATCATTCCTTTGTGTGTAAGGCCAAGGTCTATGGAACTTACACGTTGTGTGTGTTGTAAGAGTATCTATCATACATCTACTTACAACAATACCATATCAAGACACTAGCCCAGCAACAATCTAAACTAGATGCCTCTAATTTATCAATTGCAAGTTTTACGTGGCTTAGGGCTTTCGGAGATAGAACCGGTCTTACCTACGAACATGAACCACAACGAGGATAACCAAGTTATTAGCAACTCGTTGTAAATTAGATATTGACTATAGTAGGAGAGACAGACACCCGCCAGCCACATATGCAAAACAAGTTGCATGTCAGTCGTGGAACCGGTCTCATATACGATGACATGTAAGGTTGGTCCGGGTCGCTTCACCCCACTATGCCACCAATATCCAAAATACATAGAAGATGCAATAACATGATCATCATCGCCCACATATAAACATATGTGTACTACCTGTGCAAAGAACCTACGCATAGATCAGGCTCTGATACCACTGTTGGGTCCGCAACAAAGAAAACAAAAAAAATCCTATGATGAGAACTACACGCCAAGATCTATCTACTAGATACAGAGCAACAGGTGGACATACATCCATCGAGAACTTACCCTCAAAGACAACGAGTTTTGTTAATGAGTAGGAACTCGTGGTTGATGTAGTCGTACACTTGCCGATCTCAAGATCATGTGGAAGTCCGAGCGCCGCAAATCAGCAGTGCATCCGTCCTCACACACACGTTCAAGCCACCGGAAAACCTCCACCTCCTCGCTCAAGCGATGTAGCGGAAGAAGCAACTCCTTCCAGACGAAATACCACCGAGAACATGTATCTCGCTAATCTGAGACCATGGGGGAATAATTCTAGAGGGGGAGAGATATCCTTCACGAGGAGGTCTGAGGAAGAAGGAGGAAGAGGGGGCCTTTTATAGGAGGAGGGGGGGTGCCCCTCCCCATGTCCGGCGCCTCATGGGGGGTGACCCCTCACATCCCCCATTCATGTGGTGGTAACCCCTCCACATTAAAATGCCTCTTCACATTCCCTTTTAAAGTCTCCACTTTAAATGCATTAAAATTCTCTAAGTTTAATGCTCTCTCATTTAATAAAACTCTTTTATTCAATTTATTCAGAATTTTTTTAATTACTTTAATTAACAAACATTCACATAAAACCCCTTGCAACATTTCAATATCACATGCAGAACTACTTTCTGCAATTTCACCCGAAAAAATTCCGATTTCTATCGAAACAATTCCTGTGCTTTGCAATTCTTTCGTCTGAAACATATGTGCTCCAAAATGGTGTCCGGTAACTATTAAGTGTGTCACCCTACGGTTCGCGAATAATGCAGACATGATTGAGACTCCTCTCAGATCAATAATCAGAAGCGGGACCTGGAGATCCATACTGACACCCGCATATTCAACGATGACTTTTGTGATCGTGAGAACCTTTAAAGCTAGTAACTTAATCTCTTAGTCTCATGATATAATACATGTCCGAGATTCGATCGTTGGTATCCAAATACCTAGTTTGATCTCGTTACCAACATGCACTCTTTTCTCGTTCTCGTGATATAACATTCTAGTGATCACATCACTTGCTTGCAAGCTATCTTAATGTGATATCACCGAGAGGGCCCATAGTATATCTATCCGTCACCGGGATTGAAAAATTCTACTCTTGATCCATGAGCCTCAACATAACACCTTCATAGCACTGAACCCATCTTTATAGTCACCCTGTTACGGTGTGACGTTTGATGTTATCAAGATACTCTTCTGGTGTTAGAAATTAACATGATCTCATGGTCTAAGGATAAAGATTACTTCATATGATGTTATAGCAATGTAAACATAATGACTTGATCGTAATGCTATACTTCAGATGAATGTTCATCATATCATTTCACAAATGATGTGACCTTGTTATTAAGAACATCCAATGTCTATGATCAGGAAACCTTGATCATCTTGTTAATCAACAAGCTAGTTTATAAGAGAGGCATAACTAGGAACCCTTTTTGTTTATTAAACACACATGTATTGAAGTTTCCGATCAATAGAATTATAGCATGCAAAATAAACATCTATCATATACGAGGAATACATAATAACAACTTTATTATTGCCTCTCAGGGCATATTTCCTTCATCTGCGGTGTATCCACATAATTGTGGATCTCCCAAATGAATCTTCCGACACTATTTGTCTTACTTCTAACCTTTTGGACATTCTCTCTTTGGTAAGCCCGATTTCACGAAGCGTCTTGAAAGACAATCTTTAATTTTACACTTCCTTAGGTCTAACTTAACTTAGGACAAGTTTTATACTATTTAAATTACACAAAGATGACCTAATTAGCTAAACTGCTAGGATACCAGCTACGAATACCAACTTTGGATACCAGCTGTGGATCCTCCTTGGTGTATGAATTACCCTACGGTTTTTCGTCTTACCACTTGCATTCTCTCTGAGTTGTCAGAGTTTGAATACTAGTTTTCTTACAAGACTTCTTCTTTGCACCCTTTTCAAGTTACATCCATGAACTTGGTACAACTACTTCATTAACTTTTGAGCAATATCACCTACTTTAAGTGAACTTAAGTTCATTCCTTCATGTTGCTCCACACCTTTTCTGCACTAAGATTTCTTCTTATTGCTAGCTCATAGTGAGTTGGGATTGATCCATCCTTCAAAATAGTGTTGCTACTCCTTATATTTAGCTTCCTTCTTTGTGCAAGTCTTCATCTTGATCTTCAAAACTCATCACTCTCTTACACGAATTCCCTTACTATCTAGGTCTATAACATCAAGTAATAACTTGATGATGCAACATGCATTTGCACATCAAGTCAAACTTCATGCACATATCTAGTCAATCAAGAAGATCCAAGAAAAAACCAAGAAATCCAAATGTGGTCTATATATCACACATCATTCTAAGCCTGGATTATAGTAGTTGAGTATAATACCTCTAGAATTCAGGCATATTTGTGTAGTATATGACACCTCCTGATATAGGTTTACCTCGTGATACTTAGCACTTAGAAGCCAAACTACTTTTTGTCTCCATATTTACCCAAATTTCCCAATTGCAATTGGATAATTTTGAGCAAAGTGGTCTCAATTTGGTTTTGATAAGCCTCTTACCTTTATTTTTATGACTACTAAAGACTACCAATTTTCCATTCTATCATAAACTATCCTCAGATGATCTCTCAAAACTACTAGCAACATTGTAGTTACTACCTTAATAAAAAAATATCGTAATGTTATAATACCTATGACTTCTATGATCGACCTACACTGTTCTTTACTTTTTGTTATTACAAGATTTGTTACTGAGTACTTGTCCTAATTACATACTTATTAATGGTCTCGGAGCTATCCTCACCACGAAATCGTTAAGATTTACCCAGTCATCATGATTGAAGAGCTAATCTCACCATGACGACTCTTCTTCCTGGCTTACTATTAATGATTCCTTACAAAATACTACTACATCACAAGGGATTCTCAAGTGAATGCCACATGATTTACTTCCAATTGTATCCATACATACTCTAATGGTCTATCCTGTATGGTATGGTGGCATCAACTAGTGGTAAGATTCTACTACTTCATAGGGACTCTAAATATAGACTCCATCACTAATACTACTCCACATGATATCCTAATATTGGTCGTAATATTCTTTGATATTTTAACTTAAGTAAGATATGTTAGTGGTGTTATACCTATTTAGAGCTACACTCAAATGACCTTTCTCTAGAGAATACATATAACTGATCCTTAAGAAAGATGACAAAAACATCCAACTTAAGTGTGTCAAGGTTTATCCTCAAGTGGATATCCATCATCAGTCTTGGTTTAGATAAGGTGGCTCCTATAGTCACTATCCAACCTACATATCTTCCTCAAAGGGTTTTAATCCTAAGGTCAAAGCATATCCTCTGATACCAGCTGTAGTGACCCATCATACCACTTCATTATGTAGTACACTATAGTCGTTGACATAACACCAATGAAACACCGTTCACTAGTATTACATCCCACAGAGTGGTACAACAGAAACACAGTAGGTCCAAGACATGACTATAGATTACACAACTTGACTCTTCACAAAAGATCCAGAGAACACTCTAGGTTAAAGAGATAGAAACAACTTCTTACAAAGAAGAACCAGAAATAATAACTCAGAACTATCTAGTAACTAAGACTAGTATCTAAACTATTTGGCTTGCCATTGCTGCTATTTTAATGCTCTACAGAAGTAGGTTTCATGGCTAGATAATCTACTCCTATTTACTTAATAAGTTTGTCTTCACTTTGGTTATTGTATATGTTGACTTTATTGAAGAACTTGAGCTACCGATGATGGTTTCTTGAACAAAAATTGATGTTGACATCACCTTCAACGACTTAAAACCTAGCAAGGGTTAAGAAGGTACGATTTAATACGAGTGTACTCTGCAAGTTCACTAAAAAGGAGTGTATGATGCACTATCTATATAGCCACAGACCAAAGGTCGTAGGAAATGTAGGTTTTCGTAAACATTTCTTAAAAGGTTGCTTTTATTCTGAAAACTATGTCCGACTACCTTCACAGGTTGACTAGAACCTTCGTGAGGTTCCTTTCCTGTCACGTTCGTAGCTCCTTCCCGGAACAGGGAGTAACATGTCACAGTTCTTACACTCTACAGAGGTGCGTTGCTTTAGCCATGAGAGACCTTAGATTTCTTACACATATGAGTTGCATTCTTGTCCACACTTCCTTGGTCTGGGGCCTAGTCTAAGATCCAAGCCAATCATTGCCCCCTTCGTGACCCCGCATGCCCCCTTGGTGTACGCCATGCCCACATCTTAAATTACAGCAATGGTTAGTACAGACCATCAGATGCCAGAACGATCATGGGATGTTGAGGGCTCCCACCCGTATGCTGCATATCCTCTACAAATTACCAATTAATGCACGCTATGAAGATAACAACCACGACATGGCCATCCGGATGCATGCGAGAGGAAGAAGATACAGCTGACTTCTCCGTCCCATTCCAAATCTCATGGTTAACGCGTAATATATGGCCCTAAAATCACTGGCGACATTGGTTGTTAAGTCCTAGATATTATGTTCCTTTACCACTAGAACGGTATCAATAGATTATTACCATTTGTTAAATAATCCATAATCAAATTATTATGAAAATAGTGTTTTCTAATCTTTTTGAAATGCAGGTGATGACAACATTTGAGTTACAAGCATTTGATAGAAAATAACCAAAGGACATGAGCAAGTTGTGAACTTGCTTTTTGTGATTGCAAGATTATGCACTCACAATCTTTAAGACATTAGAAGATCCAAATTCTGAAAGTAGCATCATTGATCCGGTAAGGACTAATGTTTAAAGATGCAACATGCAATTATGCATACGTAATGTAATGCAGTTTGATAAACGAGAACTCCCGGACTAATCGTATTTGATTTAGGGTTCGGAAACTAGGAATGGTTCTTTAGAATGTGTTTCACCTTTATATTAGCTTCACACTTGTGCTTCTTATTAAGGCTTGTGAGAGTGTGTGAAACAATATGTAAATACAACAAGTAGCATACAATATTAAAGCACTCAAATGGGTCATGATATCTAAAAGATTTCTTAAACAAGATTATTAATCACTTAGAGCTTTCAAGAAGTGTTTAAGGATTACTTTAAATGTTTCTTAAAAGAATAACTTTCAAGGAAAAGGTTAATTTTAGAAAGTAAAGGTATTTAAATTTTAACATGCAAAGTATAGAAGTGAAGTATAATAATATTCTAAGATTGAGGTGGATTGCTATCTGGTAATTATGACGGAAATTATTATGTTAAGTTGTTAAGAGTTAAAGGACTTGTTATAAGATTGTTTTTTGAAGTGGCAAAACGTATAACTTTTGAAGAAAATATTTCTTTTTTAAAGTTTAAACAATCTTTGTGGTTAATCGAATGTTAATGGTTCTATCGATCACGAAGTCATCGTTGAGTATGTGGGAGCCGTTATGGATCTCCGGGTCCCGCTGATGGTTATTGATAGGAGATGTGTCTTCATCATGTCTGCATATTCACGAACCATAGGGTGAGGCACTTAAGGTTCGAAGTTGTTTTAAGTAGATATGGAATGTGCGTTGGAGACCGAATGTTGTTCGGAGTCTCGGATTGGATCCGGGACATCACGAGGAGACCCGGAATTGTCCGGAGAAGAAGATTCATATATTGGGGATCGTTTTCTGAGTTAGGAAATGTTCCGGAGTATTTGTATGAGGATTCTTGAAGGTTTCGGAATGTTCCGGAAGGTTCTGGAAGATTTCTTGGAGTTTGCTTGAAAACTAAGAAAGGATCAAGGAGTCCTTGTGGGGCAAGACAAGGAGTCGTGAGTGAGGAGGACTCCTCCCCCCTCCCAATCCACCAGCCAAGGAAGGGAGGGGAGTCCTACTAGGACTCCCCCTCCCATGGCGCCTCCCTCCTTTAAATAGAGGGGTGGAGGCGCCACCCCCTGGCCCCCTCCACTACTCCAAACCCTAGCCGCCTCTCTCCTCCTCCTTTCTTCTGCTCAGGCATAGGCGAAGCCCTGCAGAATTCTCTACTCCACCACCACCACCACGCCGTCGTGCTGCTGGGATTCAGGGGAGAGATCTACTACCTCCGCTGCTCGCTGGAACGGGGAGAGGAAGGTCTTCTTCGACTCCGCACGTGTGACCGACTGCGGTAGCACTGCCGGAATGCGGCGCCGGAAGGATCGTCTACTCGATCTTGAGATCGGCAAGTGATCGACTACATCAACCACGAGATCCGATCTCGTAACGCTTTCGGGTCTACAAGGGTTAGTACAGATCTATCTCGTTGCACATGTCTAATAGATTAGATCTTGGCTTTTATCTAGATTAGATCTGGGTTTTGTTCGTTCTTGCGGTAGAAATTTTTTTGTTTTCCATGCTACGAACCCATCAGTGGTATCAGAGCCGTGTCTATGCGTAGATCTGTTGCACGAGTAGAACACAATGGTTTTGTGGGCGTTGGTGCTCGTGCCGTCTTTTTCTTTGTGTACTTTGCATCTTGCGGTATGGTGGGATGAAGCGGCTCGGGCTAACCTTACATGTCATCGCACATGAGACTTGCTCCACGCTTGACGTGTAACTTGCTTTGCACAAGTGGCTTTGCGGGTGTCTGTCTCTCCCACCATAGTATAGATCCAATCTACACTTTGCACTTGATAGCACTTGTATCAATGTTGTGGTTCATATTCGTAGGTAAGATCCGTTCTTATTCGAAAGCCCCAAGCCACGTAAAACATGCAAAGAAGATTAGAGGCGTCTAACTCGTTTTTGCAGGGGTTTTGTGATGTCATATGGCCATTATGTGATTGTGATTATATTTGATGTATGCAATGATCCTTATTGTAATATGGCAACTGGCAGGAGCCTAATGGTTGTCTTTAAATTTTTTTTAAGACCTGCCTGTCTATTCATCATGTAATAGATTTATTCCAAGTAGTTGTAATAGTTGCTGTTGGTGATGGAAAACCATGAAGCGGTGCCACGGACCTTGACGCCACGCTGGTGATGATGGAGATCATGTCCATGCTTTGGAGATGGAGATCAAAGGCACAAGAAGAAATGCCATATCATATCACATATTATGAATTGCCTGTGATGTTAATCCTTTATGCATCTTGTATTGCTTAGATCGCGACGGTAGCATTACAAGATGATCCCTCTCACTAAATATCAAGTAATAAAGTGTTCGTCCTTAGTTGGCATTGTTGCTAAGACTTGTCGTTTCGAAGCATCTCGTGATGATCGGGTGTGATAGACTCTACGTGTGCATACAACGGGTGCAAGCCATTTTTGCACATGCGGAAACTAAGGTTAACCTTGACGAGCCTAGCATGTACAGACATGGTCTCGGAACACTGAATACCGAAAGGTAAAGCATGAGTCATATGGATGATATGATGAACATATTGATTGTTCGCCTTTAAAGCTACTCATCTCACGTGATGATCGGACTTGGTGTAGTGGATTTGGTTCGTGTAATCACTAAAACAACTCGAGGGATGTTGTTTTGAGTGGGAGTTCATTTGTAATTTGGATTAGTCGAACTCAATTTATCATAAACACAATCAAAGTGAATTTGCGTAGTTTGTTGTAGTTACTGGCATCCGTTCACCACCTTACGCTTAGTTATAGTTGAGATAGTGGAACTATAGAAATTCTGGATATTTACTTTACGAACTGGTATCGTATTGTTTTGAATGTCAATTTAAAGTTTATAAGTCCTATTGCAAACTTTCAGCAAACTCTATTTGCTCCATGAAGTTTAATAAGTAGTATTAAATCAAGAGTAACAATTCCAGTGTTAGTATCTAATGTATCATGTTTTCCTCCATGATTCTTGATACTCAAAAGATTGTTTTTAATATCAAGTTTATCTAAGAGCTGAAAGCAATGTTTCAGAAACCATCATATGTGAAAGGTATTGCGATATCTAAAACAATGTGTTGGTTACAACATGATAGAGTATACGTCCTCATATTTGATGAGAATTTGTGAAGGTTGGAGACGCTAGTCGTCCTAATCCTCCAAAGGTTTTGAAAAAGAAACATTATACTCGCAATTCACCTTTATAAGCTATAGCAACTTGATCATGAAAGTTCTCATGATAAGGATGAATAGAAGATGTAAGTAAAATGTTTACTACACTAAAAGATTACTAAAGAATGGATTTTTGAAAGAACACCAAACATTTGATGATGGTGATCCACCTCAAAGTGCAAGTCCAAAGGTATTAGTGGTTGAATATATACGCTTTGTACCATGTGTCATGTTGATGACACCACTATTGATGTTGATAGATTCTTTTAAAAGAAAAGGAATTGCTGAAAGAGAATCTATAAAATATTTGGCAGAAAATAAAAGGTTGGAGATGTCCAACTTAGGCATATAGAAGATATACATGTTATGGTTGTATTCCTTGCTTGTTAAACAATGTGGTTCTCCGGTATTGGATACCGAATTGGTTAGTATGAAGTGTCATACAGGACAACACAATTCATGAACTGCAATGGCCTAAGTAACCAGCAAGAGATAATGTGATGATGTTCATCGAAAACAAACAAAGGGTTGTTGTGTTGCTCGTTAACATCAAAGCTTGCCTTCAAGATTTGTTTCAATAATTGTTATTTTGATCAGGTATTATGACGACAAAAGGTTGTTCAAGTAATTACCGTATTCCATAATAGATGGATAATATACAAGTCTGGTAGGAGAAATAACGACCATAAAACTAATGCTAAAATGTCGCAAGAAAAATGATTGAAAGATCACTTGCGAAGTGACATCACCGTTTAAATTATATTGAAAGGGATACATGAAGAAACTCCATGTTGATGGATTTTTGGAGTCTTTGATTTGGATCAAATGACGCTTGTGATACTTTCCTGGACATAATTAAAACTCCGTTCGTAGGCCAAAAGAGGAACGGACGACTAACTGATTGGAATTTGTACATATTGATGTATATAGTCCATTATGTGTAGTCGTGGGCGATGGATTTCAACTTCATATGCTTTCTCCGAAGATTTGAGTGAGTATATGTATATACTTACTCAGTAAGGAAGAAGTATGAAACATTTGAAAAATGTTCAAAGACTTTCAAGATGAAGTGGAAAATCATTGTAACAAGAAAATAAAAGAGTTTATGATTGGATCATAAAGAAAGATGTTTGAGTTAAAAGTTTAGCAAAACACCTAAGATTTGAGGAATCGTTCCATGGATTTGCATTTCCCAAAACACCATAGGAGTATGGAGTGTTCGAGATATGTAATGAAACCTTGTTTTACATGGTAAGATCAAAGGTGTCATTTATAAAACTGCCATTATATTTTAAAGATTAAAGCTTTAGTGACTACCGCTTTTACACTAAAAAGAGCTCCATCGTGATCCGTTGAAATGACACCATATGAGTTATGGTTTGGGATAAACCCGAATTGTCTTTTCTTAAATTTTGGTATGCTATGCATGAGTAAAATGTTTACAACCAAAGTCGGATAAGCACGTCTTTGTAGGTTATTCCAAAGAATTTTTTGGGAATTTCTCCATAACGCCAAGGACAAAAGAGTTTGTCGCTTAGAACGTCAAGTTTGTTGAGAAGGAATTTTTCGTGAAAAGTTAAGTGGGAGGACAATAGAACTTTGATAAGGTTGTTGAACCTTAGCTATATGTGCTAAGTAGCGCAGCGCCGGAAAGTGTCCCGGTGGCGGCCACAATGCTCATGGCTCTCGCGATTACAAAAGGTGTGATCTCGGAGATTAGAGTTCCTATAAAACCGTGTGGGTCAGTAAGAATCAAATAGTAAGATTTGATAAGCAAGTCGTTATTGTTTTGACAATGATGAACCGACTACATGCAAAGAAGCGATGATGGGCCCTGACTCCAGAAAATGACTAGAAGTCATGGAATCCGTGATAGTATCCATACACGAGAAATCAAGTTTCTGAACTTAGAAGACCCTCCGGAAAGGCGTGAAGCCTATCGGTCGTGTTTGGATCTATAAAGAAATAGACATGGATGTTTCAAATCTATGAAATAGTCGACATGTCAGAAAGAGTTTACGACAATGTTCAAGGAATTGACTATGATAAGATTTGATCTTTCATAGCGATATTTAGTCTGGACGGATTAATGTAGCAACCACTACATATATTTTGGTATATGGTAGTTGAACAAACAAAACAAGTTCTTCTAAAAGAATGGTTACCTAGGACGTGTACATGACATGATCCAAAGGGTTTTGTTAATTCAAAGGATGCTAAAAGAGTATGCAAAACTTCAATGGTTGAAGTGAGCATCGCAGAGTTGGAATCTTCACCGTGATGAAACTGTTAAAAGGTTTAATCTCATCAGAGACGATGAAGATGTTTGCAAGAAATTAAGTGGGAGCGCTAAGACATATTTCTAATACATTATGTGAAAGAAATATTGTTGATTAGAAATAATGTATCTTTTATTGACACAGGTTAAGAGTTTCATTTTGATGAAAGACTTAGGCATAACTCGAGAACTAGGCATCAATGTCTATATGAATAGATTGAGGCGCTAATATGGTTTTTCCAAATGTACATAGATAAGATGTTGAATGAGTTCAATATGGAAACAACAAGAAAGGTTCTTGACGCATGGAAAGGACTAAATCAAGATTCAAGTGTGTTGACACGAGATTCAAGTGTTTTGACATTTCGTGAAATCACAAGAATATTTTGATCAATCATTCTTTGAGATGTACACATCCAGATATGTCCTATGCTCTAAATGTTATGAGCATATACCAGAATGATTCATAAGATGATCATTGGACAATAGTAAAGATATTCTTATAAGCTTTGGAAGAACTAAGAATATATCATGTATAA
This sequence comes from Avena eriantha, assembly GCA_910589775.1. Taxonomy (NCBI): domain Eukaryota; kingdom Viridiplantae; phylum Streptophyta; class Magnoliopsida; order Poales; family Poaceae; genus Avena; species Avena eriantha. The sequence goes on from OU342746.1 coordinate 422,846,499, forward strand.
GTGATAAATAGTTAAAGGTAGTTCATTGTAAAGTGTTACATTGATACTAGTTTTGTCACAAGATACAAATTAAATTTATCTCAATTTAGACTATGGGTGGCACAATATAATGGAAAGGATGTTCCATGATGGATTTGGATGAGTTCCAAAGTTGAGATATTGTGACGGATACTACAAGAAAAGGCTAAGTATATAACTACTATAGTAGTAGCAAAGGAGGGCATTTGTGTTAAGTAGTTTGTTATCAAACTAGGTGTGGTTCATAGCGGGATAATACTATGAAGATACATTGTATGACAATTGTATCAACATAATTTAATCCCAAGGAACTAAAGGTCTCACCAAAGGACCAAATTTATACAATGCCATCTCATTGGAGAATGAGTAATGCGTAGAGACGCAAGGACATGCAAATACACACGGACCTGGAAGTGTCAGATCCGAAGATTATGTTTACCACTAGCAATAGTGTTTATACAACACCAGAAAGCCATATGTGTTGAATGCACAAGTTTTTAACTAGATTATTGACTCTAGTGCAAGTGGGAGACTGTTGGAGATATGCCCAAGAGGCAATAATAAAGAGGTTATTATTATATCTTTATGTTTATGATAAATGTTTACATCCCATGCTATAATTGTATTAACCGGAAACATTAATACTTGTGTGTTTTGTAAACATAAAAGAGTCCCAAGTAAGCCTCTTGTTAAACTAGCTTGTTGATTAATGGATGATCATGGTTTCCTGATCATGGACATTGGATGTCGTTAATAACAAGATCATATCATTAGGAGAATGATGTGATGGACACACACTCGTAGTAAGCATAGCATAAGATCAAGTCATTAAGTTCGTTTGCTATAAGCTTTAAAATACATAGTAACCTAATCCTTCGACCATCAGGTTATGTTAATCACCATCACCGGATGGGTACTTTGATGACATCAAACACCGCTTCATAACTGGGTGGTCATAAAGGTGTCATTGGGTATTATGAAAGTATGTGTTGAAGTGCATGGACCAAGATTGGGATTTGTCCATCCATATGACGGATAGATATGCTCTGGGCCCTCCCGGTGGAATGTCATCTAGTTAGCTTGCAAGCATATGACTGGGTCACAAGGGATGACATATCATGGAACGAGTAAAGAGTACTTGTCAGTAACGAGGTAGAACTAGGTATGGAGATACCGATGATCAAACCTCGGATAAGTATAGTATCGCATGACAAAGGGAATTGGTTTCGTATGTTAATGGTTCTATCGATCATGAAGTCATCGTTGAGTATGTGGGAGCCATTATGGATCTCCAGGTCCCGCTGATGGTTATTGATAGGAGATGTGTCTTCATCATGTCTGCATATTCATGAACCGTAGGGTGACACACTTAAGGTTTGAAGTTATTTTAAGTAGATATGGAATGTGCGTTGGAGACCGAATGTTGTTCGAAGTCTCGGATTGGATCCGGGACATCACGAGGAGACCCGGAATTGTCCGGAGAATAAGATTCATATATTGGGGATCATTTTCTGAGTTAGGAAATGTTCCAGGGTATTCGTATGAGGATTCTAGAAGGTTTTGGAATGTTCCAGAAGATTCTGGAAGATTTCTTGGAGTTTGCTTGAAAACCAAGAAAGGATGAAGGAGTCCTTGTGGGGCAAGACAAGGAGTCGTGGGGGAGGAGGACTCCTCCCCCCTCCCAATCCGCCGGCCAAGGAAGGGAGGGGAGACCTACTAGGACTCCCCCTCCCATGGCGCCTCCCTCCTTTAAATAGAGGGGTGGAGGCGCCACCCCCTGGCCCCCTCCACTACTCCAAACCCTAGCCGCCTCTCTCCTCCTCCTTTCTTCTGCTCAGGCTTAGGCGAAGCCCTGTAGAATTCTCTACTCCACCACCACCACGCCGTCGTGCTGCTGGGATTCCGTGGAGAGATCTACTACCTCCGCTGCTCGCTAGAACGGGGAGAGGAAGGTCTGCTTTGACTCCGCACGTGTGACCGACTGCGGTAGCACTGCCGGAACGCGGCGCCGGAAGGATCGTCTACTCGATCTTGAGATCGGCAAGTGATTGACTACATCAACCACGAGATCCGATCTTGTCACGCTTTCGGGGCTACAAGGGTTAGTACAGATCTATCTCGTTGCACATGTCTAATAGATTAGATCTTAGCTTTTATCTAGATTAGATCTGGGTTTTGTTCGTTCTTGCGGTAGAAATTTTTTGTTTTCCATGCTACGAACCCATCAATAACTTTGGTAGAGCAATATTAACTTTAAAAGGAACATAAATAGACTTAGGGTTCTGATGTATCTAGATTATTATTGAATTCTAGGGTTAATACAAAGATGGTTAAGAGTGTGAACTCATTCACTTCCAATTTAAGTGAATGATAAGTTCAAAGGTGATTTGCTATAATGGAAATGCTTTGACTTATTAATGAAAGCAAATTTAAATGATCTCATTAAAGTGTTAAGGTTTAAAACCATGTTAAGCATGATTAAGAAATGGATTGCATTCACTTTTATTATTAGTGAATGATGTTTAAAATTTATTTAAAATTGTTGGCTTATCTTGGAGTTATGGTGTTAAGGACTTTTCTAAATGTTAATAGTTTTACTTTTAAGTATTATTATAGACTTAAGTTATAGTTTTGGAAGTAGTATTTAAACGTACAAGATTTAGGGTTTTACCTAAAACTGTGATTATTTCTTATTTAAGAATGTTCTTAAAGAATTTACCAACTAAATAATAAATAAGGATTTATTTCTTAATAAACTCAAAATGTCTTGGAATAACATAATTAGTATTTCTCTAGGGAAACATACTTACTTAAGATCTTAGAAGTGAATTTTATTTAATTTTAGGTGTTATCCATATTTTTACAAAATTCCAAAAAGGATTATATATCTTTAAATATTTGCTTCAAGATTTATTCCAAAACAAATTAAGTTAGTATTTTTATAAAATAGTAGTCTCATTTTTATATGTAAAAATGTTTTTTATTCAATTTTAAGTCTTTGTTTTATTTTATGAAATTTCTTTTAGGTCTTAATGGTATTAATATTTATTTACATTTTATTTAACTCAAACAAGTCATGTTATATTTTTCCTAGGTATATATTATTTTTGTGATCATTTTGATATATTATAACTATTTTTAAGATTTTTTTATATTTTTTTAGAGTTGAAATTAGTTTAGGGGTAATATGGTCATTTATTTACTTTATTTCTTTCTATGTTAAATTCTAAAAAAATTGGAACGGGGCCAGGCTCACCGACTGGCCCATCTGGGCCCAATTTGGCCCAACTGGGCTCGAAGTCAATCCCCACCCCGGCCCAGACCTCCCACCCACTCTCTCTCTCTCTCACATCTCACGCTCTCGTTTTCCCCTTCTGGTTGTTGGCGACACCGCCATCGTCGCGTGCCTGATTCCGGCGAGGCAGGGCGTTGTAGTCATCGCCGATGTTCACCGGAGCTTTGCCCCCTCTAGCCTGACCTTAACCTCCAACTTGATTTGGAAATAGGTCTTGCACGAGGCAACACCCATCCCTCTCTAGTGCTAGGGTTTTGATGCCCGCGGTGCCGCCATCCCACCGATGGTGTGCTTCTCTTCTTACTGAGCTGCTCTGATGCTATGGTGATCGCGGTGTAGAGGTGTGGCCCGGCACGAGCTGAGCATCGTGATGCTCCTCGTGCAGCCATGCCGCAGCGCTCTATTTTTCCCATGTCATCGATACTTCTTCTGCTTCCTCTTCGGCAAGATGTAACTCGCCAAAGGTAGGTACCACTTCTAGCTATTCCCCTCTTTATACTCCTCCTTTCTCTGTTACTAACTCTAGGCTCACATATCTCACCTTACTCAGGATCTTTCCATTCTTTGATTTATATGAGTCTCTTAGGAAAATGTTCCTATAAGATATTGAGCAAATATTGCTCAATGGTTCTATCTATAGTGCTGCTAATCACATACCTATGATCATTCTTTTATGTGGTTCGACTTGGTTTAGTATTACTGTGCTTCCTATGGTTCAGACGATTCATATGATATTTAGCTGCTATTACTATGAATACTCAGAATTCAAATGTTGGTTTTGAATTTAAACACAGTCAGACTAGTCTCTCTGACTTGGTGTTGATGGTGTTTGTTTGTGCTTCACTATTTCATGTACACAATGTTACCTGCTACTTAATATAGTATCCATGATAGTGTACTTAATGGTACTTTACTTAGCATGATTTGCCATGTGAGTGGCTTGGATAAAAATTATCCAATTTTTGAATGTCCAAGTATAACGCTATTTGGGAAAAACTAGCTCTAGCTAGTGATATAAAGTCTAAGGTCTTATCTTGGGCAAGAATAGGTGTTGCTAATGATTTCTACTTCTTTGGTCATGTTAATGTGATGATCCTCTGATCAATCTTGATACAAAACACTTATTGAGTAGTTTTGTTCTAAAGGTAAATGATTCCCACTTTCCTGTCTTAGGAAGATGATTTGTATTCCAATTTGGAATTGGTGGTAGCCATAGTTTTGAATAAGCTGATGATGATCATATTATGCACAGGCATGTTCTTGGACAGATATAAATGGGAATATGCAAAGTTGATTCTCTTTATCTACTTAGTGGCTTGACATAAAGAGAAATGATTGAGTTCATGTTAATCTGGATAGAGAACTAATATTCATATTTGATTCCTAGATCATTTTCTAGGAAAATGATAGAATTTGTTTTGTTTGAATAACTTGAGAGCTAGCTAATATAGAAGAATTATTTTGGTGGCTTCAGCTATTTTGGGCTGCTACTGTGGTGCCTCCAACCTTGGAGAGTGCACAATGGTAGCCCATGTAGCATGACTTGTTGCTGGGAACAACTACCATGGTGTAGTTGATGTTGGTGTCAACAAGAGAGAAACTTAGCTTATGATGCAAAAGGCTGAAGCTAGTTTGGTGGCTGAAATACAAATCCTTTCACTTGGATTTATCTTAGCTCTAGGATGATAAAGGAGTAGCACTACTACCCAGTCTGAGAGCTCTCTCTCTCTCTCTCTCCCAACCTCATGTTCTAAACAAAATAATAAGAACATATAGTACTGATGATATTGGTCATCAACCTATTGTATAAAGTAGACAAACCTCTATTTATTGATGCAATGGATGATCTGATGGTGAGTTGGTCTTTGTAGATATATTGGAATACAAGAATTCTTGATCTATTGGCTAACTTGTGTAGTAGTTACACCAGTGGCTTCTTGATCAGCTATAGCTTGCTCTCCCCTTCATAGCTACCTCTTCTATTCTTTGCTGATCTACTCCCTCTATATTCATGTGCTCCTGATACAGCCGTTGCATGGCCTTCTTTTCCTGAAGCTGCTACCTGACCTTTACTTTCCCCTTGTTCTAGCTCTTGGATGGATCTAGGGAGCAACCAGAGACTGAATATATGGTGGATTTGATCTGTATGATCATTTGGGTGCTAAACATGGTAGTTCCTGGTGGTGTGCTAAGAACAGTGTGTTCTTGAGGTGGTACTATGGCTAAGCACTATTGGCTAACTTGTGTAGTAATTACATATGTAGATGTGTACTATTAGTTGTGATGCGGCTGGCTCTCTTGTTCATTTCCTAGTCTGGTTGTGGTGTTGACTACACACCACTACATGCTGCTAACTGAGCTGCTAGTGTGCATACCTCTCCTAGGTGGATCAGATCAAGTAAAAACTTGATATTTCCTAGTGGTTTTTTACTTCTTATCTGTTTACTATTTTAAACTAAGGTGAAACTTGCCCCTGGCTTATGATGCTAAGCCTGAACCAATTTTTGATGATAAGAACAGATTTACACATTGGTGAAACTTGCTCCTTCAATTTTAAGCTCAATGATGAGACAAACAGTGCATTACACTGTAATTCTGAGAGTAGTCAAAACTAAACCCTTCACACCTTACTTTTCTTTCTGTTTGTTTGTAGGTATAAGACCAGAAATATAAAGAAAAGATTTAGAAAATGGAGAAAGTGAAGATGAATTTAGTTTTAGGTTTTAGTTTATTCTTTTGTAATTTTCTTTTTTATTTGGAAAAGACAATGTAGTATGTATTTTCTGGTAATAAAAAATTCTTTTAGTTATTTCATTTATGTAATTCCATTTATATCTTTTTGTTTCCTATAATTTACTTTCATTCTTTTATTGTAAAAGAACAATAATACTATATGTTTATTTGTAATAATAAAGATTATTATTGTAATTATTTCATTTCAAATTCTATTTTTTAGATTCAATTGTATCAATTAAATAATCGAATTTGAATTGTCTTCCCCTCGAACACCAAAGATACAAGAGAGGTCATGCCGAAATCGATCGCACTTTCTTGGATGCTTTCATCAGAACAAGAGAGATCTCGATCAACCTACAGCTTATTTAGTTTTGCACGAAACTTTCCCGGATTTTCTTATGCATGAATGCAATGCAAAGACATGGGCCCTATCTATTTCTAGGTGCTAACCCTAGGATGTTACAAAAAATCATCCACTTTTTTGCTTTTTAAAATGGTCAAGCCCGAAACAGATTTGATTCTCCGTCGTAGTTTAAGTTTTACAACATGGTGGAGTTGGTCTTTAGTACAACTAAGTTGGGTTTTAGGAATGGGTAAAGTTGTTTCTTGGTTGGACTAAGTTGGGTTTTACATCATGGTAAAGTTAGTTCAACTAAGTCGGCAACTCTTAGTATGTGGATCCATGTATTTTTTACACTTGGAGAGCGAGTGATTAAGTTTTTTCAATGGTTAAGCCCAATAAAGATTTTGATTCTTCATCATAGTTAACCTTTTCAACATGATTAAGTTCATTCCTAGTTCAACTAAGTTGGATTTTACATCAACGTAAAGTTGTTTTCTTGATTGGACTAAGTTGGTTTTTATCATCCTAGCTAAGTTGCGTTCAAAAACCATGGTTACATTGGTTCCCAAAATCATCCAATTATTTGCTTTTTAAAATGGTCAAGCCCGAAACAGATTTGAGTCTTCGTCGTAGTTAAGTTTTACAACATGGTGGAGTTGTTCCTTAGTCCAACTAAGTTGGGTTTTAGGAATTGGTAAAGTTGTTTCTTGGTTGGACTAAGTTTGTTTTTACGTCATGGTAAAGTTAGTTCAACTAAGTTTGTTTTTTAGGAATGGTTAAGTTGGTTATATAATTGAACCCAGTTTGCTTTTCCCTAGTGTCTAAGTTTTCGATGCCGATTCTTTCTTGTTAATACCAATGTAACCATGCTGGAAATGCACCTTGTACTATCTTACACCTTTCTTTCTTTCTTTTTTTGGTACAAAAACAACTGAAGAGATCTGTCAGGGCTACTATACAAGATAGTCTTTTCGTGGGTACAACAACCACCGAGGATTTCGTATCTTCGAAATTGCCAAGGAGTTTCCCAAATGAGGTACATACATGCTTTTTCTCCATGTGACACAACTTTTTTATGTGTCCTTTTTTGGACTTTTGCAAACCCTTTTTCTTCCCTAGGACACATCTTTAGCTAACCTAAGAGACAAGTTAGCTTGAAACAAGCTAGCTTGCCTCAAAAAACAAGATAGCTTTTTGCACGAAAAAGACGAGTTATGCATATTTTTTGGAGAACAACTCAGCCCACTTTGCTGCATTTTTTACTTTTTACAGGCAACTTAGCTAACTTACAACTTGGCACCTGTTCCTTTTTTTCTGTTTTTTCATAGATGAAAAGAAAGTTCGCTGTCATAGTGAGGGAACTATGTACAGATATATCCAGTAGGATTGGCACATTCATCAAACAAATGGGAAACATGTACACCGAAGCAAGGTCTATCAATGTCTAGGAAACACGGAGGAAGAGCTAGAGGACAAATGGAGCTTTTGCCAACGAGGATGAGGAAGAGGATGAGAGTGATAATGATGAAGGCTCTGATGCTGCTGATGACACTGGCGATGAAGATGAGTGATATGTCCATTTTGCATCACTATTCTATGTCATAATTCACTGTTATTCATTGATATATTTCATATTGAGAGGTGATACTTATGTTATTTCATCTGTTTTTGCATGGTTTATGACTTTTGGAGCATGGACCGCTACAATCAGGATTCTAATGGAAAAGGTGTTGTTTGGAGGCAAAATTCGCGAAGATCAGAAAATCCGGGAAAATATACAGAAAATCCTATTTTTTCCAGAAGACGAAGGCTGCCAGAAGAGGGAGTGGAGATGGGCCACAGGGGGCCCACACCACCCCCTGGCGCGGGCCACCCTAGGCCGCGCCACCAGGTGGTGTGGCTGCCCTGGCCCACCTCTGGCTCTCCCCTATGGCGTATATATTCCTCCTGAAACCCTAAGACTTAGGGAGCGACCATAGAAAGATTCCGCCGCCTCTGCGGGGCAGAAAACACCGAGAGAGAAAGATCTCTCCGGCAGACAGATTTCTGCCGGGGGAATTCCTTCCCGGAGAGGGGAGATCGTCACCATCCGCGCCACCATCAAGCTAGACTTCATCGGGATCATCATCACCATCATCACCATTAGCACCCTCATCACCATCTCCATATTGCTGTAACAATTGGGCTGAATCTTGCATAGTTCATAGGGGAAACTTTCCCGGTGTTGATTCCTCTTTGTAGTTGATGCTATTGAGTGAACCATTGAATTATTGTTTATGTTCAGATTGTTATACATCATTATTCCATCTCTGATCATGATCCATATGATGTCTTGTGAGTAGTTTGTTTTGTTCTTGATGACATGGGAGAAGTCACGTTGTTAGTAGTGGAATTGTGTTGAGAAAGATTCAATAGTTTGATATTTAAGTTGTGGTGTACTTCTTCTAGTGGTGTCATGTGAACGTCGACTACATGACACTTCACCTATATGGGCCTAGGGGAATGCATTGTGTAGTTGGCTACTAATCGTAGGGGTTGTCGTAGTGACAGAAACCTGAACCCCTATTAGGAAACCATTGCACAAGGGACGTAAGGGTCTTAGAGTTGAAAGCTGTGGTTAGGTTTCTACCTTAATTACTTTCTTGTACTTACGGATGTTTGCAAGGGGTATAATCACAAGTATGTATTAGTCCTAGGAAGGTCGGTACATTAGCACAGGTTCACCCACACAACACTTAGCAAGTTAAAGAAGATTAATCAACTATATGAAGCGAAAGCACTTGACAGTCTTCCCATGTGTTATCAAGAACGTTTGGTCATCTTAAATAATACAACCGACTTGTCCTTTGCTGCATAAAGGATTGAGCCACTTGTTGCATTTATTCCTACTATCTTTTATTTACTCGTACTTTATTTACTTGCATTATCAAAAACCCCTAAAAATCCGTTTGCTAAGTATTTGCAGAGAATTCCTGATCCATACCACTAGCCAGCACCTTCTGCTCCTCGTTGGGTTCGACACTCTTACTTATCAAAAATACTGCGATACACCCCCTATACTTGTGGGTCATCAATGAGGGTGACATCAAGGATGACGAAGAAGGTGGAGCCGGCGGAGGTAGAACCAATGGGGGTCAAGATGGTGAGGACGAACAAGACGAAGACACGGGCTGCAATTGGAGGAAGATGCCAAGAAGGTCTACTAGGCTGACACCTGCAAACAAAAAAAGATGGACCAGCTACCAACCTGAGGGAGAGGAGCAATGACCCGGGCACCCCCGACGACCCCAGCGGGAGCAAGCCTGACAATCTGTCAGTTCAGGGCTTGATTCAAGCAACAAGGAACAAGGCGAAGGAAGAGTGTGTAGCAAGGTTACGTGTTGGACAAGGGCATCATGAAGATGACGTATCCATAGATCATCAATGGAGGTCAGTTTCAGTGCTGAGTGAAATGGCGGCAACAGATACTAGAGAGAAAAACTTGCTACTGCAACTGGAATCTCCTGTGTTTTTCGATGACAATGGGAAGAGCCACGCTAAGGATGTCTTCATGGAGGTGGTAGACAGGGAACGGAGGGCATCATCTGCAAATGAACCTGTGTTAGAACAAAACAACGAATAGCTCGGAAGAGAAGACGCAATACACAAGCTGACAATAGAGTGTTTCAAACTGCAGAAGCTGGATATAAGAGATGAACAGGAGGCGCAACAACGACTGAGAAGACAAAAAATGGCCGCGCACCGTGGCCGGCATACCAACCAGGGAACGCATCTGCTGCTCCAGTTGAATCTCCTCAATCAAAAAATAGAACCAAAATGCAAATGCCCCAGTTCTAGGACCAACTATGATCATAGAGAAAACATGAAAGGGAGTAACAGGAATCAGAATTGCGCCAGCCCCTCTAGCCAAGCAGCAGAAGAAAACAGCGAATGACATTACGCCAGGGCCAACTAAAAATAGATAGGAAACAACAAAAGGAGCGCCACCCAGCAAGTTTCCACGGATTCCAAGCCCGAAACTACCGCAGGAGAGAGCGAAGAGAGTACCTTTTGTCGAAGTGCCTGTAAACAAATCACTAGCAGCACATCGCTTACTGAAACCCGGCAGCACACAGTTGAAGGTGACTGCAACTACGTCACTGTGGCACACACGCACTGAAAATGAAGGGGCAGATGCATGCTCACCACCTCCTGTACCCAAGTTTGCAGGATCAGAGGAAAAAAGTCAATGGCAAGCTAGATTGGACCAAGCATGTGATCCACCATCATCTGACCTTGGGATCAATAGCACACAGTAAGAGGAAGAGAACTGTTCTAACGGGACAGCCATACCACCATCTTATGTCAGGATAACCCTGGCCAACCTGAATGATAGAAGGTTCATCGATGATGATGATGATTGGGATGAAGATACATGGAGAGAAGCATGCGCCGCAGCTGAAAAGGTAGAAGCAGAAAGAAGTTACAAGAAGGCCGATTCAGACACTACAGCCCGCGAGCAAACTCAGGGTGGGTTCAAGATGCCAGTGAGGGCAACAACTACGCCCGTTACGAACTCTGATGTGGATGGCAGCACCACTGAAGTAGACCGTCCGCAACTTCAGGGAAGAAGGATCATCAGGCCAACTGCTGCACTGAAATCACCTTACCACACGTACGTCGACCCAAGGCTATACACGTGTTCAACTTATGTGAAATACTTGTACAACGCAGTTGTTGTTCATGGAAAAAGATCAGGCAGGGGACAAAACACTGACAACAGCCCAAGAGTTGTTATATACGAAAGGTTCTTCGTCTCACTAGGAGACCTTGCAAACTCCATGATGCAATGCAGGAATTTGTCTAATACTGTAATGGAACTCGGCATAGAGTCCATAATGCTACGAAAATGAGGAAGCTAAAGAAGCTCGTCATGCCTCTAAGGGTTACGGTAATGGTCCCACCTTTCCCCTTAATTTACAGAAAAAGCAACTTGGTTTAATTACAGAAACAACTTAACCATTCCTAAAAACAACTTAGTTGGACTAAGAACCAACTCCACCATGTTGTAAAACTTAACTACAACGAAGAATCAAATCTGTTTCGGGCTTGAAACTTAACTACGACCAATTTAAAAAGCAAAATTGGTTGGTTTTTTTTGGAACCAATGTAGCCATGTTTTTGAGTGCAACTTAGCTATGATGTATAAACCAACTTAGTCCAACCAAGAAACAACTTTACCATGATGTAAAAACCAACTTACTTGAACTAGGAATGAACTTAATCATGTTGAAAAGCTTACCTATGATGAAGAATTAAATGTGCATGGGGCTTAACCATTGAAAAACGATTTTGGTTGTTTTTTTGGAAAAAGCAATGTAAAATCTGCATCGAAAACTTAACCATTGGGAAAAAACAACTTGGTTCAATTAGAGAACCAACTTAACCATTCCTAAAATCCAACTTAGTTAAGCTTCAGAAAATTGATTTTTACCAGAAGGTACCCTATGTATCTCCCAAACTCCATCTACAATAGGATGCATGGATATACATCCTAATGGTGTACAATCTCTAACGCCCACTTTTTTTCTTTTTGTGTGCCACACAGTCTCTACTAAAAGATATTGAATACAACAAAAGGGAGCTCAAAAAGCACTTCAGCAAGGCCACAACCCACCTCGACAGGAAAGACAGCGTAAGTGTTTGTGTGCCTTTTTTCATACCAACCCATGCCTCCCCTTTCCTTGTTATCTCACACCTTCATAAGTTTCACCTCAAAACCCAAAAACATAGGTTATGATGCTAGTTCTTGAAAACCTGGCACCAGGCGAAAGCATCGATGTCAATCACTACTAGTTATTTGTCATCAACATAAGAGATAAAAGGTTCGAAGTGCTTGATTCAATAAGGACATTGCCTGACAAGAAGTTCAACGCAAGCATCAATGAACTAGTCGCTCCAATCAAAACCCTGTGGAAAGAGAACTATGCAAACTCCCAAGTGCAGATTAAGTCTTTCAAAGTGGAAGACATCAACCCTCCAAAGCAGGAAACAAAGTGAGTCTTCAGTAACATACATCTAACTTACTTTTTTGTTATTTGAGCATGCCTAAAACAATGTCTTTTTCCTCCGCACACCCTTAAAGGTGCTGACCAACTTTCTATTTTTTCATCTAAAAAAACACAGCAACCAATGCGGTGTGTGCACTTTATTCAATGCAGAACATTGGAACGGGAGGAGTTTACCGGCATACGGATCAACCAATATCCCGAACATAAGGAGATTGCAGACGCATACCTGGGTGAGCTCTATCAAGAACACAAGCAAGTGGAAAAACATCCTCAAGTTATAAGGTATCCCAACTTAGCATTATTTGTGAGCCAAATCAAGTAAGAGCATGAAACACAACTACAAATGGGGTCCTTTTTTGGGGGGTAGGGTCATGTTTGTGTAAAAAAAATTCAGCTGGGTTGTGTTCCCAGCATGCCTAAGTATGCTTAAGTTTCATAATGAAATATTAGCTGAGTTTGTTTTCCTAGCTCGCTCAAGCTGCATCCAGATATTAACTAAGTTGTGTTTCCAACGTGCCTAAGTTGCATACTGATCTTGCTTGAGTTGTTTTCTCATGATGCCTAAGTTGCATCCTTATCTTTAACTAAGTGTATTATCGGTCACCATGATTTTTTAGCTAAGTTTTGTTTTTACAGCATGTTTAAGTTGCATACTGATCTCGAATTAAGTTGTTCTTTTCCCCGCCAGCATGTAACATGCTTTTTAAGTTGCTTTTTCCCCTGTCAACATGCTTTAAAATAGCATACTGACACTTTAACTAGAACATGTACACAACTTAACTGGCGGGTCAAAGAATCAACTTTTTAGCATGTATGTTTCATGCAACTCAAATCCAATCCATAAAACACAACTTAAAGGAGAGCAACATTTTCATCTGCAGAAAGGAAAAAAGAAAACACTACTTATGACCTAGTACAGCGGTACATGTAGCGGCGTTATGCCCAGGCTGAGCACACACGTTGCACATACTGGTCCTTTTTGCTTGCAATTCGATCCCAGAGGGAATCCGACCTTTCTTCCGCCCTTTAGTATTAGACCTGGGAGGGTTTAGTGTTACAAATTCTTCTCTTATTGGTGCACTAACACCGGCAGAGGAGGCCCCTGGCCCTGATAATTGAAGAACAGGATGTGGTGGTGGCGACACAGGGCCTGGCCAAGCATGCTGACTGGTAGGAATTGGGTGGCACACACCCACAGGCAAGGGACCTGTTGTTGGGGGGCGATGCACATTAGGATTAGCTGCTTCATGTGGCTCATTAGGAGGTGGTTTTTGCTGCAGTGCATCAGGACATGTTCTTTGCTGTGGTGCATCAGGACCTGTTCTTTGAGGCGGCGCATCAGGAGTTGTTCTTTGCTATGGCGTATCAGGAGCTTCTCTTTGACATGGCGCATTAGGAACTGTTCTTGGATGTGGTGCATTAGGAGCTGATCTTTGTCATGTCTCATTAGGAGCCGCTCTTTGCTGTGGCACGTTAGAGTTGTTGTTTGCACTGGCTGCTTTCTTCTTCCGAACTTTGTTTAGTTGTGCAACTCAGTTTTCATCTCCCTAATGTGCCTACGAGCAATAGCTTCCACATGATCTGATTCATTGAGCTCTTTAGCGAGTTGCACAAACGACCTAGAAAGGTTGGCAAAACGTAGTTTCTTCCGCGACTCTTCAGGCATAACATCATATTGCACTTGCTCATTATGAAGCGGCACATCCTCAATTGCTTGATGAGTCCACCGTTTCAAGATAAATCTTTCTGGTATAGCATCAATACCTATATATGTGAACACTTTCAACACGTGGCAGCAAAGTAGATCATCGCGTTGGAACTTGCAACAATCGTAGTTGAAGTATCCACCGTTCACATTAACCATGTAGTTCCTGGAGCCATAGGGGTAGCAACTGGCATTGTTAGGGACCAATGAGTACATGTTGTGGCCTTGCTGTAACACCCTCAAATCGGCCCTATGCAAGTTTTAGTGATTCCCGCCAAACCCGCATAGAAACAATTCAAGGACGCCCACCAGGCACTTTCGTGCGGGTGGAAAACGAAGTAATATCATTGCACATCAGTCCTCGATGGGACCCACAGAACATATATATACATCAGCGACTCCATGAGTCAATAATACAGATATAATATACAAAGATCCAAATCACCTAGAAAACGATAGAGCGTCCAACTACGGACAAGATGCAAATGGGGCTCAGAGCCCTGAAGAATAACCAATGGCGTCCATAACCCTGCCCAGGCCAAGCCGGAAGGGTAACCCTGCTAACGACGTTGATCTCAGACCTGCTAAAACAAAAGGGGTGCCGACAAAGGGCAAAGGAAAAAGAGGAGCGTCAGTACTGAGGACAGTACACGGCGAGGCTAGAATTCGGCGGCTCTCGCCTACATAGGTATGGTGGGCTGAAGCGGCAGCGCAGCGGCACTAAACAACCTATAGAGACTCGATACAACTGGCGGTTATCAGAGAGGGATAAGAAGGACCTATTCGGATCCAACCTGAAGCTAACCCAAAACAAACCCCATCCTGGCATTCCCCCCCCCCTTGATACCAAACGAGGAAGTCAAACCAAGAAACTCACACAGTTGGCAGTTTTACTCATTCCATTATAGTTGCAGCATTTACTAGTCAGATGTATAGCATGAGTCATCCTGATAGCATAAGTAGTGGGCAATTTTAATTAATCAATCTATGGCAGTTGGAACATTTACTAGTCAGATATAATTGTCCTGAGGAATCCCAAAACCCAGCAATTGTTGGCACTTTTATCACATTCCATTGGAGTTGCAATACTTACTAGGAAGGTATAGTATGTCACACAACAATCCAGATCCACCAATTGTTGGCATTTTTAATATCCATTCCGTTATACTTGAGCTGATTACTAGTCACATATTAAGTCAAATTTATAGCACTACTTTAGTTATGCTTGTCTATGATCGAGATACTGTGCTCCAAGTCGTCCATAACCGCGGACACGGCTTTCAGAAAGTTTTACCCTGCAGGGGTGCACAAATAGCAACACACACTCGATCAACCTCGGAAAAACCAACTCAAAACCCAACGAGGCATTCACGACAAAGCGATCACATGATTCATAAATATTTTAGGGGGCTACCCCACTAAGCTACCCGCAACGAAGTTGGCCGGCTCCGGAACGGACCCAAGGTTTGCGACGACGGCTGTAAGCGACTAGGAACCCGAAAATGTGACTGGGCTTGTCGATACCGCGAAAACGTGGCGCGATCCAAAACAGTACAGGTGCTCCACGCACAATCTTAAATAAAGCGGTAACATGGCATAGGTACAGGATAGTAATAAAGCCTCAAACTACTTTGTGGCCCCAAGAAATAGAAATGAATCAAGCTCTGGCTCAGGGGGGTCCATAAGGCCTCCCGGATGTGGATAGTGCGAAAAATCAAGGAACAGGTATCAAGTACTCGGGGTCCTACGGGACACAAGTGAGCGTGGAAGAACCAAATAACATCTATTGCCCACCGATGCCTCTGCATTAGTTATATCTAGCATTTTAATAGTTGTATTTAAAGTCATGATCAACTCCACCACTGAACATCTCCACCATAAACATCTGCCAGCAATCCAACAACTGTGGTATTCGACAACACGAGATCGCACATGAGCAAGCATCTACTACTCGCAAGACCAGCTATCTACCAAACACAGGTAATAGGAGGTGTCCAAGGCAATATGGAGGCTGCACGGGATATAACTGGGGTATAGAAACTAAAGCATCGCGACACGGATAGCAATAGATCAACAGGAGGAAGTAAAGACTATAAATGCAAAATAGGTAGAAGGGGGAGAGATGCTCGCCTGGGAAACACTGCCGAGGGATCATATCCGAAGAACTTGTCGAATCTCACAACGTCTCATCGGACTACTCCACGAAGAAGCAAACACTAGAAGAAACACCGGATGCACTATTTAATATTACGGCAGAAGATCCGGCATGATCATGAGATGATGCAGATGCGGTGCAATTAAGCGGTATTAAGCGGAACCGGGGTCCTGACAATTAATTAATAGGCTCGAGTTATTTAATACCACCGCAATTTAAATGTTGTATTAACAGGGCGAAACATGACATCGGTTCGCTACACCAATTTAAATGGAGCCGATATAAGACTAGAAAAGCCCTCATATAGACTCCATATTTAATTATTAGATGAATTGACTAACTGCCCGAAACTCACATGATGAGATGCAAGCATGAACCATTTAATATGCAACAGTTATATAGATGGCACTTTATAAAATAGGGCTAGAAAATGGTCACACATGTCGGATCGACGATCTTGGGGTTCACCGGGGTCGATGGTTTGGTCTTGGCGGGATCGGTCTTCGGACTCCGGGAACGGGCTCCAGGATCCGTGAGGGAATCTTGGCGTCCAGGGTTTCGGCGTCTTCGGATACCGGGGTCGGGGCTCGGGACCTTGGCGAACTTGGCGTCCGAGATGGAGATCATGTTGTTTCGTGACGGTCTTGTCGACGGGACCGAGATGGCAAAGAACACCTTGTCATAGACACGGTCCTGGACAATATCCTTCGGTGGCACCACACTACATCCACCGCAACTTCACCACATGTCGCAACACCACTAGCACCGGAGAGGATCAAAGGCAGGAACAAGGCACATGTCATCAAACAGATAAGTGCAAGTGAACTTGGAACTGCAGATACCCCTGCGAGCAGAGGAGTGTCGCAGACTACGCACTAGAAACAGGCAGAGAAGGAGCTCTAGGCAGCGCCGAGCATGCGGTCGCAGACATGGCGAGGTGGCAGCGGAGGGCGCAGGCGGGGCCGGCCGGAGGTGGGGTCGGCGCGGCCTCGGGGTGAGGGCGGCAGACGACCGGCGACGCGGTGCCTGGGAGGACGGGGCCCAGGCGACGGCGAGGCCGCGGGAGTCGACGACGAGGCGTCGAGGGGACGCCGGCCAGGAGACAGAGGAGAGGCGGCGCTTGGGGTCGGGGTAGGGCGGAGGCGGGGCGTCGCGCGGCGCTGGCCTGGAAGGAGAGGGGCGCCGCAGTGGAGAAGCTTGGGCGGCGTCCGGTGGCGGTGGAGGCTGGCGAGGCGGGGCCCACGGCTGCGCGGAGCTCGGCGGCGGGGACGACGGCGTGGTGGCCGAGGCGGTGGCGGACGGGGATCTGGCGGCGGCCGGCGAGGAGAAGGGCGCCCGGCGGCAGGGTCGCAGGCGTCGCGAGGGGCGGCGCTTCCGCGCATGGAGGAGGCGGTGGCCGGAGCGGAGGGGGTCGAGATGGAGGATGGGGAAGGTGGCCGGCGACGGGGCGGCGGCCGGTGCAGACGCAGAGAGCGGAGGCGAGGCGGCTCCGGCGATGAGGCTCGAGGGGCGTGGCCGAGCACGAAAGGAGGGACGGTCGGCGGGCTCGTGGAGGAAGGCAGGGGGCGGCTCGCCGGCGGCTCGGCGGTAGGTGGCGGAGGAGGACGGGGAGGCGAGCGGCGCGGATTGCGGAGGAGGGGGTCGCGCGGTGGGCGCGTGGCCAAGACCTGTTGCGTGCGGGCGCGTGGGGGCGCGCGCGGGGGAAAAGTGGTGGGGCCGGGCGTGGTTGGCCCGGGGCGACGCAGGAGTGCGCGCCCAGGTGGCTGTGGGTCGGGTAAGGCGGGGCTGGGCGGGAAAAACGCAGGAGGGGAAGGAGTTGGGGTGAGGTGGTGGCTGGGTGGGTGCGTGTGTGACATGTGGTGATTGGGTCAGGGGTGTGGGTTGGTGAGGTGGCGAGACGGGGTTGGCCGGGGTGAGGTGGAGGGGGCTGGGTAGACTATGATTGGGTGAAAAAGGGTTTGGGTAGGATTAGGAATTAGACTAGGTTTGAGTTTAGGGCTTGGAGGTGGCCGGTCAGGCTTTCGGGCCTAGCGGGCTGCCTCCTAAAAATAAAAAAAATATTTTATTATTTAAAACGGGGCTTTTGAAAACCGTTGGTAGCCGAAACAAAATAATCCGGAGAACCGGGTTTTGATTCAAAATAAAGATGGGGCGTTTCGAAAAAAACAGACTTTTCGAAAATAGTTTTATGCAAACAAATGCAAGATGACATGACGATGCTCAAATGCAAGGTGGCATGATGACATGAGCATGCGGTCATGATGATGCAATGCACAAAAACAACGCGATTTTCTAGTAGTGGTTTTGGCGGGGCGCCACACTTGCACTTGCACATTGTAGCGGCCAATAAGCTCAAATTCAACCCTGAACCTTAAGTAGATGTCCCTTGTGTACACAGTCAATGCATGCTTCTCTATCGGGAAAGGAGACCATGGTCTAACTTCAAGCTGATCCGTCAAAATCTTTCACTGAATCTTCTCATAGTGCCTCACGAAATGTCTGATGGAATTCTGGGGATTGATGTACCATTTCAAGACTGCGTTTAATCCCTCACTCCTTTGAGTTGATGGCAAAAAAGGAAAGAAACGTGTCCTGAAGTAACAAGGAGCCATGTATGTGCATTCTTCTTCAACCAAATAAAGGTTTCATTATCAGACAACCCCCACTTCAGGACCATTTCTGTCCATTTTGCTTCAAATTCTTCAACAACCATACTCTCATCAATACACTCATTGAACTCATCAGCCAGACCAGGACGCCGCCCTAGGAATGACCCCAGCTTCTCATTAGCTTTTTTAATGATATGCCAGTGACAATATCTGTGCACATTGTCCGGGAAGATAGCTGAAATTGCTCTCCGCATAGCCCAATCTTGGTCAGTGATTATGTTGGCTGGTTGCACGCCATTAATTGCTTCTAGAAATTTCCTAAATAACCACTTAAAACTTTCCTCAGTTTCATCTCTAAGGAAACCACAACCAAGCATGAACGACTGCCTGTGCCTATTAATACCAATAAATGGGCCAAAAGGCATATTGAAGCGATTCGTCATGAAAGTTGTGTCGAAAGACACACAATCGTGATACGCCTCTGTATAAGCTTTTCTGGCCACACTATCAACCCAGAATATGTGTTCAGCACGGTTCTTTGAATCAAAGGAGATTTTGCAGAAGAACCCAGGGTCTTTTTGCTGCAGCTCTTTGAAGTGCTCGAGTGTTTCACCAATGTCAAATTCCCTGTTTTCACTTCTGAATTCAGGCCGCAAATTAGATATGGTCTTGGGTCCATATGGCACAAAAGAGTCTTCACCATAAAATTCAGACACGACCTCCATCATGCGTCCTAGTACGAAACAACAAGCTTCTTTTAAGCAACCACAGAGTTTTGCTTGAGTAAGGAGCAAAAGATAGCATTTTTTTAGGCCAGGGGCACTGCCTGAGTACAAACCTAGTATGTGGAAGCAGCTAACTATGTGCCTGATATTTTTTTCCTTTTTTCTACATTTTTTTTGGTTTTTTAAGGTAACCCAAACTTATGAAACCAGAAAACAAACTAGCAGTACAACAGTATGGGTAAAACAAAATATATTTTTTGCAAAGCAACTATAAAAGCCTACAGGCAACTTACTGTACTGCTTGGAGCAACTAAGTTAAGTTGACTAAAACAACTATGCCAAACTTGACTACAACTTTTCTTTATGCGTAGAAAACATACTTAATTATGTAGGAGTCAACTCTTTTTTCAGCGAGACAAACCTGTTTCCAAGTTGCAATTATGTAGGCACTTCGGAAATTCCTTCTCGTCACGGGGGATACCCCTGTGTGATCTCAAGTGCTTCGTGAGTGATGGCCTCTCAATCAGTGGATGGTTATGTACAGCGATAAAATACGTCACCTGCCACTTGTTTTCAATGAGCTTCACAAACATTTTGGCGGGGCATTTCGTCTGCTTGATAGATTCCTTTTTCCGCTTACCACCAATCTTACCACTACTTTTTCTTGATGTCCCACTGCCATCACCTTCGACATCGGCATCATCAAGCTGAACAGGGCTAACTTGTTCCACAACAGTCATCCTATCACGTTGTTCCTCTTCTTCTGTTTTCGGCCTGCGGAATTTGTTGCACACAAACTGCTGCTTAATGACATCATCCGTGTTTTCCCTTTCTGAGAAGTGTGAGCTTTGATAGAGAACCCCAGTTTGAGAGCATAAGCATTATAATGCACTCTCGCACTCTGAAGTGTGTCGAAACGCATCCCAAGGAACAGTTCTTGTGGACTAGACACAACTTCCTCATTCATGCCAGCCCCATCAACAGCTTCTTCCGCCAAATCAGGGTAAGTTGTGGACTCCGTAGGAAAACTAGCCGGCGGAATACAGTGGTTAGCAGCAGCGGGCGGCACCCCATCGTGTTGAGGGCCCCTACCACTGTGCTCATCAGAATTACAAACCAGCACCCCTCGACCATAAACTACTAGATTTGGAGACTCGCCAACATTCTCTATCAAACCCGCTTGAGTGCAAAATAATGGCTCCGTGCTAGGTACATCTTCATCTTCCACAGGAGGGCTATTGAGATCCAAGCCAGATATCTGATACAAAAAAGAAAGAGGTAGTTTTAGGGATACGTTCATCCTCACGTTCTCGCAAAAAGAAAGGAACCTTCTCTCTTTTCTTTTTGTCTACTGTTTTGTCTCTAAACACACTGCGATATACTAAAACTGTTTTTTTTCTGTCTTTGTTTCTTAACAGGTTACGTCTTGCTACAAAAAGAAAGAACCAGCATATAGAGGCATGAACAACGACCATGGAACACACATACAAGGACTAGCATGCTGATGGATCTCGCCTTTTTTGCTTGCTTTTATCTACTAGGATTTTTATGCTAGATAGTTCCAAAGTAGACAACTAAAGTTACAACTATATGCTTGCTGGTATGTGCTGATACCACCAAACTATGTGTTGCTGTGAGGAGCTACAAGTATATGCTTGCTGGGAGGTTTCTTAACAGGTTACAACTATATGCTTGCTGGGAGGTTTGTTTTCTATGGAGGTTTTTGTGACCCCAAGTTTGCTTCCATGGGGGGGAAGCTGATGTATACCATGAGAAGAGGGGGAGCAGGGGGGAGAGAGGGGGAGAGGGAGGAAGGGGGAGGGTTTGGGAGCTTTTTTTCTGCTTTACCTTTTTGATTTCCTCTTTTCTTCGAGGGGAGCTGGGGGAAAGGAGAGAGCCTGAGGGCTTTTTCCTATCCTCAGATCTAGGAATCCATGGAGATTCAGATGGGGGAGGGGGGAAGAAGAGAGAGGGGGGTCGCTGGTTTGAAAGAACAAGGGGGGAGGGGGAGGGCTGGGACGATGGGGTTTTCTGGCAGCCCGACGAGTGTGTGTGTGGGGGGAGGTGATTTCCGGGGGGTGGGAGGGGGAGGGGACCACGAGTGCTGGATGTTTTACCGGGGCATCCGGATGCTCGCTAGCACGGTCCTTATATAAAAGACTATGGATGGAGGTGGCCGCATAATTTCTGAGGTCTAAGAGGCGTGACAAGGTGACCATCTGAGGACGAACATAATAATGTGTATAAAACTGGTAAGGTGGTTTAGCATACACGGTTTGCAGGGGAAATTGAGTTGTAAACCAATGCATTTACAAACATAATACAACACTCATCATTCAGGTAAAAACATTGACATACATGTATGGCTCGAACTGTAAATATGTAACATACCTGCAGCTTGAGGAACTGTGAAATAGCCCGTACGGCCACCATAGCACGCCGAATAGCCCAGCTGGTCTCCTGTGATGCACGTAGCAGGGGCTAGCTAACGTGTATATATAGACCACAATAGCATTGCCCATATGTGCTGTAGGGTGATGGATCTGGCGATGGGTTCTTTGGAGAAGGGAGACGTGGCTGCTTCTCATGTAGTGGGGGGGCGAGCATGCATAATGGGAATAGGGACGGCAGTGCCACCCAATGTGCTGCCGCAGAGCTCGTTTGCTGATTACTACTTTGATATGTCAGAGAGTAATCACTTGGTGGATCTAAAGGTCAAGTTCAAGAAGATATGTAAGTTAGTTTCAGTATATATGCTTATATTATGCGTACGATAATGCAATTGAATAGGTGGATCCAATGGCCAGACGTATATATGTATGCAGTACATGCATGTAGGTGACAAATCCATGGTGGAGAAGCGACACATGTACATGTCCAAGGACCTCCTGTCCAGGAACCCTTCCCTGACCGCATACAGTTGTCCATCTCTTAACATTCGCCAAGAGCTGAGTGATTCCGCCATTCTGCAACTCGGGGCCGAAGCTGCACGGCGTGCCATGGGTGACTGGGGTGGGCACCCGTCCCAGGTTACGCACCTGGTCGTCTGCACCACGGCGAGCGGGTGCTTGCCAGGCGCCGACTTCGAGCTGGTGAAGCTCCTGGGGCTTCCCCCCTCCACCAAACGATTCATGATGTACCAGGCCGGGTGTTATGGTGGTGGCATGTCCCTGCGTCTGGCCAAGGACCTTGCCGAAAACAATCTTGGCGCCAGGGTGCTAGTGGTGTGCTCTGAGGTGATGGCACTGTGGCTTCGTGGCCCCTGCGAGTCCCACGTGGGGAACCTCGTTGGGCAGGCCATCTTCGGCGACGCCGCGGGTGCTGTCGTTGTTGGTGCCGGAGGGCCTGCTGGGGCTGAGCAGACCGTTCTCGAGATGGTCTCGGCGTCGCAGGCAATCATACGGGGAACCCAAGACATGATCGTTTCGAATCTGTACGAGCACGGGATCGTGTACACCCTGCACCGCGACGTGGGCCTTCACGTCGCCAGCAACATGGAGGGGCTTGCTAAGAAGGTGCTGGAGCAGGCGGGGCTGGCCAACAAGTGCTGGAACGAGGAGGTGTTCTGGATCGTGCACCCCGGCGGCAGGGACATACTGGACAGGGTGGAGACCAGCCTTGGTCTCAACAAAACAAAGATGGAGGTGTCCAGGGAGGTCATGGCGCAGCACGGCAACACACTCAGCTCTTCCGTTATACTCGCCATGGACCAGATGAGGAAGAGGTCTGAGGAGAAGGGGAAGGGCTCGAGTGGGGGCTGCTCTTTGGTTTTGGCCCTGGCCTCACCGTGGAGACCATACTGCTCCGCGCCCCAACTCTCACGGAGTAGAGTGACAACGCCCTGGTCGGCCTTGTGGCTTGTTATATGTGTTTTAATTTCTCCTCTTTCAAGTCTTGTGTGTTTGCTAGTACTTACAATAAAACAAGGCTGTGGAATGGCGCAGCTTATTATATGGATTTGTCCAGTGTGTTGCTACGAGTTCTCCGTCTGCTTCTGTAGCACCTACGCGTGTCCTGAACTCCTGATACCTTTCTGAGCTTCGAGGCGTCGCCCCTATCCACGGTCCTTATGTTTTTTTTTGCCATCGCACATGTAGTGCTCAATTCTATCATAGCTCCTTTCTCTGTACCACATCGATCGTTCTAAAACAGTTGGAGATCAAGTTATGCTTACCTGGTCTCTCGTGAAGGACAAAGGGCTCGAGTGAAAAGACACGGCCGTTCCTCTCGCGACCCGCGCCGCCCCTGGCGCCGGCGGTGGCCGGGCTGCACTCCTCTCCTCCTCCCCTCAGCTTCCCTCCTCCCCTCTCCCCGCCGTCACTGGCGTGCGGCCCAGGCCCGTGGCGGCGGGCACCCTGGCCTTTACCCTCTTGGTGATGGTCGGCGCGGGGGTCGGCTAGTACCTGGAGGTGCTCTTCGGCAGCGCTGGTCTGGCTCGACGGTGGGGATCCCGTTGGCGGCTAGGTGGAGGCAGCATGGTGGTGCCATCGGTTGGTGGTGCCGGTGGTTAGGCGAAGCTCGATCGGAGGTGCCCTGCTGGCCCAAATCTAGGCCCTTTGGGCCCGATCTAGGTCTGGGCGGGCCTGGCTCGGCCCCGCCGATTCTGATGGGATTGGAAAATGGCTCGTGACAGAACACATGCTGCAGCATGGCGGTGGGGACTTTACGGGCCTGGTCGGGCCGTCCTGGCCTGGTATGTCCCTCGTCCGGTCGACACCCGTCCTCGGGGTGGAGGAAGTCCTCCGGGTGGCTGCTGCTGCCACCCTCTAGATCCAATGGCCTGGTATGCTCTTGCTGCTGCGTCCGGTCAGCTACCGCCACCGCGGTGGAGGTCGTTCCCTCCAGCGTGGTTGTGGCACAACCGCTCCTTGTGTACAGCCAGTTCTCAGTCCAGCCAGCATCGCGGTGTTTGCCATGGTGATACGATGATGGTGGGTTCAAGACCCTGGTGGCATATGTTGGTGGGTGGCGAGATTTGTGGAGCACTACGGTTTTGTCCGGTGATGTGGTGCTTGGGAGGCGGGAGAAATCATTGTTATCATGACGCCGGTGCGGCGCCGCTTTCGGGTGTGGCTGCTCCTTCCAGAAGAGCGTCGGTTGCCCCTCTTCTCCACTACCATAGCGTACCGGGGAAACCCTAGGACTAGTCTGGGCAGCAGCAGCGTCGTCGTCGCTTCCTTCTTGGAGGTGATGCTTAGTATGCGACGAATCACAGTGCTAGGATCATGGTGGGACTACTCCGGAGGGCGCAACGGTTGCGAGTCGGCTTTGTTTCGGTTGACCCGCTAGGGTCGGTCTTTCTTCTTTTTCTTGTTTCTCTTCATTTTTTATTTTGGGCGTGGTTGTACTGTTTGCCCGAGCAGTGTAATCCTTATTGTATTGTGTGGTTGCTATATTAATATAGCGGGGCAAAAGCCTGATTCGAGGTTATGCTTAACTAGATCACTTGATGGGTGATGGTGAGGTTATGCTTACATAGATCACTTGATGGCTGACGGTGATCCTAAGCCTCACTAATCGGCTCGTTTAGTGATGATCCTAAATTACTTAAAAACCATCGATGGGGGTGTTGGTTCTAGTGAAAGCATTGAACTATTAAAATGTTTTATATTCCCACTCTTTAATGGGTACATGGTTTAAGTGTTTTTGCGTACAAAATTAAACTTAATGAT
Organism: Avena eriantha; assembly: GCA_910589775.1. Lineage (NCBI taxonomy): Eukaryota > Viridiplantae > Streptophyta > Magnoliopsida > Poales > Poaceae > Avena > Avena eriantha. The sequence continues at coordinate 422,871,807 of OU342746.1, forward strand.
ACTAATTTCACAAAATAGTATCACAATCCGAGAATAGTTCTCAAACATGAAAAGAAGTACCATGTTCTAGGCAATCCACTTTGAGCCGGCTGATAATGTGACGGTTGCTGTCACTAATGCCTTCCGTAGGACCAGAGACGAGTCCACAAAAAATAGTTGTATTGTGCTTGCATACATGGAACCGTACTTGTAGCAGCAGTTCAAAAAAATATTGTGACCCACGACATGATCGAAAACCTCGAAAGTATTTTCCACGCACAAGCAAATACAGAGAGATATCAAGTCTCTTAATCTTTGTTGGGCTGCAAATTCAAAGCTGGTGATCCACTGAGTTAGTGGTGATCAAAATGGTTGGTTAAGTGTAGTCTCTAGAAAGGACGGGTTTCCCGATTGGGGCGACAAGTTAGCTACAGACACAATTGTGAACTCTCTTCCTAATGTATAAGGTTCATTTATCTCGAACTACCACATGCATAGGATGAATAAGAAGCTCACTAAATTACCTAGGATGCTCAAGACGATAGGAGCTGACCTCATGAAATTTGTTGGTGGTGCAAAATACGTCTAAGTTCAACCAGAGTTTTTGAATGAAAACCGACTAGGTCGAAGGGACGCAAGACTCAGGACCTAGTGTTGAGCACCGTCTCAAGGACGAAGTCAGCTTTTTTAGGCGGATCCATTTACTTCTATTGCAAGGTGGAGGGCCATTGGAAGAGAAATTACAACTAATATTTGGCCGATAAAGCCAAGACAGGAAGTGTGACTTCTAACTCAGGTATGTTTATATGAAATGCTATAAATATTTTCCTTGCTGATGCTTCCAATTGCTCTTGGTTATATGATACAGGAATGTTTATATGAAATGTTATAGATATTTACCTTGGTGATGCTTCCAATTGCTCTTGGTTACATGATATGATTCAGTTGTAAACATTTGCAACTTGATGTAGGTCAGGTAAGGACTAGAAACATATAAAGAGGCGAGGTTGACATTTGACGTCGTAACAAGGAGAAGAGTGTCGGTTCCCGTGAGTAGGCATGATGCAACCTCATTTACTTTCATGATTCTTAATGAAGCTAAATAATTTTTATGTTCTTGTGCTTAGTCGAAATATTATTCATGCCTCATGTTCCATGAGGCAAGGGTACGAGTATACTATTAAGAAAAATGGATGTTCTCTATATTTGAAAGATATGTTTCATGGATTTTTATAGTCATTTAGAATTGGTTATTCATTTTGAATTTCAAGGTGACTCCGGTATATAACATAAATTTGAAAAGATTAAAACTTCCAGTATATAACATAAATGTGAAAAGACTAAAACTAAATGATCTAAATATGATTTACTTTTGGCATTGTCGATTTGGTCATATAAGTTAAAAACACATGAAGCACCATGATGATGCACTTTTGAAAACAAATATTAAGAAATAAAAAAATTGACTTTAAAAAATTGTTCATATTTTTAAATGTATTTAGATTTTCTAAAATATTTAGATTTAATCAAAAATTCAGATTTTAAAAATATTCAAACTTGAAAAATGTCTAGATTTTTTTCAGATTTTAAAAATCCAAAAATGTTTGAATATGAAAAAAGTTTTAAATTATTTCTTTTATATTTGTCTTCAAAATCATGTTATAAAAAATGATTAGATTTCATTAAGTATTCATACTGTGAAAAAATATTCGGGTTAAAAAGGCAACAACAGAACAAAGAAAAAAATAGTACCTATTTGTAAGCTGTAGTGGAAGCGCCCATCAAGGAGGGTCCAGCGTGCATGCACTAGTACAACACGCAACGAGGGGAACATAGGACCACCCTGGCCTCACTGCTTTTACACCTTTACTATAGAGGAAGCCCCTATGGTGTCATTTTTTTATATATAAAAGCGACTTTACAAAGAGTCCCAAAAAAGGACTACCTAAAGAAGAGAAAAGATTACATCAAGCAAGAAGAAATGAGCTAAAAATAGCATGTCACTTAAACAAAATAGTTTGCAACTAATCAAGGCTTGGTTACACTTATGCCAAAGACTTATGATGGTTCATCTGTCAGATGAACAAGACAAGTTCATGTGGAACTTAACTTCGTCAGGGGTGTTCTCAGTTAAATCCATATATGAAGATCTTATGAATTATCATATGGCTCTTTGGAAACTAAAGATCCCGCTAAAGATTAAATTTTTTTATGTGGTTCCTTCAAAACAAATTGCTCCTTACTAAGGATAATCTAGTTAAAAGGAATTGGGTAGGATGTACCAAGTGTTGCTTTTGTGGGTCACAGGAAACCATAAAACATTTCTTTATATTGTGACCTTTTGCTCGTTTATTGTGGCGTATTGTCACCTTTGCGTACGATCTACCCCACCAACTAATATAACAAACATGTTTGCGAATTGGTTGAGTGGAGTTGAAAAATCATCTAAGTCTAGAATTCGTATTGGTGTTTCTGCCTTATGTTGGTCTATTTGGAGATGCAGAAATGACATTATATTTAACATATCAAAAACTTTTAATTTTTTGTAGGTTATCCATATGGTGGCATATTGGATGCAGCTTTGGGTCCTACTCCTGCCATCGGACCAATGGGATATTATGGTTACTGGGTACAACCATTTGCTGATGGTCACCCACCACTTATTTGGCCAGTTGTGTTGGCAGCCTCTTATTCGACTACGAGATGTTTAGAGCTTCTTTGTTTCATATTTTTTGCTGGTTGATCCATGTATCAACTTTAAGCGACCCATGATTTGTATTATTTGACGAATGCTTGATTTTGGATGATGCTTGTTTAATAAAGGTTGTGTGCATCAACCGATGTAGGGGCCGGGGACTTCCGCCATTTCGAAAAAAACAAGAAGTTGGACAGCAATATCTTTCACTCTGAACCTATAAAGTAGGAGGTCACTTTGAAAGCCTGTTTCCCATGAGTTGATGGAGACAGATATATCTTTGAAAATAAAATCATTCATGTCCCGTCAAATATTCCACTTAGCACATGCCATGATCTCCATGAATCAGGGACCCACAAATGATGTTTTAGCCAATAAGAATCTATCCGAAAGAGTGAGCAACATATCCCAATTCATAGAAATTATATCTCAACATCGAGTGGAGAAGTGTAACACCCCAAAAATATTAAACAACATTATCAAGTTCTAATCACCCAATTTTAGGGTTAACAAAAACTTTTATTCCAAAAATCTATATGAATGCATGTGTGATTTTCATTAGAGTATGATTGATTGAATTTGCCATGTTTGATTGCTACAAATGATAAGAAATGGTTTAAAGATGAATACTACATCATCTAGGCCAATTATAAACAAAATCCAAAGAAAAAGAAATCAAATATGAATTAAATAAGCAAATGGTCATTTTGACCAAAGTTAACCACTAGGCCACTTTAAGTGTTCCTAGAAGAGAATTTCTAATAGAAACAATTTTAATTATTTCACCCCTTGCTAGAACAAGTAAAAGTGAATCCAAGCCCACTTTACAAACCCACAGAAACTATTTTCAAATCTATGTAAAGGACAATTCAAAATTGAATCAAGTGTATGTACTAAGATCACCATTTTGGAAAAACAATCCAAATCAATTCACCTTTGCAAACCCAAGCAACCCTAGACACTCAAGCATAAGATCAAACCACTCACCAAATTTCATTCAAAAATTTCAAACTAAATTTCTTGCGGTCATTAAGTCGAACACCTTGTAGATACTAATTAAACCACTGCCTAACTTAACTGTTTGAGAAGTGATCACTCGACCACTTGCCCTCATTACACTCCCCTGGTCTCCCTCTTTGTCTAGCAGCACCAAACACGCTTGCCCCTTTGCCGTTGCACCAGTGGAGCGCCGCCCAAAAGTGGTCATCGCTGGCCGACCATGGACAGAGCGCCAGGGACCACGCCGCCCTCTCCCACGAAACATAGGAGACAGGCGACCGTCCACCACCACCCCCCATCCAGCCCTTGACCCCAGCCAGGCCCTGGACCACCCCAGCAATGCCGCGCCCAGTGTCTCTGCGCCGTGCCCAGAGCGCGCCAGAGCACCTCGCCCGACCAGCTCGCACAGACCGCGCCTCGCTCTCTCCGCGCACGCGCAGACTCGCCTTAACCCCAGCCAGCTCCCAGACACCCCGTTCGCCGCCGCATGACCCGTAGCTCCCACGCGCCATCTCGAACAACGCCGGTTTCGCGCAGAGCGTCGCACGCGCCCGACCGTTCCACGTGGCCCCTTGTTGTGCCATTACGCCCATGATGATCGCCAGAGAACACCGCACCGTCCCCTACCCACAGCCACGCCGATAGCATGTTGTACCGCCCTCATCGGACACGCCAGCCCATCCCACTCGGGCCCCTCGTCGGTGTATAAATAGAAACCCTCTCCACCTCCATTCTCCACACCAACACACTCCCCACTCCTCACAAACCCTCCCACACTTCTCCCCGGAGCAAGGCGAGCACCGCTTCGCCGGAATTTGGCCGGAGCCCGCCGCTGCAGAAGGAGAAGGGCGTCGTCAATTGAAGCCGCCCTAGGAGCTGTCGCGACCACCGTTCGAACCGCCGTCATCGACAACGTCGTTTGCCCCCATCGCCGATCCTAGCTGGAGCCCTGGTGAGCCCCCACGTACCCCCACCATCGCCATTAGATTTAGACCTTGCCGGAGCTGTTCGTCATCGACGATAAACCACCGTCGTTAGATCGCTTTCTAATTGTAGGGCCTAGAATGCACGATACCATTTCGGTTAGGAGTCGCTGACTTGTGGACCCCCCTGTCAGTAGCCCGCTGCGCCATGCTGTGCAGATGGGCCGGCCCATTTACCTTTCCGCGCAGGCCTATGAATTCAAATAAGTATTTTCCAATTTAGTTGAAACCAGATTCTGTCAGTAGATTAAAAAATCAATTCAGAGACTGAACCAAATTGCATGATTCCAATTTTGTTAGAAAGATATTTAAATTATCTATCCAAATCCGTTGGATTCAAACCATTTGGAGTTAGAGATTATCTATAGTAAAAATAAGAAGATTGAGACTTTTTCAACTTTAAATTTTTTTCAAAAATCAACCATAAATGCTTTTGAGTTGATTCCAACTCTAAAAAATCACATTTGACAAGATTTATCTGAATATGTAAAAATATTTAGGTTTACTTGTAGTGACTTTGGACTAGTACGAAAAGAATGCTATATAGGCATTTCTAGTCACTTTAATTGTATTAAATGATAATCTTAAATTTATAAAATATGACCAACACTTTAAATCACATTCCCAAGTATTATAATATGTGGTGATGACATGTGTCAACATGATCCCATATTTTAATTGGAGAATATTAAAGCTTAAGTACTTTTAATGAGTAGAAATTAGTTTTCTAAAATAAGATAAACAAAATTAAGCCTTTATTTCATGTGATGATGTTAGATCATCAAGTGTGAACCTTAGTGTGCTAAATAGAAATAGTTAAGTATTTGTTTGGTGATTGTGTACCCCATATTCATTTATAGACGCTAGTACCGATCCGGGATACGAGGAGGAGGAGTACTACCAAGAAGAAGACGAAGAAAACTTCAACCACTACACCAACCAAGACAAGATATTATGTACAAGCTAACACTTGCAAGTTTCTAACAATGCAAGCCATCACTACTAGCAAGCTAGAACCATGCAAGCTAACACTTGCAAGATAACTTATGCAAGATGCATTTAGGCATGCTTGGTTATTCAACTCTGATTATACCAATTCCAAGTTTTACTTGCAAGATTTATTCTTTTACTTTACTAAAGTTCTTTACTTTTAGTTAGTACTTTGTGAGTATTGGAAAAATAGAATAAATACCATAAAGAGTATAAAACTAGGCCTAACTAGTTATACTTAGATGTCATTCCATGGCATGACATTGAGACTAGCACCCCTCATTAGTGAATACCCTCAACTTTAGTGGCTAGTGCTAAGCATAAAAGTTGATTACTTTAGATGGGAATACTTTGTGAAAATGATTATGAAAACCTTGGAATTATAATTCATTCTATTGAGATGTTTTGACACGTGTTGAGAAACACAATTATTTGATGATGAAAATGTTGAGGCATGAGCCTTAGCCCTTTATAATAACTGATGGTTAGGTTCAGATGCGATACCATTCCAATTTTACCGTACAACCACAATACCTGAATTGGGTAGGGCTTAGCTGGAAGTTTATATGCATTAGTATGGGTTCCCTTGCGGAAGAGGTTGAGCTGAGGCTACCTCATGATGAATGTCCACCTATGCAGTGCCCAGGATGACAGATGGCCATGGCTGGGAGGCCAAGCTCATAGGGGAAGTGCCTATACTAGAGTGTGTAATCGAAAGGTTATGATTGATTATCCGGATACTAAGTATGATTGATTCAGGGTTATCCTTGACGGATGTATCGAATTTTGTGGTGAAAGTGTACCACCTCTGCAAAGTGTAAAACTATTCAAATAGCCGCGTCCGCGGTCATGGAGAGTTGGAGTGGCCATACTGTTCTGTCGTCAGATGTCTTCAAAATGATTTGTGAATTGAACTATGACTTTGACTTGACCACAACAGGGTTGTGAACATGAAAACTAAAGTTCCCACTTAAGTGATTTAGAACATTAAATTAGTTTTCTTTACTTCTAAACTCAGCTTAAGATAAATCTGGTGTTTTGCAAATAAACCTAGAGCTTAAGATTCCTACTAGAACTACCTTACTTGTTAGTGATAGTTTGCGAGTACTTAAAGAGTACTCATGGCTTTGTCCCTGGCTATTCCCGTGGCTAGACTATGAGGAGGACTACCAGGATGATGGACCGCAGGATGTCTACGACAACTAGGATCATCTTCTATCGCCAGCATTGCTTGTGACTCTGAAGATGGAGCCCCGACTACGTTTAATTTCCGCTGCTTGATTTGTACTAAGACTGGATCATGAGATCCTTTATTTGTAAGACCTTATTATGGTTTGTAATGGATGATGTACTATGATATCAATCTGTTATGTCTCGCAAAAATGGTAATCCTGGGATTGTGAGGTATGGCATAACAAGCATCTGGGATTAAAAAACCTGGGTGTTGACAAGTTGGTATCAAAGCCATCCTGACCATAGGAGACCCTAGTTAGAATGGACGTCCGAACAACAAACTTAGTTTCAAAAGAAAAGAAGTGAGTATTTATGAAAACCTATTCCCACTCTTATCCTTGAGATTCTTTCAAAAAAATACATGTTCCTCAAAAATTCTTACAATCCTACATAAAATTTGACACACTTGATCACCTCACTAACTTGCTCACCCTAAATTCTTATAGATGGAAGGCCAGTATTGCAAATTCTACCATTTGGGCAAAGGAGGCCACCTGATCTTTGAGAGGGATCTAGTTGCACTGTCAGAGTATCTGGAACGCCCGCACCCGGAATTCTTCGGGGCACAACTCAACGATCACGTAGGAGGAGATCTATAATGGCTGATAGTTGCAAATCTCAGAGGCAAGATGGAAGTACCTACTTTTGAGAAGATCCAATTCACCTTGCGTGAGAACAACTGGCTAGACAGATTAGCCAGGGCTATGCATGAAGCTCTTGCCCGTCTGTGTGGACAAAACATCAACCAGATCCAGGGAACTCGCTTTGCTCACTACGCAAGGCGTGATTCTATGGGAATGCCCTTGGAGATGCCAGGACACCCAGAGCTGAAGCACCAGGTGGACAATCTTGACTTCATGATGTATGATAGGCAGAAGGAGCTGGACAACGCTCGCGCCTACGCCAACACAACCATGCCATTGCAGTCAAGAAGGACCAGACCCTCGCCATTCTCGCCAATGAGCGCCATTCTCTTCGCCTTCAGCGCGACAAAAAAGGATCGCATCATCGATCGTCTTTGCAAGAACGTAGCCACTCTGGAGAAGACCATCCGTGAATAGGAGATCCAGCTTGAAGCAAAGGAGGAGGAAGGTGAAGATATCCAGGGAGATCTTTACTCTTACCTCAACGATGACAACGACTACATGGAGGATGATGCCATGGAGTTCCACACTGATGATGATGATTCCGACTTCATTGATGATGAGTAGATGCACTTGATCACTACCGTAGGAATGAGTTGTACCTGGTCCCACTGTATCGTAGTTTCACATAATGGTTCTTAAAACCATCTGTTTTCTATTTCTGTTGTGGTGTGTGTTTGTATTGTGTGCTTTGAATGAATGGATGAGAGGAAGTTGTTAGTTTGCAAAACCTGAGTCAAACTCAAAGTTTAAAGCTTTTGAAACAAAACCATGAACCTTAGAAATTTCCCTCTTATCTCATTATCTATCTCAATCTTCAGATGACTTGCGGAAACCCCGGAGGAAGCAATTCATCTTAGGACCCAATGTTGTAGATTCTGCAAATGCTAGTCTCCAACCGTGAAGCTAGTAGAGCCAAAAGTCAAGCCAACCTAGCCACTCTTCAACAGATAGCTCAGATGGCCCACAATAATCAAGGCCATGGAAACCAGGATCACCATGGATCCAAACTCAAGAACTTCCAGAATACCAATCCACTGATCTTTAGTAAGTCTGACGACCCTTTAGATGCTGATGACTGGCTGCAAACCATGGAGAACAACCTGGAGGTCGCAAGAGTTGAAGCAAATGAGAAGGTATTGTTTGCCACCCATTATCTGGCAGGAGATGCAAGAGCCTGGTGGAATAGCACCCGTACCATGAACGAAGGTCAAATGATGACTTGGGAAGCATTCAAGATCAAGTTCAGCCGCACCCATGTGCCTCAAGGTTTAGTCACTAGAATGAGGGATGAGTTCAGAGAACTGAAGCAAGGAAGGATGACGGTAGTTGAGTACCGTGACAAATTTCTGTCCCTAACTAGATATGCCCATGATGAGATTAACACCGAAGCTAAGAAGAAGAAAAGGTTCCTGAATGGATTGCATGATGAGATGCAGACTGTGTTAGTCAACATCCGTTTTGCAGATCTAGAAGAACTAGTAGATTCCGCCATTCAGATGGAAGGAAAGATCAACCAAGACAATGACAATCGCAAGCGCAGGATGATGCACCAGCCTAGATCCCACCATACCCAGAAGTATCGCCCCAACCCGTCTGCAGGATGTGCCCCAAGAAACAACAGACCCCTATGTCCCGTTCAAGCTACCCCAACCATAGTGGAGGAAACTTGAAGTCTGGAGGAAACCACAACAACAACCCCGGCAACTCCAATAACTTCAACCGTGCACCGCCCAAGTCCAACAACAACAACAACAACAACAACAGCAATACTGCCCCAAGGACTGGAAGCAATGTTGTGCCTGTTGCAGGAAAGGACAAGTCCCAGATCACTTGCTTTGAATGTGGAGTCAAGGGTCACTACTCCAACGAGTACCCCAAGAAACTTGCAGCAGCCACCAATGTGAATGCACCCGCTCAGTAGCAACGCCATGTTCAGCCTGGAAGGAGATTTTCCCCAGGGAACTCGCTCAAACGCAATGGTCGTCTGTTCCACATGAATGCTGAAGAAGCCCAGGAAGCGCCAGATGTCGTGTTGGGTATGTTTTCTGTTAACTCAATACTTGCAAGAGTATTGTTTGATTCTGGAGCATCGCACTCGTTTGTTATAGAAGAATTCGCATGCACTAGTAAGATTCAACCAACAAAATTGAAGCATGTGATGATAGTTCAAATACCTGGTTCAACCACCAAAGCTAGAAAAATTTGCAAGGATGTACCTATCAGAATCCATGGCATAGATTTTTATGCTAATCTAATAGTACTTGGGACCAAAGGTTTAAAAGTAGTACTAGGAATGGATTGGATGTCGAAACATAAAGGATTGATCGACTGTGCCAAGAAGCCATAACCATGACCAGCAGCACTGGAGTATCAGTAGAGCATGTATATGAAACTTTGCCCCGTCAACTCAAGTGCAACAAGAGTCTAGCCCAACCAACCCTAGACCAAGTTAGTGTAGTCTGTGAATACCCCGATGTGTTCCCAGATGAATTGCCCAGTATGCCCCCGGATCGGGCTATCGAGTTCATCATTGAACTAATTCCTGGAACTAGACCCATAGCTTAGAGACCTTATAGTATGAACCCATATGAATTAGTGGAGATGAAGAAGCAACTTGATGCTATGCTGGAAAAATGTTTGATTCAACCAAGCGCATTGCCATGGAGATCGCCTGTTCTATTTGTGGATAAGAAAGATGGAGGTAACCGTTTGTGCACAGATTACCGAAAGCTGAATGATGTCACCATCAAGAACAAGTACCCATTGCCGAAGATAGAAGATTTGTTTGACCAGTTGACTGGTGCCAGAGTGTTTTCTAAGATTGATCTTAGAACTGGTTATCATCAACTCAAGATTCGTGCAATAGATATTCCAAAGACCTCCTTTACCACCAGATATGGATTGTATGAGTACAATGTCATGTCTTTTGGATTAACCACTGCCCCCGCTTATTTCATGAATGTCATGAATAAGATTTTTATGAACTTCCAAGATAATTTTGTCGTTGTTTTTATCGACGACATTCTGATCTATTCCAAGTCAGAAGAAGACCATGAGCTACACCTGAGTACCATCCTTGAAACCCTTAGAGAACATCAGTTGTATGCTAAGTTTAGCAAATGTGAGTTCTGGTTGAAGGAAGTAGGATTCCTAGGACATATTGTGTCCGCAGGAGGAGTCGCTGTCGATCCCACCAAGATCAAAGATGTTGAAGCATGGAAAGCCCCAACCACTCAAACCCAAGTCCGTGCATTTCTCGGATTAGCGGGAAATTACCGCAAGTTTGTTGAAGGATTTTCGAGCATTGCAAGACCGATGACCCAACTGTTGAAGAAAGATAAGAAGTTTTAATGGACGGATGATGTCTACGCACTTCTATTCTTGGACACAGTTGTTGGGCCTCCAAGTGCAGAGGTTTGTAGAACAGCAGCAAGTTTCCCTTAAGTGGATCACCCAAGGTTTATCGAACTCAGGGAGGAAGTGTTCAAAGGTATTCCTCTCAAGAAACCGTGCAATCAAGATACAAGAAGTCTCTTGTGTCCCCAACACACCCAATACACTTGTCAGGTGTATAGGTGCACTAGTTCGGCGAAGAGATAGTAAAATACAAGTGGTATGGATAATAATAAGTGGTAACGGTGCTAGAAAATAGCTTGATGGCGTGGAAAAGACTAAAGGCAAACTGAAATAAAGATGGAAGCAAGCAAACATGTAACAGATCTAGTTGCAAACGGTGTTTCAATGCTTAGAAACAAGGCCTAGGGATCATACTTTCACTAGTGAACACTCTCATATAAATATATTATCTTCATGATACTACTCTGAAATACTCTCTGGTTGGACACTCTAATCCATGGTAGGGCTATAACAACACACCTCAAAGTTCGCTTTTCGCATCTAGATAACCCCACACTATAACCTTGAGCGCTAGATGGTTCCAACAAACACCACAATTTCATAGAGACATCCAACTCCAAATATAACTCATAACAAGTATTTGTAATCTCTAGCCTAAGTGCCACCATGGTGTGCACGCTGTCACTTTCAGACACATGGGGAGAGCAGAGATCTCTTAAAGCACTTGAGTATCAAGGTAGATCTACTTGATTACAAAGGTCATGATCACAATATGATCATGCATAGAGAGAGAGATGAACACATAGCTAGCGGTAGAACCCTTAGCCTCGAGGAAGAACTACTCCCTCATCATCATGGGAATCAGCAACGACGATGGAGATGGCGGTGGAGATCGATGGAGATGGCTCCGGGGGCACTTCCCCGTCTCGACAGGGTGCCGGAACAGAGACTTTCTGTTCCCCGAATCTCCCCTTCAGTGGCGGCGGCGCTGTGGAACTTTTCGTGGCTGGAGGATGTTCTCTTTAGGGTTTTTGCATCAGAGGCTTCTTATAGGCGAAAGGACAAGGTCGGTGGGTGGACTAGGGGCCCACACCACCTGGTGGCATGGCCATGGCTAGCCCGGGCCACCACATGGTGTGGCCAGCCCCTGGCCCCTCTCCGTCTCATCTTCTAGCTCCATGAATCTTCCGGTCAATATCGACCTTGGCTTTTGTCCGGTCCAATTCTGAGAATATTCATTTTCTGACTTTCCTGGAACCAAAAACAGCAGAAAACAGGCAACTGGCACTGTGGCATCTTGTTAATAGGTTAGTCCTAGAAAGTGTATAAAAGTACTCCAAAGTGTGGACAAAACATAAGAAAGTAGATAAAAACCAAGGATGGAACATCAAAAATTATAGATACGTTAGCAACGTATCAACATCCCCAAGCTTAACTCTTGCTCGTCCTCGAGTAGGTAAGGGATAAAAAGAAAGAATAATTTTTGAGGTGACATGCACCATCATAAACTTGATCAAAGTATTTGTAAAACATTGATAGCTGGGATCATAGTACTTCAACATAGCATGAAATATAAAGTTCTAACAATAAGACATAGCAACTATGTTGCAACACGAAAAGGCACAAATAGAAGATTCATGAATAACAATGCTTTGCAAGACGTTTGTTTGTTTCACATAAAGAAAACATAGCATAGTGGCATTCAGCTTGTCCCTCATAGAGTAGTAAACATAAATGCATAGGACACCTTCAAAGTTCATAAGAGTGACTAGATACAAATAGTTTAAGAACAAGCAATATCAAAGTTATGCATCAATCAACAAGTCTTGGGACAATGCACACAGAACTAAGAATGGCCACTATGCTCTCTCAATAGGTGCATAAAGATAGAAGGTGGAGACTCAACATAAAAGTAAAAGAAAGGCCTTCATAGAAGGAAGCAGAGATTCAAGTTTCATAAAGAGCTTCCAAAAATTATGGTACTTGTTAGCTTTTAGCTCTCATTGCCCCTATCATAAGAATCTTTAAGTGATTAAGGTTAAAGTGACACAACTAAGAGGATATGCTTGACAAGTTATAAGCCGAAATCTCATGCCCCTTACTTACGAAGACCGAACCTCATGCTGCTCAACTTTAGTCACAAGTAAGCTCTTGTGATTGTAAGTACATATGTATCATAAAGAACCGCCAACGGGGTACCCCTTGCACATGATACAGGAGCTATCACATAATCAAAATGACAAGGCAAGCAGACAATGAGCATCTCAGCGATCTTTTTATTTGCTATTTGCATAAGTTTTTATTGAGGATGATTCATAGAGTGCTCATTATGGTTACGCTGCAAGTTTTCACCATGATTAGGCATGGCTTAGGCTAGTGGCCCAGGCATTTCTCTAACACACATACAAACTCCATGATCTTACAAGTTCCACTTTTATTTCACACCGCCAGATACATAAGCAAAAGAATCATGATATCAACGGGGTACAATGTACAAGTGCAATGTTGAAAGTGTTCCCCATGATACATGGTTCTGCTAATTTCAACTTATAAAGCGCAAGCATATACGCAACAAAGATGGACACAATGATTCAAGTTTATTAAGTGCAAGAAAAGTAAAGTGTTCCATCAAGTTCGTGACAACTTAGTCACTAATTTTCACATAACAAGTTTAATTCAGAAGGTAGATAAAAAAATGAATATACTTGGAATATAAAATGCTCATAGGTAGGTATGGTGGACACTTTGGAATAACTTGGTTTAATGGAGTTGGATGCATGAGTGGGACTCATAATTGATTACGGAGGCTAGCAAAAGACTGGGGGCGACCAACTAAGAGAGCAATAATGGCCATAATCATGCACAGCGACAAAACATCATTGATTAAAGCATAAAGTGATATTACAAGTCGAAAAATAAAGGATCATCAAGGCAATGGTGACTTTGGATAGTCATAACATGGTATGAGCATGCGCCAAGTCAACCCAAATAAAGCATCAAAGGAGAATACCACAAACTATGCTTTAATATGCTAAAACAACGCATGATCCTTCCAAGGCACATTAAGCAATCTCAATTGTTTATAACATGTCATGCTACAGCAAAAATGACTGAGCATAAAGCCAAAACAATATCAAGCGTGCCATGAGAAAGCCTAGGCCGCAGTAAAAAACAAACTCCTTTTGTACCACTTATAAGCATGAACTTCCTACTCTTTTCCAACACCAATCGACTTATTTGAAACAACTCACAAAGATAATAATCAATAAAGATCAGTGAGCTTGTCTCACAAATCCACAAAGAAGAACTAAAAAGTTCTAAGCTGAAAGCATAAGAAAACTAAGGCTAAACACAGTGCTAGCAAAAGAGAACACTCACAAAACAATAAGAATGAAAACTAGAGTGTTCTAGGCAATGAATAACAGGGTGTGTATCTCTCCAAAAGAAGTGTGTTGGGATCCAACCAACTTATTCAAGAAAACTAAGCAAACCAATCAGATGAAAACCAAACGAAAACGAAGACGCTCCAAGAACAACACAACTATGCATGAAACAATAACGATGAAGTGTTTGGAAGAAACCTGGGATTTTTATTGATGAAGAAGGGGATGCCTAGGGCATCCCCAAGCTTTAACGCTTGTACTTCTTGGATATTTCTTGGGGTGACACGCGTGGCATCCCCAAGATTGAGCATTAGTCCATTCTTCATCTCATTACATCATTCCTTCCATACACCTAAAATTTTTCCTTCATACAAAACTTTACACAATCTTTATTAGCAACATTAGTGCACTCAAGATAATAAGTTTTTAGGTCCAGTTTCAACACCAATAAAGCTACCATTAAAACACAATCTAGTGTAGCACTTCCCTCAAAAATCTCAATTCCCCAAAATAACTCAAAAAGGAACCAACAAGAAGCAAATGCAAATAAGAGCAGAAATCTGTCAAAACAGACCAGCAGGTAAAGACGAATTTTTTCGAAGACTTTCTGTTGCTCAAATCAAAACGTTTTGAACTAACGAAAGTTAGATAACAACCTGGGGCAGGAGCACAAAAACTCACGCCTCAAAACAACATACAAAGATTTTACATGAATTTTTACAGCGAAGCACAAAAATCTGTTTTGGGACAACAACTTTCCCAAGCATTACTTCTCTCTCATTAGAGGTTACTCTTGGCACAAAAAGCAAATAAAAAAAGGATAAGGAGCGGTTATTACAGAGGTAATAACTTCCAAGACTCATCTAATACTTTTGGGTTATCTCCTAATAAGTACTTTTCTTTAACGCCTTTAAGTTAGGCATGATTGTTTGAGAAGATGATCACATAGGAAATATGAATTGAAGTAAAAGAGAGCATCAAGAAGAAAATATGGAACAATTTTAAGTCTAACCCACCTCCTATGAAAAATAATCTTGTAAAGAAACAAGTCATGAAAGCACAAAGCAACAATCATAGGAAAGCAAAACAAGTGCAACTTCAAAATTTTCAACATAAAGAGGGGAAACTTACTATTTTTGAGATACATAAAACCGTGCTTCCCTCTCTCTTCATAACTTTAAGTAGCATCATGAATAAAATTAACAATATAAGTATCACATAAAACATTCTTATCATGAGCCACATGTTGGAGACATGCCCAAGAGGCAATAATAAAGTGGTTATTATTATATCTTTATGTTTATGATAAATGTTTACATCCCATGCTATAATTGTATTAACCGGAAACATTAATACTTGTGTGTTTTGTAAACATAAAAGAGTCCCTAGTAAGCCTCTTGTTAAACTAGCTTGTTGATTAATGGATGATCATGGTTTCCTGATCATGGACATTGGATGTCGTTAATAACAAGGTTATATCATTAGGAGAATGATGTGATGGACACACACCCATAGTAAGCGTAGCGTAAGATCAAGTCATTAAGTTCGTATTGCTATAAGCTTTTAAAAATGCATAGTAACCTAATCCTTCGACCATGAGGTTGTGTTAATCACCATCACCGGATGGGTACTTTGATGACATCAAACACCACTTCGTAACTGGGTGGTTATAAAGGTGTCATTGAGTATTCTGAAAGTATGAGTTGAAGCGCATGGACCAAGATTAGGATTTGTCCATCCATATGACGGATAGATATGCTCTGGGCCCTCTCGGTGGAATGTCATCTAGTTAGCTTGCAAGCATGTGACTGGGTCACAAGGGATGACATAACATGGAACGAGTAAAGAGTACTTATCAGTAACGCGGGTAGAACTAGGTATGGAGATATCGACGATCAAACCTCGGATAAGTACAGTATCGCGTGACAAAGGGAATTGGTTTCGTATGTAAAATGGTTCTATCGATCACGAAGTCATCGTTGAGTATGTGGGAGCCATTATAGATCTCCAGATCCCGCTGATGGTTATTGATCGGAGAGGTGTCTCCATCATGTCTACATATTCACGAACCGTAGGGTGACACACTTAAGGTTTGAAGTTGTTTTAAGTAGATATGGAATGTGCGTTGGAGACCGAATGTTGTTCGGAGTCTCGGAATGGATCCGGGACATCACGAGGAGATCTGGAATGGTCCGGAGAATAAGATTCATATATTGGGGATCATTTTCTAAGTTAGGAATGGTTCCGAAGTGTTTGTATGGGGATTCTAGAAGGTTTCGGAATGTTCTCGAAGGTTCTAGAAGAGTTCTTGGTGTTTGCTTGAAAACCAAGAAAGGGTCAAGGAAACCTTGTGGGGGCTAGACACGGATTCGTGGGGGAGGAGGACTCCTCCCCCCTTCCCAACCCGCCGGCCCAAGGAGGGAGGGGAGTCCTACTAGGACTCCCCCTCCCAAGGCGCCTCCCTCCTTTAAATAGAAGGGAGGGGGCGCCCCCTCCTAGCTCTCTCTCATAACAAGCTCTAGCCGCCGCCTCTCTCCTCCTCCTTCCCTCTGCTCCGGCTTAGGCGAAGCCCTACAGAATTCTCTACTCCACCACCACCACCACACCGTCGTGCTGCTGGGATTCCATGGAGAAGATCTACTACCTCCGCTGCTCGCTGGAACGGGGAGAGGAAGGTCTACTTCGACTCCGCACGTGTGACCGACTGCGGAAGCGCTGCCGGAACGCCGCGCCGGAAGGATCGTCCACTCGATCTTGAGATCGGCAAGTGATCGACTACATCAACCACGAGATCCGAATCTCGTAACGCTTTCAGATCTACAAGGGTTAGTACAGATCTATCTCGTTGCACATGTCTAATAGATTAGATCTTGGATTTTATCTAGATTAGATCTGGGTTTTGTTCGTTCTTGCGGTAGAATTTTTTTGTTATCCATGCTATGAACCCATCAGTGGTATCAGAGCCGTATCTATGCGTAGATCTGTTGCACGAGTAGAACACAATGGTTTTGTGGGCGTTGGTGCTCGTGTCGTCTTTTGCTTTGTGTACTTTGCATCTTGCGGTATGGTGGGATGAAGCGGCTCGGGCTAACCTTACATGTCATCGCACATGAGACTTGCTCCACGCTTGACGTGTAACTTGCTTTGCACAAGTGGCTTTGCGGGTGTCTGTCTCTCCCACCATAGTATAGATCCAATCTACACTTTGCACTTGATAGCACTTATATCAACGTTGTGGTTCATGTTCGTAGGTAAGATCCGTTCTTATTCGAAAGCCCCAAGCCACGTAAAACATGCAAAGAAGATTAGAGGCGTCTAACTCATTTTTGCAAGGGTTTGGCCATCATGTGATTGTGATTATATTTGATGTATGCAATGATCCTTGTTGTAATATGGCAACCGGCAGGAGCCTAATGGTTGTCTTCAATTCTGTTAAGACCTGCGTGTATATTCATCTTGTAATAGCTTTGTTCCAAGTAGTTGTAATAGTTGCTAGTGATGATGGACAACCATGAAGCGGCGCCACTGACCTTGACGCCATGCTGGTGATGATGGAGATCATGTCCGTGCTTTGGAGATGGAGATCAAAGGCACAAGAAGAAAGGGCCATATCATATCACACTAATTATGAATTGCCTGTGATGTTAATCCTTTATGCATCTTGTATTGCTTAGATCGCGATGGTAGCATTATAAGATGATCCCTCTCACTAAATATCAAGTAATAAAGTTTTCGTCCTTAGTTGGCACCGTTGCTAAGACTCGTCGTTTCGAAGCATCTCGTGATGATCGGGTGTGATAGACTCTACGTGTGCATACAACGGGTGCAAGCCAGATTTGCACATGCGGAAACTAAGGTTAACCTTGACGAGCCTAGCATGTACAGACATGGTCTCGGAACACGGAATACCGAAAGGTAAAGCATGAGTCATATGGATGATATGATGAACATGTTGATTGTTCGCCTTTAAAGCTACATCATCTCACGTGATGATCGGACTTGGTGTAGTGGATTTGGTTCGTGTAATCACTAAAACAACTGGAGGGATGTTGTTTTGAGTGGGAGTTCATTTGTAATTTGGATTAGTCGAACTCAATTTATCATAAACACAATCAAAGTGAATTTGCATAGTTTGTTGTACTCATTGGCATCCGTTCACCACCTTACGCTTAGTTATAGTTGAGATAGTGGAACTATAGAAATTCTGGATATTTACTTTACGAACTGGTATCGTATTGTTTTTTGAGTGTCAATCTAAAGTTTATAAGTCCTATTGCAAACTTTCAGCAAACTCTATTCTTTCCATGAAGTTTAATAAATAGTATTAAATCAAGAGTAACAATTCCAGTGTTAGTATCTAATGTATCATGTTTTGCCTCCATGATTCTTGATACTCAAAATATTGTTTTTAATATCAAGTTTATCTAAGAGCTGAAAGCAATGTTTTAGAAACCATCATATGTGAAAGGTATTGCGATATCTAAAACAATGTGTTGGTTACAACATGATAGAGTATACGTCCTCATATTTGATGAGAATTTGTGAAGGTTGGAGACGCTAGTCGTCCTAATCCTCCAAAAGGTTTTGAAAAAGAAACATTATACTCGCAATTCACCTTTATAAGCTATAGCAGCTTGATCATGAAAGTTGTCATGATAAGGATGTATAGAAGATGTAAGTAAAATGTTTACTACACTAAAAGATTACTAAAGAATGGAATTTTGAAAGAATGCCAAACATTTGATGAAGGTAATCCACTTCAAAGTGCAAGTCCAAAGGTATTGGTATTTGACTATACACACTTTGTACCATGTGTCATGTTGATGACACCACTATTGATGTTGATAGATTCTTTTAAAAGAAAAGGAATTGCTGAAAGAGAATCTATAAAATATTTGGTGGAAAATAAAAGGTTGGAGATGTCCAACTTAGGCATATAGAAGATATACATGTTATGGTTGTATTCCTTGCTTGTTAAACATTGTGGTTCTCCGGTATTGGATACCGAATTGGTTGGTATGAAGTGTCATACAGGACAACACAATTCATGAACTGCAAAGGCCTAAGTAACCAGCAAGAGAAAATGTGATGATGTTCATCGAAAACAAACAAAGGGTTGTTGTGTTGCTCGTTAACATCAAAGCTTGCCTTCAAGATTTGTTTCAATAATTGTTATTTTGATCAGGTATTATGATGACAAAAGGTTGTTCAAATAATTTCTGTATTCCATAAAAGATGGATGATTTATAAATCTCGTTGGAGAAATCACATGCATAAAACTAATGCTAAAATGTCGAAAGACAATTGATTGAAAGATCACTTACGAAGTGACATCGCTGTTTAAATTATATTGGAAAGAAAACATGAAGAAACTCCATGTTGATGGAATTTTGGAGTTTTTTGATTTTGATCAAATGACGCTTATGAAACTTTTCTAGAGATAATTAAAACTTCGTTCATAGGCCCAAAGGGAACGAATGACTAGCTGATTGGAACTTGTACATACAGATGTATGAAGCCCATTATGTGTAGTCGAGAGCGATGGATTTCAACTTCATATGCTTTCTCCGAGAATTTGAGTGAATATATGTATACTTACTCAATAAGGAAGAAGTATGAAACATTTGAAAAATGTTCAAAGACTTTCAAGATGAAATGGAAAATCGTTGTAACAAGAAAATAAAAAACTTATGATTGGATCATAAAGAAAGATGTTTGAGTTACAAGTTTAGCAAAACACCTAAGATTTGAGGAATCGTTCCATGGATTTGCATCTCCCAAAACACCATAGGAGTATGGAGTGTTCAAGATATGTAATGAAACCTTGTTTGACATGGTAAGATCAAAGGTGTCATTTATAAAACTGCCATTATATTTTAAAGATTAAAGCTTTAGTGACTACCGCTTTTACACTGAAAAGAGCTCCATCGTGATCCGTTGAAATGACACCATATGAGTTATGGTTTGGGATAAAACCCGAATTGTCTTTTCTTAAATTTTGGTATACTATGCATAAGTAAAATGTTTACAACCAAAGTCAGATAAGCACGTCTTTGTAGGTTATTCCAAAGAATTTGTTGGGAATTTCTCCATAACGCCAAGGACAAAAGAGTTTGTCGCTTGGAACGTCAAGTTTCTTGAGAAGGAATTTTTGTGAAAAGTTAAGTGGGAGGACAATAGAACTTTGATAAGGTTGTTGAACCTTAGCTATATGTGCTAAGTAGCGCAGCGCCGGAAAGTGTCCCGGTGGCGGCCACAATGCTCATGGCTCTCGTGATTACAAAAGGTGTGATCTCGGAGATTAGAGTTCCTATAGAACCGTGTGGGTCGGTAAGAATCAAATAGTAAGATTTGATAAGCAAGTCGTTATTGTTTTGACAATGATGAACCGACTACATGCAAAGAAGCGATGATGGGCCCTGACTCCATAAAATGACTAGAAGTCATGGAATCCGTGATAGTATCCATACACGAGAAATCAAGTTTCTGAACTTAGAAGACCCTCCGGAAAGGCATGAAGCCTATCGGTCGTGTTTGGATCTATAAAGAAATAGACATGGATGTTTCAAATCTATGAAATAGTCGACATGTCAGAAAGAGTTTACGACAATGTTCAAGGAATTGACTATGATAAGATTTGATCTTTCATAGCGATATTTAGTCTGGACGGATTAATGTAGCAACCACTACATATATTTTGGTATATGGTAGTTGAACAAACAAAACAAGTTCTTATAAAAGAATGGTTACCTAGGACGTGTACATGACACAATCCAAAGGGTTTTGTTAATTCAAAGGATGCTAAAAGAGTATGCAAAACTTCAATGGTTGAAGTGAGCATCGCGGAGTTGGAATCTTCAGAGACAATGAAGATGTTTGCATTTTGCAAGAAATTAAGTGGGAGCGCTAAGACATATTTCTAATATATTATGTGAAAGACATATTGTTGATTAGAAATAATGTATCTTTTATTGACACAGGTTAAGAATTTCATTTCGATGAAAGACTTAGGCATAACTCAAGAATTAGGCATCAATGTCTATATGAATAGATTGAGGCGCTAATATGGTTTTGCCAAATGTACATAGATAAGATGTTGAATGAGTTCAATATGGAAACAACAAGAAAGGTTCTTGACACACGGAAAGGACTAAATCAAGATTCAAGTGTGTTGACACGAGATTCAAGTGTTTTGACACTTGGTGAAATCACAAGAATATTTTGATCAATCATTCTTTGAGATGTACACATCCAGATATGTCCTATGCTCTAAATGTTATGAGCATATACCAGAATGATTCATAAGATGATCATTGGACAATAGTAAAGATATTCTTATGAGCTTTGGAAGAACTAAGAATATATCATGTATAAGTGACAAATAGTTAAAGGTAGTTCATTGTAAAGTATTACATTGATACTAGTTTTGTCACAAGATACAAATTAAATTTATCTCAATTTAGACTATGGGTGGCACAATATAATGGAAAGGATGTTCCATGATGGATTTGGATGAGTTCCAAAGTTGAGATATTGTGATGGATACTACAACAAAAGGCTAAGTATATAACTGCTATAGTAGAAGCAAAGGAGGGCATTTGTGTTAAGTAGTTTGTTATCAAACTAGGTGTGGTTCATAGCGGGATAATACTATGAAGATACATTGTATGACAATTGTATCAACATAATTTAATCCCAAGGAACTAAAGGTCTCACCAAAGGACCAAATTTATACAATGCCATCTCATTGGAGAATGAGTAATACATAGAGACGCAAGGACATGCAAATACACACGGACCTGGAAGTGTCAGATCCGAAGATTATGTTTACCACTAGCAATAGTGTCTATACAACACCAGAAAGCCATAGGTGTTGAATGCACAAGTTTTTAACTAGATTATTGACTCTAGTGCAAGTGGGAGACTGTTGGAGATATGCCCAAGAGGCAATAATAAAGTGGTTATTATTATATCTTTATGTTTATGATAAATCTTTACATCCATGCTATAATTGTATTAACCGGAAACATTAATACTTGTGTGTTTTGTAAACATAAAAGAGTCCCTAGTAAGCCTCTTGTTAAACTAGCTTGTTGATTAATGGATGATCATGGTTTCCTGATCATGGACATTGGATGTCGTTAATCACAAGGTTATATCATTAGGAGAATGATGTGATGGACACACACCCATAGTAAGCGTAGCGTAAGATCAAGTCATTAAGTTCGTATTGCTATAAGCTTTAAAAATGCATAGTAACCTAATCCTTCGACCATGAGGTTGTGTTAATCACCATTACCGGATGGGTACTTTGATGACATCAAATGCCACTTAGTAACTGGGTGGTTATAAAGGTGTCATTGAGTATTCTGAAAGTATGAGTTGAAGCGCATGGACCAAGATTGGGATTTGTCCATCCATATGACGGATAGATATGCTTTGGGCCCTCTCGGTGGAATGTCATCTAGTTAGCTTGCAAGCATGTGACTGGGTCACAAGGGATGACATCAAATGGAACGAGTAAAGAGTACTTATCAGTAACGAGGTAGAACTAGGTATGGAGATATCGACGATCAAACCTCGGATAAGTACAGTATCGCGTGACAAAGGGAATTGGTTTCGTATGTAAAATGGTTCTATCGATCACGAAGTCATCGTTGAGTATGTGGGAGCCGTTATGGATCTCCAGATCTCGCTGATGGTTATTGATCGGAGAGGTGTCTCCATCATGTCTACATATTCACGAACTGTAGGGTGACATACTTAAGGTTCGAAGTTGTTTTAAGTAGATATGGAATGTGCGTTGGAGACCGAATGTTGTTCGGAGTCTCGGAATGGGTCCGGGACATCACGAGGAGATCCGGAATGGTCCGGAGAATAAGATTCATATATTGGGGATCATTTTCTAAGTTAGGAAATGTTCCGGAGTGTTTGTATGGGGATTCTAGAAGGTTTCGGAATGTTCTAGAAGGTTCTAGAAGAGTTCTTGGTGTTTGCTTGAAAACCAAGAAAGGGTCAAGGAAACCTTGTGGGGGTTAGACACGGATTCGTGGGGGAGGAGGACTCCTCCCCCCTTCCCAACCCGCCGGCCCATGGAGGGAGGGGAGTCCTACTAGGACTCCCCCTCCCAAGGCGCCTCCCTCCTTTAAATAGAAGGGAGGGGGCGCCCCCTCCTAGCTCTCTCTCATAACAAGCTCTAGTCGGCGCCTCTCTCCTCTTCCTTCCCTCTGCTCTGGCTTAGGCGAAGCCCTGCAGAATTCTCTACTCCACCACCACCACACCGTCGTGCTGCTGGGATTCCGTGGAGAAGATCTACTACCTCCGCTGCTCGCTGGAACGGGGAGAGGAAGGTCTACTTCGACTCCGCACGTGTGACCGACTGCGGAAGCGCTGCCAGAACGCCGCGCCGGAAGGATCGTCCACTCGATCTTGAGATCGGCAAGTGATCGACTACATCAACCACGAGATCCGAATCTCGTAACGCTTTCAGATCTATAAGGGGTAGTACAGATCTATCTCGTTGCACATGTCTAATAGATTATATCCTGGCTTTTATCTAGATTAGATCTGGGTTTTGTTCGTTCTTGCGGTAGAAAATTTTTGTTTTCCATGCTACGAACCCATCACCACATGCATAAAAGAATTAATACTCCCCACATAAACATAGTCATTCTTATTAATTGTAGTGGGAGCAAAATCAACAAAATAGCTATCATTATTATTCTCATCACCATAATCATCAAATATAGGAGGCATATTGTAATCATAATTAATTTTATTCTCAATAGTATATGGACTGAAAATATCATATTCATCATTGCAATCATCATATATTGGAGGTATAGAATCATCATAAGCAATAGAATAATTATCTTCCAAAGTGTGTTCAATTGTAAACATATCATCATTGGAAGGAACATGGATAGCACTAATAGTACATCAATTATTAATATCATCATTTTCAGAATTGGTACCGAAGAGATTTTCAATATCAAAATTAGTGTGATTTTCCCAATCATGATCACTACTATAGGTAATAGGCATAGGAACATCATCGAGTTCAGACTTATCAAAAACTATAATAGGAGCAACATGCTTAGGGGAAAATACCGTTTCCTCTCTCCTTTTACTCCTCCTTTTCTTCTTTTTCTTCTTCTCTTTAGGAGGGAGAGGCTTGAAAGGAAGCTTCTCCATATACCCTGGTTTATTGTTAGAGACAATAGAAGAAACTTTGGAGGATTCCTTCTTTTCACTAATAAGATCAAAACACATATTAGTCCTGTCATATTTTGGTAAAATCTCATCTTGTATAATATTTTGTATGTAAGTATTTTTTTGGAAATTATATACACAATAAAGATGACAACCATGCAGGACACTATTCATATCAAAAGCACCCATGTCTACCAAAGAGGTTTTTCTTGATAACTCTTCACATCCCAAAAATAATGTAAGTTCATCATGCTGATTAGGAGTGATCATGTCATCACAATACAAACTTTAAGTACTCATTGGATTAGAAGGGCTATTATTATGGCTTGAGCATTGAAAATTGAAATGACCTACTTCGAAGCAAAGTTCACAAATAAAAGGATAAAGGGCACAAACTTTTTTACCAAGATCATTTAAAGCCCTATACCACATTCTAGTTTTTTCATTCTTGTGGGTGATACACTATTCTTCTTCAATTTGATTATTCTCACAAGGTCTATGTATTCCACAAAAATTAACATGCTTATAAGAAATAGTACTTTCACAGGTTTGAGCATGTTTATCGCTATCATTAATAACAATTTCATTTTCCATGCAAGTGTCTTTAAAAGGCTCATGATACATGTCCCATTTTTATTTAGGAGCATTAATATGAGAAGAAAAGGCTCTAAAACAATCAACAAGAATTTGAGGATTAAGACCATATTTAGCACTAAGCTCTTGAAAATCAGCAGTTTCAGCAAAAGACTTAATGCAGTCATACTCATAGTTTATACCTAGTTCTTTACCTTTGTCGTTATCCGAATCTTCGGTATTGCTTTGAATTGTTTCAAGAAGATCCCACTTCGCTTTGACCTCCTTGCTTGTGAAGGATCCCTCTAAACATGTATTTAGATAGTCCTTGTAATGTCCTGAAAGCCTTGCATACAATTTATTAATAACAGTATTATTGGGGAGCTCATGAATGGGACATTTGAGCATTAGTGACTTCAATCTCCCCCATGCTTGGGCAATACTTTCTCCATCATGTGGATGAAAATTATAAATGTAATTCCTATCTTTATGAATTTCATGAGGAGGATAAAATTTAGAGTAAAACAGAGATTCAAGTTCCTTCCACTCCAAATGATGAGGATAATCTAGCAGCTCATACCACTCCCTTGCTTCGCCCTTAAGTGAAAAAGGGAATTGCTTCCTCTTAACTTGGTTCACTGAAATACCTGCACACTTGAACAAGTCGCATAATTCGTGTATAAAGAGTAATGATCACTAGGATGGACAGTTCCATCTCCCAAATAACAGTTGTTCATAACACGTTCAACAATTTTTATAGGTATTTTAAAAGAGATGCTTTCAGTATGTGGATTTAAAATATCACAAGTATCATTAGAATTACCACATATGGGAGATAAAGTATCATCAGAGCAAATTTTCTTCTTTAAAGCTGGGGAATTAAAAAGATCATTTTCATAAAAACTAACTTCCCCAAGCTTAAACGTTTCCATAGCATTAGTAACAAAGGTGTTCAGAAGATTCATACTAATAACATTGTTATTAGCATGCAAAGAAAGTTCCATGGGTTTTTTAATTTTCTTTTGAGACAATTAATGTTGTAAATTAGGAAAAATACTAAAGAACTCTCTAATTTTTTTGTTTTCCATTAAGCCTAACTAGTGAAAACAAGAAACAAAAAGACAAAATTGCAGAATCTAAAGGAAATAACTTCGAGCACTCACACTGGAGGATGTGAGTACCTTTTTCCTTACCTCCCCGGCAACGGCACCAGAAAATACTTGCTGGCGCGTGGTTGACGTGGGAGCTTCTTCTTCTTCAGTCGACGGCAACGGCGCCAGAAAATAGCTTGATGTCTACGCACTTATATTCTTGTAGACAGTTGTTGGGCCTCCAAGTGCAGAGATTTGTAGAACAGCAGCAAGTTTCCCTTAAGTGCATCACCCAAGGTTTATCGAACTCAGGGAGGAAGTGGTCAAAGGTATTCCTCTCAAGCAACCCTACAATCAAGATACGAGAAGTCTCTTGTGTCCCTAACACACCCAATACATTTTTCAGGTGTATAGGTGCACTAGTTCGGCGAAGAGATAGTAAAATACAAGTGGTATGGATAATTATAAGTGGTAACGGTGCCGAAAATAGCTTGATGGCGTGGAAAAGACTAAAGGCAAACTGAAATAAATATGGAAGCAAATAAACATGTAACAGATCTTGTTCCAAACGGTGTTTCAGTGCTTAGAAACAAGGCCTATGGATCATACTTTCACTAGTGAACACTCTCATATAAATATATTATATTCATGATACTACTCTCTAGTTGGACACTCTAATACATAGTAGGGCTATAACAACACACCTCAAAGTTTGCTTTCTGCATCTAAATAACCCCACACTGTCACCTTGAGCGCTAGATGGTTCCAACAAACACCACAATTTCATAGAGACATCCAACTCCAAATATAACTCATAAAAAGTATTTGTAATCTCTAGCCTAAGTGCCACCATGGTGTGCACGCTGTCACTTTCACACACATGGGGAGAGCAGAGATCTATTAAAGCACTTGAGTAGCAAGGTAGATCTACTTGATTACAAAGCTCATGATCACAATATGATCATGCATAGAGAGAGATGAACACATAGCTACCGGTAGAACCCTTAGCCTCGAGGAAGAACTACTCCCTCATCATCATGGGAATCAGCAACGGCGATGGAGATGGCGGTGGAGATCGATGGAGATGGCTCCGGGGACACTTCCCGTCCTGGCAGGGTGCCGGAACAGAGACTTTCTGTCCCTCGAATCTCCCCTTCGATGGAGGCGGTGCTGCGGAACTTTTTGTGGCTGGAGGCTGTTCTCTTTAGGGTTTTTGCATCGGAGGCTTCTTATAGGCGAAAGGGAAAGGTCGGTGGGTGGACCAGGGGCCCACACCACCTGGTGGCACTGCCAGGGCTAGCCCGCGCCACCACATGGTGTGGCCAGGCCCTGGCCTATCTCCATTTCATCTTCTGGCACCGTGAGTCTTCCGGTAAAATATCGACTTTGGCTTTTGTCCGGTCCAATTTCGAGAATATTCATTTTCTGACTTTCCTGGAACCAAAAACATCAGAAAACAGGCAAATGGCACTGTGGCATCTTGTTAATAGGTTAGTCCCAGAAAGTGTATAAAAGTACTCCAAAGTGTGGACAAGACATAAGAAAGTAGATAAAAACCAAGGATGGAACATCAAAATTATAGATACGTTAGCAACATATCAACGGACAAATGTGAAGCAAGTTTTCAAGAGCTCAAGAAGAGGTTGATTTCAGCCCCAATATTGATTATGCCAGATATCAAGAAGCCTTTTGATGTGTATTGTGACGCATCCAAGATTGGTCTCAGATGTGTGTTGACGCAAGAAGGCAAAGTCCTAGCATATCTGTCCCGACAACTGAAGCGACATGAGCAAAACTACCCCACCCATGACCTTGAAATAGCAGCCGTAGTTTTAGCATTGAAGACATGGCGTCATTACCTTATGGGTAACCAATGTGACGTTTATTCAGATCACAAGAGTCTGAAGTATGTCTTCACTCAGAAGGAGCTGAATATGAGACAAAGGAGATGGATAGAGTTAATGAAGGATTATGACCTTGACATTCACTATCAGCCCGGCAAAGCTAATGTGTTAGCGGATGTTCTTAGCAGATTGTCATGTAGATTAAACACCATGATCAAAGAAACCCAGTCAAGTTTGCATGAAGAGTTGGAGGAGTTTAGAACGGAGCTAGTTAGCAAAGGATTTTTAGCTAGCATAGAACTTCAACCCACTTTAATCAGTCAGATCAAGGAGGCGTAGAAAGGAAATGCAAGTATCAACGGAATCAAGCGCCGTACCTGTACAGAGAAGGTACCCGGATTCACTGAAGATGACGATGGAGTTTTGTGGTACAAAGGACGTATCTGTGTGCCAGCGGATTCTGAGCTGAAGCAAGTTATCATGCATGAAGCTCATGATACTCTTTATTCTATCCACCCCGGAGGAAGAAAGATGTATTAGGATTTGAAGGAGCAATTTTGGTGGCACAAGATGAAGAGAGAAATCAGGAGCTACATAGCCAAGTGTGATATCTGTCAGCGAGTCAAAGCGGAACATCAACGACCGCAGGACTTTTGTAACCATTGGAGATTCTAGAATGGAAATGGGATTCTGTCGGAATGGACTTTAGCACCGATTTCCCTACCTCTAGTAGGGGAAATGACTCAATTTGGGTCATAGTTGATAGACTGTCCAAGGTAGCCCATTTTATACCTGTCAAGACCACCTACCAGAGTTCGAAGCTAGCAGAGTTGTACATTGCTAGAATCGGCAGTTTGCATGGAACCCCTAAGACCATAGTATCGGATCGAGGAACCCAGTTTACCTCAAGATTTTGGCAGAAAGTCCAAGAAGGATGAGGACCAAGGTGAACTTTAGCACAGCTTACCGATGGACAAACTAAAAGAGTCAACCAAATCTTAGAAGATATGTTGAGAGGTTGTGTTCTAGAATATGGATCAAAATGGGAAGATTGTCTACCTTCCGCATAATTCTCATACAACAATAGTTATCAAACCAGTTTGCAAAGGGCCCCCTTTGAGTTCTTATATGGAAGGAAGTTCCGTACCCCTTTGAATTGGTTGCAAGTAGGAGAGAGTCAGATTTCGGACCCGACATCCTACGAGAAGCTGAATAGAAAGTTCACAAAGTCCATGAGCACCTCAATACCGCCCAATGTTGGAGATTTTGTATATCTCAGAGTGTCACCCTTGAAGGGAATGCAACGTTGTCAACTGAAAGGAAAGTTAGCCCCCCAGATATATTGGACCCTTCAAGATTTTGAATTGCCGAGGAGAAGTATCATATCAATTGGAACTGCCCAAGGAGATGTCATCCATCCATGATGTGTTCCATATCTCGTTACTTCGCAAATGCCTAGAAGTTCCGGAGAAGACCGAAGTATTCAAGAACATCGATCACCGAGCCATAGATATCAACAAGGATTTGACGTATCGTGAAGTACCCATTCGTATTTTGGAAGAATCCTTTAGAACCAGCAGAACCCGGAGTATTGATGACCCACAAGTATAGGGGGTGTATCGCAGTATTTTCGATAAGCAAGAGTGTCGAACCCAACGAGGAGCAGAAGGTGCTGGCTAGTGGTATGGATCAGGAATTCTCTGCAAATACTTAGCAAACAGATTTTAAGGGGTTTTTGATAAAGCAAGTAAATAAAGTACGAGTAAACAAAAGATAGTAGGAATAAATGCAGCAAGTGGCCCAATCCTTTATGCAGCAAAGGACAAGCCGGTTGTATTACTTAAGATTACCAAACGTTCTCGACGACACATGGGAAGACTGTCAAGTGCTTTTGCTTCATATGGTTGATTAATCTTCTTTAGCTTGCTAAGTGTTGTGTGGGTGAACCTGTGCTAATGTACCGACCTTCCTAGGACTAATACATACTTGTGATTATACCCCTTGCAAACATCCGTAAGTACAAGAAAGTAATTAAGGTAGAAACCTAACCACAACTTTAAACTCTAAGACCCTTACGTCCCTTGTGCAATGGTTTCCTAACGGGGGTTCAGGTTTCTGTCACTCCGACAACCCCTACGATTAGTAGCCAAATACACAATGCATTCCCCTAGGCCCATATGGGTGAAGTGTCATGTAGTCGACGTTCACATGACACCACTAGAAGAAGTACACCACAACTTAAATATCAAACCATTGAATCTTTCTCAACACAATTCCAATACTAACAACATGACTTCTCCCATGTCCTCAAGAACAAAACGAACTACTCACAAGACATCATATGGATCATGATAAGAGATGGAATAATGATGTATAACAATCTGAACATAGACAATAATTCAACGGTTCACTCAATAGCATCAACTACAAAGAGTAATCAACACCGGGAAAGTTTCCCCTAAGAACTAATGCAAGATTTAACCTAATTGTTACAGCAATATGGAAATGGTGATGAGGGTGCTAATAGAGATGATGGTGGTGATGATGATGATGATCCCGATGAAGTCCATCTCGATGGTGGTGTTGATGGCGATGATCTCCCCTCTCCAGGAAGGAATTCCCCCGGCAGAAATCTATCTGCCGGAGAGATCTTTCTCTCTCGGTGTTTTCCGCCCCATAGAGGCGGCGGAATCTTTCTGTGGTCGCTCCCTAAATCTCACGGTTTCAGGAGGAATATATACGCCAGAGGGGAGAGCCAGAGGTGGGCCAGGGTGGCCACACCACCTGGTGGCGCGGCCTAGGGTGGCCCACGCCAGGGGATGGTGTGGGCCCCCTGTGGCCCATCTCCACTCCCTCTTATGGCAGCCTTCGTCTTCTGGAAAAATAGGAGTTTCCGTATATTTTCCTGGATTTTCTGATCTTCGCGAATTTCGCCTCCAAACAACACCTTTTCCATCAGAATCCTGACTGCAGCGGTCCATGCTCCAAAAGTTAGCAACCATGCAAAAACAGATGAAATAACATAAGTATCACCTCTCAATACGAAATATATCAATGAATAACAGTGAATTATGACATAGAGTAGTGATGCAAAATGGACGTATCGAGTATCAAGTTTCTCAAGATCCAGTAGAGTAACCATACTAAAGAAGAAGCTACCTAGGAGCGAGAAGATTACATTAGGACTGAGTTTCCAAATCTCTTTAGTTCCTAGTTTTTCTTAAATCTCGGGACAAGATTTTGTTTAAGGAGGGAAGGTTTGTAACACCCAAAATATATTAAACAAGATTATCAAGTTCTAATCACCCAATTTTAGGGTTAACAAAAACTTTTATTCCAAAAATCTATATGAATGCATGTGTGATTTGCATTAGAGTATGATTGATTGAATTTGCCATGTTTGATTGCTACAAATGATAAGAAATGGTTTTAAGATGAATACTACATCATCTAGGCCAATTATAAACAAAATCCAAAGAAAAAGAAATCAAATATGAATTAAATAAGCAAATGGTCATTTTGACCAAAGTTAACCACGAGGCCAGTTTGAGTGTTCCTAGAAGAGAATTTCTAACAGAAACAATTCTAATTATTTCACCCCTTGCTATACCAAGTAAAAGTGAATCCAAGCCCACTTTATAAACCCACAGAAACTATTTTCAAATCCATGTAAAGGACAATTCAAAATTGAATCAAGTGTATGTACTAAGATCACCATTTTGCAAAAACCATCCAAATCAATTCAACTTGGCAAACCCAAGCAACCCTAGAAACTCAAGCATAAGATCAAACCACTCACCAAATTTCATTCAAAAATTTCAAACTAAATTTCTTGTGGCCATTAAGTCGAACACCTTGCAAACACTAATTAAACTACTGCCTAACTTCACTGTTTGAGCAGTGATCACTCGACCACTTGCCCTCATTACAGTCCCCTGGTCTCCCTGTTTTTCTAGCAGCATGAAACACGCTTGCCCCTTTGCCGTTGCACCAGTGGAGCGCCGCCCGAAAGTGGTTATCACCGACTAATCATGGACAGAGCGCCAGGGACCATGCCGCCCTCTCCCGCGATGCGCAGGAGACAGGCCACCATCCATCGCCACCCCCTGTCTAGCCCTTGACCCCAGCCAGGCCCTGGACCACCCCAGCAACGCCGTGCCCAGTGTCTCTATGCCGTGCCCAGAGAGCGCCAGAGCGCCTTTGCCCGACCAGCTCGCACAGACCGCACCTCGCTCTCTCCGTGCACGCGCAGACTCGCCTTAACCCCAGCCAGCTCCTAGACACCCCTGTTCACCGCCGCGTGACCCATGTCTCCCGCGTGCCGTCTCGAACACCGCACGTTCCGCGCAGAGCGTCGCACTCATCCGACCGTTCCACGCCGCCCCTTGTCGTGCCATTACGCCCATGATGATCGCCAGGGAACACCGCACCGTCCCCTACCCATAGCCACACCAATAGCACGTTGTACTGCCCTCGCGGGAGACACCAACCCATCCCACTCAGTCCCCTCATCGGTGTATAAATAGAGGCCCTCTCTGCCTCCATTCTCCACACCAACACACTCCCCACTCCTCACAGACCCTCCCACACTTCTCCCCGAAGCAAGGCGAGCACCGCTTCACCGGAATTTTGCCGGAGCCCGCCGCTGCAGAAGGAGAAGGGCGATGTCGATTGAAGCCGCCCCAGGAGCTGCCGTGGCCACCATTCAAACAGGCATCGTCGACAACATCGTTTGCCCCCATCGCTGACCCTAGCTGGAGCGCTGGTGATCCCCCACGTACCCCCACCATTGCTATTAGGTTTAGACCTCGCCGGAGCTGTTCGTTGTCGATGATGAACCACCGCCGTTGGATCGCTTTCTAATCGTAGGGCCTAGAATGCACGATACTGATTCGGTTAGATTGAGTCGCTGACTTGGGGACCCCCTGTCAGTAGCCTTCTACACCATGCTATGCAGATTGGGCCGGCCCGTGAATTCAAATAAGTATTTTGCAATTTAGTTGAAACCAGATTCTGTCAGTAGATTCAAAAATAAATTCAAAGAGATTCGCTTAACCAAATTGCATGATTCCAATTTTGTTAGAAAGATATTTAAATTATCTATCCAAGCCCGTTGGATCAAACCATTTGGAGTTAGAGATTATCTATAGTAAAAATAACAACACCGAGACTTTTCAACATCAAACATTTTTCGAAAAATGAACCATAAATGCTTTTGAGTTGATTCCAACTCTCAAAAATCACATTTGACACTATCTATCTGAATATGTAAAAATATTTAGGTTTACATGCAATGACTTTGGACTAGTACCAAAAGAATGCTATATAGGCATTTCTAGTCACTTTAATTGTATTAAATGATAATTGTAAACTTTATAAAATATGCAACACTTTAAATCACATTCCCAAGTATTAGAATATGTGGTGATGACATGTGTTAACATGATCCCATATTTTAATTGGAGAATATTAAATCTTAAGTACTTTCAATAAGTAGAAATTACTTTTCTAAAATAATATAAATAAAATTAAGCCTTTATTTCATGTGATGATTGTGATGATGCTAAATCATCAAGTGTGAACCTTAGTGTGCTAAATAGAAATAGTTAAGTATTTGTTTGGTGATTGTGTACCCCGTATTCATTTATAGATGCTAGTACCGACCCGGGATACGAGGAGGAGGAGTACTACAAAGAAGAAGACGAAGAAAACTTCAACCACTGCACCAACCAAGGCAAGCTATTATATGCAAGCTAACACTTGCAAGTTTCCTAACTATGCAAGCCATCACTACTAGCAAGCTAGAACCATGCAATCTAACACTTGCAAGATAACTTATGCAAGATGCATTTAGGCATGCTTGGTTATCCAACTCTGATTATACCAATCCCAAGTTTTACTTGTAAGCTTTATTCTTTTACTTTACTAAAGTTCTTTACTTTTAGTTAGTACTTTGTGAGTATTGGAAAAATAGAATAAATACCATAAATAGTATAAAACTAGGCCTAACTAGTTATACTTAGATGTCATTCCATGGCATGAGATTGAGACTAGCACCCCTCATTAGTGAATACCCTCAACTTTAGTGGCTAGTGCTAAGCATAAAAGTTGATCACTTTAGATGGGAATACTTGGTGAAAATGATTATGAAAACCTTGGAATGATGATTCATTCTATTAAGATGCTTTGACATGTGTTGAGAAAAATAATGATTTGATGATGAAAATGTTGAGGCATGAGCCTTGGACCTTTATAAAAACTGATGGTTGGGTTCGGATGCGATACCATTCCAATTTTACCGTACAACCACAATACCTGAATTGGGTAGGGCCTAGCTGGAAGTTTATATGCATTAGTATGGGTTCCCTTGCGGAAGAGGTTGAGATGAGGCTACCTCGTGATGAATGTCCACCTATGCAGTGCCCATGATGGCAGATGGGCATGGCTGGGAGGCCAAGATCATAGGGGAGGTGCCTATACTAGAGTGTGTAATCGAAAAGTTATGATTGATTATACGCATACTAAGTATGATTGATTCAGGGTTATCCCTAATGGATGTATTGAATTTTTGGTGAAAGTGTACCACCTCTGCAGAGTGTAAAACTATTCGAATAGCCACGTCCATGGTCATGGACAATTGGAGTGGCCATACTATTCCGTCGTCAGATGTTTTCAAAATGATTTGTGAATTTAACTATGACTTTGACTTGACCACAACAGGGTTGTGAACATGAAAAATAAAGTTCCCACTTAAGTGATTTAGAACATTAAATTAGGTTTCTTTACTTCTAAACTCAGCTTAAGATAAATCTGGCTTTTTACAAATAAACCTAGATCTTAAGATTCCTACTAGAACTACCTTACTTGTTAGTGATAGTTTGCGAGTACTTAAAGAGTACTCATGGCTTTGTCCCTGGCTATTCCTGTGGCCAGCAGGATGATGGAGGACAACCAGGATGATGGACAGCAGGATGTCTACGACAACTAGGATCATCTCCCATCGTCAGCATTGCTTGTGACTCTGAAGATGGAGCCCCGACTATGTTTAGTTTCCGTTGCTTGATTTGTACTAAGACTAGATCATGAGATCGTTTATTTGTAAGACCTTATTATGGTTTGTAATGGATGATGTACTGTGATATCAATCTGTTATGTCTCGCAAAAATGGTAATCCTGGGATTGCGAGGTATGGCATAACACGCATCTGGGATTAAAAACTCGGGTGTTGACAATAAGTCACATTCGAAGAGAAAATTATTCCTGCTCTCCAATACGGTATCATCACACAGAATACACTTAGGACCCTTCTCGATGTGCTAGTGTTTCGAAGCATGATGTCCCATGTGTTAAGCCCATCTTGCATGAGTATCCATGGAAAACTTTTAACTTTGCTAGAGCCGTGATTTCTAGATTGTGTTGAGAGCGTTGTACCTTTGCATATGTTCAAAGAGGAATTGTTAATACCTGGAAGTTGTATATTTTTCACCCCCACACAACAAGTAGAATAGGGATATTCATGGAGTAGAGGTGGTGGCGATGACGGTAACTCCCACTACCTCAGCATCTTGACCATCATCGTCATCATCGTCTGTGCCGAAGAGGTATTCCTCATGTACCACCATTTCCTTTTGATTGTTCCTGAAGTTCTTGTTCATTGGAGAAGGAGGTTGTGACTTATCTTTGCGGATGAGACGACCACCATTGTCTTCTGTATTCTCAAACAGATACTCGGCAACAAAGTGGCCCTTCTCATTGCAATTGTAGCAAGATATCACTTTAGGACGATTTGGCTTTGAGTTGAACCTTGAGTTGTCTCTTGATCTTGATTTCAAACCCGGCTTGTTCCAAAACACTCTTTTTGCGTACCATGTGCTCATTAAAAGCATACTTGATTTCTTCGGTACACCAATCACTCCCATCTTCTTCTTCATGAATTTCCACAACCTTGGCCTTCAAATCTAGGTTCACCTTTTGAGCTCCATAGGAACGGCGGAGTCCGCGTTCTTCTTGTGATGACATGGATTGATAATTTATTCTTCCCTTGATGTAATTCAACTTTTGGTCTTCAGATAGTATAAGAGCCTGAAAAAACTTTCACTACAAAAATGCCCCATACCAGGCGGATTTTTGAGGCGGCATAAGCGAAAAGAATAGGAAAAAGTTGGTTACACGGAGGATGAGCTGTCGTGGCACCATTTTGTCATGGCAGCCAATTATACGCATTGGTAGGTCACACACTGGCAGAAAACTACGCCGTGGTACATGGGAAGGTGCAATGGCATATAATAATATCCTGGTATGTCAACGGGGGAATAATTGACTATGTTGCGTATTGGAATTACGTTTACATTGGTTCCCACAATGAAGACTAGTCAATCGCGCGACCTTAACGCGAAAAGCATGTCTCACTGACTTGTGTGGCCGACCACTGCCTAGGCTCGCACACATATTACGCCCTCCACGCCCCCACCGTACGCACTCTTTGTTCTACTCCGGCCTGTACTATTCCCAAATCCCTCTCGATGATCTGCATAGCGGGAGGATGCAAGCAGTGTTGTAGCACATGTGGAAGAAAGCTGAGGACGATGAGTACCCAATGACCACTTGTGAATTCGATGACATAATTGAAGTAGTGAGGGATCAAGACAATGTCACGGTCCAGGGTGAAGTGACTGGGATTGTGAACGAGTTGGCTCGCCTCATGGCTTTGATGGAGTCACTTAGGCCTAATTTAGAAGAAATTTGTTAGACTTGAGTTGTGTGTAAGAAATGTTGTTGGTCCAGTTAATAAAAATATTTTTTGCACACTTTTCTTGTATATCTCTCGGATTGATAATTTGGATTGTTTGCAATTGTGGCACACTTATGCAATTCTTAAGATGGCAGTTCTATTTGTCATGGATAGTTGTAACGTGGCACAAAGATATTTTGCCTCGAAAAGTCGGTAGGGCCCACATGCATGTCATTGGCTTCGAGCTTCCGTCGCGCGCTGCGAGCATTTTTGTGAAATTTCACTTATCCCGTCGCTCACTCGCTCGATCCCCAAACAGCAACCCTAGATCCCATGTCATCGTCGATGCCCGCTCAACTGGCGCCGCCCCAACCATCGGCGCCCCTCCCCAGGGGCCACCCCCTTGGCCCCCTCCGCGTCGACACACGAATAGAGCCCCCCCAAGGACATTACCCTTGCGCACTGCCCCATGTTATGTTTCTTTCTGTACTTCAGTCGTTAGAAGGACACAAATGGACAAGAGATGTATGTAGTGATTTAGGAAGACAATAGAATACGAACATGGTTTGAATGTTTTTGGATTTCATGTTCACCTGGTCAGCAAATGTAGGAACAATCCGTTATCCTTGCTTTGCTTGTGCGAATCTATATTGGCATGACTGTGCAACTGTTGCTAACCACTTGGTTGATAAGGGTTTTCTGCCAGGATATATGCACTGGGTTTTTCATGGTAAGTCTGTAGATGGGAGTTCTAGTGTGCCTGAATGTAGCACGGGTACTGAACCTGCTAGTCATCCTATGACTGATGACATGGATAATATTCTTAGGCTAGTACATGAAATTTTCTATATTATGATGGTTCTGCAAATGCTGATGCTCCTAATGATTTTGTTACCTATACGAAGTTGGCATATGATGCTGCCCTAGATCTGTACCCAGATTGCAAGAATTTCTCAAACAGCATTTCATTGTTAGGCTCTTGAA
The DNA here is from genome assembly GCA_910589775.1 of Avena eriantha. Taxonomy (NCBI): domain Eukaryota; kingdom Viridiplantae; phylum Streptophyta; class Magnoliopsida; order Poales; family Poaceae; genus Avena; species Avena eriantha. The sequence continues at coordinate 422,909,508 of OU342746.1, forward strand.
CATAAAAAATCTGTGGGGAGCAGCCAATGGAATGTTTTATGAAATTTTTTAGGTGAAGCATTCCCTGATGGAAATCAAATGCCCAAGAACTATTATGAGTCCAGTAAATTCATGAAAGATGTAGGTATTGGGTATAACAACATAGATGCCTGCATAAATGACTGTATTTTATATAGGAATGATCTTGCAAGGCATGATATCTGCCCCACCCGTGGAAATTGAAGGTGAAAGTCCATGAGGGAGGATGGAAAGAGGCCTCACAAAGTTGCTGATAAGGTTATCAGGCATTTTCCTTTGAAAAGAAGGCTGTAGAGGATGTTTATGTCTAAGAAGATGACAACATATGCAACATGGCATGCAAATAAGTGAACATATGATGGTCTGCTCCGGCATACTGTTGATGACAAGAATTAGAAAAACATGGACAAGCTGCATCCACTGATCAGAGACGATCCCCATAACATCGGGTTGGAATTGGCTATAGATGGCTTCCACCCATTTGGTGCAACCAACACGTCTCATAGCATTTGACCTGTGATTCCGATTCCATACAATTTTCCACCATGGATATGCATGAAGCCTGGAATTTTTATTTTCTCCCTGTTGATCCCTGGTTCAAGATCTCCAGAAAATAATATAGATGTTTATCTGGAGCTCTTAGTTGAAGAACTTGAAGAGCTATATGACATAGGTGCTAGAACATATGATTCAGCCACAGATGACTATTTCACCCTCCGTGCTGCATTAGTAGGGACTATTTGTGATTACCTAGTAATGCAATTGCATCTGGTAGAAAAAACAACAAGAATATTTTGCTTGCTACTTGTTTCCTTAACACTAATAGCTACAGATTATAGCATGGGAATAAGACTTGTACAGGGGACACCATAAGTTCCTACCTTTTGATCACCCGTATAGTACTAAGGGATTTTTATACGTATGTTGAGGGCATGGGACCTCCAACACCAATTGCTAGATATGACATTCGTCGGCAAACCACTGGTTTGAACGTAGTCTTTGGAAAGTTAGAAGATCATAAACGTGCAAAGGCAGCTTCAAAGCGAAAACGTGATACCATTGTCAAGGCCAACCCCTGCATGTGGCACAAGTGATTTATCAAACTTAAGTATTTGAAGGACCTTCATGTACAACATAATCAGGATGTAATACATATTGAGAAAAACGTTTTTGACAATGTTGCCAACACTCTACTAGATGTATAAAATAAAACAATGGATAACCTTGCATCTAGGCTAGATATGCATATCCTCAACATGAAGGCAACACTTCACGCAAAGGAGGTTAAAGATCCTCGAGATGATAAAGTGGTCAAAACTCATATGAGATCAGCGTGCTACAAATTCGACACAAGAAAGAAAAGATCTTCCTGTCGTGTCTTGGGAAGTGCCCATTTCCTAGATAGTTGTGCATCATGTTTATCTTCCAAGGTGCAAGTAGAACAAAGGAAACTAGTTGGTTTAAAGAGTCATGACTGCCATGTCATAATGCAATAGTTTCTTCCACTAGACATCATAAAAATTCTTCCATACCATGTATGCGTAGCTTTGGTTCGTCTGAGCATCTTCTTTAGACAGATGTACTCCAAAGTAATTCGTGTCGATGGTCTGGTGTAGTTGGAATTTGATATTGCTGAAACACTCTGCCTTATGGAGAAGGTTTTCCCACCCTCCTTTTTTGATGTCATGGTGCATTTGTGTGTGCACCTACCAAGGGAAGCTAATAAGATCGCTGGTCCTGTGCAATATCGAAGCATGTGGTTAGTTGAGAGGTGTATTCGTAAACTCTGATTTGTCAATTGCATTCTTGTTCGCTAGTTGTGAAGTTTTTTCTAGCTAGTTGTAAAGCTTTGTCCCATTTTTTAAGTACTTGAAGAAGTTGAAACTGATGATGAGGAGAAGGAGTCACCTAGAAGGATCTATTGCTGAAGGTTATGTCCTTGATGAGAGCCTTACCTTTTTCTCGCGGTACATACATGTTTTTTTACCAGGCATAACCGAAAAGCTCGTAATCATGAAAGTGATGATGAAGATGCCAAAATGTCATATCTCTGCAGAAGGGGCCGCAAGTTGGTTGGAAATGCTATCACAGAACTATATGACAATGCTTGGATTCAGACTCACCAATATGTTTTATTCAACTCCAAACACATTTTGCCGTATAAACAGTACGTGTGATATTTATATCGTCTTTTTTCTGTAGCAATAATTTCTATAGGTTAATCACTAGCATTATAATTGTTCGTATGTAAAAAACATGTTCAAATTCTGGTTGATAACAGAACTATGACCAGTAAAGCCTGTCGACATAAAAAGACTTTTCACACATGAATGGCGGAACATGTGAGACATCGAGGTTTCTTGCAGGTTACTACTATGTTACATAGTGGTCTAACTACGATGTACAATTTTGTTATTGTGCATAGGTCTCAAACATTCCAACTGAAGGTGATTATGATGTACTTCGAGAACTAAGAGTCCTGGCTAATCAACCTTATAGAATGGTGAACAAATACAGTTCTTATTTGGTTAACGGATTCTATCTATGGCAAGGAAGGAAACAAAGTGACTGCTTACTATGGTATGATCACATATATCATTAAACATAATTATGCTAACAAGGGTTCAATCGCGCTTTTCAGGTGTGATTGGGTTAATACTGCCCTGAGAGGCTCCAAGACAAATGAGTACAACATCAAACTTGTAAACTTTAATCACCTGACACATAGGGAAAAACCTCACCGACGAGCCATTCGTCCATGCATGGCAAGATAGACAAGTGTACTACATCCCAGAGGATAATGATACATAAGAATGGCACGCCGTGAGGTCTTTTCTGCAACGGGATGCATATGAGTTAGGAGGACCTGATGAGGATACGGAGGAGGGTGACATACCCACATCAGGTCTTAATATTGATTTTACTCAAGCTGACATCCCCGATGAGTCGCATCCATCTTATAGGCGAGATATACCTGGGCAATTTCTGAATATGTCACTGAAAGACATAATAGCATCGTTAAGGTAAATGTTTTCAGCTTCAAAATAAATTTACAAGATTACTTACATTTGTAATATGACATTATCTTTGTTCATATATGCAACCACCGCAAGCAGAAGGATAAAACAAGGGCTAATTGATGGAAGATACCAACATAACTGAGCTACCAACAATGGTAGATACATGATCTGGTGTTGTGTATGAAGAACTTTCTTAGGTAGCAGTTGTGTGATTGATTAATTTGTGCGTTTGTGGAACTGATAGCTCTGTATTGTTGTACTGGTATGTACTTGTTATGATATTTGGAAGCATCATGTGAGATTTATATTATGATTATCTGTGATTTGTGGTAAATTAGGGGAACCCTAAATGTCGAAATCGCATGCTAAATTGCTGCGCCTAGAAGCATCAATGCAGGAACAAAAATTATGCCATTCACGGGTTACATAGGGTGTCACCATATTGTGTTGTTGTCTCACATTTTCCACGACATGTATGTAGTGCCGCCCTACATGGGCCGTGGGTAAACGCCTTGCTGCTGCGGAAGCGCTAGGTTGGCGGATCATGTTGTGCTGCTCCCAAAAATCTGCTGCCATTGCACAATCCCGACGCAGTTATCTGTGACACATTTTTTTTGCCGCGCTAGCACGAGCGTGGTGACTAAGACTTCTCCTCAGCATCTATAAGCACTAGATCCCAAGATCCATGTTGTAGTGTTTCTCTTCATGAATTTTTATTAACATAGGTGGCACCACAATCCACCATGGTTACACAAAGATCTTTGAGCCAACGATGCATCTCTTTGGGGGTCTCATCATATTTCATATCAACGCCATTAGACTCATTGCTGATGTCGTAGAACTTTGATCTTTGAATACTTGCATTACCCACAAATACCTCAGTGAGATAGTCGCAAGATTCTTTGGCGGTAGAGAGTGGGCAAATGTGAGCAAAGTCCTTGGGGGTTAACGTAGACCATGGACAAGGAAGTGGCATTGAGTTTCGTATCCACCGTCTCGGCTCAAGTCAAGTTATTTGGTTTTAATGGTGATAATCCTTCCTCCACAATCCTCATCAAGCTACAAATATGATACTTCATCAAAATTTGCCAATTAGCAAAAGTTAATTCATCTAGAATGGTGGTGGGTCTTGTGGAATTATGTGAGGCATGGGAATGGGATGATTCAGATTATACTTCAATGGTGGGGGAACCACTGAGTTTTCACCGACGCAATTTTCCCTTTTTGAAGATGAATCACTGAGGCCCTCCTCGCTCTTACGTGGAGGATTTTCCTTTTGAGGGACAAAACCTAATAGAGGACTAGTTTGCGCGATGGGAACAAGAGGAGGGTCATCGTATTGGAAAATGGGATTAGGTTTGTTGAGTTGTTTTGATAATATACACCATTTCATTGAACTTGGACAATGTAGAATGTCTCCACTCTATTTAGGTCATCCATAGTGGCCATATTCTTTGAGACAACTTCACCGTCCTTGCCCTATTGGCTTGCCATATTCTCTAAGGGTGGTTAAGCCCAAATTAAGATCCTAGAATCTAATACCAATTGAAAGGAGTGAGTAGGTCGACTAGAGGAGGGTTAATAGGCGGCTACCAATTTTAAGTTCCTTTTTAAAATCTAGGCTTGATAAGAAAATAGATTGTCTAGATTCTCAACTAGGTGACAATCCTATATGACGGATTACAAGATACAAAACACAAGATAATTGCATGTAGTAAAGGTAAGGGAATGAAGTAACCGAAGAGTAGACACGGATATGTAATTCTAGTAGTTCCTTCATTTTGAGGGGAAGTATGTCTATGTCAGAGGGGTCTAGCGCTACTAAGGCCACCAACGCCACGAAGGCCTCACCTTATTCTTCCAAGAGCGCACCACAAAGGAGGTCTCAAGTTACACTATGCGGTGATGTTGAAATCCGCGATAGAATCCTTTCCAACAAGGTTGTGGAAATCTTCACGACTCAATTGGAGGATCCCAACAACTTCAGGAAGCTTCACAACACATTCCACTAGCTTCAAGGAAGTCCAACTCCATCTAGGTTTCCAAGAATCCAAGAGTAATAAGATCCACAAAGATAGGTGGGAATCGAGTTTTCTTTGGTGAAATTGTATACTTAGGTCATCTCTCCCAATCTTCAAATGATCATGATGTTTAGGTGGCTAGGGAAAGAGATATAGGGAAATGGAGCTCTTGCATTAATGGAGGAGAGAGAATGTTGAAGAGTTGGGTGGGGTGGAGGAATAAGGCCTATTCATACAAGGGCCTTCAAAGCAAGCCTTTTTTGCTTTCCCGATGCCCACTGGTACTACTAGTGGTTCACTAGAACTTATGGCGACCCCAACTGCAACACTTAGAAGACCGTGGAAGTGACCTGGTAGTACTAGAAGGAAGTTTCGGCCAAGCGTGGCCGGAACTTCTGATCGGTATACATGTCAATTTCTAGTAAATTACTGGTAAAGTATGAGCACCCATCAGGACGATGTTTGAAACAGGGCCAACCCTTACCGTTACGAGCCCGGAACTTGGGGCAGAACTTTCTGGGTTGAGAATTTCCTGACCGAAACTTCCGCTGGCGCATCGGAAGTGCCGCCTGGCATAGTACCAACAGCTCTTGGGATATGCAAGATAGTCAATAATACTGGCCGGAACTTCCACCCGCGAGGGGCTGGACCTTCCGCCAGTACTACCAGCCAACTTCTGCATGAACTAGGGGCACCCTTCTGGATGATGTCTGAGCAGGGGCCAACCCTCACCGGTACTAGCCCGATACTTGGGACGGTGCATCCGGCAGTGATAGTACCACTGAACCTGTCAAGAGTGGTACTTCTGGTGCTTCACGGTACTTCCGGCCAGACCTGGAAAACACTCAACAGTCTCGAAATTTCTCTCTCTCTGAAAAATAGGAAGGTTGTGGGGTGCAAATATGGTTTGTGCATGAAAACATGATTCCCCTTTACATTTTGGAGTGGACCTCCTCTTGATAGTACGATGCTCCTAGCTACAAAAAACTAGAGAGAAAGAGTAACAAGCATGGTCTTTGTAAATCTTCTCATCGGGAGTCCACACAAACATCATGTGCAAAGGTATACCACACCTATAGCTCAAGCACACAATTAGTCCACAAATGGAGTTCTCATCTACACCAAAACACATAGAGAGATCCATGACCTTTAAAGAAGATTTTCGAGCCTAGGTATGTGAGTAATGAGACTCTCTACTCTCCGCATTGACTGGTGCAAGGTATCTACTACCTTGTGAACAACAATGCCCATGGTAGCAGCTATGCTACGATAAAAGTAAAGGGGAGGATCTGGCTTAGGAATTGACTACGCAAGCATTACCGTTAGTGCTACTGATTTGCTGCTACGTCTGATGGTTGTTGTAATTTGTCAAGGTAATGTACATTTTAGAAGTGATACCTGGACAGTAATATTTTAAAAGGTGGTATATACTGGCTCCTCTAGTAATGAACTTTTGACGCATCACGAGCTATAATTTTTTTGTTAGCCTGTGGTGCATCAGTGCTTAGTGCAACTGTTAGTTCGGGTGGTAGTCCCTAGTACCTCCCCTTATGTTGAATGGTTTATCCGAACTCATTATTCTATCACGAGTATTAACTATTATGTGCTTTATAAGGTCACCACTCAATGGAAGAGACTACCATAATAGTTGTTTGGGGTACAACAAAATAGCGGGTTATTGCTTTTGTCTTCCTTGCAATGTGGGCAGTCAAACACCTATGTACCGTTTATGGCATCATGCAAGAAAATGCTTTTTCTACAACCAAACAAAGTCCACAACGTGGCCAAAAGGCCTTTTCCCCAGCCATGTCACTAGAGCTGGGCACCCGGGAGCCCTAAAATAGGCTCAGACAACCAATCACGCTCTTGCCTTATCCTTGATGCCCTGACGCCACATAGGATCGTAGCAGAAACTTGTCAAATCCTATAGGAGGCAATGTTCATGCGCGCCCGTCCGTCTCTACCTGGTTTAAGTGGGTCGTTGGCCTTTTTGGTTTAGGGAAGGTTCTAGAACCTTTCAGTTCGGTTTCCCTCAGGTTCTTCCGGTTATTTTTTCTGTTTCTTTTTTTTTGTTTCTTTTCTTTTAAAAATCTGAATATATTTTTTAGTCTAAACAATTTTCAAGTTTGAACCATTCTCGAATTTGAACAATTTTTAACCATTTTTAAATCTGAACCATTGTCAAACCTGAATAATTCTTTTATTTGAACAATTTTGAAATCTTTTTTTTTGTTCAAATCTGTTTAAATCTGAACTATTTTTAGCAAGCCCAGAGAAAAAGGCTGGGAACACTTGATAGGCGTGCGCGAACTGGCCGGGCCTGAAGGCGTCGTATGGTGCTGGATACAAAAATGGGCCAAAGATATGGGCAGTTTGCTTGGATGGAAGAAGGGAGGGAGAGTCGGCCCTGGTAAAGCAAAGAATATTTTTGTGCACCCTTCTTTAGTTTGAGGACACGACGGACTTGGAATCAGCGATAGACGAATAAGGAAACCGAACCGAAAGGTCCTAGAACCCGAAAAGAGTTCAACACGGAGAGCATAAACGGAAGCACATCAGATCAAGTTATCAACACCCATCGATCGCCGTCGTCGTACGCTCTTGTTTAGCCATGTCTATCTACTCCCCCTCCGCGCTTAGCCCTGGTCAATGCCAGTCCGCCACGATGTCGTCGTCGAGATGCTTCAGGGAAATAACCACGGCGACCCACGATTTCGAGGTGGCCGATTACCTTCTGACCGAAGGCATGGGCACCAGTAAGTTCGTTTCCTCAAGCACATTCTGCGTTGGCGGCTACGATTGGGAGATAAGGTTTTACCCCGACGGATGTTCGGCGGCTAGTGCCGGCAAGACGTCAGCGTTTTTGTATTACCTCAGCCCGGCCAAGGATGTGACGGCCAAGTTCACCTTAAACGTGGTGGACAAAGACGGCAAAGCTCAAGTAACCAATATCCCTGCAACAGAATACATCTTTTCCCCGGCAAGTGATAACATGGGCTATGTGGATTTCCTCCACAAATCAAGCCTCAAAGCACCGTCACAACTCCACAATAGCGCCTATATCACGATAAGGTGCACTGTGACTGTCATAAAAGAACCTCAGACAGTCGTGGTCAAGAGGAACCTTTCTGAGGCACTGCATCCAACTCTACAAGAACATCTCCAACACATGTGGAAAGAAGGAGAAGGAAAAGACGTGACATTCGATGTGTGCGGCCACCCGTTCCACGCTCATCGGTGCGTCTGGGCTGCACGATCTCCCGTTTTCAAGGCGGAGCTCTTTGGTCCGATGAAAGAGAAGGCAGCCCAATGCATAACCATTGACGACATGGAGCCACAGATCTTCGAGGCGCTTCTTCACTTTGTGTACACAGATTCTATCATGCAGGAGGACGACAACCACAACAACGAAGAAGGTAAAATCGCAAGATTTCAGCACTTGGTAGTTGCCGCAGATCGATACGGATTGGAGAGACTGAAAGCGATGTGTGAAGGTCGACTGTGTGAGAGCATTGACGTGGAAACGGTCGCGACAACGTTGGTTCTCGCGGAGCAACACCATTGCAATGATCTCAAAGATGCTTGCATTGGGTTTATGTCATCACGAAACGTGCTAGGAGATATCATGGCAACGGATGGATTCAAGCATCTGGCGGCAAGCTGCCCTTTGCTCATGAAGGATATTCTAGAGGAGGTGTCCCGTGTCTTCAATTGCTAGTATATATCCCGTTTAGAAGAACATATATGATCAAGTGATCTGTAGGGGGGAGATGATTATTAGTACTGAATTTCAGGTTTCATTTATGCTCTGTTATGTAGATTGCAACTTTTTATAATATGTGTTATCTTGGTATGATCGTGTCACTCTCCCTTGGTTCTTGGGATAGAGATTCTGCATGTTCACCCTCGTGTTAATATTAAATATGTCCCCGACGATCGAGAAAATTATAAATAAGCACCACATTTTGTGCTAGAATTACAAAAAACCACCTACGTTTTGAAAAAACACTAACCTTGTAACATATAGCACTGAACAACCAGACATCGTCCACCGACGAAACTGACCGGTGGGTCCTGTTGTTAGGCCGAAGTGGCATGCAATAATAGTAAGGGAGATGGACATTGAACACATACTAAATACTGGGTATTTTTGTAAATTACCACGGGCCCTTTGTGAGTTCCATCTCTTCCTATCTCTCCCGATCATCTTCATCTCTATATATAGGTTTATCCCCGGTAACAACCCTATGTCCTAGTGGGATGTATATTTCTGAGCGTGTGAGGTGCTCAATTTTTCAAAGGGGGTAGCCGGTTGGTGGGGAGGTGCCCTGTTCAATCTCGTGGAAGAATGAGCTGAGAGTATGTGGTATGTAATGTGAGAATGGTTGGCCTTCTAATGTAGGATAAGGGCCGAGTATTTATAAGGGAGTCCATAGACCCCTGGGTAGTAGGATGACACATTTGCCCTTCGGGGAGTGAGTCCTGATAGGACGTATCATCTTTGGTCATATGAAAGAAAACTCAACCCAGAGCATCACAATAGATTTTTTTTCATACGTCTCTTTTTTTTTTGCTTCGAAAGACACTACAGGAATAGATAGCTAAGCCGACGGCCGGGAGCTACGCCGACGGCCAAACGTTGGGACCGTCGGCGTAGGTCACGAGCTGGGCGTGGCTGGCCGTCGGCGTAGAATTGCCCTCGGCGTACGAGAGCTACGCCGACGGCTGCCCTCGGCATAGCCATTTTCTCTTTTACCTCATTAATTTTTGAAAATCATAACTAAATCATTCTAATTCAAAAAAAATACAAATAATATATCAAAATTTGCAGAAAAATAAGATCTATCTATCTACACTCAAATATTACACATTTGTAAATAAAAATTAAGTAAAACATAAAACATTAGATATAGTTTGAAACGAGCATAAAAAATTCAAAAACGATCCAAACAATGCGAAACCTTCGTGCAGGGTCATATTATGTGATATAGTTGCAAGAAAAAATATCAAAGTTGGTATATTGATTATGTCTCAAAAAAACCTTCACAAAATGACCTATCTCATTCGAGGTTTATTGACTTTCGGGTCAAATGACCAATGTTATGGCTAGAATCAAGGCATAGTTTGTGATAATGTGCCCATATTATGCATGAATGTGAATCATGGGATGACGAACAATGTTGCAGGAGGAAGTTTTCCTTTTCATCGCACCAAAAAGCCATTTTCCATTTTCTGAGCGCAAAAAAGGGGGGTTTTGTGAAGCAACCACCAAATGGCTAATTCAAAATGCTACCACCCTATTTTTCAAAAATACTAGACCACCTTACATTGATAATGTCCTAACAGGAGGATCTCAAACCTTTCCGTCCATCTCTGGTGAAAAAAACAAATTTCTGCCGAATCGGTAGGAAGTGGGTCAGATATGAACTACAGGTACATGATCTGATGCTCATTATTTTTTACAAAAATCATTTTTCGTTTCATAATATGCTATTTAATCAGAGATCCACTTCAAGTTTAGCGAGGCTCAGCCCTGAGCTAAAAATCTTAATGCCCGCTGTTCGACAAAGTTTAACGATAGTTTGAAACGGGCATAAAAGATTCAAAAAGGATTCAAACAATGTGAAACCTTCGCGTGGTGTCACATTATGTGATACAGTTGCAAGGAAAATATCAAACTTGGTATATTGATGATGTTTGAAAAAAACCTTCACAAAATGACCTATCTCATTCGAGGTTTATTGACTTTCGGATCAAATGACCAATGTTATGGATAGAATCAAGGCATAGTTTATGATAATGTGCCCATATTGTGCATGAATGTCCATCATGGGATGGCGAAAAATGTTGCAGGAGGAAGTTTTCCTTTTCATCGCACCAAAAAGCCATTTTCCATTTTCCGAGCGCAAAACACGGGGGGTTTTGTGAAGCAACCACCAAATGGCTAATTCAAAATGCTACCACCCTATTTTTAAAAAATACTAGACCACCTTACATGGATAATGTCCTAACAGGGGGATCTCAAACCTTTCCGTCCATCCGTGATGAAAAAGACAAATTTTACCGAATAAGTAGGAAGTGGGCCAGATATGAACTACATGTACATGTTTTGATGCTCATGATTTTTTACAAAAATCATTTTTAGGTTCACAATATGATATTTCATCAGATCCACTTCAAGTTTCGCGAGGCTCAGCCCCGAGCTAAGAATCTTTATGTCTGCCGTTTTAAACGGGCAAATGAAATTATGGCTAGAATCATGTCATAATTAGTTATAAGTTGATATGGATATAATATTTGGATTCCTATCATTTTTCTGATCAATTTAGACATATTATTTGTCGAATTCGGATTTACGGATTTAGAGATATTAATTATTCCATAGTAAATAGAAAAATACAAAATAAATAAAATCATTATATTTTTATTTAAATTTAGTAATATTTTTACTTATTTATTGTTGTTTACTTAAATAATTGTTTGTAATTTCAAAAAATACAAACATGTGACATGATGATATAAGAGTTAATAGGATTGATATCACAGTATTGACAACAATGTATAAACTGTTTTGCGGGCATAGATTTTGAAGGAACAGACCGGGAAGTTTCATCATAAGTGCAATTTGACCTAAGATTAAGTGTAATTAGTGTTCAAATTGTTCCAAGTGAGAGATTAACAAGTCAGACAATTCAAACATTAAAAAAAACAGAGAAAAAAATTTAAATTTTTTTTGAATTTTTTTTAAAATTATTTTTGCAACTGGTCGTTAGGCTATGCCGACGGTAGATACGCTAAAGGCTGTCGTCGGCGTAGCCTACGCCGACGGTTTTTCCATACGCCGACGGCCTCCTCGCGCTCCGCCGAGGGAGATCGTTGCCGAGGAGCTACGCCGAGGGCAGCCCTCGGCGTAGCCTACGCCGACGGGGATCGGGGCTACGCCGACGGCTTTTGGCCCTCGGCGTAGCTTGCGATTCCTCTAGTGAGAGAGCTTTATTAATTTAAGACAGACTTACATTCAGAGTTTATAATCTCAGCAATCTCCAGGGGAACATTCCTGAGCCATGTAGCTGTTCTATTCTGCACTCTACCTAACTTGGCAGTCCATGGCTAGCTCCATTTGCTTCCCGATGGACCTTGGTCACTTTTATTTCTCTCTCCCGTAGGAACTCTCGAATAACTTGGATTCTGGATACATGAATGGACGAGTTGGGGGAGCTCTCCTTAATCAGATCGATAGCCTCAGAGCAATCCATTTCGACGATGATTTGGAGGGGCGACCAACTCAATGCGAGTGCTAGACCTTCTTCAATAGCCGCTAGCTGGGATTCAGTGGCATCCGTGCAGGTTCTTAGCTTCCTCGTAGCTGCTAGTATCATTGTCCCGTTTTCGTCCCGAAGCACCATTCCTGTCCCTGCCTCCTGTGAATTGACATAGGACCCATCAGTATTTAGCTTAACCATACCTGCCGGTGGAGGACTCCATTTGATCACGTTCTTCTGTCTCCCATCTGCGAGTTTAGCGCATGTGAAGCCTTGTTCATGCACTACTACCGACTTGCCCATGACAGAGTCATCATATGGCTTTTGTCGTATAAGAAGTAGTGAGTCCAGGTAGCTTGCAAGGAAACGTTTAGATCCTTCCACTGGGGCATCGGTTTGTCATGTGTTATTTCATTGTGCACATGCCAATTATGCCACAGAATCATAAGCCTCATTGCTCTTTGTACCTCCGGAATTTTGCTCAGTAATTGTAATAGCCATTCCTTACCTGAATTTGTAATCATCTCCTCGCTTGGTAAAGTCCACACTATGCACATAGCCTCCCAGAGATTCCTCGTCGGTGTGCATTTGATGAGTGCATGATGAGTATCCTCGCTAGCAGTTCCACAGATTTGACAAATGGGTACCCTTCTCATGCCACGAGTATGCATGTTACACTGAGTAGGCAAGGCGTTTGTCGCAATTTTCCATGCAAGGTTCTTTACCTTTGGCGGAACGGGCACTGCCATATCAATCTCCAGATGCGACGCTCACCCGCCAGTCGGGTGCTGGTTGCACCTACATTTTGTGCCACCATGATCACATTTAGGCCAAGCTTGTAAGCACTACTTACTAAAAACACCCCCCGACTGTCAGGCTGCCATGCAATAAAGTCATTTGTGTGTCGTCGGGATGGAACAATCTTCAAGATCGCATCTGTATCATCCTGGCCGAACCACCTGAGCAGTAGTGTTTCATTCCATGTTTCGTTTGCCACCAAGAAGTCGGCCACCCATTTGAGTCTGCACCTTCCCTGTTTTGAGAACGGTTGGTACATTGTTTTCCTTGGGATCCATGGGTCACCCCAAGCCCGAATATTGGCCACATTTCCCACACGCCATATGATTCCTTTTTTCAGCAATATAAGTCCATGTTCAATCGCCTGCCAAGTGGCTGATGGGTTGCCCGAGAAAACTGTATCCAGAATAGAGCCATTAGGGTAGTATTTTGACTTTAGTACCTGCGCGTACAAGCTGTTAGGATGCTGCAACAGTCGCCAAGCCTGTCGGGATAAAAGTGCTTGGTTAAAAAGTCGTAGGTCCGAAAACCAATTCCTCCTCTATCTTTGCTTCTCATCATATGCTCCCATGACAACCAGTGCGTCTTTCGCTTGCCATTCTCCTCACCCCACCAGTAGTTTCGTATCATTTTTGCTAGGTCATCACATAATCCATATGGTAATTTAAAGACCTCCATTATATATACAGGTAGAGCCTGGGCGATCGACTTAATAAAGACCTCTTTTGCAGCTTGTGTGAGATGGTTGTCTCCCCATTCCATTAAGCTTTTGGCTAGGCTTGATCTAAGGGATTCGAATTTGCCTTTATCCATGCGACCATGCGGCGTTGGTAATCCCAAGTATTTGGAATCGAAAGCTTCTTCTTCCACTTGTAGCACCTCTTTAACAGTGGTAGGTGTGGTCTCTGGGCAAGAGCTCCCAAAGAAGATAGCACACTTAGCAGGGTTTACCAGTTGTCTCGTGCTCATTGTGTATTCCTGTAAGACATGTTTTACTCACGTAGCTTCAGCAGCACAAGCTTTAAAAAATAATAGACTATCGTCTGCAAACAATAACTGTGAGATACCAGGCACCCTTTGGCAAATCTTGATAGGGGTTATGCCATTACTATGAGTTTCCTTATGTAAGAGAGCTGACAGACCATCCGCCACAAACATAAATAAGAATGGTGAAAGAGGGTCACCTTGCCGTAGTCTGCGAGAAGGCGAAAATGAATCCAGAAGGGTGCCATTAAATTTTACCTTATAATTCACCGTGCTGACACATGACATTATCCAGTCAATCCACCGGTGGGAAAAACCCATTCTTTCCATCACTTTCTTTAGAATACCCCAGTCCACTCCGTCGTATGCTTTAGACAGGTCCAGCTTATAGGCATAGAAATTTGAATCCTGGTTTTTCATACGTCTCAACAAGGAGCCTGGTTCCATTATCAAAGGATAACAGAACAAAGTATTGTAAAAAACAGTGAAATAAACCAGTAAAACAAAGTTTTTAAACGGAAGTAGCTAACACAACCTCGTCCCAGCAATTACCCACTAGGTGGGATAACACCGCTCTACAGGAAAGATATTCAGAGCTGACCAAAGGGAATTTAAACATTATTACAGTACTGAAGGGTTTGCAACGTAGAAAAAAGATTCATACGATATGAACAACTAAGTACCAAGATCTTTCTATTAGATGCAAACAACGGGTGGATATACATCCATAGAGAATTTACCCTTGAAGACCAAAATTTTTTACGAGAATTAATCTCGTGGATGATGTATACGAACTCTTGTCAATCTCAAGATCGAGTTGAAGAGCGCCGCAAACCAGCAGCGCATCCATTCTCAGACAAACGTCCGGCTTGCCGACAACCTCCAAGCACTCGCTCCAGTAGAGCAGTGGAAGCAGTAGATCCCTACCAGAGATACTACCAGAATATGTTCATCGCTAGTCCGATGAACATGGGAACCACTAGAGGGGGAGAGAGAAATCCTTCGCAAGGATGGCGTGAGATGGGGAGGACTTATCCTCCTTTTATAGGGGAAGGGAAGCACACAAGGCCATGGCCGATGGCCATGGTGGGTGCCCCACCTCTCCCTCATTCATGTGAGTGGAATCTCCACTCATCCCACTCACATGAATTTCCATTTCACTCACATGTATCAAATTTCCACTAGATTAAATGTAATTTCTCATTAAATAAAAATAATTTTTATTTATTTATATTAATATTTGTTAATTACTTTAGTTAATAAACATTTACATAAACCCGCCTGTATTATCTCGATATTACATCTAAAACCATTTTCAACGATTTGAGAACAATTTTGGTACTCATCGAAATAATTCCAGCGGTTTCAAAACATTTATATGCCAATTAGTGTCGGTGTACCTTGAGTGTCCTACGATTCGCGATTAATGCAGACATGATCGAGACACCTCTTCAATCAATAATCAGTAGCAGGACATGTAGATCCGTACTGACTCCCATATATTCAACAATGACTCTTGTGATCGTGAGAACCATGAAAGTTGTAACTAAATCTCTTTGTCTCGCGATATATTACTTGTCCAAGTTCGATCATCGGTATTAACCATACCTCGTTTGATCTCATTACTGACAATACTATTTTCTCCTTTGAGCTAGTCACGTGCTTATAAGCTATGTCAATGTGATATCACCGAGAGGGCAAAGAGTATATCTCTTCCTCTTCTGGATGGGCAAATCCCACTCTTAATCCATGAGCCTCTACATAAATTTTTTGGAGTACATTAACCCACCTTTACAGTCACCCTATAATGGTATGGCGTTTGATGTTAATCAAGTACTCTTCCATTGTTAGTGGTTGACATGATCTCATGGTAGATTAGGGTTACTTCGTATGATATGTGATGTCTACACACTTCTATTCTTGTAGACAGTTGTTGGGCCTCCAAGTACAGAGGTTTGTAGAACAGCAACAAGTTTTCCCTCAAGTGGATCACCTAAGGTTTATCGAACTCAGGGAGGAAGTGGACAAAGGTATTCCGTCTCAAGCAACCCTGCAATCAAGATACAAGAAGTCTCTTGTATCCCCAACACACCCAATACACTTGTCAGGTGTATAGGTGCGCTAGTTCGGCGAAGAGATAGTGAAATACAAGTGGTATAGATAATTATAAGTGGTAAAGAAGCTAGAAAATAGCTTGATGGCATGTGGTTGATGTGGGAAAAGACTAAAGGCAAACTGCAATAAAGATGGAAGCAAGCAAACATGTAACATATCCAGTTGCAAACGGTGTTTCAATGCTTAGAAACAAGGCCTAGGGATCATACTTTCACTAGTGAACACTCTCATATAAATATATTCTCTTCATGATACTACTCTTAACTACTCTCCGGTTGGACACTCTAATCAACGGTAGGGGTATAACAACACACCTCAAAGTTCATCTTTCCCATATAGAAAACCCCACACTGTCACCTTGAGTACTAGATGGTTCCAACAAACACCACAATTTCATAAAGACATCCAACTCCAAATATAACTCATAATAAGTATTTGTAATCTCTAGCCTAAGTGCCACCATGGTGTGCACACTGTCAACTTCACACACATGGGGAGAGCAGAGATCTATTAAAGCACTTGAGTAGCAAGGTAGATCTACTTGATTACAAAGCTCATGATCACAATATGATCACGCATAGAGAGAGAGATGGACACATAGCTACCGGTAGAACCCTTAGCCTCGAGGAAGAACTACTCCCTCCTCATCATGGGAATCAGCAATGGTGATGGAGATGGTTCCGGGGGCAATTCCCCGTCCCGGCAGGGTGCCGGAACAGAGACTTTCTGTCCCCCGAATCTAGGGTTTATGCCTTGCTGGCTCGTGATTAATGTAGAGCTTGTTGGGAACCCCAAGAGGAAGGTTTGATGAGCACAACAGCAAGTTTTCCCTCAGTTAGGAGACCAAGGTTTAATCGAACCAGTAGGAGCAAGGAAACACCCCAAAGGTGTTACTAGCAGACCTTTGGCAGGGCGCACTACCGGTGCTAGTAGCAACGTGGAGACCTACACAACACAACCACAGAACTTTGTCCCCAACTTGCGATGAGGTTGTCAATCTCACCGTGTTTTGCAGACAACAAAGGATTAAACATATCGAATGGAAAGAAGTAAATGTTTGCAGAAAGTAAACACAAAGCAGTAAAAGATTGTAGATTGTATGTAAAGTAAAAGGACCGGGATGCATAGTTCACTAGAGGTGGCTCTCCTTAGATAGATAACATCCTGGGTGAACAAATTACAGCGGGGCAATTGACAAACACCGCGAAAGAAATACATGCATATACTAATCATCTTGACTCCTCTGAGACTTGATTGGGCATTACAACATAATACATAGACCGCCATCCAACTACATCTATGACTAATAATCCACCTTCAGGTTATCATCCGAACCCCCTCCAGTATTAAGTTGCAAGCAACAGATTATTGTTTTACGAACTGCGTGTAAAGTAAACAATACGATTGTTCTATGAACAAAGGATTGTTGTTTTATCCCTAGTAGCAACAACACATCTAGTACCTTAGATATTTCTGTCACTTCCCCAGATTACCAGAGGCATGAACCCACTTTCGAGCATAAATACTAACTCTTGGAGTTGCTAGCATCTACTTGGCCAAGATAGCTACTAACAACGGAAAGCATGCAAGATCTCAAATAACAAAGACATGATAGAATCAATAATCAATCTGAAATAGCATCTCAATATCCATCGGATCCCCGCAAACACAACATGTATGAATTACAAATAGATGATCTTGATCATGAACGGAGATCACAAGATCTAAACATGAAAGCACAAAGGAGGAGAAACCAGCCATCTAGCTACTACATGGATCCGTAGTCCAAGGGTGAACTACTCACGCGTCACACCGGAGGCTTGCATGGTGATGAAGAAGGCCTCCAGGGTGAATTCCCCTCTCCTGCAGGGTGCCGGGAAGAGCTTCATATCCCTCCCGATCTAGGGATGGAGATGACGGCGGCTACAGACTCTTTCGTGGATTTTTGATCCGGTCCTTAGGGTTTTCATCCCGAGGGAAACTTATAGTCGGAAGGGGAGGCCGAGGGGGTGCCGGGAGTGGCCACACCACCTCCTGGAGTGGGCCAGGCCTGGCCGCGCGGCCAGGTGGTGTGGTAGCTCCCTGGCCCTTCTCCATCTCGTATTCTGGCACTTGATCCCTTCCGGAAAAATAGGCACTTTGGCTTTTGTCCCGTCCAATTCCGAGAATATTCATTTTCTGACTTTCCTAGAACCAAAAACAGCAGAAAACAGGCAGCTGGCACTGTGGCTCTTGTTAATAGGTTAGTACAAGAAATCATATGAAAAGTACTCCAAATTTGGAACAAAACATAAGAAAGTGGATAAAACCAAGCATGGAACATCAAAAATTATAGATACATTTGCAATGTATCAACATCCCCAAGCTTAACTCCTGCTCGTCCTCGAGTAGGCAAGTGATAAAAAGAAATAATTTTTGAGGTGACATGCACCATCAAAGACTTGATCAAAGTATTTGCAAAACTCAAAGCTAGGATCATAGTACTTCAATCATAACATGAAAGACAAAGTTCTAGCAATAAAAGATTCTTGGGACAATGCATCAAGAGTTTAAACAAGCAATATCAAAGCTATGCATCAAGAGTTTAACTAGTCTTGGGACAATGCACATAGAACTAAGAATAGCCACTATGCTCTCAAAGTAGGTGCATAAAGATAGAAGGTGGAGACTCAATATATATAAGTGGAAGATAGGCCTTCATAGAAGGAAGTAGGGATTGAAGTCTCATAAAGAGCTTCCAAAAATTATGGTACTTATAGCTTTCAGCTCTCATTACCCCTATCATAAGCATCTTGAAAGTGATTAAGGTTAAAGTGACACAACTAAGAGGATATGCTTGACAAGTTATAAACCGAAATCTCATGCCCCTTACTTACGTAGACCGATCCTCATGGTACTCAACTTTAGTCACGATAGTAAGCTCTTGTCATTGTAAGTATATGTGTATCATTAAGAACCGCCAACGGGGTACCCCTTGCACACGATACAGGAGCTTTCCCATAATCAAAATGACAAGGCAAGCAGACAATGAGCATCTCAGCGATCTTTTTATTTGCTATTTGCATAGGTTTTTATTGAGGATGCTTCATAGAGTGCTCATTATGGTGATGCTGCAAGTTTCCACCATGATTAGGCATGGCTTAGGCTAGCGGCCCAGGCGTTTCTCTAACACACATACAAACTCCATGATCTTAGAAGTTCCAAATTTATTTCACACCGCCGGGATCCGTAAGCAAAAGAACATGATATCAACGGGGTACAAAGTACAAGTGAAATGTTGAAAGCGTTCCCCATGAAACATGGTTCTGCTAATTTCAACTTATAAAGCGCAAGCATATACACAACAAAGAAGGACCCAATGGTTCAAGTTTATTAGAGGCCAAAAGTAAAGTGTGCCATCAAGTTTGTGAGAGCTTTAATCACTAGTTTTCTCATAACAAGTGAAAGGTAAACAAAAGCATGAATGTACTTGCAATAGCATAAGATAGTAGGTAGGTATGGTGGACTCTTTGGAATAACTTGGTTTGGGGAGTTGGATGCATGAGTAGAACTCATACTTTGTTGTGGAGGCTAGCAAAAGACTAGGATCGACAAACTAAGAGAGCAGTAATGGCCATAATCATGCAGAGCGACAAAACATCATTGATCAAAGCATAAAATGATACTACAAGTTGAAAACTAAAGGATCATACAGGCTATGGTGACTTGAGATAGTCATAACATGGTGTGAGCATGCACCAAGTCAACCCAAATAAAGCATCAAAGGAGAATACCACTATACTATGCTTTAATATGCTAAAACAACACATGATTCATCCAAGGCACATTAAGCAATCTCAATTGTTTATAACAAGCCATGCTACAGCAAAGAATACTAAGCATAAAGCCAAAACAATATCAAGCATGGCATGACAAAGCATAGGCCACAGTCAAAAACGAGCTCTTTTTACCACATAAGCATGAACTTTCCTACTCTTTTCCAAACCAAACCAAACTATTTGCAAACCAAAGTATGAAAGAGGGGGTCCAACCAATTTATTCAGAACACTAAGCAAACCAAGCAAAATAAAAACCAAAACAAAAACGAAAAAGAAGACGCTCCAAGAAAAACACAACTGTGCATGAAACAATAAAAAAGAAGCATTTGGAAGAAACCTGGGATTTTTATTGATGAAGAAGGGGATGCATTGGGCATCCCCAAGCTTTGACGCTTGTACTTCTTGGATATTTCTTGGGGTGACACGCGTGGCATCCCCAAGCTTGAGCTTTAGTCCATCCTTCATCTCATTACTCATTCCTTCCATACACCTGAAATTTTTCCTTCATACAAAACTTCACACAATCTCATTAGCAACATTAGTGCACTTAAGATAGATAAGTATCAAGGTTAAGTTCTAACACCAAATAAACTTCCATTAGAACACTAGCTACTGTAGCACTTCCCTCAAAAAGCTCAATTCCCCAAAGGAACTCAAGAAGGAACTAACAAGAAGCAAATGCAGAAAAATGGCAGAAATCTGTCAAAACAGACCAGCAGGTAAAGACGAATATTTTCGAAGACCTTCTGTTGCTCAAATCAAAACGTGTTGAACTAACGAAAGTTAGATAACCACCTGGGGCAGAATTACAAAAATTACAGCTCAATCTGACGTACAGAGCTCTCTCAGGAACTTTTATGGTGAAGCACAGAAATCTGTTTCGGGATAGCAACTTTCCCAATCATTACTTCTCTCTCATTAGAGGTTACTCTTGGCACAAAAAGCAAATAAAAAGGATAATGAGAGGTTATTACAGAGGTAATAACTTCCAAGACTTAACTAAAACTCTTGGGTTATCTCCCAACAAGTACTTTTCTTTAACGCCTTTAAGTTAGGCATAAATATTTGAGAACATGCTCTCATAGGAAATATGAATTTGAAGTAAAAGGGAGCATCAAGAAGCAAATTCAGAACACATTTAAGTCTAACCCACTTCCTATGCATAGGAATCTTGTATGCAAATAAATGCACAAAAAACAAAGTGACAGGCATATGAAGATAAAACAAAAGTAACTTCAGAACTTTCAGCACATAGAGAGGTGTTTCATTACCATAAAATCTTCTACAACCATATTTTCCTCTCTCATAATAATTTTCAGTAGCCTCATGAATAAACTCAACAATATAACTATCACATAAGGCATGCTTTTCATGATCTACAAGCACTAGAGATTTATTATAAACTTTTTCAAAAGAATCCTCAGGAACATAACATTCACCCTCCTTTGATAAGCATGGGGGACAATCAAATAATGTAAGGGATAAAGAGTTACTCTCATTAGAAGGTAGGCATGGGTAGATCCATTCTTCCTCCTTTTGTCCATCACTCTCCTCTTCTTTTTCATCTAATGAGCTTTCAAGTTCAACAATTTCTTCTTCCATGGAGGTTCTAGCAGGCGGTGGTTCATCTATTACCTTAGCAGTCATAAAACTGTTCCCAAATAGGAAACTGAGTGAGCTATCCATAATGAAATATTGATTGGAGCAGAGCTAGTCATAAAGGCAACTTAAGAAAGGAACTAATTTTTTTTGTGTTTTTTGAAGAACAAAACAAGCAAACAAAGAAAAAAGAAACTAAGCAAAACAAAAGCAACAAAGTAAAGAGATTGGTTATGAGGGACTCCCCTTGTGAAGATGTCCTTGACTCCCCGGCAACGGCGCCAGAAAAATCTTTGCTGGCTTGTGATTAATGTAGAGCTCGTTGGGAACCCGAAGAGGAAGGTATGATGAGCACAGCGGCAAGTTTTCCCTCAGTTATGAGACCAAGGTTTAATCAAACCAGTAGGAGCAAGGAAACACCCCAAAGGTGTTACCAGCTGAGCTTTGGTAGGGCGCACTACCGGTGCTAGTAGCAACGTGGAGACCTGCACAACACAACCATAGAACTTTGTCCCCAACTTGCGATGAGGTTGTCAATCTCACTGTGTTTTGCGGAAAACAAAGGATTAAACGTATCGAATGGAAAGAAGTAAAAGTTTGCAGAAAGTAAACACAAAGCGGTAAAAGATTGTAGATTGTATGTAAAGTAAAAGGACCGGGATCCATAGTTCACTAGAGGTGGCTCTCCTAAGATAGATAACATGCTGGGTGAACAAATTACAGCGGGGCAATTGACAAACACCGAGAAAGCAATACATGCATATACTAATCATCTTGACTCCTCTGAGACTTGATTGGGCATTACAACATAATACATAGACCGCCATCCAACTACATCTATGACTAATAATCCACCTTCAGGTTATCATCCGAACCCCCTCCAGTATTAAGTTGCAAGCAACAGATTATTGCTTTACGAACTGCGTGTAAAGTAAACAATACGATTGTTCTATGAACAAAGGATTGTTGTTTTCTCCCTAGTAGCAACAACACATCTAGTACCTTAGAGATTTCTGTCACTTCCCCAGATTACCAGAGGCATGAACCCACTTTCGAGCATAAATACTAACTCTTGGAGTTGCTAGCATCTACTTGGCCAAGATAGCTACTAACAACGGAAAGCATGCAAGATCTCAAATAACAAAGACATGATATAATCAATAATCAATCTGAAATAGCATCTCATTATCCATCGGATACCCGCAAACACAACATGTATGAATTACAAATAGATGATCTTGATCATGAACGGAGCTCACAAGATCTAAACATCAAAGCACAAAGGAGGAGAAACCAGCCATCTAGCTACTACATGGATCCGTAGTCCAAGGATGAACTACTCACGCGTCACACCGGAGGCTTGCATGGTGATGAATAAGGCCTCCAGGGTGAATTCCCCTCTCCGGCAGGGTGCCGGGAAGAGCTTCAGATCCCTCCCGATCTAGGGATGGAGATGACGGCGGCTATAGACTCTTTCGTGGATTTTTGATCCGGTCCTTAGGGTTTTCATCCCGAGGGCAACTTATAGTCGGAAGGGGAGGCCGAGGGGGTGCCGGGAGCGGCCACACCACCCCCTGGCGCGGGCCAGGCCTGGCCGCATGGCCAGGTGGTGTGGTGGCTCCCTGGCCCTTCTCCATCTCGTATTCTGGCACTTGATCCCTTCCGGAAAAATAGGCACTTTGGCTTTTGTCCAGTCCAATTCCGAGAATATTCATTTTCTGACTTTCCTGGAACCAAAAACAGCAAAAAACAGGCAGCTGGCACTGTGGCTCTTGTTAATAGGTTAGTCCAAGAAATCATATGAAAACTACTCCAAAGTTGGAACAGAACACAAGAAAGTGGATAAAACCAAGCATGGAACATCAAAAATTATAGATACATTTGCAATGTATCATGCCTCGGGAGGCTTCTTATAGGCCACAGGGCAAGGTCGGTGGGCGGCCAGGGGGCCCACACCACCTGCTGGCACGGCCAGGGCCAGCCCGCGCCACCACATGGTGTGGCCGCCCTGTGGCCCCTCTCCGTCTCGTCTTCTGGCTCCGTGAGTCTTCCGGTAAAATATCGACTTTGGCTTTTGTCTGGTCTAATTCCGAGAATATTGATTTTCTGCCTTTCCTGGAACCAAAAACAGCAGAAAACAGGCAACTAGCACTGTGGCTTAGGCTAGCGGCCCAGGAGTTTCTCTAACACACATACAAACTCCATGATCTTACAAGTTCCACTTTTATTTCCCACCGCTGGGATCCATAAGCAAAAGAACATGATATAAACGGGGTACAAAGTACAAGTGCAATGTTGAAAGCGTTCCCCATGAAACATGGTTCTGTTAATTTCAACTTATGAAGCGCAAGCATATACGCAACAAAGAAGGACCCAATGGTTCAAGTTTATTAGATGCAAAAAGTAAAGTGTGCCATCAAGTTCGTGAGAGCTTTAATCACTAGTTTTCTCATAACAAGTTTAATTTGGAAGGTAAACAAAAGCATGAATATACTTGGAATAGCATAAGCTAGTAGGTAGGTATGGTGGACTCTTTGGAATAACTTGGTTTGGGGAGTTGGAATCTTTGGACTCTTTGGAATAACTTGGTTTGGGGAATAACTTGGTTGAACTCATACTTTGTTGTGGAGGCTAGCAAAAGACTAGGAGCGACAAACTAAGAGAGCAATAATGGCCATAATCATGCCGAGCGACAAAACATCATTGAGCAAAGCATAAAGTGATACTACAAGTTGAATACTAAAGGATCATAAAGGCTATGGTGACTTGAGATAGTCATAACATGGTGTGAGCATGTGCCAAGTCAACCCAAATAAAGCATCAAAGGAGAATACAACTATATTATGCTTTAATATGCTAAAACAACGCATGATTCATCCAAGGCACATTAAGGAATCTCAATTGTTTATAACAAGTCATGATACAGAAAAGAATACTAAGCATAAAGCCAAAACAATGTCAAGCATGGCATGAAAAAGCATAGGCCACAGTCAAAAACAAGCTCTTTTTACCACATACGCATGAACTTTCCTACTCTTTTCCAATCCAAACCAAACTATTTGAAAACCAATGTATGAAAGAGGGGGTCCAACCAATTTATTCATAAAACTAAGAAAACAAAAGCAAACGAAAACAAAAAAGAAGACGCTCCAAGAACAACACAAATGTGCATGAAACAATAAAAATGAAGCGTTTGGAAGAAACCTGGGATTTTTATTGATGAAGAAGGGGATGCCTTGGGCATCCCCAAGCTTTGACGCTTGTACTTCTTGGATATTTCTTGGGGTGACACGCGTGGCATCCCCAAGCTTGAGCGTTAGTCCATCCTTCATCTCATTACTCATTCCTTCCATACACCTGAAAATTTTCCTTCATACAAAACTTCACACAATATTTATTATCAACATTAGTGCACTTAAGATAAATAAGTCTTAAGGTTCAGTTCTAACACCAAATAAACTTCCATTAGAACACTAGATACTATAGCACTTCCCTCAAAAAGCTCAATTCCCCAAAAGAACTCAAAAAGGATCCAACAAGAAGCAAATGCAGAAAATGGCAGAAATCTGTCAAAATACAGCAGCAGGTAAAGACGAATTTTTTCGAAGACCTTCTGTTCCTCAAATCAAAAAGTGTTGAACTAACGAAAGTTAGATAACAATATGGGGCAGAAGCAAAAAACATTACGCCTCAAAAAGACGTTCCGAGATTTTACACGAATTTTTATGGTGAAGCACAGAAATCTGTTTTGGGACAGCAACTTTCCCAAGCATTACTTCTCTCATTAGAGGTTACTCTTGGCACAAAAAGGAAATAAAAAGGACAAGGTGAGGTTATTACAGAGGTTATAACTTCCAAGACTCATCTAAAACTTTTGGGTTATCTCCCAATAAGTACTTTTCCTTTAAGTTAGGCATGATAGTTTGAGAAGATGCTCACATAAGAAATATGAATTGAAGTAAAAGAGAGCATCAAGAAGCAAATTCAAAGCACATTTAAGTCTAACCCACTTCCTATGCATAGGAGTCTTGTAAATAAAAAGTCATGAAAGCACAAAACAACAAGCATAGGAAAGCAAAACAAGTGCAACTTCAAAAGTTTCAACATAAAGAGGGGAAACTTAATATTGTTGACATACATAAAACCATGTTTCCCTCTCTCATAATAACTTTCAGTAGCAACATGAATAAAATTAACAATATAACTATCACATAAAACATTCATATCATGAGCCACATGCATAAAAGAATCAATACTCTCCACACAAACATAATTATTCTTATTAATTGTAGTAGGAGCAAATTCAACAAAGTAGCTATCATTATTATTTTCATCACCATAATCATCAAATATAGGAGGCATATTGTAATCATAATTAATTTACTCCTCAATAGTAGGTGGACCGAAAATATCATATTCCTCATTGTAATCATCATATATTGGAGGTTTGGTATCATCATAAGCAATAGAATAGCTATCTTCCAAAGCTGGGGAACTAAAAAGATCATTTTCATAAAAACTAGCTTCCCCAAGCTTAGACTTTTCCATAGCATTAGCAATAATGGTGTCCAAAGAATTCATACTAACAACATTTCTATTAGCATGCAAATAAAGTTCCATAGGTTTTTTAATTTTCTCTTCAAACACTTCATGTCCTAACTCAAGATAAATACTATAAAGCTCTCTAATTTTTTTGTTGTTTTCCATTAAACCTAACTAGTGAAAACAAGAAACAAAAAGACAAAATTGCAGAATCTAAAGGAAATAACTTCGAGCACTCACACCGGAGGATGTGAGTACCTTTTACCTTACCTCCCCGGCAATGGCGCCAGAAAATTGGCATTTGCCGTGGGAGGTTCTTCTTCTTTAATCCTCCGGTGTGAATACCTTTTACCTTACCTCCCCGGCAACGGCGCCAGAAAATAGCTTGATGTCTACACACTTCTATTCTTGTAGACAGTTGTTGGGCCTCTAAGTGCAGAGGTTTGTAGAACAGCAGCAAGTTTTCCCTTAAGTGGATCACCCAAGGTTTATCGAACTCAGGGAGGAAGTGGTCAAAGGTATTACCTCTCAAGCAACCCTGCAATCAAGATACAAGAAGTCTCTTGTATTCCCAACACACCTAATACACTTGTCAGGTGTATAGGTGCACTAGTTCGGCGAAGAGATAGTGAAATACAGGTGGTATGGATAATTATAAGTGGTAACGGTGATAGAAAAGAGCTTGATGGTGTGGAAAAGAATAAAGGCAAACTGAAATAAAGATGGAAGCAAGCAAACATGTAACAAATCTAGTTGCAAACGGTGTATCAATGCTTAGAAACAAGGCCTAGGGATCATACTTTCACTAGTGAACACTCTCATATAAATATCTTCTCTTTATGATACTACTCTTAACTACTCTCTGGTTGAACACTCTAATCGATGGTAGGGCTATAACAGCACACCTCAAAGTAAGCCTTCCCCATCTAGATAACCCCACACTGCCACCTTGAGCACTAGATGGTTCAAACAAACACCACAATTTCATAGAGAAATCCAACTCCAAATATAACTCATAACAAGTATTTGTAATCTCTAGCCTAAGTGCCACCATGGTGTGCACGCTGTCACTTTCACACACATGGGGAGAGAAAAGATCTATTAAAGCACTTGAGTAGCAAGGTAGATCTATAGATTACAAGCTCATGATCACAATATGATCATGCATAGAGAGAGATGAACACATAGCTACCGGTAGAACCCTTAGCCTCGAGAGAGAACTACTCCCTCCTCATCATGGGAATCAGCAATGGTGATGGAGATGGTGGTGGAGATCGATGGAGATGGCTCCGGGGGCAATTCCCCATCCCGGCAGGGTGCCGGAACAGAGACTTTCTGTCCCCTGAATCTCCCCTTCGGTGGTGGTGGCACCGCGGAACTTTTCGTGGCTGGAGGCTTGACTATCTAGGGTTTATTCCTCGGGAGGCTTCTTATAGGCCAGAGGCAAGGTCGGTGGGTGGCCAAGGGGCCCACACCACCTGGTGGCGCAGCCAGGGCCAGCCCGCGCCACCACATGGTGTGGCCGCTCTGTGGCCCCTCTCCGTCTCGTCTTCTGGCTCCGTGAGTCTTCTGGTAAAATGTTGACTTTGGCTTTTGTCCGATCCAATTCCGAGAATATTGATTTTCTGACTTTCCTGGAACCAAAAACAGCAGAAAACAGGCAACTGGCACTGTGGCTCTTTTTTAATAGGTTAGTCCAAGAAATCATATGAAAAGTACTCCAAAGTTTGAACAAAACATAAGAAAGTAGATAAAACCAAGCATGGAAAATCAAAAATTATAGATACATTTGCAATGTATCAGGGAGCGATTGATTTGTTTGTTTCCCCAGTTGGGGAACATCTCTTTTGGTTCTTCGGCTACCACTCGATTTTGCTTTTTTCCCCAGCTGGGGGACGTCTGTTCTGATGCTTCCGTTACCACTCGACTGTTTTGCTTGATCCCCCTGCTGGGGAACCTCTTTTGTGATGCTTCCTCTATCGCTTGATCTCTTCTGTTTTAGTGTCTTCTAAATACATTGTGTATAGTCATCTGGCGCATTTAACTGAGCTTGGGATGGCTGCATCAGTAAATTCCTAAAGTGCTCCTTGGTTTCCGGTTTTATTTGGACCTCTGGATCAGGTTGTTTCTTTTAAAAATGAGCATCCACTTCGGCCCGTACGACCGCATCGGTCTCCTCATCGGTCAGGTCGAAAGCCCTCTTGGGAGAAACCGGCGGTACTCTTGGGAGGGGCGACAACTATCGCTTTGGGCGTCGGTTATCGCTCGACGGAGCGGTGATATTCTTCCGCTTTTGGCCCTTAGTGGGCGGAGGCGGCTGTGTAGATTGAGATGGACTCGTGTTGGGGTGATACATTGCAAATGTATCTATAATTTTTGATGTTCCATGCTTAGTTTTATTCACTTTCTTGTGTTTTGTTCCAACTTTGGAGTACTTTTCTTATGATTTCTTGGACTAACCTATTAACAAGAGCCACAGTGCCAGCTGCCTGTTTTCTGCTGTTTTTGGTTCCAGGAAAGTCAGAAAATGAATATTCTCGGAATTGGACGGGACAGAAGCCAAAGTTCCTATTTTTCCAGAAGTGATCAAGTGCCAGAATACGAGACAGAGAAGGACCAGGGGGCCACCACACCACCTGGCCGCGTGGCCCAGCCTGGCCCACGCCAGGGGGTGGTGAGGCCAGCCATGGCACCCCCTCGGCCTCCCCTTCCAAATATATATTGCCCTCGGGACGAAAACACTAAGTACACGATCAAAAATCCACGATAGAGTCTGTAGCCGCCGTCATCTCCATCCCTAGATCGGGAGGAATCTGAAGCTCTTCCCGGCACCCTACCGGAGAGGGGAATTCACCCTGGAGGCCTTCTTCATCACCATGCAATCCTCCGGTGTGATGCGTGAGTAGTTCATCCTTGGACTACGGATCCATGTAGTAGCTAGATGGTTGGTTCTACTCCTTTGTGCTTTCATGTTTAGATCTTGTGAGCTCCGTTCATGATCAAGATCATCTATTTGTAATTCATACATGTTGTGTTTGCGGGGATCTGATGGATATTGAGATGCTATTTCAGATTGATTATTGATTCTATCATGTCTTTGTTATTTGATATCTTGCATGCTTTCCGTTGTTAGTAGCTATCTTGGCAAAGTAGATGCTAGCAACTCCAAGAGTTAGTATTTATGCTCGATAGCGGGTTCATGCCTCTGGTAATCTGGGGAAGTGACGGAAATCTCTAAGGTACTAGATGTGCTGTTGCTACTAGGGAGAAAAAAACAATCCTTTGTTCATAGAACAATCGTATTGTTTAGTTTACACGCAGTTCGTAAAGCAATAATCTGTTGCTTGCAACTTAATACTGTAGGGGGTTCGGATGATAACCTGAAGGTGGATTATTAGTCATAGATGTAGTTGGATGGCGGTCTATGTATTATGTTGTAATGCCCAATCAAGTCTCAGAGGAGTCAAGATGATTAGTATATGCATGTATTGCTTTCTCGGTGTTTTTCAATTGCCCCCATTGTAATTTGTTCACCCAGCATGTTATCTATCTAAGGAGAGCCACCTCTAGTGAACTATGGATCCCGGTCTTTTTCTTTACATACAATCTATAAACTGTTTACTTCTTTGTGTTTACTTTCTGCAAACTTTCACTTCTTTCCATTCGATACGTTTAATCCTTTGTTTTCCGCAAAACATGGTGAGATTGACAACCTCATCGCAAGTTGGAGACAAAGTTCTGTGGTTGTGTTGTGCATGTCTCCATGTTGCTACTAGCACTGGCAGTGCGCCCTGCTAAAGCTCGGCTAGTAACACCTTTGGGGTGTTTCCTTGCTCCTACTGGTTCGATTAAACCTTGGTTTCATAACTGAGGGAAAACTTACTATTGTGCTCATCATACCTTCCTCTTGGGGTTCCCAACGAGCACTACGTCGAAAGTCGAGCGCATCAAGATCTTTTCTGGCGCCGTTGCCGGGGAGTCAAGGACATCTTCACAAGGGGAGTCCCTCATAACCAATATCTTTACTTTGTTGTTTTTGTTTTGCTTAGTTTCTTTTTGCTTTGTTTGCCTGTTTTGTTATTCAAAAACACACAAAAATTAGTTTTACTTATTTGAAAACCCAAAAAAATGACTACTCTTGAAAACACTAAGTTGTGTGACTTCACTAGCACAATCAACAATGATTTTATGAGCACACATATTGCTCCACCTGTGGCTGAAAATACTTTCTTTGAGATAAAACCTGCTTTACTCAATCTTGTTATGAGAGAGCAATTTTCTGGTATTGGTAATGAAGATGCTGCTTCCCATCTAAATAACTTTGTTGAACTTTGTGAGACTCAAAAGCATAGGGATATAGATGGTGATATTATTAAGCTGAAATTGTTTCCTTTCTCTTTGAGAGCATAAGCTAAAGAATGGTTGAATTCCTTAACTACGAATAGTATTGATTCTTGGACTGAGTGCAAAGATGCTTTTATTGGCAAATACTATCCTCATGCTAAGATTATATCCATGAGAAGTGAAATAATGAAGTTTAAACAACTTGATAATGAGCATGTTCCTCAAGCTTGGGAAAGAATGAAATCTTTGGTAAAGAATTGTCCCACTCATGGACTGACTGCTTGGATGATCATCCAAACTTTTTATGCAGGATTGAACTATTCTTCAAGGAACCTATTGGATTCAGCTGTTGGAGGTACCTTTATGACCATCACTTTGGGTGCTGCAACAAAACTTTTGGACAATATGATGGTTAATTATTCTGAATGGCATACTGAGAGAGCTCCACAAGGTAAGAAGGTAAATTCTGTTGAGGAAACCTCCTCCTTGAGTGATAAAATTGATATTATTATGTCCATGCTTGTTAATGGGAAAGCCCATATTGATCCAAATAATGTTCCTTTAGCCTCTTTGGTTGCTCAAGAAGAGCAAGTTGATGTGAACTTCATAAGAAATAACAACTTTGGCAACAATGCTTATGGTAATAATGCTTATAGGAACAATTTTGGTAACAACAATTATAAGCCATATCCTCCCAACAATGGTAATGCCTATGGAAATTCTTACAACAATAATAAGAGTGCTCCCTCTAAACTTGAAGTTATGCTTAAAGAGTTTATTAGTAAACAAACTGCTTTCAATAAAACTATTGAGGAAAAACTCTCCAATGCTGAAAGAAATATATCATCTTTGGCTGAAGCTCAATCTACTTTGAATAAAATGGCTGCTAAACCTGAAACTAATGAGAACCCCTTTGTAGCTACTAATGCCATACAAGTAAGAATTGATGAAAATGTTAGACTATTAGCTGAATTACATGCTAAGTGGGAAAGAGAAGATGAAATTTCTAGAAACATTAGTGTTTCTACTATCACCACCACTAGTGTTGAGGCTAGTAATAGTTCTACTACTTTAGACGATAAAGTTGATTTTTATCTTGATGGTTGCAATATCTCTGAAGTTATTAAGTTCCTACAAAAGCTTGCTAAAAGTCCTAATGCTAGTGCTATGAACATGGCTTTTACAAAACACATTACTGATGCTCTCATAAAGATTAAAGAAGAAAAGATGAAACATAAAGCTTCTATTCCTATAAAACAAGAGGATGGTTGGGAACCCATCATTAATATGAAAGTGAATGACTTTGATTTCAAAGCTTTGTTTGATCTTGATAGTAGTGTTTCTATTATGCCTAGAAGGATTTATGATATGCTTGATTTGCCTCCTCTTGAAGATTGTTATTTGAATGTACCACTTGATGCTAATGCTAAAAATAAACTCATGGGGAGTCTTAATGATGTTCTTATTATGGTTAACGATTCTTATGTCCCTATTGATTTCTATGTTTTGGATGTTGAATACAATGCTTCTTGTCCTATTACTTTGGGAAGACCTTTTCTTAGAACTATTGGTGCCATCATTGATATGAAAGAAGGCACCATTAACTATACACTCCCACTCAAGAAAGGTATAGAACACTTTCCTAAAAATAGAGAAAATATTTCTTTTTCTTCTCCTATGAAACCAAAATTTTGTCTTAATGCTTCTTCATTTGAGAACACTTGATTCTTTCTTTGCTTCTTATGCCTAACTTAAAGGCGTTAAAGAAAAGTACTTGTTGGGAGATAACCCAAGAGTTTTAGTTAAGTCTTGTAAGTTATTACCTCTGTAATAACCTCTCCTTATCCTTTTTATTTTCTTTTTGTGCCAAGAGTAACCTCTAATGAGAGAGAAGTAATGATTGGGAAAGTTGCTGTGCCGAAACAGATTTTTGTGCTTCATCGTAAAAATTCCTGAGAGAACTCTGTACATCGGATTGAGCTGTAATTTTTTTTAGTTCTGCCCCAGGTTGTTATCTAAGTTTCGTTATTTCAACACTTTTTGATTTGAGTAACAGAAGGTCTTCGAAAAAATTCGTATTTACCTGCTGGTCTATTTTGACAGATTTCTGCCATTTTTCTGCATTTGCTTCTTGTTAGTTCCTTCTTGAGTTCCTTTGGGGAATTGAGCTTTTTGAGGGAAGTGCTACAGTATCTAGTGTTCTAATGGAAGTTTATTTGGTGTTAGAACTGAACCTTGAGACTTATCTATCTTAAGTGCACTAATGTTGCTAATGAGATTGTGTGAAGTTTTGTATGAAGGAAAATTTTCAGGTGTATGGAAGGAATGAGTAATGAGATGAAGGATGGACTAAAGCTCAAGCTTGGGGATGCCACGCGTGTCACCCCAAGAAATATCCAAGAAGTACAAGCGTCAAAGCTTGGGGATGCCCAAGGCATCCCCTTCTTCATCAATAAAAATCTCAGGTTTCTTCCAAACGCTTCATTTTTATTGTTTCATGCACAGTTGTGTTTTTCTTGGAGCGTCTTCTTTTTCGTTTTCGTTTTGGTTTTTAGTTTGCTTGGTTTTCTTAGTTTTCTGAATAAATTGGTTGGACCCCCTCTTTCATACATTGGTTTGCAAATAGTTTGGTTTGGTTTGGAAAAGAGTAGGAATGTTCATGCTTATGTGGTAAAAAGAGCTCGTTTTTGACTGTGGCCTATGCTTTGTCATGCCATGCTTGATATTGTTTAGGCTTTTTGCTTAGTATTCTTTGATGTAGCATGACTTGTTATAAACAATTGAGATTGCTTAATGTGCCTTGGATGAATCATGCGTTGTTTTAGCATATTAAAGCATAGTATAGTGGTATTCTCTTTTGATGCTTTATTTGGGTTGACTTGGCACATGCTCACACCATGTTATGACTATCCAAAGTCACCATACCGTGTATGATCCTTTAGTTTTCAACTTGTAGTATCACTTTATGTTTTGATCAATGATGTTTTGCCGCTCTGCATGATTATGGCCATTATTGCTCTCTTAGTTTGTCGCTCCCAGTCTTTTGCTAGCCTCCACAACAAAGTATGAGTTCCACTCATGCATCCAACTCCCTAAACCAAGTTATTCCAAAGAGTTCACCATACCTACCTACTAACTTATGCTATTCCAAGTATATTCATGCTTTTGTTTACCTTCCACTTGTTATGAGAAAACTAGTGATTAAAGCTCTCACGAACTTGATGGCACACTTACTTTTTGCCTCTAATAAACTTGAACCATTGGGTCCTTCTTTGTTACATATATGCTTGCGCTTTATAAGTTGAAATTAGAAGAACCATGTTTCATGGGCAACGCTTTCAAAATTGCACTTGTACTTTGTACCCCGTTGATATCATGTTCTTTTGCTTACGGATCCCGGCGGTTTGAAATAAAAGTGGAACTTGTAAGATCATGGAGTTTGTATGTGTGTTAGAGAAACGCCTGGGCTGCTAGCCTAAGCCATGCCTAATCATGGTGGAAACTTGCAGCATCACCATAATGAGCACTCTATGAAGCATCCTCAATAGAAACCTATGCAAATAGCAAATAAAAAGATCGCTGAGATGATCATTGTCTGCTTGCCTTGTCATTTTGATTATGGGAAAGCTCCCGTATCTTGTGCAAGGGGTACCCCGTTGGCGGTTCTTAATGATACACATATACTTACAATGACAAGAGCTTACTCGTGACTGAAGTTGAGTAGCATGAGGATCGGTCTTTGTAAGTAAGGGGCATGAGATTTCGGTTTATAACTTGTCAAGCGTTCCTCTTAGTTGTGTCACTTTAACCTTAATCACCTTCAAGATGCTTATGCTAGGGGCAATGAGAGCTGAAAACTACAAGTACCATAATTTTTGGAAGCTCTTTATGAGACTAGAATCCCTACTTCCTTTTTACAAAAGGCCTTTCTTCCACCATTATATTGAGTCTCCACCTTCTAACTTTATGCACCTACTTTGAGAGCATAGTGGCCATTCTTAGTTCTATGTGCATTGTCCCAAGACTAGTTGATTGATGCATAACTTGATATTGCTTGTTTTAAACTATTGTATCTAGCCACTCTTATGAACTTTGAAGGTGTCCTATGCATTTATATTTGCTACTCTATTGAGGGACAAGCTGAATACTATTATGCTATGTTTTATTTATGTGAAACAAACAAACGTCTTGCAAAGCATTGTTATTCATGAATCTTTTGTTTGTGCCTTTTCATGTTGCATCATAGTTTCTTTTCTTATTGCTAGAACTTTGTCTTTCATGGTATGATTGAAGTACTATGATCCCAGCTTTGAATGTTTTGCAAATACTTTGATCAAGTCTTTGATGGTGCATGTCACCTCAAAAATTATTCTTTCTTTTTATCACTTACCTACTCGAGGATGAACAGGAGTTAAGCTTGGGGATGTTGATACATTGCAAATGAATCTATAATTTTTGATGTTCCATGCTTAGTTTTATCCACTTTCTTGTGTTTTATTCCAACTTTGGAGTACATTTATTATGATTTCTTGGACTAACCTATTAACAAGAGCCGCAGTGCCAGCTGCCTGTTTTCTACTGTTTGTGGTTCCAAGAAAGTCACAAAATGAATGTTATCGGAGTTGGATGGGACAAAAGCCAAAGTGCATGTTTTCCGGAAGTGATCAAGTGCCAGAATACGAGACGGAGAAGGACCAGGGGCCACCACACCACCTGGCCACGCGGCCCAGCCTGGCCCGCACTAGGGGGTGGTGAGGCCATCCCTAGCACCCCCTCGGCCTCCCCTTCCGACTATATATTCTCGAGAGTAATATATAGGCAGAAGGGGAGGCCGAGGGGGTGCCGGGAGTGGCCACACCACCCCCTGGCGCGGGCCAGGTGGTGTGGTGGCCCCCTGGTCCCTCTTCGTCTCGTCTTCTGGCACTTGATGACTTCCGGAAAAATAGGCACTTTGGCTTTTGTCCCGTCCAATTTCGAGAATATTCATTTTCTAACTTTCCTGGAACCAAAACAGCAGAAAACAGGTGGCTGGCACTGTGGCTCTTGTTAATAGGTTAGTCCTAGAAGTCATATGAAAAGTACTCCAAAGTTGGAACAAAACACAAGAAAGTGGATAAAACTAAGCATGGAACATCAAAAATTATAGATACATTTGCAATCTATCACTCATCGTTCTCTCTGTCAGGAACAAACGTTCCCTCTTCAACCTCTTTTATCACTTTAATAAATTCATTCTTGGGTGAAGAAACTTCTTCGGCTGCAACAATCTCGCCTGTTTCTGGGTCTAATGATGCCCCATGCCCGAGTACCCATTTTTTTGACTTCCTGGGCCAACGAGACGTAGCTGGAGTGACCCCTTTGGCATCTAGGTCAGCCTCAGCTTTATCCCACTTAGGCATGACACTCCTGTAGCCACCTGTGCCCATATGATGGTGATATTTCTTTTTGGCTGCATTTAACTTATTCTTTGCTGACATTGCCTTAGCTAGTGCCGAGGTCTTGTATTCCACAAATGTGGCCCAGCTATCCTGCTGCAACTCTAGTGGGCCAGTGAATGGAAGAGTTTTTTTCTTCAAGACATACTTGTGGTACAATCTTTTTTTCCATTCCTTGAATAGTTCGGCGATCTTCTTAAGAGCAAAGTGCTTGACTTTCCTCGTCATTAGCTGTGTGAGCTCATCAGTCTCTAAGACTGGTAGGGTGAAATGTGTCATGAGAGAATTCCACATCGCATCTCTCGCTCTGTCATCTACAAAACTAGCCCCAGGTGGATCCTTTTTCTTTCCTGGCTTATTCCAATTTTGCACGGTGATTGGGACCTTGTCTCTAACAATCACTCCGCATTGACTTGTAAATGCATTCGTAGATTCTTTGGGATCCAACGGTTGACCCAACGGAGAGACTAAGTCAATGCTGAAACGGAATCAGCGGGCAACTTGTGTGTTGGGCCTCTTGTCCTTGTAGAAGATTGGCCGGAACCGGAGGTCTAAGAGAAGAAACATTCATCAGTACATACATACGAATCAATTAGTGCATCTATACTAGTGAACGATCGATAGAGGCTTTATATACCTCGACGGAGTTTGTTATTATTATGGTGTCTTCACCATGGTCTCCACCATGGTAAGCACCATCGTCTCCACTATCATCTCCACCATCGTCTCCTCCATACAGATTAAGATATTCGGAGCCATCGTAATAAGAACCCCCAGTACCCTCATCTATTATGTTGAGAAGCTCCTCTTCATTCTGTCTACCGTCCATAGCTTAACTAATACAGAAAAAGAATATTGCATTAAGTAAAAGAATATTAGAATTGCGACAACTCGGATACACTACTTAGTGATTAAGATAAAGTACAATAATATAAGATAAAGTACATTATTAATACATCTCACTCATATCTCCCTCATAATATAAAGTACATTATTAATACATCTCACTCATATCAAACTAGCGAACGCGGCTGTCGCGTTCTATGCTACGGGAGCTCTGCAGCTAGAGAAGAGGAACCATCACCGGAGAATAGCTCGGGTGAGATCCGTGAACCTGCCAGATATTGGAGAACCTAGTCTCTAAAAGATACATGTATTGTCGTACATGCTCGTCCTCCTCCCTGATACGACGACGTACCACCTCCTTGGGGGTTGGCTCCCTCTGCACCGCTCCTGGACCTCGTGGACGCCACCAAAAAAGCTCCGGGTCGACGATGATACCCGGATTCCTCACCAAGGTACGAGTCCTGACAGGTAGCACCTCCCAGTGCCAACCCAGCGGAGCCCAGACTCGGACATCCCCGACGAAGTCCATTAGGCTCGGACGAGGTGGACGCAGCATAACTAAATAATAGCAATAAACAATCATAAAACATAAACAGTAACTAAATCACTAAGTATAGCCCTAATAACACTAACCCTAAACCTAACATTAACTAAACTAAACCTAATTAACTAAGTATTCTAACTAACCCTAACTAACCCTAGATAAATACTAACCTAAACAATTAAGTACTAACCTAATACTAATACTAACTAATATTAATACTAACTAATAATAAATACTAATACTAACCTAATACTAATACTAACTATTAAATACTAATACTAATAATACTAAATACTAACTAATACTAATATACTAACTAATACTAAATAGTAATACTAACATAATACTATAATAACCTATAATACTAATACTAACTAAATACCAACTAATTATACTAAATACTAATACTAACCTAGCTATAATACTAATTAATACTATAATTACCTAATAAATACTAAATCAACCAAAATAACCTAATTAATACCAAAATCAACCAAAAAATAGTGGCGGGGCGGCGATCACCGTAACTGAGGCAGTGCGGGGTGGAGACGGTGCGGGCGCGAGGGTGCGGCAGCGCAGCTGCTCGATCGGCACGAGGCGGGGCGGCGGGGCCGCGCGGGGCAAAGACGGGGCGGCGTGGGCACGGCGAGCTCTACGGGAAGATGAAGTTGCTCTCCCGGTCGTGGCACGACCCGGGGTGGGGGTGGGCTATTTATACCACCCTCCTTTAGCCTCGGGTTGTAATACGAACCGGGGCTAAAGGTCCCCCTTTAGCCCCGGTTCGTATTACAACCCGGCTAAAGGTGTTTTCGGCCACCGCTATTCCCGCGTGCCACACCCCTTTAGCCCCGGTTTGTAATACAAACCGGGACTAAAGGTTATTTTTGGCGCCAAAACCAAAATGGTTTATAATTTTCAGAAAATTATGTATTATATATCAAAATTTTCAGAAAAAGAAGATCTATAATTTAAATCTATTATCATACTTTATTATACAACTTAAATGAAATTATCTATTGTTTAACAAGTATTATATTTAGTACAAATGTTGGAAAAATATAGTTTATTATTTAAAAACAAAAAAATACATATAATATACCAAAATATTCACAAAAAATAATAGACTCATTAGAAATATAATATTTATTACTAAAACTAGTGCCCGCCATGTTTTCCCGCCATTTCTCCCACTTCCCGCCATTTCTCCCGCTTCCCGCCATGTTCTCCCGCCATTTCCCTCTATATCTAGGTCGACCGCCATGTCCATCCACACATCCACACCTTCTCTCATAACAATGGACACCGCTTACTAGGCCTTTCCGACGCTCGAGGAGACCGAGGCGTTGTGCGCCTCCAGCCACCCATGCCCGCCGGTGTACTGGCTACCCGCTGGCTGGATGCTGAGCGCTGGAGGGGTTCCAGTTCCTCCTGTGCCTCAAGGTTCGGCCCGCCAGGTGCCCATCACGAAATACTTCTATCTCGAGCTCACGCCGGAGCAGCGGATGGATCCCCATTGCGATCCCGACAACCTCGAAACCTAGAATGCCTTCTTCGCAAACCGACAGGAAAGGGAGCTCGCCAGGTACGAGGGTGACGGCCTGCCCCAGTGAACCACAACGAGGTTGGTCGCCGCCTGTGGTGGGCAAACCGGACTATCGCCGGCGTGATGCGCTACATCGCCATGGGAGACCATTCTCGCCTGAGGTACCCGCACTTTCACCAGTCGCATAGCCACAAGAATGGTGGTGGTGGTGAAGGCCTAGGGCGTATTGGGGTCGTCGTCCGGGAGCCCCCTTCCCCGCGCGTCGTGAATCCGAGGCCAGAGGATCTATCTGCGTGCTACGAGGAAGGGTTGAGGATCCATCCGCATGCTACAAGCGACGACGATGATGATGACGATTCCGAAGACGACCCTAAACTGTGTACTACAGGGCTAGATATGATTATGACTAATTTTTACGTTTTTAATATTAATAAATGTTTGGCCATAGCAAGTTGCAATACTACTGATTGAGATCGAGATAGTTCATATCCATATACATATAAGAACCTATTAAGATCGAGATAGTTCATATCCATATACATATAAGAAGATCATTAAAAATAAAGGTTTAATAATATTTTACATCACCAACATCCACACATGTTAGGGTTTTTTTCCTAATCCGTAACCATGGAGCATCTTCCTTACTTAACGGGATGCTTGGGTCATCCTTCACAGCGAAGGGCGGAATTTCATGAAACTTATCATAATCTTCTGACATGTCTGTCTTATCCTCCACCCCCACGATGTTTATTTTCCTGAAAGAACTATGTGGCGCCTTGGCTCATCGGATGCTGTATTCTTTTTCTTATCTTTCATTTTTCTCGGTTTGGTAGACATGTCCTTCACATAAAAAACCTGAGCCACATCATTGGCTAGGACAAATAGTTCATCTATATATGCAAGGTTGTTGAGATCCACTGTTGTCATTCCGTATTTCTTGTCTACCTCAACCCCGCCTCCTGTCAGCTTCACCCATTTGCACCAAAACAAAGGAACCTTAAAAAAGGTCCATAGTCAAGTTCCCATATCTCCTCTATGTAACTATAATATGTATCCTTTTGCCCATTATCGTCTGTTGCATCAAATCGGACACCACTGTTATGATTGGTGCTCTTTTTATCTTGGGCGATCGTGTAAAATGTATTCCCATTTATCTCGTACCCTTGGAAAGTCAATATAGTCGAAGATGGTGACCTGGCCAACAAGTACAACTGCTCTCCAACATTTATGCCATTCATGAGATGTGACTGCAACCAACCGCCATAAGTCCTGATGTGCTCATCTCTAATCCAGGATCAAGGCTTCCCCGGGTTGTTGCAGTGTACAATATTCTTGTGTTCCTCGATATACGGAGCCACCAAGGTGGAACTTTGCAGAACTGTGTAGTGTGCTTTAGTGAGAGAATGTGTTCAGGGCAAACCTCTAGGGTGGCCCGATCTTTCACGATTCCCTTTCAAATCGAGGGTGGAGTGCGGGGGAAGGAGGGAAGGATGAACTCGACGAACACACGCACGAAGAACGCGACGAACACACACACGCAAAACCACGATAAACACCGATAGCTCACGCCGGAGGTGACCGGTCCGGCGCAATCCCTAGGATCGGCGGCGGGCAGAGGACTCTCTCTCGAACCGGCACGGCGAGATGGGAGACTCGGTGAGATCTTGACGTCTAGGAAAAGGGACACCGATGCCTAGGCCTTGTACAACGCGGAGGCACAATGCAAACTCCAACGAGGTTTGGGGATATTTGTGTTCCTTAGTCAAGGAGCATGAGGCAAGAATTAGATAGATCCACAAAGGGGTTTCCACTAATTCCAATATCAAGCCTAGGGTTTACAATGGAGGTAGGGGTCTATATATAGGCCAGCCACAAGTTCAGGGGTAATTCAGGCATTAAAGTAGAGTTCTAGGTGAAGTAGAGGGGTACATGGGCCATAGGGCCCAGCAAGGCTCGCAGGCCCATCGCTTGGGCTGGACAGTCCGGGTGGGCACGGCCGGACAGTCCAGGCAGGGCGGACACTCCGGGTGGTGTCCGGGGAGTGTCCGATTCGACCTTCTGAATGTCCACGCCAGGTCCGGGCTCGGACAGGCTGGACACTCCGGGGCGGCCGGACACTCCGGCTGGATTCGGGCAGACACTCCGGCAGCTTCAGCTCAGGTGCAGCTTTAGGGCTCGTGGGTCGATGTGGCGGGGGTTCGTACCTGATGATGCACAGAGTAGAGGTATGAAGTAGCACGCCATCCAAGGAGGTATCAAATTGGCACGAATAGAGGAGTGAGTTCACCTTAGCTTGGAGGAGTTTGGCTCGGGCACGAGTCATGGGTCCACTTGGGGGACTTGTTGGTGTAGATGTAGAAGCGTCCGTAGGGCGGGCTGCATCAGCTCCCCCCCTTGGGAAAGAGTCGTCATCGACTCTTTATGGATATCATCTTGAGCATCTCCATGGTAGGGTGAGAGGTCCTTGACATTGAATGTATTGCTTGCAAGGTACTTGGAGGTCGGGATGTCGATGATGTAGGCGTTGTTGTTGATTCGTTTGAGGACCTTGAAGGGACCATCTCCTCTTGGCTTGAGATTGGAGTCACGTTCCTTGGGGAAGCGGTCCTTGCTTAGGTGTATCCACACAAGGTCACCTTCTTCAAATATCATCTCCTTCTTGTCCTTGTCTAACCTTGAAGCTTGGCGAAGGACTTGTTGTTCGATAGTTGCTCTTATTTCTTCATGAAGCTTCTTCATAGCTTGTGCATGCTTCTCGATGTCCATGTTCGTGTGCTCATGGAGAGGTAGTGGTAGGATGTCGAGCGCGGTGAGGGGCTCGAAACCGTAGACGATCATGAATGGACTCATCTTGGTTCTTGAGTGCTTGGCTCGATTGTAGGCGAACTCGGCGTGTGGAATGCATTCCTCCCAATCCTTCAGGTTTTTCTTGATCAACACACGAAGGAGAGTTCCGAGGCTTCGGTTGACAACTTCGGTTTGGCCATCAGTTTGAGGATGTGATGCGGATGAAAAGAGGATCTTGACGCCGAGCTTGGCCATGAGGGTCTTCCACAAGTAGCTCATGAATTTGACGTCGCGGTCGGAGACGATTGTCCTTGGCACACCGTGAAGACGGACGATTTCCCTGAAAAACAAATTTGCAACATGTGAAGCATCGTCGGTATTATGGAACGGTATGAAGTGTGACATCTTGGAAAAACGATCCACAACAACAAATATAGAATCATGACCATGCTTAGATCTAGGCAATCCTAACACGAAATCCATGCTAATGTCGGACCAAGGTGTATGAGGAATAGGCAATGGCATATAAAGACCATAGGGATTAGCTTGCGACTTAGCTTGAACACATGTCGTGCATCGTTGAACGTAGCGCTCCACGTCACGCTTCATCTTGGGCCAAAAGTAGTGATTGGAAAGCATGTCCAATGTCTTGTCGCGACCAAAGTGACACATAAGGCCTCCACCATGAGATTCTTGGAGAAGCAAAAGTTGAAGCGATGACTTCGGAATGCATAGCTTGTTTTGTTTAAAAAGAAAGCCCTTATGCAAATAGAAATCATCAACTCCCTTGTCATTGGAGCACTTTGCGAAAATTGGTTCAAAGAACGGGTCGGAAGCATACAAAGATTTTATTTCCTCAAGACCCAACACGTTGATTTCAAGTCTCGTAAGAAGGCTTGTATGTTTGCGAGACAATGCGTCCGCAACTACATTATCTTTGCCCTTCTTATACTTGACAATGTACGGAAAAGACTCCATGAACTCAAACCACTTAGCGTGTCTCTTGCTCAAGTTAGCTTGGCCTTTGAGATATTTCAACGACTCGTGGTCAGAATGTATGATAAATTCCTTGGGCCAAAGGTAGTGTTGCCAAACTTGAAGGACACGAACTAAGGCAAAAAGCTCTTTGTCATAAATTGGATAGTTAAGGCGAGCACCATCAAGTTTTTAGCTATGGTAGGCTATAGGACGTCCGTTTTGCATAAGGACTCCTCCAATGCCAATACCACTAGCATCACACTCTATCTCAAAAGTTTTTGTGAAATTCGGTAAAGCAAGAAGAGGTGCTTCGGTGAGCCTCTTTTTAAGTTCATCAAAAGCTTTTTGTTGTGCTTTGCCCCACACGAAGGTGACATTCTTTTTGGTCAATTCATTAAGGGGACAAGCAATGGTTGAAAAGTCTTTCACAAAGCGACGATAGAAACCGGCCAACCCATGAAAACTTCGGAGTTCACTCACATCTGTTGGTATGGGCCAATCTCGTATGTCCTTTACCTTGGAAACATCAACTTCAATTCCCTTCGAAGAAACGACAAATCCAAGAAAAATCAACTTGTCTTTAGCAAAAGTGCACTTGGGAAGGTTAGCATAAAGCTTTTCATGTCGAAGGATTTGCAAAACTTCCCTGACATGTGTTACATGGTCCTCAAGTGATTTGCTATAAACAAGAATATCATCGAAATAGACAACAACACTTTTTTCCAATGAGAGAATGCAAGATGTGATTCATAAGGCGCATGAAAGTGGATGGGGCATTTGATAAACCAAAGGGCATAACCAACCACTCATAGAGACCAAGTTTGGTCTTGAAGGCGGTTTTCCACTCATCACCTTCAGCCATGCGTATTTGATGGTAACCACTACGAAGATCAATTTTCGAAAAAATAGTGGCTCCACACAACTCATCAAGCATGTCATCGAGACGTGGTATGGGATGTCGATAACGCACGGTGATAGCATTGATTGGACGACAGTCCATGCATAACCGTAACGTATCATCCGTCTTTGGAACAAGAATCACGGGTATGGGACTTGGACTAGTGCTAACTTGGATCAAACCTTTGGAGACGAGTTGGTTGATTTGATGTTCGATCTCCTTCGTCTCCTCCGGGTTCGTGCGGTAAGCGGCGCGGTTTGGAAGTGGTGCACCGGGGATGAGGTCAATTCGATGTTCGATGCCACGAAGAGGAGGTAGTCCATGTGGAAGCTCTTCGGGAAACACATCCTTGAATTCCTGCAAAACATTCATCAAAGATGGAGGAACATTGGTTAATTCATTAGTTCCTTGCGCTAGTCCCTTGCAAAGGAGGACATAGTGCAAGATGGATGGGTTGTTCTGAACATCTCTCATCTCACTTTTGGTGGCAAGGAGAACACTCTTAGTTTTTCCACTCGAATTTGGCTTGTGGCTCACACTCACTATGAGGTGGTTCTCTCTCTCACCGCTCTTCTCACAAGTAGGTGTTGTGCTTTGCGCCCTCACTAAAGCCTTTGCATTGTCCGCAATTATTTGGCTAGGAGTCATCGGTTGCAAAACACATGTTTTGTTGAGCCATTTGAAGGTGTATATATTGGTGCGACCATCATGTTGAGCAACCTTGTCAAATTGCCATGGTCGACCAAGAAGAATGTGGCAAACTATCATAGGAACCACATCACACTCCACTGTATCTTTGTAAGGACCAATGGCGAAGGAGACCGATACGGTATGCTTGATCTTCACGGACCCTTGGTCACTTAGCCATTGCACGTGGTAGGGGTGCTTGTGTTGATGGAGGGTGAGGTTGAGCTTCTCACACAACTCGGTGCTAGCAAGGTTGTGACAACTCCCTCCGTCAATGATCACCTTGATAGATTTGCCATTGATGTCGGCTCGTGTTTGGAAGATATTGGAGCGTTGGTCTTCATGCTCTTGTGCTTGAGTGGTCAAGATTCTTGTGACGACAAGTGATGGACTTGCGTCATGCTCACACATGAGGAGTTCTTGGTCATCTTCCACTCGTTGCCTTGCCATTGCTTCCTTGACACGGGCATCAAACTCATCTTCACTCAAGTACTCTTCATCACCATTGTCATGGATGAACAAGACTTTCTTGTTTCCACATTTGGCCGACTTGTGTCCTTTACCTCCACACTTGTAGCATTCACCGTTGAAA
This sequence comes from Avena eriantha, assembly GCA_910589775.1. Classification (NCBI taxonomy): domain Eukaryota; kingdom Viridiplantae; phylum Streptophyta; class Magnoliopsida; order Poales; family Poaceae; genus Avena; species Avena eriantha. Next base: position 422,954,342 of record OU342746.1, read on the forward strand.
GGTGTATCACTCTTTGCTTGCTTGCCACTTGGGGGCAGTTTTCCTTGAGGAAGTGTGGGCTTGAAGGAAGGCTTGGAGGTACTTGAGGAGCTACCATTGAAAGTTTTTGGTGTAGGGGTTGAAGCTTGCTTGTAGGTGAAGTACGTCTTGGGCTTGTTGTACTTGATATCCTCTTGCACTTGACGTTCAACCTTTGTTGCGATGTGCACAAGCTCAACCATGTTGTTGTATGTTTGGAACTCGACGATGCGCTTGATTGGGTGGTTCAAGCTAATAAGGAAACGTGCCATTGTTTGCTCCATGAGCTCATCAATGTTGGCGCGAATCAAATTGAGTTCCAATTCCTTGAAGTATTCTTCCACGGTCTTTGTCCCTTGACGAAGAGCTTGAAGGTTGTTGAAGAGGTCACGCGTGTAGTGCGCGGGGACAAACCGGGATCTCATGTGAGCCTTCATGTCATGCCAAGTTGTGATTGGCGGTTCTTGTCTTGCATCACGAGCAACTTGAACTTGTTCCCACCAAAGGTTGGCGTAATCATCAAACTCTAGCGAAGCCATGGCGACCATCTTCTCGTTGCTATAGTTGTGCATGCGGAAGATCTTGTCGACTTTGAGTGCCCAGGAGAGGTATTCTTCGGGGTCATTGGATCCGGTGAACTTGGGCATTGTGAACTTGAGCTTGCCAAAAGTTTCTTCATTGTTGCGGTCATTGCGACGAGCTTGGTGACCTTGTTGATGATCTTGTAGTTGGGGAGGTGGAACTTGGTTCTCGTGTCCTTGTTGCGCAGCTTGCTCTTGGTATTGTTGTTGAGGAGGAGCTCTCTCTTGCTCTTGGCGCGGTTGTTGACGTGGTTGAGGCGCTTGGGCCTCATGGTGGCGAAGGTGTGTAGCCTCTTGACGCGGTTGATGACGAAGAGGAGGCTCGTTCCTCGGTTGGTGATGTTGGTTAGGCACATGGTCCTCACGGCGAAGAACATGGTCATGAGTCTCTTGACATGGTGGGCGTCGCTCAACTTGTATCACTTGACGCTCCAAGTTTTGTTGATGTGGAGGAGGCGCCGCGTGATGACCATGGTGTCATTGTTGACGTTCATGACGTTGATGACAAGGAGGAGGATCTTGGAGAGCTTCACGTCGATGACGAGCTTGATTCTCCAAGTTGGAGTCATCACTTGTTGTGTCAAGTATGTGTCGCGGTCGATGGTGGTAGACTTGCGGTTATACTTGTGGTTGCGCTTGCGGTTCCTCTTGTGGTTGCTCTTGTCGGATCACTAGTGCCCTTGCATGATGAGGGTGTGCTTCTTGCCTTGCTCGTGGCCTTGAAGAGAGGTCACCGTCATATCTTGACGTTGCGGCGTGCCGTGGAAAAGGTACATAGTTCGAAGAGATTCCATCTTCAACCACGGGGGCATCATTGCGTCTTTGAGCACTTTGATGTAGATCTTGTGGAAGAGGTGCATGACGATGCGAAGAACTTGCCGAGCTTGATGAGCGTGACCATGGTCTTGGCATGCCATCGATGAGGCGTCGAAGATTGTCATTTGTTTCGGCGACGGAGCATTGAAGCGCTTCATTTTGGTGGCCGAAGTTGTGATGCATTGCATGCATTTGTCGTTCGAGGCCGTCGAAGCGGCTGTCGATGTTCTTGAACTCGGCTTGCGTCTCGCTAAATTGTTCATCTTGTCTCATCTCAAATGCTTGGCAACGTTCACGAAACTCTTGTCGAACGATGAAGTGACTTGCGCGCGTCATGTACTGACCTTGATCTTCTTCTTGGTGAGGTGGTTGGCTCGTCTCACCGTGCCTATCCATCATGCAAAACACACAAGTATTGTATATGGAAGTGGAATATGGTGGTGTTAGCCTTGTACCTCACCTTGGGGATTGCACCAAACTAGAAACCACAAGTGAGAGCTATAAGCGTGCAAAGTGGAAATGCAAAGAAAACTCACACTCTCAAAAGCTTGTTGGTGGTAGGTTAGTGTTGTGGAAAGCCAAAGAACCAACCAAAAGAAAAGGGATAGTCTAAAGTGGTAAAAATCCAACAAAACTCAAGTCAAAGGCGAAGGTCAACAACTCAAAAGGGTGACGGGAACCTACGACTATATACAGACACGTGGATAAAGTTGGGATTGACACGACTATGAAAATGAGCAAACAAAACGTCCTAACGAAGACTAAGCTCGTTGTCGTGCCAATGCAAGGAGAGACCGTGGCTCGTTTGCAAAGATTAAACGTCAGCAACGGATTTGTGCACTTGCCTTGGGCGCTCTTCTTTCTCTCTTGCTTACAAGCTTTGAGACTCTCTTTTGTAAGGGGAGACTATTTTTCTTTTGCTTTTTCTTTGTATCTTTTTCAATTTTTTTTTGCTCTCCCTCGATGCTACCTAGTCACACTTGCTATTGCTCTTGCACTCTCACTATCCAAGGACAAATGCACAATGCTCAAGCAAACACAAGATGAGCCACTCTCATGGGATAGGTACACACAAAGGAAGATGGGGTTAACAAGGTGACGCAAGTTATACCTCCTTTGATGATGAACTTGGCGTCGGTGGTGTGGGATCATGTTCGTGGTCTGTGGTGTCGATGAGCACGGAAGTTGATGATGAGGAAGCTTGCTGGTACTTGCTGACACGCGCACGGGACACGAGCAAACAAAGGAGATTAGCCAATGCGAAAAATGAGGCAAAACTGTCAAAACTGGCGTTACAGCCGGACACTCCGGTCTGTCTGGGCCGGACACTCCGTTCAGGCCGGACACTCCGGTCTGGTTTGGCCAGACACTCCGGACGGGCCGGACACTCCGGTCGGTACGTGCCGGACACTCCGGCGCGGGTTTCCTGCTCGTGTTCTTGAGCAGAAATCCTCGCCTTCGGGCCTCAAATCCGCGAAAAACTGGCCAAATCGGGCTGGGAAAACGCAGGATAAAGCTGGACCAACTCCTTAGACAAGGTTTGGTTGGATCAAAACCACAAATAACACTCCAAATCAAGACATCGATCCAAAGGCAAATATGGGTTGTTTTTTGTGGGATTTTTGAATTTTTGGTGGATAGAAGAAAAATTTGTGGGGGAAATCATGAGCAACGAAGCTCATGATACCAATATGTTGAGGGCAAACCTCTAGGGTGGCCCGATCTTTCACGATTCCCTTTCAAATCGACGGTGGAGTGAGGGGGAAGGACGGAAGGATGAACTCGACAAACACACGCACGAAGAACGCGACGAACACACACATGCAAAACCACGATAAACACCAATAGCTCACGCTGGCGGTGACCGGTCCGGCGCAATCCCTAGGATCGGCGTCGGGCGGAGGACTCTCTCTCGAACCGGCACGGCGAGATGGGAGACTCGGTGAGATCTTGATGTCTAGGCAAAGGGACACCGATGCCTAGGCCTTGTACAACGCGGAGGCACAATGCAAACTCCAACGAGGTTTGGGGATATTGGTGCTCCTTAATCAAGGAGCATGAGGCAAGAATTAGATAGATCCACAAAGGGGTTTCCACTAATTCCAATATCAAGCCTAGGGTTTATAATGGAGGTAGGGGTCTATATATAGGCCAGCCACAAGTTCAGGGGTAATTCAGGCATTAAAGTAGAGTTCTAGGAGAAGTAGAGGGGTACATGGGCCATAGGGCCCAGCTAGGCTCGCAGGCCCATCGCTTGGGCCGAACAGTCCGGGTCGGCACGGCCGGACAGTCCGGGCAGGGCGGACACTCCGAGTGGTGTCCGGGGAGTGTCTGATTCGACCTTCTAAATGTCCACGCCAGGTCCGGGCTCGGGCAGGCCGGACACTCCGGCTGAGTCGAGCCGGACACTCCGGCTGGATTCGGGCGGACACTCCGACAACTTCAGCTCAGGTGCAGCTTTAGGGCTCGTGGGTCGACGCGGCGGGGGTTCATACCTGATGATGCACAGAGTAGAGGTATGAAGTAACACGCCATCCAAGGAGGTATCAAATTGGCACGAAGAGAGGAGCGAGTTCACCTTAGCTTGGAGGAGTTTGGCTCGGGCACGAGTCATGGGTCCACTTGGGGGACTTGTTGGTGTAGATGTAGAAGCGTTCGTAGGGTGGGCTGCATCAGCATGTCCATCCATACATATCCTTGCTTTCTTTCCTAGCGTGCCTTTTCCACTAAGTCTACCCTCATGCCATGATTCCGGAACACCGATGGGCGTAAGGTCAGGAATAAAGTCAACACAAAACTCAGTGACCTCCTCTGTTCCATATCCCTTTGAGATGCTTCCTTCTAGCCTAGCACGGTTATAAACATATTTATTTAACACTCCCATGAACATCTCAAAGGGGAACATATTGTGTATAAATACAGGACCAAGAATGTAAATCTCTTCGACTAGGTGAACTAGGAGGTGAGTCATAATATTGAAGAAGGATGGTGGGAACACCAACTCGAAGCTGACAAGACATTGGACCACATCTTTCTGTAACCTTGGTAGACTATCAAGACTGATTACCTTCCGAGAAATTGCATTGAGAAACGCACATAGCTTCACAATGGGTACTCGAACATTTTCCGGCAGGAGTCCCCTCAATGCAATCGGAAGCAGCTAGGTCATAAGCACGTGGTAGTCATGAGACTTTAGGTTTTGAAATTTTTTCTCTGCCATATTTATTATTCTCTTTATGTTCGACGAGAAACCAGACGGGACCTTGCTACTGTAAAGGACTTCAAAAAAGATTTCCTTCTCTTCTTTGGTAAGAGCGTAGCTAGCAGTACGTTCAAACTGCTCTTGATGCATGCCGTCTCGGTCTTTTATATGTTGTTGGTCCTGCCGTTCTTCAGGTGTATCTTTGCTCTTCCCATACACGCCCAAGAATCCTAGCAGCGTCACGCAAAGATTCTTCGTCAGGTGCATCACGTCAATTGCAGAGCGGACCTCTAGGACTTTCCAATAGGGTAGCTCCCAAAATATAGATTTCTTTTTCCACATGGGTGCGTGTCCAACATCGTCCTTCGAAACAGATTGTCTAGCAGGACCCTTTCTAAATATTACTTTTAAATCCTTCACCATATCAAATACATCATCACCAGTACAGCAGATAGGCTTACACCGACTGTCTGCCTCCCCATTGAAATGCTTACCTTTCTTTCTTAGGGTGTGCGTGGGCGGAAGAAAACGACGATTCCCCGGGTACACATTCTTCTTACATTTATCCAAATATATACTTTCAGTCTCGTTTAAACAGTGTGTGCATGCATTGTATCCCTTGTTTGTCTATCCTGAAATGTTACTAAGAGCAGGCCAATCATTGATTGTTATGAACAACAATGCTTGTATGTCAAATTCCTCCTCTTTGTTCTCATCCCACACACGTACACCTTGTTCGTGCCACAACTGTAAGAGTTCTTCAACTAATGGCCTTAGGTACACATCAATGTTGTTGCCGGGTTGCTTCGGGCCTTGGATGAGCACTGGCATCATAATGAACTTCCGCTTCATGCACAACCAAGGAGGAAGGTTATAGATACACAGAGTCACAGGCCAGGTGCTATGACTGCAGCTCTACACACCAAAAGGATTCATGCCATTTGTACTTAGACCAAACCATAAGTTCCTCGCATCACCTTGATGTACTCGACGTTCGACGTAGAGCTCGTTGGGAACCCCAAGAGGAAGGTATGATGAGCACATCAACATGTTTTCCCTCAGTTATGAAACCAAGGTTTAATCGAACCAGTAGGAGCAAGGAAACACCCCAAAGGTGTTACTAGCTGAGCTTTGGTAGGGCGCACTACCGGTGCTAGTAGCAACGTGGAGACCTGCACAACACAACCACAGAACTTTGTCCCCAACTTGCGATGAGGTTGTCAATCTCACCATGTTTTGTGGAAAACAAAGGATTAAACGTATCGAATGAAAAGAAGTAAAAGTTTGCAGAAAGTAAACACAAAGCAGTAAAAGATTGTAGATTGTATGTAAAGACAAAGGACCGGGATCCATAGTTCACTAGAGGTAGCTCTCCTTAAGATAGATAACCTGCTGGGTGAACAAATTACAGTGGGGCAATTGACAAACACCGAGAAAGCAATACATGCATATACTAATCTTCTTGACTCCTTTGAGACTTGATTGGGCATTACAACATAATACATAGACCGCCATCCAACTGCATCTATGACTAATAATCCACCTTCAGGTTATCATCCGAACCCCCTCCAGTATTAAGTTGCAAGCAACAGATTATTGCTTTACGAACTGCGTGTAAAGTAAACAATACGATTGTTCTATGCACAAAGGATTGTTGTTTTCTCCCTAGTAGCAACAGCACATCTAGTACCTTAGAGATTTCTGTCACTTCCCCAGATTACTAGAGGCATGAACCCACTATCGAGCATAAATACTAACTCTTGGAGTTGCTAGCATCTACTTGGCCAAGATAGCTACTAACAACGGAAAGCATGCAAGATCACAAATAACAAAGACATGATAGAATCAATAATCAATCTGAAATAGCATCTCAATATCTATCGGATCCCCGCAAACACCACATGTAGAATTACAAATAGATGATCTTGATCATGATCGGAGCTCACAAGATCTAAACATGAAAGCACAAAGAAGGAGAACCAACCATCTAGCTACTACATGGATCTGTAGTCCAAGGATGAACTACTCACGCAGCACACCGGAGGCTTGCATGGTGATGAAGAAGGCCTCCAGGGTGAATTCCCCTCTCCGGTAGGGTGCCAGGAAGAGCTTCAGATCCCTCCCGATCTAGGTATGGAGATGACGACGGCTATAGACTCTTTCGTGGATTTTTGATCGGGTACTTAGGGTTTTCGTCCCAAGGGAAATATATAGGCGGAAGGAGAGGCCGAGGGGGTGCCGGGAGCGGCCACACCACCCCCTGGCGCGGGCCAGGCCTGGCCGCGCGACCAGGTGGTGTGGTGGCTCCCTGGCCCTTCTCCGTCTCGTATTCTGGCACTTGATAACTTCCAGAAAAATAGGCACTTTGGCTTTTGTCCCGTCCAACTCCGAGAATATTCATTTTCTCACTTTCCTGGAAGCAAAAACAGTAGAAAACAGGCAGTTGTCACTGTGGCTCTTGTTAATAGGTTAGTCCAAGAAATCATATGAAAAGTACTCCAAAGTTGGAACAAAACACAAGAAAGTGGATAAAACCAAGCATGGAACATCAAAAATTATAGATACATTTGCAATGTATCACACCTGCAAAGTCCGAAAACTCTCTCTCGATTTTTCTCCACTACGACCCATCAGCGGGGTGTCTCAACATCTCGTCTTTCTTACGGTCTTCCATGTGCCATCGCAACAACTTGGCATGCTCTTTGTTCCTGAACAAACGTTTCAACCGTGGTATTATAGGAGCACACCACATCACCTTGGCAGGAACCCTCTTCATGTGTCGCTCGCCCTCAACATCACCAGGTCCATCTCGTCTTATCTTATACCGCAATGTAGTGCATACTGGGCATGCATCCAACTTCTCGTACTCCTCGCCGCGGTAGAGGATGCAGTCATTAATGCATGCATGTATCTTCTGCACCTCTAATCCTAGAGGGCAGACAACCTTCTTTGCTTCGTAGGTACTGGCGGGCAGTTCGTTATCCTTTGGAAGCAACTTCTTCATTATTTTCAGCAACTTTTCAAATCCTTTGTCAGTCACACCGTTCTCTGCCTTCCATTGCAGCAATTCCAGTGTGCTACCCAGTTTTTTGTGCCCATCTTCACAATTTGGGTATAATAATTTATTGTGATCCTCTAACATCTTCTTGAACTTCAACCTCTCCCTTTCAGTTACGCATTCTTCCTGGGCATCAACAATGGCCCGACTAAGATCATCATCGGGCAGATCTGATGCCCGTTCTTCATCTTTTTCTTCATCAATGTCTTCCATTGTAGTATCATCGTATTCAGGGGACATAGTAGGGTAGTCGTTATCATTCTCTTCTTCTTTGTTGTCTTCCATCATAACCCCTCTTTCTCTGTGCTTGATCCAACAATTATAGCCAGTCATGAAACCGGACCGAAAAAGGTGGCTGTGAAGGACTCTTGAGGAAGAGTATTCCTTATGATTCCGACAGACACCACATGGACAAGACATAAAACCATTCCGCTTGTTTGCCTCGGCCACAAGAAGAAAAGAATGCACACCTTTAATGAATTCGTTAGAGAGTCGGTCAGCGTACATCCATTGCCGGCTCATCTGCATTATATAATTAATTAAGTACATCAAACATATTCATAATTAATTAGTACTAATCTAAAAAACAAAATTAAAGCCAGCAACCGAGACTAAAGATATGATGAACCTTTAGTCCCGGTTGGAGGCACCAACCAGGACTAAATGTGGATGTGGAGACAACATGTCGACACTATGTCCTCAGTGGGCAGCACTAAGCCAGTAAATTAAATGATGACACTATTTTGGGTGGGTGGCAGCATAATCATAATTAATTAGTACTCATCTAAAAAAACAAAATTAAAGCCAGCAACCGGGACTAAAGATATGATAAACATTTAGTCCCGGTTGGAGGCACCAACCGGGACTAAATGTGGATGTGTGTGGCGCCCCGCTAAAATCACTACTAGAAAATCGCTTGTTGTTTTTATTTTGTGCATTATCATATTCATCACGCCACATTGCATGGAACATATAATTAAATTGTTGCATTTAATTATTTCACTTGCTTTTGGTCCTTGGTATTTGTATTTGATATTGTATTTGCCTCTCTCTATTTTGGCCTCCCTCTATTTGATTTCTAGTGGGTGCCATACTTGGTGGAACCATAATGTCTAATTTGTTTTAATTGAGTCCTACTATTTTATATTGTTAAATGCCTAAATTGAGTTGGAGGCATTGTCTCTTATTTTTCTCTCCTAATCTATCTTGTTGGACTCATGTGAGCCATAATATCATCATCTAAATTCCACCATATGTTGTCAAGTGGGGTTCTTTATTTTGCCTTATGAATTTTAAATCATGCTCAATTGAACTCATATGGATTCTATTTAATCTTGCTCATATGTCTATCTTCTCGAGATCATATTCCTCTCTATTCTACTTATCTTCTTGGGTTGATCTTTTTATTTTTGGATTGATTCTCTAATTCTGGTGCCTTCCTACATCCTATAATTATCTACCTTTTATTCTAATTCGTTTTCATACCTTCTTGTACCATTCTACCTATTGCTTTGATCTTTTGACATCTCACCTCAAGCTAATTCTTTCTTGTTCTAAATCTATTCACCATGTACATGCATATGACTCCATGCTCCATGCTACCATTCTACATTTCACTCTTGCCCTCATCGTGCATATTTTGAAGCACAAAATTATTTATATTAAAAACCGTATTTTATTTATGTGCTTAAATATATGTACGTTTATATATGAAGCCGCCTCCCTTTTCTCATTTTTATAACAAAACAAATAATAGTTTTCAGTCTATCATAAGAGTACAAAAGGTTTGCTTATTTTACTAAAAAAATACGCAAAAAGCCCGTCTAAATTGTTTGGCCCAAAACTAGTCCAATCTAGTCTACTTTGGACTATATTAATACTCCACTCCCCTCTTCCTCCTCATACCTTAGCCTGCAAACCTATCCAAAAATTCCCCTCTTTTTCCCAAGATCTAGATCTGAAATTCCATCTCAACTCCCATAAAATTATGTCCCTTTTCTTTAGATTCTTTGTTTCGTTGTGGATCCATGCGTCGTGTGAGTTTCAGCTAGCTAGGTGAGCTTGACCCAATCGATCCATCCTCTACACACGCCACCACCCCTTGGTTCGTTCATGCTCTATGCGCACACGCGGGCCAACAGGGAGAGAGAGCCCTGCATTGGCCCTTGCGCTGCACCCTGCTTCCTTGTCGCCTCCACCATATTGGTTCAAATCAACTCCGGCCACCACTTCGTATGTCCGGCCGACCAGGCTCTGCGCCGTGAGCCTTTGGCCTTCCCTACTGCGCAGCTAACCGGGCCACTATGCCCCCAGATTCAAGTCGCGCGCGCGCAAGTAGCTGCCTAGATGCTGCCCAGCATCACCGCATCGCCATACTGCCTTACCCCTTCGCAGCAGCAAAAGCCAGCCAAGATCCCTCCCGAAGCCTGCCACTCTGTCTCCATGCCTACTTCTGTTGGTCATGGTTGATGTGTCTACCTGTGGCATTGATCTGTCCCGGCTCCTTCGGGCTAGTATTTCGCCAAATCATCGTGTCACACAGGAGTCTATTGGCCGATGTTGTTGCCCTCAGACAAGGTTTTATTCCCGGCGTCCGCTACTTCAACCGCTTCGGATATTCGGGTACCTCTTCAATAACAATCTAAAGACTTTCTCCCTATCATCCCGATCCGAACCGTGAGACCCCGACCCAATCTCTATGTTTGTAACAATGACACCAATCTTGTTGCATATAATTAATCATGCTTGCATACATGTTTGTAGTTTGGGGCGTTATGCCGATTCACGTCATAATTAAATATGGAGCGTTTATGCGGGATATTGTCTTATTCCATACTTCATTTAAATTTGCGTAGCGAACCGATGCCATGTTTTGCCTTGTTAACATAACATTTAATTTGCGGGGTTTTAAATAACTTGAACTATTTAATTAATTGTCGGGACCCCGGTTCCGCTTAATATTGCCTAATCGCACCGCATCTATGCCATGTCATGCATCATATCATAATCATGCCGGATCTTCTGCCGTAGTATTAAATATTGCATCCGGTGTTTCTTCTAGTGTTTGCTTCTTCACGGATTAGGCCGATGAGTGGATGCGAGTATCGACAAGTTCTCCAGATATGATCCTTCGGCAGTGTTTTCCCAGGCGAGCATCTCTCCCCTTCTACCTATTTTGCATTTATAGTCTTTATTTCCTCCTGTTGATCTATTGCTATCCGTGTTACGATGCTTTAGTTACCGAACACCAGTTATATCCCATGCAGCCTCTATATTGCCTTGGACACCTCCTATTACCTGTGTTTGGTAGATAGCTGGCCTTGCGAGTCGTAGTTTCGCTCAGGTGCGATCTCGTGTTGTCCAGTACCACAGTTGTTGGAAGGTTGACAGATGCTTAATGGTGGCGATGGTCATGACTTTAAATCCAACTATTAAATTGCTAGATATAACTAATGCAGAGGCATCGGTGGGCAATAGATGTTATTTGGTTCTTCCACGCTCACTTATGTCCTGTAGGACCCCGAGTACTTGATACCTGTTCCTTGACTATTCGCACTATCCACATCCGGGAGGCCTTATGGACCCCCCTGAGCCAGAGCTTGATTATTTTCTATTTCTTGGGACCACAAACTAGTTTGGAGTTTTATTACTATCCTGTACTTATGCCATGCGTTACTGCTTTATTTACGATTGTGCGTGGAGCACCTGTACTGTTTAGGATCGTGACACGTTTTCGCTGTATCGACAAGCCCAGTCACACTTTCGGGTTCCCAGTCGTTTACAGCCGTCCACACAAACCCTAGGTCCGTTCCGGAGTCGGCCAACTTCGTTGCGGGTAGCTTAGTGGGGTGGCCCCCTGAAATATTTCTGAATCCTGTGATCGCTTTGTCGTGAATGCCTCGTTGGGTTTTGAGTTGGTTTTTCCGAGGTTGATCGAGTGTGTGTTGCTATTTGTGCACCCCTGCAGGGTAAAACTTTCTGAAAGCCGTGTCCGCGGTTATGGACGACTTGGACCACAGTATCTCGATCATAGACAAGCAGAACTAAAGTAGCACTATAAATTTGACTTAATATGTGACTAGTAATTAGATGCAAACTAAAACGGAATGGATAATAAAAGTGCCAACAACTGGTGGAACTGGGGTGTATCGTGTCCTGTTATACCTGCCTAGTAAGTATCGCAACTCCAATGGAATGAAATAAAAGTGCCAATAACTGCTGGGTTTTGGGATTCCTCAGGACAATTATATCTGACTCGTAAATGTTCTAACTACAACGGAATGGTGATTAAAACTGCCCACTACTTATGCTATCAGGATGACTCATGCTCTCTATATCTGACTAGTAAATGCTACAACTAAAATGGAATGAGTAAAACTGCCAACTGTGTGAGTTCCTTGGCCTGACTTCCTCGTTTGGTCTCGAGGGGGGAAATACCAGGATGGGTATGTTTGGTGTTAGCTTCAGGTAGGATCCGAATAGGTCTTTCTTACCCCTCTCTAATAGCCGCCAGTGATACTGAGTCTCTATAGGTTGTTTAGTGCTGATGCGCTGTCGCATTAGTCTACCATACCTATGTAGGCGAGAGCCGCCGAATTCTAGCCTCACCGTGTACTGGCCTTAGTACTGACGCTCCTCTTTTTTCTTTGCCCTTTGTCGGCACCCCTTTTGTTTTAGCAGGTTTGAGATCGACGTCGTTAGCAGGGTTACCCTTCCGGGTTGGCCTGGGCAGGGTTATGGACGCCATTGGTTATTCGGTAGGGCTCTTAGCCCCATTTGCATCTTGCCCGTAGTCGGACGCGCTATCGTTTTCAAGGTGATTTGGATCTTTGTATTGTATATCTGTATTCTTGACTCGTTGAGTCGCTATTGAATATATATCTGTTTTGTGGGTTCCATCGAGGACTATTGTGTAATGTTATTACTTCGTTTCCACCCGCATGAAAGTGCCTGGTGGGCGTCCTTGAATCGTTTCCATGCGGATTTGGCGGAAAGGGCTAAAACTTGCATAGGGCCGATTCGAGGGTGTTACAATGTGGAGACAACACGTCGACACTATGTCCTCAGTGGGCCGCACTAAGCCAGTAAATTAAATGACGACACTATTTTGGGTGGATGGCAGCATAATCATAATTAATTAGTACTAATCTAAAAAACAAAATTAAAGTCAGCAACCGGGACTAAAGATATGATGAACCTTTAGTCCCGGTTGGAGGAACCAACCAGGACTAAATGTGGATGTGGAGACAACATGTTGACATTGTCCTTAGTGGGCGGCACTAAGCCAGTAAATTAAATGACGACACTATTTTGGGTGGGTGGCAGCACTATGCCAGGGGTGAGTGTGTCGACATTATGTCATCAGTGCCCGACACTATGTTGTGTTGCTTAATCTATAAATAGGTATGCATTCTTGTGAAGAACTGCAAAATGGTGTGCGAGACCAGAGACACCACTACGGCGGATGTGGCATCCCGCAAAACCACTACTAGAAAATCGTGGTGTTTTTGTGCATTGCATCATCATGACCGCATGCTCATGTCATCATGCCGCAAGGCATGATGACATGAGCATGCGGTCATGATGATGCAATGCACAAAAACACCGTGATTTTCTAGTAGTGGTTTTGCAGGATGCCACAGCGGAGCTTCTCGAAGATGTCTTAGGATCCCGTCCTCAGACATCTTCGAGGAGCTCGCCATAGAGGCACTCCCTAATATGTGAATTGTTTTAGTTACCCGGCGTATTAATCTATAGCTAGAGAAGTTATTAACTCCAAGATAGTGCTAGAGGGACACCACTATGGCGGAGCTTCTCTCGAAGATGTCTTAGGATCCTATCCTCAGACATCTTCGAGGAGCTCGCCATAGAGGGGCTTCTCGAAGATGTACTGTGATGTCTTCTTATCAGGCTTTTATTAATTAACCCTATCTTTGTTACAATTTTTTCAGTTTGAAAGCAGGTAGACGAAGAAGGATATTTTGCCCAGCTAATTAGAATGATGAACTCACGCATGTGTGTGCTTCTAAAATATATAGATAGAATCCACATATTGTGATATTTACCTTAGAGTTTCTTACATTGATACAAGATAGATAGAATTTCGGTGGTCGGAGTGATCCCGATCGGATCCGCGGTGGGGGCTGGAACAGACGGTGGCGACGGTCACGAGGCTGCCGAATTTCGGTGGTCAGAGTGAGGAGGCGCTGGTGGAGAAGGTGTGAGGGACGGCGGATGTAGGGGAGAGGGTGGAGGCTGTGGCGCGGGAGGGCAGGGGTTCGCATAGGTGAGGGGCCAGATCAAAGAGCCACGGGTATGGACATGCGCAGCGTGAGTTCGCGACGAAGCACGACGAAGGGAGGGGCGAAACGGTGGGAGGCAGGAGACGGAACACTTTGTCTTTTATCTTTTTTTATTTAAGTAGTATAGAGATAGAGAAGAGATTATGCCTCGTCTGATTTGGTGGGAGGGCAAAATACTTATTTAAAAAGATGTTGACGAAACCAGCGACCGGAGGAAACAGAGAAAATTCGTCCTTTTTAAGTAGTAGAGAAGTTTCTATCGAAATTATTTTGGAATGTGTTAGTTTTGTTGGGAATTGAACTTTCCTGGCTTAGCCCATACCATAACCAGATATAGCCAGAGGTGAAAGAAAAGGGGTTCAGCTTAACAGCCAGGGAGGCGAGCCCTCTCTGCATTGATCAAAACGTACGTAAGGCAGAAACATTCTTGGAGTTCATATTGTGTACGGGATGTTATTGATTGACTTTAATTGCTATCCCGTTGTTTATGTACCTGCAACATCCGGCAATACAATCGCCCTTATGCCGTGACCGTGTCCTCTAGTTTCTTCTGGCATGGGTAACAGCCCGCTTTTCACTGGGCGGATCCGATCGGAGACGTCGTCGACATGCTCCACGAAGAGCGTCACGGCGGCCCACAATTTCGAGGTGCGCGACTACCCGCTGCTCCAGGGCGTCGGCGGCGGCGGCAAGACCGTCAGCTCCAGCATCTTCAAGGTCGGCGGCTACGACTGGAAGATTGTGTTCTACCCTGACGGCCAGCAGGAAGACAAATCCAGGGTCCCAGCTGCTTCCTGTATTGCGTCAGCCCGGCGAACGACGTGAGGACACGGTACTCGTTAAACGTGCTGGAGAAATTAGCCGGCGACGTACATGTAACCGATAACGATTGTGTGGAGACAACTTTTTCTCCCGCAATCTATACTTGGGGCTATGACAATTTCGTCTCCAAGTCCAAGCTCAAATCTCTCTCGGACATCAATAATGGCCGCTTCACCATCAGGTGCGTTCTCATGGTCATACATGAACCTCGCACGATGCGCAAGCGGAAACGTATCATCGCTACTACGACGCAGCACATGCTCAAGGAAGGAGAAGGGGCCAACGTGGCATTCACAGTGCGCAACCAGCCGTTCAGTGCCCACAGATGCGTGCTGGCCGCACGGTCTCAGGTGTTCAAGGCGGAGCTCTTCGGTCCGATGAAGGAAAAAACAAGATGCTGCATTAAGGTCGACGACATGGAGCCCCAGACCTTCGAGGCGCTTCTTCACTTCATATACACGGATGCTATGCTGGACGATGACGACGACGATGAAGGCAGGACTGAAAGACTGCAGCACTTGCTAGTTGCCGCCGATAGGTATGGGGTAGATAGGTTGAAGGTCATGTGCGAAGACAAGCTCTATGAGGGCATCGATGTGGAGTCGATCGCGACCACGTTGCTCTTGGCAGAGCAACAACACTGCAAGGATCTTAAGGACGCTTGTGTTGAGTTCATGAGTTCACACAAGATTCTAGGAGCTGTCATGGCTACCGATGGATTCAAGCAACTTGTGGCAATCTGTCCTTTGCTCATGGAGGATATACTAAAGGAGGTGTCCGGCGGCGCGCCGAGAGTGTAAGGTGACTAGTACGTCTCACTGCCATGGCAACATATGATGTGGTCATGTACGGTCCATGTTGGATCTTAGCCGTATTTGTTTAGCCATAATTCCTTGTAAGTACCATATATGGTAGACAATCATATGCTAGCTCCTGCATTCACCATGGTGCTATAAAAAATTATAGGAGAATATCTAATACTATTTGGTTCAGTCTATTGGTTTACTGTATTTTAGCTATTTCTCATATGAGTCGTTCTATCGGTGGATCACAAGGAGTGTCAACGAAAGCATTACGCTCTGTGACATCACCATTATTCTCTAGAGAATCTCTTACCTCCGTTCTATTTCCCTTACTGTCACTAGGCGGCGTTCAGATCAACTCTACTCTAACCTTTATACCTTTACCAATCTTCGAGATCTTGGGTAACTAACAAGTTTTACGATCGAGGCAAAAGACAACAAGAGACAAAGATATGTCTAGATAGATTACTCGAGAAATGCAATTATCTCATACTAAAAGCTGCGCATATAGCTGAGAAGCTTGGCGTCCACGCACCTGGCCATTCCCGCCGCAGCGCGCCACCACACGAGGGCAGGTCAACACTGTGCGCGCCACCACGTGAGGCAGGTCAACGTTGTGGAAGGTGCGCGATGCAAGGAGTCGGAAGCCGTGGTTCACCTTCCAGCAAATCATCCATGATCCATGCAAGTACCACAACGGACCATTCAAATCTTGTGGGTCACCGTCTGGATACGCACAGACACGCCACGGACGTCACAAGGATTAGTCTTGTGATAGCTGTCATTAACCTGCTAGGGTTTGTGCTCATGCTTGGCACTGTACATCAGTGGTCTGCTCGGTCAGCATATGCAGTAGGCAGTGGTCATAGGCATCAGGGTAGGCAGTCAAGCTTAGCGGATGTATGTTCGTGTAGGAATTTGTTTTTATCAATCATGTATCGTTAAGATGTACGCTGCTAATGGAATTCCCGACCAAGTCTCATATGATTTTTAGCTCTGAATCTACACAATAAAATATATCACGATATATGAGTTTTTAGAAACGAGAGGGAGTACTTTGTAGCATTATTTTTTTACTTTGGTCCCCGTGCTAATTATTCGAGGTAGTTTGCGTACATGCCGACGGAGTGCTCCTGAGTTTTTTTTTTTTTTCGAACGGGACGGAGTGCTCCTGAGTAGCGGTCTGTTTGCATACAGTAGACGGGACAACTCAGAAATCCCCACGCGGTCATGCTTCCGCGCTCGTCGTTAGGTGAAGGTCACCTTTTTTTTTAGTCGTACCCGAAAGATTCTCATAGCTGGACAGATTGAAGAGGCTAAGTATACTCAAAACCCACGTGTCAACATTAAGGACTTTTTGCAGTTTTCAGTTTTGGTTGTTTACGATTCCCTACTGGTGTCCAACAAGATTCGGTTGTGTATATCAATAGACTTTATACTTCCCCTTTAACCTGAACCGAACTATCCAACCGGATTCCCCAATCTCACGTAGGTACATAGGACGGATCCTTCGAGAGAGAGACTTTAGGTGACCTTCGGGACGGAACCTTCAACGCTCGCCCGCCATGGGAAACACCAGCTCCTGCTTCGGTAAGCCGCCCGTGCCAGCCGAGACGTCGTCGAGATGCACGACGCCGACCGCCACCGCGGCGCACAACTTCATCGTGGAGAACTACTCGCTGCTTGCCGGCATGGGCGTCGGCAAGTTCGTCAGCTCGACGACGTTCAGCGTCGGTGGCCGCAACTGGAACATCAGGTTCTACCCTGAAGGTGACGGCCGGGAACCTGGCTACGCGTCGGCCTTCTTGCATCTCGTAGGACCGGCAGCAGGAGCGACGACGGGGGTGAAGGCCAAGTTCACCTTGAGTCTGCTCGGCAAAGATGGTAAAGTATACAAGGAACTGAAACCTGTGAGCATCGCTCCGACCTTCGAGACGGCCGGTGTTAAGAGCTCATGGGGCGTCCTCAAGTTTGTAGAGAAGGCCACGCTGCAAGAAGCAGGCTGCTTCACGATCAGGTGTGATCTGACCGTCCTCAAAGAGGCTGTCGTGCACAAGATGTAGCCAGATCTTAGCTATTTTTCAAGAACGGCGTCCGCCAAGGTTGCTTATATAGTTCTCGGTATTGGTGACCTGCAGCCGATATGTGTATTTGTGCATTTTTATTTTTCTCTCGTTCTGATCCATGGCAATGGGGCGGGTTTGGGTGGGTAGATCAAAACCATCTCGAAATCCAGATCCATCAGCTTCACTCTATCCCGCCCACTAACATATTAATGGGCCTATGTATCGCACCAAATTCAAACTCAGGAGGTACTCAGGTATCCATGGGTATTCATGGTTTTACTGTAGCGTAGTATAACATCATTTTAGCAGCGGTTGTGCGAGAACAAGAAGGGAAGGGCCGAACATGACTAAGGCATGTGGACGTGCAGGGTGCCTTGTGCAAATTGTGTTAGGGCTTAAAAGGGGAGGTTAGGCCTTTAAATGAGTCCAACCCATCTAATGGGTGAAACAAACTATGTTCCTAAGATTTAGGCCCCACGAGACATGAGTTAGCGGGTATCCATACCAGGAAATCCGTGGGTGTAATTTTCTCTCCATACCCTTGCTCATAGATATCTGTGGATAATACATGAATCCATAGATAAAATTGCCATCCTTAATCCATAATAACTAGCTTTGATTTAAGGGAAAATATAACAAGAGGCACTGCATGCATCACAGGCTTGTGCGGCGGTGCATTAAAATAGGTGCTCGGCGTCCGAACGGTATCGCGCCTCATTGTGTTGTGTACAACGTTCACCATGGATAGTGTACTACGTCCTCTTTGTTAGCCATATTTTTGCCGAAACATCTCATTTTGTCTTTTTTTATCTCCCCTCCTTCAATGACTAAGAGGCACACAAGATCTCGCCAGAGCACGCTTATTCCTCGGCGTCAAGCTACGCATCCATCGCATCCCCCTCCCGCCGGTGAGTCTCCTCCTCCTCCTCTATAGATTACCTGAGTTATTCTTTTGTTCATTTTCTTCTATAAGAAATCTGTATGAATCTTCCAGATTTTTGGGCATGAATCTTTGATTAAGGTGTGAGAATTAGTTTATGTGTAGTTTTATCATATGGATCTTGCTGTGATCTTATAAAATATGCATGATACTATGATAAAACATGTGAAATATGTATGAATCCTGTATAAATAGTGGATGTATTTGCTGCGAGATTAAATCTCGTATGGATATTGTTAAAGCTGCACGTTCTATGAGAGATTTCTTCTTTTCCAGATCGTCATGTATACGAAACTTGTATGAATCTTGTATGCATCGTAAAAAATTATGGATCTTGTAAGGATTTCTTGTAAAAAAATTATGTATCTCGTGAATCTGAGATGAATCTGTGGTTAAACTAAAATGAAATTTTGGTTAATCTGAGATTAATCTTTGTTCAAGATTAATTTTTTTTTACACTTGAAACTTAAATGAACCTTATGTGAATCTGTGGTTAAACCGAGATGAACCAAAGTAAGAATGTTTGAAAATTGTTAAATAAATAGTAAAATAAATATTATCAAATGAGTGTGTTGATTTTTTTATCAAGTTCCATTTGAAGAAACACCTGTGAATCATCTGTGAACCCAAAACGAGATCGTGAGAAACCTTGAAAGGAGAGGGGGTGTTGTGGAAAATTTAATTAGACTTGAAGAAGGAGGTGGAAGGGGCAAAGTGTAAAACTATTCCAATAAATCAACGGCAAAGATGGTGCCGGGGCCCAACTTACAGGGGGAATGCATTTCTCCATCCTTGGCGACATACATGCAATTGAAAAGCTGAACAAGCAGGACCAGACAACAACACAAGTTGACGATCAGCTGTAGAAGGAGAACTCGTCGGCACCATGCTTGATATCCTTGGCGATGGCGCGGTACCCGTCATAGAAGTCCTGGCGGGTCACGACGAACCGGCCGTCGCGCACAGCACGCATGGCGGCCTCGCGGCACACGGCGTCGATCTCCGCGGCACTCATCCCGTCCCGCCGCCCCACCAGGTCCTCCAGGTCAACGTCGCCGTCGAGGCTCATTCCCGACGTGCACGACTGATACAACAGCCGCCTCTGCGTCATCCCCGGCAGCGGGAACTCCACCAAGCGGTCCAGCCGCCCCGGCCGCAGCAGTGCCGGGTCCAACGCGTCTGCGCGGTTCGTCGCCATGATCACACTCACGCCGGAGCACCGGTCGAAGCCATCCATCTGGGTGAGAAGCTCTAGCAGCACCCGGTGCACCTCGCGGTCGGCGGCCGAGCCGCCGTCCGAGTCGGTCCTTGAAGCCGCGATCGCGTCCACCTCGTCGAAGAAGATAATGGCCGGCGCGCTGTCCCGGGCGGCCTGGAAAACCTCACGCACCATCCTGGGTCCCTCGCCGAGGTGCCGGCGCACAAGCTCGGCGCCGCTCAGGCGGAAGAAAGCCGCGGAGGTGTGGTGCGCCACGGCTCTGGCCAGCATCGTCTTGCCGGTGCCCGGCGGGCCGTGGAGCAGCACGCCGCGCGGAGGGTCCACACCGGCGGCGTCGAACAGCTCCGGGTGCGTCAGCGGCAGCTCGACGGCCTCCAGCAACTCGCGCTTCTGCTCCTCGAGCCCCGCCACGTCCGCGTAGGTGGCGCTCGGCCTCTCGGCAAGGGGCGCGCCGCAGGCAGCGCTGGCGTCCGCGGGCAGAGCGGCGACCACGGCGTGTGACCACATGCAAAGAGCGACGTTGGCCCCTGGCTTGAGGAGCGCGCGGTCGACGCCCTCGAGGACGGGCACGTATAGCTTGAGTGGAGCGCCATCTGTGACCACGTCGATGTCGATGATGGCGTGTCTCTCGTCGACGAGCTCGGCGAGGCTGCCGGCGATGAGGGCACCGTTGCACCTCCCGTTGTACATGCGTTCGTATACCTTCTGCAGCTGTCCATGATCCGCGTCAGCAATGATGTGCGCGATCTCGGTCCTTAGCTCGTGTTCCTTCCGGTCGAGCATGCCGAGCTCTTTTTCCAGGGCATGGTACTGCTCGAACAGGTCCGCGTTCTCTCCCATGGCGCTATAGTCTATATCGTCCCACAGCTACGTCGTGGGGAACAGCCGGCGGCAGGGATGCAAGGACAGCTCTTCGGAATCATCGTTGCCGGCGCCGAGATGGTGGTGGTGCTGCTGCTCCACGGCGAGGCTCGACGGTGGCGGGTGACGCGCTTTGGTTGTCGACGGGCCCATCGCCGTCGTCCTCGCACGAGTTGATTGATTTGTACGATGCTGTGCAAGTACACGATGTATGATCGCAATGCACGCACTCGATCGATGAAAACCAGCACAGCTTATGGGACTACTTATAATGGATCGTGCGAGAATCCGAGTTGGAATCCGACAATCCGAGTTGGAGTCCAAACACGGCCTTCAGTTACAGCCGCACCGGTCGAATCTGTACGAATCCCAGCACGCTCTAGTATGTTGGAGACATATAGACATCCAACCGGTGGTGGAATCTCGCCTTGTCCGGCTCGGACTCACTCTCGACGTGCAGCAGCACGTGTTAAATCTGTTGACCTCAGAATCTCCCGACTATTATGTTTTATTTAGGTGGAACGGTGCTTGGCCTTGTACGGGTTGCATGTTAATATATAGGGTATAGCGTATACAAGAGAGGGGGTATACATATACAAGTGTATGTATGCCGTACAAAGGGAAAAACCCTATACAATATATCTAACACATCCCCTTAATCTAAACCTGTTGAAAGGTTGAGATTACGCTTGAAATCATTTAGCTTCTTAATTGGAAGCGTCTTTGTAAAACCATCTGCAACTTGATCCTTGGTTGAAATGAACCTGATGTCCAATAAATTACCTGCAACTCTTTCTCTTACAAAGTGAAAGTCAATCTCAATGTGCTTAGTACATGCATAAAATACAGGGTTGACGGACAAGTAGGTAGCACCCAGATTATCACACCAAAGACATGGCTTCTACTTTAATTGTACTCCTAACTCACAAAGGAGAGCTTCAACCCATATTAGTTCAGCAGTGGCATTAGCTAAAGCTTTATATTTAGCTTTAGTGCTGGATCTAGAAACTGTGGCTTATTTCCTGGCATTCCATGAGACCAACAAATATGGCAAACCCACCAGTAGATCGTCTGTCATCAAGAGATCATGCCCAGTCTGCATCTGAAAAAGCACTAAGGAGTGTAGAGGATGATTCAGTAAATGTGATTCTTACTTTCAAGGTACCTCTTACATATCTAAGAATACGTTTTGTTGTTGTCCAGTGTTCTATGGTTGGAGCATCAAGATACTGGCAAACCTTATTGACTGAATATGATAGATCTGGTCGTGTCAAAGTTAGGTACTGCAGTGCTCCAACAATGCTTTTATACTAAGTACTGTCATCAGGGCCTAAAGGTGTGCCATCAGTGAGGGACATCTGCTCTGATGAAGACAATGGAGTTGGTACTGACTTACAGTCATGCATACCAACCTTGGCAAGCAACTCTGTAGCATATTTTTCCTGTGTCAGGATCAAACCATTCTGTATCCTTTTAACTTCTATGCCAAGGAAGACGTGTAAGTCACCTAGATCCTTGATTGCAAAATTCTCATTAAGATCTCGAAGCAAGGCAGAAATATCATTATCAGAAGAGCTTGTGACTGTCATGCCCCAAGATCCTGCCCGGTAGAATGACAACCGTCACGCATATATAGATCTGGAGGCCTATATACCCGTAAGGATAAAAATACAGGTATAAGCCGGCATAGTGGATCTTGAGAAGCTCAAAATAATTTTATTACAAAATTATTTTACATTTACAGATGAATTACAACTAGGTTCTCTATCGCTTCCCGCCCACCGATCCAGCCTACTCTTGAATCACCGCACCTTCTATTTTGACTGCATAAAAAAATTGGGAGCAAGGGGTGAGTACAATAAATCATACTCAGCAAACTCATCATACACACCGTCATATAAATTGTAAAATAGACTTTCTTTACGAAAAATAGGTGACTAAAGTTATTAGGCAATTTAAAAACACATGGTGCCACACATGAAAGTAAGCATTCCCATACCCGGAAGTCACAGGGGTTAGTATCAACGCTTTACACTCTGCAGAGGGGTACTCCGACGCCGACAGCCTCAACTAGAACCACACAGGCCTCTAGAAGAGCAGAGCTCTTTCACCCACTAGAACTCGAACACCTGAATTTACTAATCTCGATGGCGCCTACGGATCCATCACCGACACATTCCGTTTCAGGACCGTCCTAGCGGAGAACTCAACCAGTCCCATACCTGGACTGTGACCGGTACAATACGGTCACCAAGTTTTACTTACAAAAACAGTTGTATCAATTCTCATGGTGTTCTCCAAATCCGTATCGTGCTAAATACCCGGTTCGTATCGGTAGCTCCAGTGGATCCATCACCGCATCACGACACCGGCATATTAGCTACAAGTATTTCAACGTAATATCCGCAACTCTCTCAAATAATATATCATATTTTTAACAAAAAGAATCTACTTCACAAAATATATGAGAGTTGTATAAAAAGCTTGCCTGAAATTAAATATAGCCTCTTAGAATAATAAGCCAATCAATATATCATCCAAGAGAAAACCAGAAAATCAGCCCTCACATAAACTACACTGTTATTCTCCCAGTCCACCCACATCGGCAACACATCGACTCTCATCTAAAATTCAGCAGCGCCTCCTCTGCGATCTAATAACAGCCCTAGCTCTCAGATCCATCGCCTCCAAAACATACATATGTATGGTCGCGCTCTCTCTCTCTCGGTGGATTGATATGATGTACTGCAGCTGAGACAGAGGTAGGTGTCTATTTAGGCAACGTCGGTTTAATAAAAAAAATCTGCTGGTCAGGCTGGTGACACTTCGATGCAGCTGAGTGAAACGTCTAGGTGTTGACCCACCGATTGAGTCCAGTGCACGTGTCATTGGGTTAGAGGCTGACTACCATGCACAACGCCACAGGAGAAACAAAACTGACTAGGATACCGCATGTACTGCCAACAAGGCATGCATGTCCACTAAAAAGAAGGCACGTTGCATCTCCAAGATTGATTTGTACTTCTAGTTAATTTAAAACATGCCGACATGTATTAGAAGCACAGCTCCAACACTACTCTTCTCTCACGTTCTATGCATAGAATAGACATAAACACACAACTTCCTACTAATTACTTATCTAGCTCGGCACATGAATGCACTAGTAGTAGTGATCCACCAAAAGCAAGTTAGCTAGTATAGCTAAGGATTACTTCTATTTTTTTTCTCACGTTTCGAGCTAGTCGACATGCACGAGGTAGCCAGGCTCTAATTTTATTTTGGTTTAAACTTGTAATTATAGTTGCATGCAATGATTAGCAAATCCAAATTTAAGACTAGAAATTAGTCAAAACCAAATGTTTAGAAGCTAATTATCATTTAACCTAAATTAATAAAAATCTTAAAAATCAAGGTTATCACAGTGACTATGATATCATCAACATAAATTAACACAAAAACAGTGATACCTGACTTGTTATACAGGGATGTATCAGCCTTCGAGGGTGTAAAACAAAGATCACATAGCTTAGAACTTAGTCTGGAATACCAAGTTCGAGGTGCTTGTTTCAATCCATACAGAGCTTTATCAAGTTTGCAAATAAGATGTGGAGCATAAGGATCTTCAAAACGTGTTCTTGATATCTAGCTGCCGAAGACTCCATCCTCGAGATACAGAGAGAGCCAAAAAAATCTGATGGTGGAAATTTTAACAACAGGGCTAAAAGTATCCTCATATTCAATACCATACCTTTGTTTGAAACCTTTTGCAACCAGCCGTGCTTTATATCTGTCAAGTGTTCCATCTGCTTTTCTTTTGATACGATATACCCATTTGCAATCAATCAAGTTTGTGTTTGTACTTGCAAGGACAAGGTGCCAAGATTTGTTTTCCATCAATGCGTTGTATTCCTCTTTCATTGCAAGATGCCAATTTGGATCATTCAGTGCCTCTGTTAGTGTGTTTGGTTCACCTGTGATAGACAACATACCATATTGAACAGTACCGTCAGTGTATACTTTTGGTTTTCTTATACCTTTCTGCAAGCTCGTTCACAGAGGAGATGTCGGTGCAACGAGAGGTACCAGAGATGGAAAATCTGATGCATGCGGAGAAGAGCTGGTTGCAGGAGTACCAGCCACAGAGGATCCGGCGGATCCTGTCGCCCTGGGGCTATCGACGGACAACGACGACGACGTGTCACGCGACTCGCTAGGTGAAGACGTGCCAGTCGATGGAGGCCACGCATGCGATGGCGACCGTGCTGAGCGCGATGGTGACCGCGCGGGAATATCAGCATGGGGAGGCGAGCGATGCGAGCGAGGATCCTCCTCGGGATCTGCTGCATCGGAATTGGCAGGGGAATGTTCCCCCTGTTCTGCCTCATGTTCCGTGTCAACTTCATAAGTTTCTGAACCTTGGTGTGTACTATTTTCTGTACAGATTTCAGCACTATTTTCTGTGTCATCTTCACCTGCTAATTCTCCATCCTGCAACACATTAGTGATAGGCACAACAGGCATAGTAGTATCATCAACATTTTGTGCACCCCCTTGATGAGATGACATGTGAGATGGGAGAAGCAAGGTTTCTTGCTTGAGACATGTATCAGCATTTGGATGAAGGGCTTTGAAAGGAAATACATTTTCATGAAAAACTACATCACGGGATATGTAGACACGCCCAGTAGCAACATCTAGACATTTGGCACCTTTGTGTAGGGGACTATAACCAAGGAAGACCCATTGTTTAGAGCAAAACGATAGTTTACATTTATTATATGGATGCAGATTTGGCCAGCAGGCACATCCAAAAGTTCGTAAAGCATCGTAGCTGGGTGTGGGTGTAACATGAAGGAGATGCTCAGTGGGAGTTTAAAAATTGAGGACTTTGCTAGTAAGCAAGTTAATGAGGAAGGTGGCAGTAAGAAAAGCTTCATCCCAAAATTTCAAGGGCGTAGAAGCATTAGCAAAAAGTGCAAGGCTGACCTCAACATGATATTTTTTTTCAGCAGAACCATTTTGCTGATGAGCATGTGGACATGAGACATGGTGTGTTATACCAACTTTCTGAAAGAAACCATTTAGTTTTGCATATTCACCCCAGTCAGTTTGCATAGTAATAATTTTCTATCAAACTTGGGCTCAACATATTGCTGATAATTAAGAAAAGCTTGATAAACATCAGAACACTTTTTGAGCAAATATATCCAAGTGAACTTGCTAAAATCATCAATAAAGCTTCTTGAGCAAATATATCCAAGTCTCACGACATCTTCGCTCTCGTACGCCAAGAGTCCAGCAGAGTCCTTCGTTTTCGCTCGAGCGAAGCAGCTTACAAATACGGCCAGGTTCCCGTTCGCCAAGCAGCCTGGATACCTAAATAGACCAAAGAGATCAAGACACGGCGACATGCACCCGGCTGGCTCACCCGTTCGCCAGATTTGATCGTGCTCGTGCGTCTGCTTTCGCCATGGGAAACATCGGCCTGAAGCAAGCCGCCACCACCGGGGCCGAGACGTCGTCGGTATGCACAACGGAGGACGCCACCGGGTCGCACAACTTCGTGGTGATGAACTACCCGCTGCTCGACAGCATGGGCGTCGGCGAGTTCGTCACCTCCAGCACGTTCAGCGTCGGCGGCCACAACTGGTGCATCAGGTTCTACCCAGACAGGGACGACAGGGAACCTTCCTACGCGGGTGCCTACCTTTGTCCCGGTGGAGCCGTGGGGGAGAAGGGCGTGCGGGTCAAGTACACCTTCACTTTGCGGGAGAAAGATGGCAGACTGCACAGATGTTCCACCCCTCTGACCGCCACACAGACCTTCAAGCCGGGGGACAAGGGTTGGGGCTACACCAAGCTCCTGCACAAGTCCGACCTGCGACGAGACTGCTTCATCATCAGGTGTGATTTGACGGTCGTACAGAGAAGTATCGTACAGATGATGTTGCCAAATTAATAGGACCAGAATTGTATCCCCTGCTAGGTAGTCCAATGTTTGTGAACAAGTTCTCTCCTGTGGTTAATTAGCTCAGTACTATTTCTTATAAAATGTAAGGCTTTCGCGAACAACAAGATTTTTTTTTGGGAAAGGATCGATAGTAGAAGATACGGGAGTTGGTGTGATCTAAGATATTTTTAGAAACATGATGCTTAAATCTCACTAAAGGGGAAGGGGGGGGGGGGGTTCAGTGGGGCTAAGGGCAACTCCAGTGATCCCGCAAACCGCACAACCCTTCTAACCGTTTCGGTCCGTTTGAAGGGTAGGGAGGACAAGAGACCGGCTCAGGTCCGTGCTGGCCGTGTCGCTGTCCCCAACGGTGACCCGGGTGACAAGGGACTAGAGTCATACCCTGCACGAGAGTTGAGGTTGGCGTTTCATCGAACAGTGCGTGGGGAGCGGGCATGCTGCCGGCGGGAATGGTCCTTGGGGTCTTGCTGCTTGTCAAGGTGGCGTAGGGAAAGAGTCCCCCATCTCCGGTGACTGATCCCTTTGCTTGCCAATACATTTGAGAGAATAACATTACCTGTTTGATGTTCAATTGCACGGAAAGGCTGAATTTTGAACATCATATAGCTTAGTTTCCGTATATTTTGCACGGGTGTAAACACTATGTTTTATCACTTGGTTAATGTAGTTAACATGTGGCCTAAGCTTAATGCTTCTGTGATCCATCTACCATGTTATTTAGGTTTTTCCATGTTCATTTTGACTATGTAATGTTGATTGGACTCACACGTTTGAATTAAGAATCAACAGAGTATGGCCTTAGGTAATTTAACAAATATGTTACCTTGATCAAATAAGATTATCGAGCTGTCACACGATAATTATAGCACATGAATTCACTTTATCCCAAGTGAGGCAGCAAAAGAAAGGTAAATACCATAGTATATCTTGAATTTGTTGTCATTATTCAATCACTACCACCATGCTACTCCATCTAATACACACTTGGTGCCCTCTCCGTCGCCGAACTTGGCGGCCTCCCGTGCTCGTCGTCCTCGCCACGCACCACCCGCTTGCTACCACCGACCGATATACGTTGCCGCGCTCGGTATACTCGTGCATGTCTCTCCCTCCACCGATGATCTCCCGCTCCTCACGCGTTGGGAGCTCTCCGATGACGAATTGGACACCCTCCCCCTGCGCGTCCCCCTCTCCGCCGGTGAGCACCTTGAAATGCCGCTTTCGCCGGGAGGGAATCACTGTTGACGAACTCTGGTGGTGAGAGACGAAGAGACGAATGATACTGGGAAGGGCCATACAAAAGAAGAGGGGCACAACGGCTCTTCGCACGTCGACACTGAAATCGATAGGCCACAAATCGGTGGCTCGGTTTGACATACTGGCCACCGAGCACTTTTTACCGGTTGGGAATATAATAAAGTTGTAATGTAAATTTTCAATTTTCGTCTGTATACAATTTTTCAAAAATAAGTTTAGGCCACGTGGCTGAAAACAGACGTGCGGAACGCGGCAGGAGGCCGCGGCGTCCCTCAACAGATTCCAGTATAACAGATGCGCCACGCAGGACCTACCAAGGTGGTGTCCAGAACGGAGTCGATTCCGATGCCAACACCGGCGCCCGTCGAATCTGCTGAACTCTAGTAGTACCACACTCCGAATCGGTCCAGAATCTTTCGTTCTCGTTAGCTTATAAGTAGTAGTACTGATGCCAGGTTCCTCGTCAAGACTCAAGACACATATACCTAAACAGACCTCAAAGAGATCAAGACTACTAGCTCACGACGACTCACCCGTTTGCCTTCGTGCGACTATTTTCGCCATGGGAAACACCAGCTCCTCTAGCGGCGGCGCTAACCAGCAGGCCGACGACATGATGCGTGCCGACACGACGTCGGTTTGCACGACGGAGGCCGCCACCGGGACGCACAACTTCGTGGTGACGAACTACTCGCTGCTCAGCGGCATGGGCGTCGGCAAGTCCGTTGCCTCGAGCATCTTCAGCGTCGGCGGCCACTACTGGTGTATCATCTTCTACCCGGACGGAGCCCTCAAGGAACACGCTGGCTACGCGGCGGCCTCCCTTTGTCTCCTCAGTGGCGTGGCAGGGACGGGTGTGCGGGCCAAGTACACCTTGAGTTTGCATGAGGAAGGCGGCAAAGTACACACATGTTCCAGCATTCGGACCTCCACGGATACATTCAAGTCGGCGGGTCAAAGCTGCGGAAATACCATCGTGCACAAGTCCTACCTGCTAGCGGACTACTTCACTATCAGATGTGATGTAACAGTCGTACAAAACACCAACGTAGAGATGACCATGTTGCCAAATTAGCAACGTATTGTATCCGCTGATAGATATAGAACGTCTGTAAAACTTGTTCCTGTGTGGTTTATTAACTCAATATCTTTTCTGCAATAATATACGTACAAGATTTTCGTGAAAGGAGAGACTTATTTTTTTCTTTATTTCATACAGTCTATTCCCTCCATGTATTGTTTAAGAACTACGATTTACACCACATCAAGTGTTGCTGACATTTAACTCCCCAGTGTGGGACCATGTTTGGGAGAGCCACTACAGGAATGGATAGCTTCACCGACGGCCACGAGCTACGCTGACGGCCAAACATCGGGACCGTCGACGTAGCCGTCGCCCAGGCCAACTCCGCCCGGTGGCCGTCGGCGGAGTTAATAGCATAAAACCACCACATTTGTAGCAAAATTTACTAATTGGTACCACTTTACGTTCTGGATACCAAAATCTACCAGTTATTTTCTAATTTGTCGCAAAAAACACCAATTCACCGCTAAACGCGAATTGACACCGGTTCTGGGCAGGCGGACATAGTAGGGCGGCGCACCGGTGGCGAGCGGAGCAGGGCGGCTCGCCGGCGCACTGGGCAGGCGGACATAGTAGGGCGGCGCACTGGTGGCGAGCGGAGCAGGGCGGCGCGCCGGCGGGGGGGGGGGGGGTGCAGGTGCCACGAGCGGGCGGGCGGACGGAGCAGGGCGGCTCGCCGGTGCACCGGGTGGGCAGACAGAGTAGGGCGGCGCACAGGCGGCGAGGGGAGCACGGCAGTGCGCTGGCGAGGGGGTTGCAGGTGCGATGAGTGGGCGGACGGGCGGATCAGGACGGCGCCAGTGCATCGGGCAGGCGCACAGAGCAGGGCGACACACCGGCGGCGAGGGGAGCAGGACGACATGCCAACGGCGGGGGCTGCAAGTGCCCCGACGGGGGGTGAGAAACTATTTACCATTTTAATTTTTATTAGATGATTTATTTTAAGTGGGCAGACATGTGGGACCAAGCCCAACTCCACAAATTATACTACATTTTGCCACCTCAGATCTGATGGGTCCTACCTATAAGATTCAGTGTCAATATGCCACGTCAGCCTACATGTGGGTCCCATCTGTCAGTATCGCCGTCAATTCGTGATCAATTCGCGTTTAGCGGCGAATTGGTGTTTTTTGCGACAAATTGGAAAATAACTGGTAGATTTTGGTATCTAGAACGTAAAGTGGTACCAATTAGTAAATTTTGCTACAAATGTGGTGGTTTTATGCTATTAACTCCCGTCGGCGTAGGCACAGCTACGACGAGGGCAACCGTCGGCGTACAGATGTCGTCAGCATATCCGGGCCCAGTCTGGCCACGTCTGCCGGCCCGTGACGGCGTTAGCTCTACGCCGACGGTCACCCTCAGCGTAGCGCCTTCCGTTTTCTTTCCCCTTCCCTAATTTTCCTGCTGGACCTACACCGAGGGTGGCCGTCGGCGTAGCTCCTTTTTATTCTTTTTATTCCTACTTAGTAACTTGCATTTTATTTGTACTTATTTATTATAACCAATTATTTAAACATTGTCTATATTTTTCTTAATTGGACGGATTCCTATCCTCAGAATAGCTCTCTCCATGCCCACATGAATTGATGATGTGAATCTTCATATTCAACATCCACAATCAAGATATTAGTTATCTTATTCAAGTTCTCGACATAGTTTTCTACTACAAATTCGATAATATCACTAATACATCTCGCTCAATTAAACTGGACGTCGATGACCGGGTACTGAGCCGCGGGCGGTGGACACCCAGAGAGAAGGAACCATCACATGAGCATAGCTCAGGTGAGATCCCTCAAGAACCTGCCATGTATTGGAGAACCTGACCTCCAATACATACATATAGCGACGAACGTGCTCGTCCTCCTCCCCGACACGATTGCGTACCACCTCCTTGGGGGTCGGCTCCCTCTGCACCGACAGTGGACCAATCGACCGCCACCAAAGAAGCTCTGGGTCGACGATAGGACCCGGATTCCTCACCAAGCTACGGTTCCTGGAAGGTAGCACCTCCTAGTGCCAGCCTGGCAAAGCCCAGGCTTGGACATCCCCGGCCCCGACGAAGCCCAGCAGTCCTCCGGCGTTGCCACTGAGTTGAGGACGAGCACGCGGGTTGGGCATCCTAAAGTATGCATTTGATCGAAAGAACAAATTTCTAAGTATGGTTGCTCTGAAATGCATCTAATTAACCAAAAAATGGGCTTGGAGATTACCTGCTGGCGGCGACGGTGGGCAGCCTCCGGTGGCGGCGGCTTCGAGCCGGCGAGGGGCTCCGGGCGGGCTGTGGCTTCGGGTGGCGGCAGCTGCTTTGGGCAGGAGGAGGAGGCAACGGAGTGGAATGAGAGAGGAGGGGGTATTTAAGCTAAACAAACCTAACCCACCAGATATACATGAGCTAAGCCTAGGTTTTCTTGGGCCGATCCTATGTTTTCTTAGGCCGAGCCTTGGTTTTCTTGGGCCGAGCCAGAGCGTCGGAACCGGGGCCTAGAATGTGGCAAAGTTGGCCCAACCTTTGCTCTCCATGTACATATGTCCTAAACAAACCAAAACAAGTAGAAAGGTCCACCGAGTTACCCTCGTACGGAGATAGCTATAGGGGTAGACGATCTAGGGCCCCTGGTCTAGGGTTTTACCGGAGGAAGACCGCCGGAGCGTCGGAATCACATGAAAACTTGCATATGCCCCTAGCATATGTGTGTGAGAGTGGTGCAAGGTTTGTAGGTTCCATGTGTAGGCTCTAGGTGTGACCCCTTCCCGGACATGCGTTAACACTTGGTAAAATCCTGGATCTGTACGTGGAAACTCCCGCCGCGAGACAATCGGAGCCTAGAATGTGGCAAAGTTGGCCCAACCTTTTCTCTCCATGTACATATGTCCTAAAAAAACCAAAACAAGTAGAAAGGTCCACCAGGCTACCCTCGGACGGAGATAGCTATAGGGGTAGACGATTCGGGGCCCCCGATCTAGGGTTTCGCCGGAGGAAGACAGCCGGAGCATCGGAATCACATGAAAACTTGCATGTGACCCTAGAATATGTGTGTGAGAGTGGTGCAAGGTTGGTAGGTGCCATGTCTACGCCTCAGGTGTGACCTCCCTTCTTGGACATGCATTAACACTTGGTAAAATCCTGGATCTGTACATGGAAGCTCCCGCTGCGGGACAACCGGGCCCTAGAATGTGGAAAAATTGGCACAAACTTTGATATCAATGTACATATGTCCCCAAAATACCAAAACAATTAGAAAGGTCCACCGGGCTACCCTCGTACGGAGATAGCTATAGGGGTAGACGATCTGAGGCCCTGGTTTAGGGTTTCGCCGAAGAAAGACGGCCGGAGCATCGGAATCAAATGAAAACTTGCATGTGCCTCTACAATATGTGTGTGAGAGTGGTGGAAGGTTGTAGGTGCCATGTGTAGGCCCCAGGTGTGACCCCCCTTCCCGGACATGCGTTAACACTTGGTAAAATCCTGGATCTGTACGTGGAAACTTCCCGCCGCGGGACAACCAGGGCCTAGAATGTGGCAAAGTTGGCCCAACTTTTGCTCTCCATATACATATGTCCTAAACAAACCAAAACAAGTAGAAAGATCTACCGGGCAACCCTCGTACGAAGATAGCTATACGGGTAGATGATCCGGGGGCCCTAGTCTAGGATTTCGCCGGAGGAAGACCGCCGGAGCGTCGGAATCACATGAAAACTTGCATTTGCCCCTAGAATATGTGTGTGAGAGTGGTGCAAGGTTGGTAGGTGCTATGTCTGGGCCCCAGGTGTGACCCCCCTTCCTGGACATGCATTAACACTTGGTAAAATCCTGAATCTATACGTGGAAACCCCCGCCGCGGGACAACCGACGCCTAGAATGTGGTAAAGTTGGCCCAACCTTTGCTCTCCATGTACATATGTCCTAAACAAACCAAAACAAGTAGAAATGTCCACCGGGCTACCCTCGTACGGAGATAGCTATAGGGTAGACGATTCGTGGCCCCTAGTCTAGGGTTTTGCCGGAGGAAGACCGCCGGAGCGTCGGAATCACATGAAAACTTGCATATGCCCCTAGAATATGTGTGTGAGAGTGGTGCAAGGTTGGTAGGTGCCATGTGTAGGCCCCAGGTGTGACCCCCCTTCCAGGACATGCGTTAACACTTGGTAAAATTCTGGATCTGTACGTGGAAACTCCCTCCACGGGACAACCGGGGCCTATAATGTGGCAAAGTTGGCCCAACATTTTATCTCCATGTACATATGTCCTAAACAAACCAAAATAAGTAGAAAGGTCTACCGGGCTACCCTCGTACGGAGATAGCTATAGGGGTAGACGATCTGGGGGCCCCTGTCTAGGGTTTCGTCGGAGGAAGACCGCTGGACCATCGGAATCATATGGAAAATTGTATGTGCCCCTAAAATATATGTGTGAGAGTGGTGCAAGGTTGGTAGGTGCCATGTGTAGGCCATTGTACGGAGAATACTACGGGGGTAGACCTATGGGGCCCTCGGATTAGGGTTTTGCCAGAAAAGGACCGTCCGAGCGTCGGGATGGCACGAGAACACGTGTGTGGACCTAGCATACATGCAAAAGTGTGGTGGATTGCTCCTATATTGAAAACCTAGTTAGGCCACGTCTAGGGTTTGTGTGGGGAACGAGCACAAGAAATCTAGGAGGGTAGATCTACGGGGTCCATGTCTAGGGTTTGCATAGGAAACGAGCACCGGGGCGTAATATAACCACACAAAAATTATATAATAGTTTGATATTGTAATATAATAAAAGTATATAACCAAACAATTTTAAAAAAATTAATAAGAAAAATTAATGGTGGTATGCCGTCGGCGTAGCTCTGACAATACTTAATAAAAAAAGGGTGGTCTACGCCGACGGTGGCCATCGGCGCAACCGAACCCTAGATCGAACCGCAAAGGGCTCGCCAGACCCGTTCCGACCAGCCCGTGACCACACGTGCCCTCTCCTCCCCGAGCCCCTACCTCGCCCGCCGCCATCTCCCCTTCTCTCCACCACCGCCACCGCGTGCCCTAGCTCCGGCAGCCGCCTCTCCTCCCTCGTCGCCGAGCCCCTACCTCGCCCGCCGACATATCCCCTCCTCTCCACAACCGCAACCGCGTGCCCTAGCTTCGGCGGCCGCCTTTCCTTCGTCGTCCTCGAGCCCAACCTCGCCGCCTTCGAGCCGCGCGCTGCCTCGAGCCCAAGGCAGCCAGGGCCTCGCCGCCCGTCGCCCTGCCGCACCCTCTCCTCCCTGACCAGCAGCCGCCCCTTGCCTCCCTCGTCCCCGAGCCCCTACCTCGTCGCCTCCGAGCCGCGCGCCGCCTCGAGCCCAATCCAGCCAAGGCCTCACCGCTCGTGGCCTAGCCACGCCCTCTCCTCCCTGACCGGCGGCCGCCCCTAGTCTGCCACGTCCTCGAGCCCCACTCCCTGCGCCACCAAAGCCACCCCGATCCCCTCTCCTCACCGCCAAGTCAATCACCTGCCGCGCCCTCTCCTCCCTGATCGAGGTAGTTCATGTGACGATATAATCTTGTCGTTTGATTGTCAATTACTAGTTGTTTTTTACATGTGATGATGCTGTAGTACAGTTACTTGATGCAACAATCTAAGGTGGTTGTTAATTGGACAGAAATTAGGTTTATTTAGTGTCAATAGTTCTTGGTTTTGGCACAAACAATTCCTAGGTCTAGGGTTCTTGGTTTTGGACAGAAACAATTCCTAGGTTTAGGTTCCTAGGACAGAAATTAGGTTTATTTAGTTGTCAATAGTTCTTGATTTATTTAGTTGTCAATAGTTAATTTTCTTAGGTAGGTAGATATATATAAATGATTTGTTCATTATTTCTTAGGATTATGATTTAATTCCTAATTAAATTATTGTTGTTCTTAGATGATTGTTTGCTATAGTTCTATTTATTAATGTGTTCTTGTTGTTATTAGAGTATAGTTAGGGTTCTTGGGTGTTCTTGATTAGTTCTTAAGTATTCTAGATGATCACAAGATAAAATGTTGTCTTTATGTAATTGTACAGATTTTGTGGTGTTTCGGGAGTGACCGTCGTTGCGGGAGTGACTGTCATTGCGGGAGATGGTGTAGGAGACACCTCAATCCCATCTTCAAGTTTAGTTGCCGACCCCGAAACTCGGCTGTTCGACTATTTCCTCTTCCACCGAGGGTCAGAATCCGTTTGCCTCTCTTGTACCTGGATTTATTTTGGTGTCTAGATCACCAAGTCAAGCCACGTTACCTAGGCATCTTCCCGACCGTAAGCGTTACGCGAATTAATATGCATTAGTGGTCTCGCATATTAATAACCGTAACGCTTATGACTTTTATCGGGCAATCGGCGGATTCGTAGTTGGGTATGGTTCTCCCTAGCTCTACCTCGATCCGAGACAGGATTTCGGTGGCGCCTCCTCATTGTTCTCTGGATGCACATCCTCTCGGCTTTTTGTCGAGACGTGTATCGGGAGAGTAGCGGAGAGGTGCTGCCGAAATTCTGCTCGGATCGGGGTAGAGCCAGGGATAACTTTCCCAATCTATGGATCCGGCGACAGGTTAGGACCCTCTTTTCCTATTAGACATGTAGGTTGATGCATACGTAAAAATATGAAGCATTTAATCTCCTGTTTGATACAAAATGTTATATTTTCCCAACAAAGCAGAAGAGGATGGCTGATAATGGGTGGATGTACAGTGGACGTATTAGTGCGACTAATAAAACAGAAGAGTGGACGCGGAACACTCATTTGTTAGTGAATGAGTTAGCGCGTGGTCCAAAGGCAATTGTTCGGGCACTTTGTCCCTCCGCTCATTGCAATAAGCGTCATCGTCAGGGAAAGGATGAGATGTATAAACACCTTCTGCAAGCTGGGTACATGCCTCACTATGTTACGCATGTCGACTTTGCTCGGTACGAACGTGATAGAAGTGAGGTTATGAACGGTACAGTACTCAAGTTCTTCTCAAGCTTATTAAACCATATACAAGAATAAAAAGAAACCCTTTTATCTCTATCTCTATCTCTATCTCTACTACTTAAAAAGAACAAATTTTCTCTGTTTCCTCCGGTTGTTGGTTTCGTCAACACTTTTTTAATTAAGACCATTTTGCCCTCCCACCAAATCAACCCCAGTTAAACCTCCTTTTCCTATCCCAAGCCAGGAAACGCTTGCAGAGTCAGTGCTCCTCCCTCGCATGTCGCGCCGCCGCCGCCAACACCCCGTGCTCTCCAAGATGTTCCTTCACGGGGTTCTGCGACTCGGCACCGTCCCCCGGGACTCCCAATGGTGTCGCCGTGGCCGATGCCGGGGAGCTCGACTTCGATGGCGACGACGGTTATGTCGGCTCCGTCCTCCTTCCCCTGACTACCTTTTCCTTTCCTACATGAGCCCTCTCCAATGACCTGTGCTAATTTGGTGTGTGCTTGTAGGGTACGGAGTGGAGGAGTGAGATTTTCCACAACGGGTTTTGGGCTTTTTTATCCACCTGCTGAATCTTCCGTTGACGAATTTATTTGTTGTTATTTAGGGCGTGCAGAGATGGTTCTCGGAAGCATAAGCATCTTTAGGTGGAATGAAGCACAAGCTGTGCTCAAGTTATCATACTGGATTGGGATGAAAATGTGATGTAACTTTGCATCGCACTAATTTTGTGGGTAATGTGTTTTGGATTTTCAGACTTTCATGCCCAAGTTTTGGGGCGATGCTTCCTGGTGATTTCCTAAATAAAGGTTACACACGAAATTAGGGAGTTCAATCATGCAATGGACGTGTCAATGCGGTGGCTGATTTTGCGGGCTTGTGCTTCTTGCTGGTGGCATTTGGTGTTCAAAGTTCAGGATTGGAAATTTTGTGTGCTGTACTAATGCGATCGTTGGTGCTGTGATGCACAGTTTATCAATGAGCCATCTGTTTGGACTTTTTAATCGCTTCTGCCAAATTATTGGTCAAAAGATTTTCACTTTACTAACTTCTTTTTTCTTGTCTAAAGCGGGATCTTTACAAAATGATAACTTCAGGATCGAACGGCAGATCAAAGTCCAGGAATGTTTCTTCCAAAGCAAAAGCAGATACCAAGGGTAATTTTTCCTTGGTTTAGTTAAATAATGACACCTCAATAAAGAGAGGTAAGAAATGCGAGATCAACAATGGTTCTGCTACTTTGACTTGGTTTAGTACGCGCTTCCAGCATCCTTCTTACCGTATAAGTTTCCGGATCTCATACGCAGAGCTGATATCAGCTGAACAAGTTGTCGTGGAGATCAATGGTAATTGCAGGAGTCACGTTGATCCTTATCATAATTTGATTCTGCTGCACATTAGGTATCTTGTTGATGGAGTCTGAAGTGAATTATTTTCATGGATAAGAGTTCAAACCGTAAGACTTCTAACCCCTCTTAGGTCTTGTAGCTTTTGCTTTTCATCCCTCTCTAAATCTCCTATAATGCCTGCATGTACCAAAATGATCTTGCAAATAATCACAGTAGCAAACTTGGTTGCATCATAGTAGAAGAATGACACCATGGTGTTTGAAAAGATCTTAAAGGTCAGTGTTCTTGAACAAATGATTTTCCTTGTCTGCAGCAATCTGAAATCTTCCTTATCTACAAAATTGTTATGAGCATTTACTAGAGCAAGAGAAACCCTTTTATCCTTAATTACTTTGAAGACCTATTGAAGACAGTACTCAAGTTCTTCTCAAGCTTATTTAACCATATACAAGAATAAGAATTCCTTTCATTTCGCCGGTGAGTATTGACTTGTTCAAATCCACACTTTCTTTGCTAGCCAAATTTTCCATTTCACCTGGAAGCATGTTCTTGCTTTCCACGAGATGAACACAAGAAGTTTACTGCTATTGCAGAATTTGAATGAAAGATACATCATGCTACCTCTTCATGTGCTTGATTTGTTTAAGGGCTTACAAGACATGTGGCATGAAGCTGGATCAATTCCTTGGTGATCTTTTTTTTCAAAGGGGTTGTATATTAATTAGTTCAAAATAATTGGGTTACAATCTTCCAAGGTTGATCTCAGCGCGTAGGCCGAAACAACATCCTGTAAAACACCCGAACACAACTCCCTATGACCGAACTGGCGTATATCATGAGCAGCCAACTAAAAACCATTTCAGTTTCATTTTCAAATATATCATATGTGTGTACTTAAATCAAGCAAAGTATTTTATACATTTCATCTTATTATCACCAGTTTTAATTCTTCTTAATATGCTTGAGCACTATCCCTGAATATGTTCAGATAAGAAAATATAAGGTGCAATGTTGTACTCTCATCAAGTTTAAGTTAGTTTTACTTGAGACAGTTTTACTGAATTCTTGAATTGTACTTGGCTAAATCAAGTTTAAGTTAGTACCCATCATTCAGTTTATTCTAGATACTGACTGAATAGTAACCATACATCCTCAAGTCGCTACATGGATAAATTCATTGCCTCTTCTGCATGATACATCAAGTGATCTTACCTTTTCTTTTAAAATATCAAAACAATTTGAATTGACGCAAGGATTGGCTGTTACCTCAAAGGATGGTGGCACCCTGTGTGTCTTCACGTGCTGCAAGTCTCCTAGAATGCATGGGCGGAACACATAAATTTCTCTTGCAATTTACCTCCTATTATGCAGGTTCAGTTCTTGGATTTTACCTCCAGTGTGTTGCAGGTGCAGATTATTTTGAGCCTCTGCTATCTTCTTCGATAGTAGTGTAGAAGGATAGAGAGAGTGGGATTGGCGGAATATGATGGATGTATTATTGAGCCTTATGGGCGAGTATATATAGGCGTACAGGGATCATCTTGGAGTGCAAGACAAGACACGAGATCTATCTCTATCCTAGATTACCTAACCGTACACGTATACTCTAACAACCCCTCTCAGTCGTAGCGGCAGCATTGTGAACAACTGGAACATCACGAACGGTTAGACTGGAGATAAACCGAAGTAGCATCCAGTAGAGTGACATCCCCCACAGTCGTAGCGGGAACGTCGTGGACGGTGTCGCGTCGCGGTTGCTTGGACTATAGAGGAAGCTGGTGATGCTCAAGCGAGGTGGTAGCCCTTGTGCCGATGTCGAGGGAGCCGAGAGCGTTAGGCGGTGCCATGGTCGAGGTTTCCGTGCAAGGGGTCGCCGTGGTCGATGTCATGGTCGGGGATGCCGGTGTCGAGGTAGCCGCACGTGAAGCCACATGCGCATAGTGCGCGAGGAGGATGACAGAGACGCGTCAAGGCAGTCGTAGAGGGTGTCGATGCCGAAGACGATGCAGTCCGAGCCATCAAGGACGAGGTGCGGTCATAGTTTTGCCAGAACTAGGCGCACGTCGGGAATGAACGCACACTCCGGTTTTGCCAGAACCGAGTGTGCAAAGAAGAACTCGTCGATGACACAGTCGAGACAGTCATAGAGTGGTCGATGTCGAAGAAGACGTTGTCGAAGCTGATGAAGACGAGGCGCGGATCCGAGCTTGCCAGACTCGGGAACGCGTCGGGGACGGAGGCACTCCCGGTGTTGCTAGTACCAGGCGTGCGGGGGCAGGGACCATCATGAACATGTCGCCTTGTCAGAAAGACTAGCAGCGAAGCCTCCAGAGCAGTTGTGACGCGCCGAGCGGCTAAGGGAGAGATATCAGCGCTGTCTGCGGTTGTCAGAGTAGAGTAGTAGGTGGTATACTCGGGGATGAGGCGATGACGCTGGCGGCGAAGTTGTAGTGGACGAAGACGTAGAAGGCGGCAAAAACAGCGGCGACCTGGGGTAGTCATGCTGGATGCCTGGAGTGGCGATGGGGTAGTCGGCGGGACCTGCGACGGCGAGAGGGCGCCCTGCAGGTTACATTCTAAAGCGCGACGGCGGTGCTCGAAGTAGGCGAGGAAGACCCGGTGACACGTGACGAAAACCATATGCAGACGGCGGCGATCTGCGCTGTAGGAGATGGCGCGGTGAAAGCCGAGGATGTCGATGCACGAGGACGGCGAAGTAGACTACGTGCAGCCACGCTACGACCCGGGGGGCGGCATAACTGCAGGGCGCAAGTCGGTGCAGCGGTTGGGAGATCACCAGCGACGTACACGCCAAGGAAGGTGCGTTGGAAGCCTGTAGCGTGGACCAAAGGCGGCGGCGCTGCGGCCCGACGAGCGACACAACGGCAGCCCTTAGCTCGATCGGGGACGTGCTTGGCGTAGACAGGGCGGTATCGGTTGATCAGACCGACGGTGCACCGTATGCGCCATGGGGTGGACGACACGTAGATCGGATTTGATGGCGGCGTTGACGGTGAAGTCCCGGACGATGACGACGAAGACGATCCGAGGAGGCGGCCGCGGCAGCCTTCCAAGGAAGGCGTAGCAGCCGTCCATTGTGCGCGGCAGCCTGCCAAGGCAGGCGCAACAGCGGAGGAGGCAGGCACACGGGCGCGGTGTAGATCCTCGATGCCGATGGTCGGAGTAGAGGCGCAGCGATGACGATGGCGGTGGGCGACTCAATCCGATCTAAGATCGGTAAACCAAAAAAGAAAACCGATCACGAGATCGGAAAAAAAGACTTACAGGGTAGCCGATCACGGATCGGCGGACGAGCCCTGCATACGGGTTGCGCGGCCCCCGGCGGAGATCATGGAGATCGACCTCCCTGAGGCGGCGCGGCGCGGAAGTTTGTGCGGCGGCTAGCGCGGTCCCATGGGGACGGCGGCGCTAGGGTTTGGGGACGGGGGAGCCGGCGTCGCCTGGGAGGAGGGGGCGGCGGCTAGGGTAGGAGAATCGTGGTTAGGCTCTGATAACATGTAGAAGGATAGAGAGAGGATTGATGGAATATGATGGATGTATTATTGAGTCTTATGGACGAGTATATATTGGCGTACAGGGATTATCTTCGAGTGCAAGACAAAACACGAGATCTATCTTTATTCTAGATTATCTAACCGTACAACGTATACTCTAACAAGTAGTACTGTATTAAATCTGACATTGAATCTTTGTGCCTTTTTTTCTCTATCTGAACAAGCTGGTTTGATTCGCTTACTCTACATAAAGGATATAGGTCCAATCTGAGAATCTGAGAACAGTAAAGAAAAAAAGGAACATGTCCCGATCTGTTCAAATCAGCTGTCAGCTACACGTCATTTATATGACAACAAGAACTTACTGAAGGGAACGAGTAAATATTGTGTTTATCCTGCATGTAAAATAACGAAGTAACTCTTCGTCTCTACAAATTGTGCACACACCGATACAGCTGATCGAGGCTTTTTTATATGATCTGAATCCTGAATGAATGGAATATGTGTAGTAATGTAATCCTCTTTTTCTTTCATTTCTTTTGAAATCTAGGTGTCTGGTTCTCTAAGGTGAAGCATCATGCGTCAAAACCGAGAACAACCTCAGCACCTGCCCAAGATCCTTGACCTCAACCTCTAGGAATGGTACAAGCCTCGTTCCTTTCTTTCAAAATCTAACTCATCATTATCATTTTTATATCTATGAATTTTTTTCTATAATTTCATTGAACTTTTATTCTGTACGATTTCTGTAGAAGTGGTGTTTGAAGATCTTTCATCATAAGAAGCTTCTCTTTGTCGCAGCGAGGTTGTTACAGACGAGGATGCACCACCACCTCAAAGGCTCAAAAGGCCCACAATCAAGAGGACTGAGGTGCGTACGCTAAACCAGATTCCTGTTTCTATATCTTTTCTCTAAACCAGATTCCGGTTTCTATATCTTTTCTCTGATGAGTGCGAAGAAAAAACTTGCCAGTGGGGATTCTGTTTTGCTAAAGTCAAAGCTAAGTTTGTAGCTGCATTTTGGGAGGAGTCGGTCAAGATTGAGCCGGTGTAATTTTTGGGTCATCACTTAAAATTACGCCCTGATTCAGAAGTACGGCCGTTAGGGGATTAATTTTTTGTTGTCCTTGGGGCCGATTCGCTTTCTCGCTTTACAGTTTTTGCAAATTGTTCGTGTTCCTTTTCACTACATTACACATAGCCAATATATCTTCGTATGCCCTATATCACTATAGATAAGTAGTTTTCTACTGTCCAAAAAGATCATAAACTGAATTCAGTTTTCATACATATGCAGGTTGATGCTCTGGGCATCCTTCATCAGCTTTAGGAAGTTCTCAACCATGAATTACCCTTGGTCCAAGATGAAGGAACGCACCCCTTCTGTAGAAAGGCATATACCCACAAATAGACTCCTTCAGAGAAAGGTACTGACCCACAAATCTGAAGGTATATCCCTTGACTGCTATAGTAATGGAGTACACCTTCCCTTCTAATTTTAGAACAATTTCTTCAAAAGTACCGGAAATTGATTGCAGTGGTTTATTTGGTTGACATCAGCTTCAAGTGTCCTAGTGTGCAACAGATGCATGGTTAGTGAGCCCTGTCCGAGAAAGTACTTATCTTGATAAGGTGGCTATTTTGCACGGTTGAATGACCCCTTCTGCACTGCTATGAGAGCCTTTTATTTTCATGAAAATAGTGAAACATATTTTGTCCTGTTGAAGCATGTACTTTCCCATGTATTATACAACAAATGATCTGATTCGGTTTTCTGAACATCCTTATTTGTCAAAAAGATTTAAATTCTGATCTCGGTCAATTTAGAATAGTTACTCATACTGATTCCCATATGTTGTGCTCAATGTTGCAGAAACGTATTTCCAAGATGGATGAGAATGAATACACATCCAAGTAGGCAGTGCATGCAGTCCAAAGTTAAGGTCAGGCTTGGAGCATGTAGGTGATAGGTTTGTCTCAGAGTGTAAGCAGGACCTGCAAATACTATTCATGGTATTGCAAAGTTCTTTTCTTTGTGTTGATTTCTTAGTAAGTCATGTGTATTTGTGACCCATTCAACAATGTAACCGATTGATATATTTAACCTTGAGTAGGCGACTACTAGCTGCTTTAGGCCTCGTTGGTTTAATCCTATGGAGACAGGGATTGATCTGGATTGAGCCCCAATCCTAGGTTTCCAGCCCGGGCATGTAAATTTTCCGTACCATCAATTTTTAGTGCTCGTTTAATCCCTTCTGGGATTCGTTCCAAGCCCGTCCAGGCAATCTTCCAATGAATTAGGCTGGAAAAAAAGTATCGCCATATGACTCGTGGAAGAATTTCCGGGACATACGAGCGCATCGAGGAGTATGAGGCGGAACGACAAAGTAAATACAAAGATTTTTGAAGAGGGATTAATTGGGGTTAGTGGGGATTGGATGTAAGGACAAAATCAACCCAATTCCTGTCAGGATCAATTCCACGCCTGGTTTCGTTTTTAGCTGAACGAATGAGCCCTTAAAGTTTTTGCACTTTGCATTGAAATGCTCTTTAACTGCTTATTCGGTTATTAATTTATCTTCTACTTGCCAGATTAATTTTACATCTACCTGATAATTTTTCCATAAATGGAAGGAGATATGGTATTCTATTGTATTTGTGAAACCTTTGATGGATCAAAGAGCACATTTTGTGTGGATATACTAATATGATGAAGTTCTTGTTATAACTCTCCATCTTTCTTTTGATACTAGAACAAGGAAAATCATATGTAAAAACCATGTGAAAAAATGTGTATATGGCTTCAGAACTCAGTTGGGCATGTCTCACCAGACAATTAGCATATAATTTTTTCTATCGGTTAGGTATTGGGAAATTCCTTTCCAAAAAAAGGTATTGGAAAATAGGGCACGAGATAAGTAGGTAACAACGTCATTGGCTTAAAATTACCAACACTCTAATTTGAATTTCTTCACGCACCGCAGTCGACACAGATGTTATACATATCGGGAATTTGCAGAGAATTTTTGGTGATATTATTTCCAACTTTTCCTAAATTTTAGAAGCATCGGTGACTGCTCCATAGTTTGTTTGCACACCATTGATTTGGTATTTAAACTGCTGCTACTTACCGAATTATTTGAAAAAAAATAGTTTTTAGTTACTAAATCTGTTTGTAAGTAATGAAATTTTGTTCCTCCCACTTCCCTGTCGCCAAATAACCACCCGTGAAGGGCAGATCTCCAAAAATAAAAGAACTCCTTTTGTTTGCTAGATTTTCCTCCCATAAATTCCAAACAAACACTGGGAATTGGGATGAAGGAGACATTTGCAAGGAGAATGGACTGGATTTGTGACAGTTGGTTGCCACCTAGCAAGATTGTCACACAAACTGCTCCGAGCACACATTTATAAAATTAAATTGATCTCTTTGTAGGTTTTCCTGGTTATCCCGCGGCAACGCACGGGCATATTACTAGTCTTTTTAATAGTATAGATATAGATATATATAGTGCTCAAATTAGCTATAAGCATTACTG
The DNA here is from genome assembly GCA_910589775.1 of Avena eriantha. Classification (NCBI taxonomy): domain Eukaryota; kingdom Viridiplantae; phylum Streptophyta; class Magnoliopsida; order Poales; family Poaceae; genus Avena; species Avena eriantha. The sequence continues at coordinate 422,998,671 of OU342746.1, forward strand.
GTATCTGAAGTCAAAATCGAGCAACCTAAGCTATCTCGGCTCATTTTTGAATCAAGTTTCAACGTAGGTTCATACTAGCTAAGTTTTGTTTCTTCCTGAGTCGAACTTGAGCCAAGAAGAATCACGGAGTTCGATCTCGAGTTGGTCACGAAGGCCGAGCCCTTTTTGCAACTCTACCCGTAGAGACAGCAACTGTGTCTATAATTTCCTGTAGAATGGTAGGGCAACTCAAAACGAGGTGCTTGAAATCGTCGGTTTCGCGGATTTGAGCGAGAACACCATGGGAGACATGAACTCATGGCAAGTTTTCTTGAGTCGCACGCAGTGGTGCTGCTCTGCCAAGGCAAGCGTGCTTGGAACCATGTGGACGTCAATGCTCTCGCATAGCTTCCCTTCGCACATCGCCCTTAGCCTATCCAATCCATACCGATCCGCGGCAACAAGCAAGTGTTGCAATGGTACATCATCCTTATCAACACCGCAATTGTCAGGGAAAGAATCCGTGTAGATAAAATGCAGGAGCGCCCGGAAGATAGCGGGCTCCATGTCATCGATCTTGATGTGCCGAGTAGCGTTCTCCTCCATCTGGCCGAAGAGCTCCGCCTTGAACACCGGCGATCGCACGGCCAGCACGCACCTATGAGCTTGGAACAGTTGGTCGCCCACGCTGAATGCCACATCCGTGCCTTGCCCACCCTTCAGCATTTCTACCATGTAATTCTGCAGGTTGGACCTGGGTACTGGGACGTTGCTCACATCCTCCGTGCGATGCTTCATGATAGTCAAAACACACCTGATCGTGAAGCAGCCATCGTCAAGACTCCCCGGCATGGACTTGGGGAAGAACCTAGAGTAGCCTTGACAATGGCCTGCACGCGAAAAGGTTTCTGCTACGGGGCTCCTCCGAACAGCTGCATTGCCTGCTTTATCCAACACACTCAGAGTGAACGTAGCTCTCACCCCTGGTTCGCTACACAAACATAGGAAGGCAGAGCAGTAGGAATCGTCGTCGTCATCTGATTCTCCGTCCGGAAAGAACCTGATGTTCCAGTGGTAGCCGTCGCCGCTGAACGTGCTCGAGGAGATGTACTCGCCGACGCCCATGCCGTCGAGCTCCCAGTAATTAGTTATCTCAAAATTGTGCGCAACCCTGACGGTGTCCGTCAGGGATCTCGACGACGTCTCTGACAGGTAGTACTCGCCATCGCTAGCCCAAGAGCAAGAGGTGCTACCCATGGCGAAGGGCGATCGATATGCTGGCTTACGGACTCAAGTGCGTTGGCCTCGTTTGTATGAGACTTTGTTTGCTTGCACTCGTATTCTTATATATACACACACGGAGGTGTTGTTGTATTCTATCAGAACAGGGGAATCCGATACATACACGAATACCGAACATGATTCGTATTTGATCGGTACGGCTTCTTGTCCACTATAGTATAGACCTCACCTCCGATCACTAGGACATACCCACTCGGTGTACTTCTAACTTTTGCCTTGAGTCAAAATTTCATTTTTTGACCAACTATATAGACAAATGTAGCAACTTGTATGACATCGTATATGTATATTATGAAACTACATGGAGCTGGTAGCCCTGTAAAATTTGTCAAAGTTTATTAAGTTCGATTTAGGACAAAGGCTAAAAGTACAATTATTTGTAGAGAGGGAGTATGAAAACGTACATTTGTGAGTAGTCTACTGATTTTCCTGAAGCCATCCAAAATAACGGCAAGCTTGTTAATATCTTCTCAGGTCCCCCAGCTCATGCGCTTGCTCCCCGCGAGCAACGCAGGGCCCAAACCCTAGCCCCCTCTTCCCTACCTCCTCTCCCCGCCGCTGCCGGCGAGGGCCGCCGGCGAAGCCCGCGTGGTGCCATCGGCGGCAGGCTCTTCTTTACCAGCTCGTGCGGTCGGGCCTACGCGGAGCGGTCGGCCGGCAGTGGTGGTCCTCGGCGGTCCAGGGCTCGGCCTCGGCGGCAACGGAATGACATGGTGGCAGTGTGCTAGTGTGGTGACAAGCAGGCATGGCGGGTGCATGTTGTGCGATAGCGGGGGTGACGACAGGTGGGGGCCGGCGGCGTGGCCCAAGATCTGGGCCAAGCGTGCCTCGATCGGGGCCAGGCTGACCATGACCCTGGCCAGGCGGGCCTCGGGTGCAGACTGCACGATGGAGGTGGCGGCCGGTGGCACGGGCCTCGGTCGGGGCCAGGCTGACCATGACCCTGGCCAGGTGGGCCTCGGGTGCAGACTGCGCGATGGAGGTGGCGGCCGGTGGCGCGGGCCTCAATTGGGGCCAAGCTGACCATGACCCTGACCAGGCGGGCCTCGGGTGCAGACTGCGCGATGGATGTGGCGGCCGGTGGAGCGGCCCAAGATCTAGGCCAAGCAGGCCCCGATCTGGGCCGGGCGGGCCTAGGTGGGAACCCCTTTGCGCGTCTGCCATCTCTGCTGGTGCCATTTCGCCTAAATCCGCCGACCCTTGGCTACGGTAGCTAGTACCTGATACGCTGTTAACGTATCTATAATTTTTGATGTTCCATGTTGGTTTTATATTTACTTTCTTATGTTTTGTCCACACTTTGGAGTACTTTTATACACTTTCTGGGACTAACCTATTAACAAGATGCCATAGTGCCAGTTGCCTGTTTTCTGCTATTTTTTGTTCCAGGAAAGTCAGAAAATAAATATTCTCAGAATTGGACCAGACAAAAGCCAAAGTCAATATTTTACCGGAAGACTCACGGAACCAGAAGACGAGACGGAGGGGCCAGGGGCTGGCCACACCATGTGGTGGCGCGGGCTAGCCCTGGTCGCGCCACCAGGTGGTGTGGGCCCCTGGTCCACCCACCGACCTTGCATCTTCGCCTATAAGAAGCCTCCCGATGCAAAAACCCTAAATCGTCAAGCCTCCAGCCACAAAAAGTTTAGCAGCACCGCCGCCACCGAAGGGGAGATTCGGGGGACAGAAAGTCTCTGTTCCGGCACCCTGCCGGGACGGGAAAGTGCCCCTGGAGCCATCTCCATCGATCTCCACCACCATCTCCATCGCCATTGTTGATTCCCATGATGATGAGGTAGTAGTTCTTCCTCGAGGCTAAGGGTACCGGTAGCTATGTGTTCATCTCTCTCTCTAAGCATGATCATATTGTAATCATGAGCTTTGTAATCAAGTAGATCTATGATATGTCCATTTTGTATCATTATTCTATGTCATAATTCACTGTTATGCATTGATATATTTCGTATTGAGAGGTGATACTTATGTTATTTCATCTGTTTTTGCATGGTTGATGACTTTTGGAGCATTGACCGCTACAGTCAGGATTCTGAAGGAAAAGGTGTTGTTTGGAGGCAAAATTCGCGAAGATCAGAAATCCGGGAAAATATACGGAAATTTCCTATTTTTCCAGAAAACGAAGGCTGCCAGAAGAGAGAGTGGAGATGGGCCACAGGGGGCCCACACCACCCCCTGGCGCGAGCCACCCTAGGTCGCGCCACCAGGTGGTGTGGCCGCCCTGGCCCACCTCTGGCTCTCCCCTCTGGCATATATTATCCTCTCGAAACCCTAAGACTCGGGGAGCAACCACAGAAAGATTCCATCGCCTCTACGGGGCGGAAATCACCGAGAGAGAAAGATCTCTCCGACAGAAAGAATTCTGCCAAGGGAATTCCTTCCCGGAGAGGGGAGATCATCGCCATCAACACCACCATCAAGCTGGACTTCATCGGGATCATCATCATCATCACCACCATCATCACCATCAGCACCCTCATCACCATCTCTATATTGCTGTAACAATTACATTGAACCTTGCATAGTTCTTAGGGGAAACTTTCCCGTGTTGATTACTCTTTGTAGTTGATGCTATTGATTGAACCATTGAATTATTGTTTATGTTCAGATTGTTATACATCATTATTCCATCTCTGATCATGATCCATATGATGTCTTGTGAGTAGTTCATTTTGTTCTTGAGGATATGGGAGAAGTCATGTTGTTAGTAGTGGAGTTGTGTTGAGAAAGATTCAATAGTTTGATATTTAAGTTGTGGTGTACTTATTCTAGTGGTGTCATGTGAACGTCGACTACATGACACTTCACCTATATGGGCCTAGGGGAATGCATTGTGTATTTGGCTACTAATCGTAGGGGTTGCCGGAGTGACAGAAACCTAAACCCCCGTTAGGAAACCATTGCACAAGGGACGTAAGGGTCTTAGAGTTTAAAGTTGTGGTTAGGTTTCTACCTTAATTACTTTATTGTACTTATGAATGTTTGCAAGGGGTATAATCCCAAGTATGTATTAGTTCTAGGAAGGTCAGTACATTAGCACAGGACCCACACAACACTTAGCAAGCTAAAGAAGATTAATCAACTATATGAAGCGAAAGCACTTGACAGTCTTCCCATGTGACCTCGAGAATGTTTGGTCATCTTAAGTAATACAACCGGCTTGTCCTTTGCTGCATAAAGGATTGGGCCACTTGCTGCATTTATTCTTACTGTCTTTTGTTTACTCGTGCTTTGTTTACTTGCTTTATCAAAACCCCCTAAAAATCCGTTTGCTAAGTACTTGCAGAGGATTCCTGATCCATACCACTAGCCAGCACCTTCTGCTCCTCGTTGGGTTCGACACTCTTACTTATCGAAAATACTGCGATGCACCCCCTATACTGGTGGGTCATCAAGACTATTTTCTGGCGCCGTTGCCGGGGAATGAAGCGCTATTGGAGAGTGGAACTGGTAAAGGAAACTGAGTATTGTTTACTTCTATTAGTTGCTTTATTTTCATTATGGATAATTCGCTGAGTTTCTTATTTGGTAATGCTACTACCACTGCTAAGGTAGTAAATGAACCACCACCTGCTAAGAATGATTCTTTTAAAATACCTACAAGAATTATTGATCGTGTTATGGATAACTACTATGTTGGGGATGGAACAGTCCATCCCGGTGATCATTTACTCTTTATACACGAATTATGCGGGTTGTTCAAGTGTGTAGGTATTACTACAGATCAAGTTAAGAAGAAGTTATTCTCATTATCACTGAAAGGAAGAGCTGAGGAATGGTATAAGCTGCTGAAGAATGGTCAAGCTCTAGAATGGGAGGAAATAGTGCCTCTCTTTTATTCAAAGTTTTATCCTCCTAGTGAGATTCATAAAGATCGGAATCAAATATACAACTTTTGGCCTCTTGATGGAGAGAGTACAACTCAAGCTTGGGGAGATTGAAGTTACTAATACTCAAATGTCCCATTCATGAGCTCCCTAACAATATTATTATCAATAACTTTTATGCAAGGCTCCCTCTACATGACAAGGATTTATTGGATGCTTCTTGTGCTGGATCATTCACTCGCATGGAAGAAGAAGCTAAATGGGATCTTCTGGACCGTATTCAAGACAATGTTGAAGCTTGGGAGAATGACAAAAGGTAGAAAGTCAGGTATAAATTATGATTATGAATGCATTGAATCTTTTATGGGAACTGATGACTTTCAAAATATTAAAAATGCTTATGGTCTAGACTCTCAAGCTATTGCTTCTTATTTTAAGGCTTTTCCTTCCTACATTGAAGTACCTAAAAAGAAGTGGAATAAGTATCATGGACCTTATAAATATTTCTAAGAGTGTTCCTGCAAGAAATACTGAAGTTTATACTACTAATCATGTCTTACCTAAACCTTACATAGAGAAAATCCCTTTCCCATGTAAGATGAAGGAACATTCTATGATAGCTAGTATGGTTAATGAAAGTACAAATAAAGATGTTGAACCTAATAAAAAAATGGTTGGTGAACCTATAATAGCAAATATGAAATACTTTGTTACCAAATATGAAGAAGAGGGACACACTATCCTTGGTAAGGATACCTCTAATATTGTTTCACAAAGTAGTATCATAAGAGCTAGTATTCCTGTGTTTTCTGTTAGAATAAGTGATCATTGTTACGATGGACCTTGTGATAGTTATATTGTTAAGTTTATGCATGATACTGAAAGTTACTATGAGAGAGGGAAATTTTTTTTTATGCATCTCAATAATATCAAGTTTCCTCGTTTTATGCTGAAAGTTTTTATGTTGCACTTCTTTTGCCTTCCTATGCTAGTAGCCTCTGGTTTCAACAACTTGTTTGTTTACAAAATTCCCTTGCATAGGAAGTGGGTTAGACTTAAACGTGTGTATTTTTGCTTCTTAATGCTCTCTTTCACCTCAATTCATATTCCTATGTGAGCATCTTCAAAATTATCATGCCCATCTTAATGGCTATAAAGAAAGAGCTATTTGGGAGACAACCCAATTTGTTTTTGCTTTCAGTTTGTTTTTTTTCTTTGAGTCTTGGAAGTTATTACTTCGGTAATAACCTCTCCTTATACGTTTTGTTTGGTTTTTGTGTCAAGATCAACCTCTAATGAGAGAGAAGTAAGATTTGGGGAAGTTGCTGTCCCGAAACAGATTTTTGTGCTTCACCGTAAAAATTCGTGAGAGATCTTTGTATGTCGGATTGAGCCGTAATTGTTTGTGCTTCTGCCCTAGGTTGTTATTTAACTTTCTTTAGTTTTGCACTTTTTGATTTGAGCAACAGAAGATTTTCGAAAAAATTAATCGTTACCTGCTGGTCTGTTTTGACAGATTTTTCCACTGTTTCATTTGCTTCTTTAGTCGATTTCCTTTTTGAATTCTTTTTGGGTTTTCGGAAGGAGTTGCTACAGTAGCTTATGTTTTTATGGTTTTCAGTTGAAAGTGGACTCAAAAGGTTTTATCACTTCACTTATACTAATATTGCTAATAAGAACCGTGTGAAGTTTTGTGTGAAAGAAATTTCCAGGTAGTAGAGATAATGGTGTAATAAGGAAGAGAAAGGTTTCATGACTCAAGTACTAAGTGTATGAAGATGAAGATATTGATGTTATTCAAGTGGTGACTCTGGAAGAATCTACTAAATATCATATTCAGAGACCTACAGAGTGCGTTTTCAAATAGGTAACAGTTCTGGTAAGAAAAGTTCCGTGAAAATACTATCCAACTATATTTTTGCAGTTTTTAGACAATAAGGAAAGCTACAAAGTGGAAGAGGGACGAAAACGGAGCTAGGGTGGCTCACACCACCCTGTGGCACGGGCCCACCCCTGGCCGCGCCACCAGGTGGTGTGTCCACTCCGGACTCCGTCTTCGACCCGTTTTCTCCCAGTACCTTCCTTTTGTTTTGAAACTTCGTAATATATAACCCCCCGGATCTCCTGAGGTTCGTATATCGTGTTTTCGTCGTGTTTTCATTTCGATCTGTTTCTGCCAGGTAGAGTCCCAGATTTGGAGCCACAATGTCTTCCTCTGGATCAATCAAGGGAGATTCCTTAGAAGATATCATCAACCCATACATGAGAGAGTTGAAGATTCATCCCAAGGAGTTGTTGCTTGAAGATGGGGAGGTCCGGATAAAAGAGGTTCAAGGCCCTAAAGGTGAAGGAAGTCTGGAGGACAGGATGGAAGCACTAGAGCAAGAAGTCTTTAGGTACAAGAAGATGGCAGAACGCGAAGTGGATATCATCCATAAGATTTGTTCTGAACTCATCGCCGAGCACCAAGAGGAGACTGCTGAGCTCAAGGATGAAGTCCTCTCACTCCGCCAAACAACCAACGAACTGCAAGCACAGCTCTACGATGTTCAAAATCAAAACTGTGAGTATGAGGTTAGGTTTAAACGCATAAGTGCTCCTGCAAGTTTCAGGATGCTGGAGACCACGATGTCCTTTATTGATGGGAAGCCCTTACCCTAGAAGTCGAACGATGATGAGAGGATACCACCACCACCAAAGGAGTAATTCGTCATCAGGTTTGGCATCCCCTTGGTTTGTTCCAAGCTTGGGGGAGTGTCGCGGTATCACATCACTATCTTCTATCTTTTTACCTGTTTAGTAGAGTCATATCATGAATAGAGAAGTTATTATGTAGGATGGTTTGCATTATGGAAGTGTCCCCTCTCTCGTTAGATATGTATCCCTTGGTGTGAGTTGCTGTTATGGAATATTAAGGAGAAGTTCTATCATTTACTCTTTTGCATATTTTATATTAGTTTTCAATTCGTGGTTATATGATTGATCTTGTTGTTATTATTGGTATCACTTTGGGATCATTGAGTTAATTTAGTGGGTTTTGGCAAACCTGGCTTGGTCTAGCAACACTATTTTTGAAGAGTTGAATGAAAAGATAAAAGTACCTCTAAAGAAAAATAATTTCATCATCTTTCTTTCTTGATTTGCTCATAAGTCTAGTATTCTCTAGTTAAGATCTTTTGTGCTTCCAAGGAAGATTGCATGTTTGTTTTTATCACTTGTATGTTTGTTTGTTTCCTTCAACTCTTATACTTGCCACCTAGCCTTGCTAGCCAAAAACCTGTACTGAGAGGGAATTCTTCATGTGCATCCACTTCCTTAAACCAAACCTTTGCCATTTGTGTCCACCATACCTACCTATTACCACTATTGCTATTCCAAGTAAATTCTTGTTTTATCTACCTTCCAAATTAAACTTGTTATGTGAAAATTAGTGATTAAAGCTCTCACAAACTTGATGGCACACTTTACTTTCTTGCATTTAATAAACTTGAACCATTGTGCTCACCTATGTTGTGTATATGCTTGCGCTTTGTGAGTTGAAAATTAGCAGAACCATGCTGTTATGGGGAACGCTTTCAACATTGGACTGGTACTTAGTACCTAGTTGATATCATGTTCTTTTGTCTATGGATGTCATCGTTGTGAAATGAAAGGGGAGCTTGTAAGTCCATGGAGTTATGCATGTGTGTTAGAGAAACGCCTAGGCCGCTGGTCTAATCCATGCTGACATGGTGGAAACCTGCAGCGTAACCATAATGAGCATCTATGAAGCATTCTTCTTATAAAAAAAGAGAGTCCTATATTGAAAAAAAAGATTATGAAAAGAGGAAAGAGAGAAAAAAGCACCATATTCCCATGGTAAATAAGAAGATTGATGAGATGCTTGTTGTCTGCTTGCCTTGTCATTTTGATATGGGGATTCTTCCGTATCATCGGCCAAGGGGTACCCCGTTGGCGGTTCTCTATGATACACATGTGCTTACGATGACAAGAACTTACCAATGACTAAACTTGAGTAGCATGAGGAGCGTACCTCGTATTCAAGGGACATGAGATTCTCAATTTACAACTTGTCAAGCATATCCTTAAATTTGATCACTTTAACCTTAATCACCTAACGATGCCTATGATAGGGGCAATGAGAGCTGAAAGCTGGTAAGTATCATAATTTTTAGGAGCTCTTTATGAAACTTGCAATCCCTGCTTTCCTCTGCGAAGGGCCTTTCTTTTACTTTTTAGTTGAGTTAGTAAACCTACTACCTTCTATCTCAGCAAGTACTTTGAGTTGTTGTGTTTCATTCATTCATATGATGATTTATTCAATCATGTTTCTTATGTTCCTTGATTTGCACATTGCTCTTATCTTGATGTTTACTACTTTGAAAGCTATCTTTGAAAAACCAGTTATTTGTGAACTCTAGCAAATTATCAACTATTCTTCGACCAAGAGCTAAGTTTGCCATTACCAATTATGATTTACTTTATTTATCTTTATTGTGTTTCCTTTTATTATTGCAAGTTAAGTTATATAATAGTGAGTTGTCTTCTACTATGATCTATGTATTGATGAATGTGATGCTTCTTGTCCGTATTCTTTTATCGACTCTTCACTCCATAAACCTGAGGCCATGTTTATCGAGCTCAGTTTCGCTTGGGAACAAGCGAAGTCTAAGCTTGGGGGGAGTTGATACGTCCATTTTGCATCACTATTATATGTCATAATTCACTGTTATTCATTGATATATTTCGTATTGAGAGGTGATACTTATGTTATTTCATCTGTTTTTGCATGGTTGATGAATTTTAGAGCATGGACCGCTGCAGTCAGGATTCTGATGGAAAAGGTGCTGTTTGGAGGCAAAATTCGTGAAGATCAGAAAATCCGGGAAAATATACGAAAATTCCTATTTTTCCAGAAGACGAGGGCTGCCAGAAGAGGGAGTGGAGATGGGCCACAGGGGGCCCACACCACCCCCTGGCGCGGGCCACCTTAGGCTGCGCCACCATGTGGTGTGGCCACCCTGGCCTACCTCTGGCTCTCCCCTCTGGCATATATTATCCTCCCGAAACCCTAAGACTCGGGGAGCAACCACAGGAAGATTCCACCGCCTCTGCGGGGCGGAAAACACCAAGAGAGAAAGATCTTTCCGGCAGATAGAATTCTGCCGGGGGAATTCCTTCCCGGAGAGAGGAGATCGTCGCCAGCAACACCACCATCAAGCTGGACTTCATCGGGATCATCATCATCATCATCACCACCATCATCACCATCATCACCATCAGCACCCTCATCACCATCTCCATATTGTTGTAACAATTGCATTGAATCTTGCATAGTTCTTAGGAGAAACTTTCCCGGTGTTAATTACTCTTTGTAGTTGATGCTATTGAGTGAACCATTGAATTATTGTTTATGTTCAGATTGTTATACATCATTATTCCATCTCTGATCATGATCGATATGATGTCTTGTGAGTGTTCGTTTTGTTCTTGAGGACATGGGAGAAGTCATGTTGTTAGTAGTGGAGTTGTGTTGAGAAAGATTCAATAGATTGTTATTTAAGTTGTGGTGTACTTCCTCTAGTGGTGTCATGTGAACATCGACTACATGACACTTCACCTATATGGTCCTAGGGGAATGCATTGTGTATTTGGCTACTAATCGTAGGGGTTGCCAGAGTGACAGAATCCTGAACCCCCATTAGGAAACCATTGCACAAGGGACGTAAGGGTCTTAGAGTTTAAAGCTATGGTTAGGTTTTGACCTTAATTACTTTCTTGTACTTACAGATGTTTGCAAGGGATATAATCACAATTATGTATTAGTCCTAGGAAGGTCAGTACATTAGCACAGGTTCACCCACACAATACTTAGCAAGCTAAAGAAGATTAATCAACTATATGAAGCGAAAGCACTTACGAGTCTTCCCATGTGTCGTCGAGAACGTTTGGTGATCTTAAGTAATACAACTAGCGTGTCCTTTGCTACATAAAGGATTGGGCCACTTGCTGCATTTATTCTTACTGTCTTTTGTTTACTCGTACTTTGTTTACTTGCCTTATCAAAAACCCCTAAAAATTCTTTTGCTAAGTATTTTGTAGAGAATTCCTGATCCATACCACTAGCCAGCACCTTCTGCTCCTCGTTGGGTTCGACACTCTTACTTATCAAAAATACTGCGATGCACCCCTATACTTGTGGGTCATCAATCTACATTTCTACTCAAGTGCTTTAATAGATCTCTGCTCTCCCCATGTGTGTGAAGTTGACAGTGTGCACACCATGGTGGCACTTAGCCTAGAGATTGCAAATACTTGTTATGAGTTATATTTGGAGCGGGATGTCTTTATGAAATTGTGGTGTTTGTTAGAACCATCTAGTGCTCAAGGTGACAGTGTGGGGTTATATAGATGGGAAAGGCTTACTTTAAGGTGTGTTGTTATAGCCCTACCATAGATTAGAGTGTCCAACCGAAGAGTAGTTAAGAGTAGTATCATAAAGAGAAGATATTTATATGAGAGTGTTCAATAGTGAAAGTATGATCCCTAGGCCTTGTTTCTAAGCATTGAAACACCGTTTGCAATTAGATCTGTTACATGTTTGCTTGCTTCCATCTTTATTTCAGTTTGCCTTTAGTCTCTTCCACGCCATCAAGCTATTTTCTAGCACCGTTACCACTTATAATCATCCATACCACTTGTATTTCACTATCTCTTTGCTGAACTAGTGCACCTATACACCTGACAACTGTATTGGGTGTGTTGGGGATACAAGAGACTTCATGTATCTTGATTGCAGGATTGCTTGAGAGGGAATACCTTTGACCATTTCGTCCCTGAGTTCGATAAACCTTGGGTAATCCACTTAAGGGAAAACTTGTTGTTGTTCTACAAACCTCTGCACTTGGAGGCCCAACAACTGTCTACAAGAATAGAAGTGCGTAGACATCAGTACCCAGTGCTTCTCCTCGAGGTCTCAATCCGAGGTCGCGGTGCCTATGTCATATTGTCATGCAGTAGCGAGTTAGTGGGCACCGCGTGCAACAAACCTTAGACCGGCGGCGGTCCGGCATGTCCGGGTGACCACGGTGGGGATGGCGGTATTACTTGGCGGCTGGGGTCGTCTATGGTGGTGGGGGACTCACTGGTGGATGGAAGAGTAATGACTAGAGCTAGGGTTGACATCGACAGTGACACCCTTGCAAGAGTGTGGCAGCGGGGCTTCACGAGTCCTTCTGGGGCTCAGCCATGCCATTGAGGGCCTTGTGTGCCTTGGCTGCTACATCCGGTCGGCTATCTCCCTCCAGCGGTGGAGGTAGTTCCCTCCCGCGTGTCATTGTACCTCCAACCCCAGCTGAAGTTGCTTCTTTTCGGTCATACCAACCTTACATAATGCGTCGGGGTGAGACGACGGTGGAGATTGCAGGATCGTGGTGCCACCGACAAATCGAATAGTGCATCGCTCCTTGCATGCATGCACGATCTGATTTCCTCGATCCCATTTGTCCGTCCCCGCATCACCACCGCGCGTTGGCCATGGATCCCCATGCTGGCCTTCTCCATATTCGTTGACATCACAACAGCTGACGACCGCTCATGTGGTCACCCATCACAACATCATGGAATCATAAATCGGTGATTTTTCATAATCTAAAATCACGATTTGTACATAACCATTAATCTATTATTTCTATCATAACTTAAAATCCATAAATCTTTTTAATATAATTCCTTCTACAAAGCTGGACCCCATGACCATACCTATCCTCCAGTACCATATAATAATTTCTCCAACCATGTCTACGACCATATGAAGTATTACTTTGAATTTAGGCTTAATATCAGCACAATCCTAATTGGAAAATACACAAATTAATTTAGGGTTTATGAGTTGCTTAATCCGCTAGTATTGTTAGTATTGGTTCTCACAAAATATAGTAGGTGTATTAAATTAACTTGTTATGAATTCTAAATTGAATTGATTAAATGGGGATTAGCCTTTTATATGCATGTCTTATACTTGTAGTGTTTTATGGTGTTGATTTGATGTTTTATTTGGATTTTATACACACTTTCATGCTTTCCTCTTTGTTGAATATTTCCATTTTGGAATGCTATGCTTGTGTGTATGTGTGTTTATGTGTGTCATTGTATTTCTTTTCTCTGCGGTAGATTTCACGAAGAGTGACGAGGTTAAATAATCAAGGATATATTATTGAGGTTAAATTCTAGAGGGTAAATTATCAAGGTTAAATTTAGGAATTCATATTGGAATTCTTCTATCCAAAAAGGCAAGTTATACCATCCTTAATTTCCACCACCTATGTTTTCAACAATGCATGCTTTTGTTTATCAAATGGTAGTATGCAGGTGTAGGTTGTAATATTATTTTGACACAAGTATATTTGCAAACCACGCTCTTTGCAAACTTATAGTTATGACCCAGAATAGTTATAAACTTAGGGTTTACCCGCACACAAATAATGCATTGATACCCTAGGTAAATTATCATTGTTTTGTTTGAAATACTATTGCTATGCTAAAAGGATTTGACGTGGGGTTCAAAGCAAAAGATATTTTCTAAATATTTGAGCTAGAGTTAAGAGCAATTATTTTACAAAATGTTTACAAAGAAAAAAAAGAAAAAAACTATTTTTTATCTGGATGGAGTGGTATGATGGGAGCGTCTACAAGGGTTGCATCCAAGGAATGGATCTACAGACCCAGGAATTGGTGGGGACCGCCACCCAGGTTCAAAGAGATCTTCCATGTTTCAGTCGAAGGAGCTTCTAGTACAACCACATGCTAATATGGGCTCTGTCTTAGTTGATCATGGAGGAAAACTCTTGCATCGGTACCGCCATTGGAGAGGGGTCTTCGTATCATAGTAGCGGGCAGATTGTGTACATGCATATGGGGCTTCTATGGAAGACTTCGTCACGATCCAGACTCGGAGTCACAACAATGGGAGTGGATTGTGATATGTGGGGAAAGTGTACAACCTCTGCAGAGTGTATGACCTAATTGATTAGCGGTGCTCCCGGTCATGAGCAATTTGAGCGACTGAAGACTGAATCCTCCGAGGGATTTCCTCTATTTTCAAAATGTTTTAAAAACCCTATATTATTCCTCGTTTGTCACTCGACCCTATATTATTTTATCAAAGATTTCCAAAGTAGGATAAAGAGAGTTTTACCCACTTTTAGAAAATTGGCTTTACGCACATAAACCATATGGCCTCCACATAAAGCATTATGCATGTAGAAATACGCATAGGTGGTGTAGCTTGCCAATACATTCAATGTATTGACCAACTTTATTGACTGCAACATGTCATGTTGCAGGGTGATCTGATGACGTGTGAGAACTACTAGGATCACGGGCTTATACTCAACAAACTCTATGACGTTGATGGTGCCCAAAATTATTGATTATGTATCTGTTGTAAAGTGAGCCAACCACTATATGTTGTGCAACTTGTATTATGTAAACTCTTGATCTATCGATGAGTAATAAAATGACGTATGTATATCTTGGTATTTCATTTTGTTACTGTGTGTGCTAGCTTTGATCCGGGGATAGCACTATAACACAGAGACTTTGAATCTTACCGATTCGGGTCGTTACAAAATGGTATCAGATCATATTTTGACTATAGGTCGTGACCCTAGAAAATTGAAGCCATATGATCAACTATTTCCCCAAATTATTTTGAAAATACTCCTGTACCACTGATGTTTCTTAAGCTTCAAAAATGATTTCCAATCTCTTGCCTCTTCAAAATAAGTAGTTGGCATCACCATTCCTAACCTTGAAGTCTAAGTCTCTTTTACCAGGACTACCTATTTTGAAGGATCGATAAATTATATTTTATACTGGCTTGCAGTCTAGATTAATGGGTTCAACACTGAACCTTGGTTCGTGTCCATGTAGACATTCTGCAAAAGTAAGGATGTCTGAGTGCTAGTTTGCGCGATTCACCTATCTACTTGCAAAGTTATTGATTTGGGTGCATGATGGATTGATTATCATTCCTACTACTCTTATTATTCGATTTTGTATTGTTAGGTTTGAGAATCTTGAGTGCCTTAAAACCTTAGTAGAGTTTTCCACGTTAACAAGCCTGAACCATAGAATGGTATAACAGTCTACCTTCAGAAGTGGCAACCATTGCCTACTACAGGATATACGGTGATGATGGACCTGCTATGCGAAGCTCACTCCTTGATGTGAGATCCAGGCACATGGCTTAATAGGATTGATAGGATACCCATATCAATAAGTTGCAACTTCTTTTCCAGAAGCTCATTCGAAAAGAACTCTAAGGTTAAGCGTGCTTGGTCTAGAGCATTTTTAGGATGGGTGACCGACCGGGAAGTGGGTAACCGGGTGCGCACAAGTGAGGACAAAGTACGCAGAAAAGACTAGTGTTGGTCTGTGGGGCCAGTCTAGATATCCTATTAAGCTGCCAGGAGTGACACCCCCCGGGCCCAGGAGTGGACGGGGTGTTACAAGTGGTATCAGAGCCGACCCTTGCGATTACACGGGTGTGTGCGGGTCAGTGGCGGGACATGTGGAGCATGGCGCGTGCCGGCACTAGACGCACAGACGTGAGCCAAGAGGGAACGTTCCTGTGATGTGCTTGATTGATGAGGGCATCGATCTTCTAAAGGGTGGGTGTATGTGAGATCCAGGCACATGGCTTAATAGGATTGATAGGATACCCATATTAATAAGTTGCAACTTTTTTTCCGGAAGCTCATTCGAAAAGAACTCTAAGGTTAAGCGTGCTGGACCTAGAGCAATTCTAGGATGGGTGACCGACCGGGAAGTGGGTAACCGGGTGTGCACAAGTGAGGACAAAGTGCGCAGAAAAGACTAGTGTTGGTCTGTGGGGCCAGTCTGAATATCCTATTAAGTTGCCAGGAGTGACACCCCCCGGACCCAGAAGTGGACGGGGTGTTACACTTGACCACCATGAGAGAAAATAAAATATTAAGGAACGAAATGCGAGTAGTGTGCGTGACCATACCAAGCTGTGTGGTATGGTAGTACTATGTAATGATTGATTGAAGTCTGGTGTGTTTGAATGATTGGAATTTGGAGTTATTCTGATGATGATTCTTTGTTTGTATTTGAGTCATTATGGCGACGGCGAACTAGCTGCATGATCTGTGACTCGCAACAACGACTGTTTATGGGGAGAGACTACATAGGAGGAGTTCCCAGTCTTACCTTGCAGGGTTAAAATCCAAGGTCTGACCTTAACTGGTTGTGCCTATCAATGACCTTGTTGAAGGCATTTTTGCGAGCGAGGACTTTCTCCAGGGTGAAAACCTATGATCTTTGATCGGGCAATGATGGCGCTTGTGCACTGTTTCCTTCTTTAAGGTATTGTTATTGGAGTGGAGGACTACTGGTGTTGTTCTGGTGGTGTCAGTGTCGTTGCTTTGATGAATAGTTCTTTTTAGCGGGATTTTTACTTTTTGTAATTCTTCTTTCTTTTTTCCTGGGCTGTGTACATCCGTAAAGGCCGCTAGGGCATGCGTTGTTGTAGAGGCTGAGTGTAACTGGTATCCCGCGATACTAATATATATACTCTTTTCCAAAAAAAAAGAGTCCCGAACTTGCACAATATTGTTATTAGATGTCGATTACATAGAACCTTTGTCTATAATGAATCTATAGCTCAGTAGAAAATAATACTCCCTCCGATCCAAATTAATTGACTCAGATTTGATACATCCGAATCTACACAAATCTGAGTCAATTAATTTGGATCGGAGGGAGTACGTGAACTCTACAAATAACCAAATCGACATGTTCTTAGTGATTTAGGACATAATGGAAACAAAAGGAGCGAAACCAAAACAGAAATCAAAAATATATATAGTCCTACTCCAGAGAGGTTAACTTCATCATCTAAATCTGTCCCGTTGCTTCAAACACTACTAAAGGGGCAACCTCCTGGCCTCCTGGTTCCTGTATGCATTTACATTACATCTATTCAAATAAACAAAAGAAAAATTTAGCCGAATCACTAGTCGTGATTCCAATGGTCGCGGCATATTTGCGTCCTAAATGAAATGCCCAGGTACTAGACTGTCTAACGGAAAGAAATAAAGGTCCTGCGGTTCACTGAAGTCTTGGAGTACATTTGATGAGAAATAATAATATTAAGCTAATTAACCACATGAGAGCTAATTAACCACGCGTCGACAATTATAGCATGCAAAATAAACATCTATCACATACTTCAAATGTGATAATAACAATTTTATTATTTCCTCTCCGGCATATTTCCTTCATGATTGACCAATCTCCAGCGGACATCAACAATTAATGACGCTTTAAATGGACGGCGGATATTGGAAATGCCTCTGTTGACCAAGTGAGGGGTTAAAAACTGTCGCCTTCACCGTCCATGTACCACAACACCAAAATCCACTGCTACTGTGTGTGCCATGGCGTGTAAGTGGCCGTTGAGACAAAATGGTGCCGCCAAAGCTCATCTGCCGCGTAACTAACTAGTTTCAGTTCTTTTTTCTTATCCCGCCCCAAAAATCCGTCAGGTATGGGTGTATTTTTGTAGTGCAAGAAATCATCGTCGGTCACAGTGGTAGCATCATCGGTTACCGCATGTCGAGTGCTCCGTCGCGATGGAGTGCCCTCCACAGGAGCTACCAAGGAAGGGGTATATGTCAACATAGAACCCCCCCTCCTCGGCAGCACCAAGCCTCGACGAAGCCATGGTCACGAGGGACCCCTAGATCAAGAGTCCGACGCCTCCTGGACCCCTCAATCGCCAGGAGGGGTCCCAGAAGCAGTGACGGCGGCGGCTTGAACCAGCATGTCATGGGCCGGTGGAGAAGCAAGCGGCTGAAGATATCAGCCAACTGCTGTTAGGTATAATTACGTCACTAATCTCCATACATAATTGTTAAGGAATCTTGATGACTCCCATAGAAAAATTTGTAATGGATTGTATAATTTCCTTTCCGTGCATCGTCAAAAACTTTTCCTTCTAACAATTCAGCCTTTCAACTACAATCTCCAAAAGGTACACAAAGCTATTTGTTTGGTCAAGAACGACCATAGAGGAGAGACCCATATACTTATCAGATATGCACTGGTCATAATATTCAGTTGCTCCCAAATCAGAAATAATAATATTGAGCTAATTAACCATAGGAGAGAAGTTGTTCATAGACATTATTGTACAATCTAGCAGGGGATACAATTCTGGTCCTATTAATTTGGCAACATCATCTGTACGATACTTCTCTGTACGACCGTCAAATCACACCTGATGATGAAGCAGTCTCGTCGCAGGTTGGACTTGTGTAGGAGCTTAGTGTAGCCCCAACCCTTGTCCCCCGGCTTGAAGGTATGTGTGGCGGTCAGAGGGGTGGAACATCTGTGCAGTCTGCCATCTTTGTCCCGCAAACTGAAGGTGTACTTGACCCGCACGCCCTTCTCCCCCACGGCTCCACCGGGACAAAGGTAGGCACCCGCGTAGGCAGGTTCCCTGTCATCCCGTCCGGGTAGAACCTGATGCACCAGTCGTGGCCGCCGACGCTGAACGTGCTGGAGGTGACGAACTCGCCGACGCCCATGCCATCGAGCAGCGGGTAGTTCATCACCACGAAGTTGTGCGACCCGGTGGCGGCCTCCGTCGTGCATACCGACGACGTCTCGGCCCCGGCGGTGGCGGCTTGCTTCGGGCTGATGTTTCCCTTGGAGAAACTAGGCGCACGATCGAATCTGGCCGTGTCTTGATCACTTTGGTCTGTTTAGGTATCCAGGCTGCTTGGCGTACGGGAACCTGGCCGTATTTGTAACCTGTTCGTTCGAATTAGGAAACCGAAGGACTCTGCTGGACTCTTGGCGTACGAGACTCTGCTGGACGTATAGAAGCTACCGGCTCTCGGAGGCTTGTACTGCATAGTCCATACCAGTTGAGGTCAACAGATTCAACCACCGGTTTGGATGTCTATGTCTCCAACATACTTCAGCGTGCTGAGATTCGTGCAGATTCGACCGGTGCGGCTGTACATGAAGGCCATGTTTGGACTGGACCTCCGAGCCGTACTCCAACTCGATCGGATTCTCGCACGATCCATTATAACTAGTCCATAAGCTGCTGGTGGTTTTCATCGATCAGAGTCCGTGCATTGCGATCATACATCGTGTACTTGCACATCCATCGTACAAATCAATCAACTCGAGGACAACGGCGAAGGATAGGGTGTTATCCAGCATGAAAGCCGACACCGCGCCGGGGCCGGACGGTTTTCCGGTCTCGGTTTTCAAACGCTTTTGGACCCTGACCAAGGCGCTCGTTCTTGCGATCACGAACGGGTTCGCCCTTGGGATGGTGGACATTTCGCGTCTCAACTTCAGGTACTGACCCTCATCCCTAAGGTACAGGGGGCGGAGGACATCAGGCAGTTCAGACCAACTGCGTTGATCAACGTGATGTTCAAGTTCAACGCATCGACAACCAAAGCGCGTCAGCTGCTACCGTCGAGCCTCGCCGTGCAGCAGCAGCACCACCATCTCGGCGCCAGCAACGATGATTCCGAAGACCTGTCCTCGCATCCATGCCGGCGGCCGTTCCCCACGACGGAGCTGTGGGACGATATAGACTATGGCGCCATGGGAGAGAACGCGGACCTGTTCGAGCAGTACCATGCCCTGGAAAAAGATCTCGGCATGCTCGACCGGAAGGAATAGGAGCTAAGGACTGAGATCGCGGACATCATTGCTGACGGGGATCATGGACAGCTGCAGAAGGTATACGAGCGCATGTACGACGGGAGGTGCGACGGTGCCCTCATCGCCGGCAGCCTCGTCGAGCTCATCGACGAGAGACACGCCATCATCGACATCGCTGTGGTCACAGATGGCGCTCCACTCAAGCTATACATCCCCGTCCTCGAGGGTGTCGATCGCGCGCTCCTCAAGCCAGGGGCCAACGTCGCTCTCTGCACGTGGTCACACGCCGTCGTTGCCGTCCTGCCCGCGGACGCCAGCGCTGCCTGCGGCGTGCCCCTTGCCGAGAGGCCGAGCGCCACCTACGCGGACGTGGCGGAGCTCAAGGAGCAGAAGCGCGAGTTGCTGGAGGCCGTCGAGCTGCCGCTGACGCACGCGGAGCTGTTCGACGCCGCCGGTGTGGACTCTCCGTGCGGCGTGCTGCTGCACGGCCTGCCGGGCACCGGCAAGACGATGCTGGCCAGAGCCATGGTGCACCGCACATCCACGGCGTTCTTCCGGCTGAGCGGCGCCGAGCTTGTGCGCCGGCATCTCGGCGAGGGACTCAGGATGGTTCGCGACACTAGTAGAAAACAGACCTTTGGTCCAGGGGTATTAGCCCTGGTTTTGCTACAAACCGGGACTAATGCCCCGGTCCAACGTTTAGAACTTCCCCGGGGGGGGGGGGGGGGGGGGGCAGACACTAGCCCCAGTTCGAACGGGACCTTTAACCCCAGGTCGTGTAACAAACCGGGGCTAAAGGGTTTCAGGCAGGCCAGGTCGGGCGCCAGACCTTTTAGTCTCCGTTTGTTATACGACCCGGGGCTAAAGGTGGACCTTTAGCCCCGGTTCTAGACAGGAACCAGGGCTAAAGGTCTGGCTATATCTTCTTCCCCTGCCCGAGCCACCATTCAAGCTGGTGGCTCTCCTCTCTCTCTCTCTTTCTAGCTTCAAGCTCGAGTTCATGCCCTTTTCTTCCTCCAGATTTGTCTATATTTTGTGGTGCCTCATCTATCCAAAGGTTCTAAAAGGTGAGCAACTTCATCCTTTGAACTCTCATTTCTATATTAGCTCATTTCATGCTCTATCTTATAGATGGATTTGTGGATTTAGTTTGGTAGTAATTTTTGCAGTGATAGCATGAGATCGATGTTTAGATTCTATCTATCTTGTATTAATGTAAGGAACTCTAAGGTAAATATCACAATATGTGGATTCTATCTATATATATCTTGTTTTGGCACATAGTCTCGAAAATTGATTTTAGAAGCACACACATGCGTGAGTTCATCATTCTAACTAGCTAGCTGGGCAAAATATCCTTCTTCGTCTACCTGCGTTCAACAAACTAGAAAAATTGTAACAAAGATAGGGTTAATTCATAACAGCTTGATAAGAAGACATCACAATTCACATATTAGGGAGTGCCTCTATGGCGAGCTCCTCGAATATGTCTGAGGACGGGATCCTAAGACATCTTCGAGAAGCTCTGCCATAGTGGTGTCCCTGCTCTCCCACACCATCTTTCGGTTTATATCTTCTCTAGCTAAATCAGTATGCTGGTGGAGCTAACTAATTTCACATATTAGATAGTGCCTCTACGGCGAGCTCCTCAAAGATGTCTAAGGATGAGGTCCTAAGACATCTTTGAGAAGCTCCGCCGTAGTGGTGTCCCTGGTCTCGCACACCATCTTGCAGTTCTTCACAAGAATGCATACCTATTTATAGATTAAGCAGCACAACATAGTGTCGGGCACTGATGACATAATGTCGACACACTCACGCTGGCATAATGCTGCCACCCACCCAAAATAGTGTCGGCATTTAATTTACTGGCTTAGTGCTGCCCACTGAGGACATAGTGTCGACATGTTGTCTCCACATCCACATTTAGTCCCGGTTGGTGCCACCAACCGGGACTAAAGGTTCATCATATCTTTAGTCCCGGTTGCTGGTTTTAGATTAGTACTAATTAATTATGATTATGTTTGATGTACTTAATTAATTATATATTGCAGATGAGCCAGCAATGGATGTACGCTGATCGACTCTCTAACGAGTTCATTAAAGGCGTGCATTCTTTTCTTCTTGTGGCCGAGGCAAACAAGCGGAGTGGTTTTATGTCTTGTCCATGTGGTGTCTGTCGAAATAATAAAGAATACTCTTCCTCAAGAGTCCTTCACAGCCACCTGTTTCGGTCCGGTTTCATGACCGGCTATAATTGTTGGACCAAGCACGAAGAAAGAGGGGTTATGATGGAAGACAACGAAGAAGAAGAGAATGACAACGACTACCCTGAATACGATGGTACTACAATGGAAGACATTGATGAAGAAAAAGATGAAGAACGGGCATCAGATCTGCCCGATGATGATCTTAGTCGGGCCATTGCTGATGCCCAGGAAGAATGTATAACTGAAAGGGAGAGGTTGAAGTTCAAGAAGATGTTAGAGGATCACAAAAAATTGTTATTCCCAAATTGTGAAGATGGGCACAAAAAACTGCGTAGCACACTGGAATTGCTGCAATGGAAGGCAGAGAACGGTGTGACTGACAAAGGATTTGAAAAATTGCTGAGAATAATGAAGAAGTTGCTTCCAAAGGATAACGAACTGCCCGCCAGTACCTACGAAGCAAAGAAGGTTGTCTGCCCTCTAGGATTAGAGGTGCAGAAGATACATGCATGCATTAATGACTGCATCCTCTACCGCGGTGAGTACGAGAATATGGATGCATGCCCAGTATGCACTGCATTACGGTATAAGATGAGACGAGATGACCCTGGTGATGTTGAGGGCGAGCGCCGCATGAAGAGGGTTCCTGCCAAGGTGATGTGGTATGCTCCTATAATACCACAGTTGAAACGTTTATTCAGGAACAAAGAGCATGCCAAGTTGTTGCAATGGCACATGGAAGACCGTAAGAAAGACGAGATGTTGAGACACCCCGCTGATGGGTCGCAGTGGAGAAAAATGGAGAGAGAGTTTCCGGACTTTGCAGGTGACGCAAGGAACTTATGGTTTGGTCTAAGTACAGATGGCATGAATCCTTTTGGGGAGCAGAGCTGCAGTCATAGCACCTGGCCTGTGACTCTGTGTATTTATAACCTTCCTCCTTGGTTGTGCATGAAGCGGAAGTTTATTATGATGCCAGTGCTCATCCAAGGCCCGAAGCAACCCGGCAACGACATTGATGTGTATCTAAGGCCATTAGTTTAAGAACTCTTATAGTTGTGGTACGGACAAGGTGTACGTGTGTGGGATGAGAACAAGCAGGAGGAATTTGACCTACGAGTGTTGTTGTTCATAACAATCAATGATTGGCCTGCTCTTAGTAACATTTCAGGACAGACAAACAAGGGATACAATGCATGCACACACTGTTTAAACGATACTGAAAGTATATATTTGGATAAATGTAAGAAGAATGTGTAGCCGGGGAATCGTCATTTTCTTTCACCCTCGCACATCCTAAGAAAGAAAGGTAAGCATTTCAATGGTGAGGCAGACAGTCGGTGTAAGCCTATCCGCCGTACTAGTGATGATGTATTTGACATGGTGAAGGATTTAAAAGTAATTTTTGGAAAGGGTCTTGGTAGACAATCTGTTCCGAAGGACGATGTCGGACACGCACCCATGTGGAAAAAGAAATCTATATTTTGGGAGCTACCCTATTGGAAAGTCCTAGAGGTCCGCTCTGCAATTGACGTGATGCACCTGACGAAGAATCTTTGCGTGACGCTACTAGGCTGCTTGGGCGTGTATGGGAAGAGCAAAGATACACCTGAAGCACGGCAGGACCAATAACGTATAAAAGACCGAGATGGCATGCATCTAGATCTGTTTGAAGGTACTGCTAGCTACGCTCTTACCAAAGAAGAGAAAGAAATCTTTTTTGAAGTCCTTTACAGTATCAAGGTCCTGTCTGGTTTCTCGTCGACATAAAGGGAATAATAAATATGGCAGAGAAAAAATTTCAAAACCTAAAGTCTCATGACTGCCACGTGCTTATGACCCAGCTGCTTCCGATTGCATTCAGGGGACTCCTGCCAGAAAATGTTCGAGTACCCATTGTGAAGCTATGTGCGTTTCTCAATGCAATTTCTCAGAAGGTAATGAGTCTAGATAGTCTACTAAGGTTACAGAAAGATGTGGTCCAATGTCTTGTCAGCTTCGAGTTGGTGTTCCCACCATCCTTCTTCAATATTATGACTCACCTCCTAGTTCACCTAGTCGATGAGATTAACATTCTTGGTCCTGTATTTCTACACAATATGTTCCCCTTTGAGAGGTTCATGAGAGTGTTAAAGAAATATGTTCATAACCGTGCTAGGCCAGAAGGAAACATCTCAAAGGGATATGAAACAGAGGAGATCATTGAGTTTTGTGTTGACTTTATTCCTGACCTTAAGCCCATCGGTGTTCTTGAATCACGGCATGAGGGTAGAATCAGTGGAAAATGCACGCTAGAAAAGAAAGCAAGGATATGTATGGACGGACATTCTCTCACTAAAGCACACTACACAGTTCTGCAAAGTTCCACCTAGGTGGCTCCGTATATCGAGGAACACAAAAATATTGTACACTCCAACAACCCAGGGAAGCCTGGCTCCTGGATTAGAGATGAACATATGAGGACTTTCGGCGGTTGGTTGCAGACACATCTAATGAATGACATAAATGTTGGAGAGCAGTTGTACTTGTTGGCCAGGTCACCATCTTCGACTATATTGACTTTCCAAGGGTACGAGATAAATGGGAATACATTTTATACGATCGCCCAAGATAAAAAGAGCACCAATCAAAGCAGTCGTTTTTTTATGGTTACATAGAGGAGATATGGGAACTTGACTATGGACCTTTTTTAAGGTTCCTTTGTTTCGGTGCAAATGGATCAAGCTGACAGGAGGCGGGGTTGAGGTAGACAAGAAATACGGAATGACAATAGTGGATCTCAACAACCTTGCACATATGGATGAACCATTTGTCCTAGCCAATGATGTGGCTTAGGTTTTTTATGTGAAGGACATGTCTACCAAACCAAGAAAAAGGAAAGATAAGCAAAAAAATACAGGATCCGATGAGCCAAAGCGCCACATAGTTCTTTTAGGAAAAAGAAACATCGTGGGGGTGGAGGATAAGATAGACATGTCAGACGATTATGATAAGTTTCATGAAATTCCGCCCTTCGCTGTGAAGGATGACCCAAGCATCCCGTTAAGTAAGGAAGATGCTCCATGGTTACGGATTAGAAGAAAACCCTAACATGTGTGGATGTTGGTGATATACAATATTATTAAACCTTTATTTTTAATGATCTTCTTATATGTATATGGATATGAACTTTCTCGATCTCAATAGGTAGTATTGCAACTTGTTGTGGCCAGACATTTATTAATATTAAAACGTAAAAATTAGTCATAATCATATCTAGCCCTGTAGTACACAGCTTCTGGTTCGTCTTCGGAATCGTCATCGTCGTCGCTCGTAGCACGCGGATGGATCCTCAACCCTTCCTCGTAGCACGCGGATGGATCCTCCGGCCTCAGATTCATGACACGCGGGGGAGGGGGCTCCTAGATGACGACCCCAGTACGCCCTAGGCCTTCACCACCACCAACATTCTTGTGGCTATGCTGCTGGTGAAAGTGCAGGTACCTTAGGCGAGGATGGTCTCCCATGGCGATGTAGCGCATCACACCGGCGATAGTCCGGTTCGCCCACCACAGGCAGCGACCAGCCTCATTGTGGTTCACTGGGGGCGAGCTCCCTTTCCCGCCGGTTTGAGAAGAAGGCATTCCAGGTGTGTCGAGGTTGTCGGGATCCCAATGGGGATCCATCCGATGCTCTGGCGTGAGCTCGAGGTAGAAGTGGTTCGTGATGGCCGCCTGGCGGGCCGAACCTTGAGACATAGGAGGAACAGGAACCCCTCCAGCGCTCAGCATCCAGCCAGCGGGCAGCCGGTACCCCGGCGAGCATGGGTAGATGGAGGCGCACAGCGCCTCGGTCTCCTCGAGCGTCAGAAAAGCCCTGTAAGCGGTGTCCATTGTTGTGAGAGAGAAGGTGCGGATGTGTCGATGGAAATGGCGGTCGGCCTGGATATAGAGGGACATGGTGGGAGAACATAGCGGGAAGCGGGGGAAATGGCGGGAGAAACATGGCGGGAAGCGTGGAAAATGGCGGGAGAACATGGCAGGAAGCGGGGGAAATGGCGGGAGAACATTTCTACTATATTTTTGTGAATATTTTGCTATATTATATGTATTTTTCCATTTTTAAAGAATAAACTATGTTTTTATTTTTTTTGTGAATATTTCTACTAAATATAATACTTGTTAAATAATAGATAATTTCATTTAAGTTGTATAATAAAGTATGATAATAGATTTAAATTATTGATCTTTTTTTCTGAAAATTTTGATATATAATACATAATTTTCAGAAAACTATAAACCATTTTTGGTTTTGGTGCCAAAAATAACCTTTAGCCCCGGTTTGTAATGGGAAGTGCGGCGGGCCGAAAACACCTTTAGCCCCGGGTTGTAATACGAACCGGGGCTAACGTATTACAACCCGGGGCTAACGGGGGGTGGTATAAATACCCCACCCCCGCCCCGGGTCGTGGCACGACCCGGAGAGCCAGTTTCTTCTTCCTGCAGAGCTCGTCGCGCCCACGCCGTCCGCCGTGCCGCCGAACACTTCGCCCGTCTCCGTCCCGTCGCACCGTCTCCGCGCCGCCCGTCCCGCCGCGTCCGTCCCTCCTCGCCGAGCCCGTCCGCCCGCCGCCCGTCCCAGCCCCGCCCGTCCGCCGCCCGCGCCGTCGCCGCCTGTGCCAAGGAGGGATCGCCGCCGCCGCCCGCGCCCTCGCCCGTCCCGTGCCGTCGCTCGCCGTCATCGCTCCCGCCATGCCGTGCCACCCCCTGTAGGTGAGGTATACGTAGGTGTAGTTAGTGTGATTTTGTTAGTTAATTAGGGATTTTATTTAGTTAGGGATTTTAGTAGTGATTTAGTTAGGGATTTTAGTTAGGGATTTTAGTTAATTAGGGATTTTAGTTAATTAGGGATTTTAATTAATTAGGGATTTTAGTAGTGATTTAGTTAGGGATTTTAGTTAGGGATTTTAGTAGTGATTTAGTTAGTGATTTAGTTAGGGATTTTAGTTAGGGATTTTAGTTAGTGATTTTAGTTAGTGATTTATTTAGTGATTTAGTTAGGGATAATAGTTATTGATTTACTTAGGGATTTTAGTGATTTAGTTAGTGATTTTAGTTAGGGATTTTAGTTAGTTTATTATTAGGGCTTAGGGTTTTATTAGGGATTAGGGTTTATTAGGGATTAGGTTTAGTTAGAATACTTAGTTAATTAGGTTTAGTTTAGTTAGTGATAGGTATAGGGTTATTGTTATTAGGGCAATATATACTTAGTGATTTAGTTACTGTTTATGTTTTATGATTGTTTATTGCTATTATTTAGTTATGCCGCGTCCATCTCGTCCGAGCCTACTGGACTCCGTCAGGGATGTCCGAGTCTGGGCTCCGCCGGGTTGGCACTGGGAGGTGCTACCTGTCGGGACTCGTACCTTGGTGAGGAATCTGGGTATCATCGTCGACCCGGAGCTTCTTTGGTGGTGTCCACGAGGTCTAGGAGCGGTGCAGAGGGAGCCAGCCCCCGAGGAGGTGGTACGTCGTCGTATCAGGGAGGAGGACGAGCATGTATGGCGATACATGTATCTTTTGGAGACTAGGTTCTCCAATATCTGGCAGGTTCACGGATCTCACCCGAGCTATTCTCCGGTGATGGTTCCTCTTCTGTGGCTGCAGAGCTCCCGTAGCACAGAACGCGGCAGCCGCGTTTGCTAGTTTATCTTAATAATGTGTGTTGAATGAGATCTTATTGAAGCTGTGTGGATGACTTATCTTTCTCAATCAGACGGTATGTTTCAAGAAATGCCTGAACAGGATTTGGATTTCTAGAAGGTTTGACCCGGGTGCCAACATTATCAAAGAAAAATGATAAGTTCAAACCCCTCTCATCCTTGATAATCATATTGTGTAGAATCACACAAGTGGTCATGATGTCCTTGAGGGTATCCATATCCCAAAATCGTGTTGGTCCTCGGACTATCCAAATAGGAGTCGTTAGAGGAGGACGAATCCTCCAACAAAAACAACGCGCACGGGTCCATCTGCAAGTGCAACTGCTAGGAAGTTAAGAGCTCGGCGGCGGCGAATCTGTGGCTACGAAGAGTTGGGGATAGTGCCATACCTTGCCGGCGGTGAGGCATCTGCGGCGATGGCGAATTCGCGGCCGATTCTGGCGGATGTGTTGGTGATGCGGGCGCTCCAGCGGGTGGAACAGACGCGGCGGGGCGGCGCGAGTATTTCTGCCGTGCAGAATCGGAGTGGACGACCCGCGTAGGCCGGGATCTGCATCGGTGTGCGTTGGCGGCGGCGGGAGGTGTGGTAAGGGAGAAAGAGGAGTAGCTGAATGTTCCTTCACGCCAACGTGGGGAAAGAGATGGGGGTCGCGCTCGTACAACCTCGTCAACCCGGGAGCTTGGGGTTTTCGCGGAGCGAAACTGGATGGCACGGATTTTTTTTTTGGTATGTGGGTCCGATGCGGTGTCTGGCCATTTTTTTATCCAAACCCGCAAAACGGTGGTTATTATGCGGACGGGGGTCCGATGAGGTGTCTGCTACAGATGCTCTTATATAGTAAAATGTGTCTAGATATATACAAATGAGTCACTTATTTTAGGACGAAGGGAGTAGTAACTACTGCAAATAACATTGGTCTCCATTTAAAAGAATAACATTGTTATCCTTTTATCCTTTAAACTACTTATAAAGGCACGACGTATGGCATGAACATTAAATCCCAGCCATCCATCCTCTTATATCCGACTGATTTTTCTGCTCCAATGACGTTGGCCATCTTCCCATGTTTTTTGAAAATACCATCTTCCCATGCTTTTCTTGCCAACAATCCCGCACGGTATTCATCTCAAAAAAAAAAAAAAAATTCCGCACTGTGTTTTCTCCGCAGCTAATCATGGAGTCCAGTCGCATAGGCTTAAGCAGATACCACACGTCCTCCCTCCTCCACGATCTTTTGTGTCCCACGCGCGTGACGCAACTCGAACCTCTGCTAACAATGTTGCCGTAA
Source organism: Avena eriantha (assembly GCA_910589775.1). Lineage (NCBI taxonomy): Eukaryota > Viridiplantae > Streptophyta > Magnoliopsida > Poales > Poaceae > Avena > Avena eriantha. The sequence continues at coordinate 423,027,712 of OU342746.1, forward strand.
TTCCCGCCCGTAGCCAACGATACATCACCTTCCTCGCCTCGAGCGTCGACCGATCGCGGTCCAAATAAACTCGCGGTCCAAATAAACTCGGCATGCATGACTTGTTTACAGCTCGACTTGGCCTGCACGTGTGTGGTTGTGCACACCCGGAACAAACCGATCGATCAGCCCGCATACGGAAGATCTTTTGTGTCCCATCTATCTCAATTGATGGACCGTACCTATCACAATATTTGCCCTGACCAACAGACAAAACCCTGGAGTTTCCTATTTGTTATCACGGAGTTCTTTTTGGAACATGATGGCGTGAATTTGAACCGTCTCTAACCAAAATATGCAACGTTCCATGGGTTACACGTGTTGAGAACAGCGGCACAAACTGAAACCGACAAGAACTCTTACTGTATCTGCTTCTCCACCTATATATATTGACGGCTACGCGTGCAAACTATGTTAAGACAAGACCAACTCTCGTGAGTCTATCCCTCGAAAAAGAAAAACCTCGTGAGTCTAGTCAGTCTCCTATACCCTCGATTTGCTACGTTTGACATGGCTAGCAGTAGCAGCTCGGCCGCTTCTTCGGCTAATAACCACGTCGATTATCTGTCCAAGACATGGTCGAGATTCCTGACGGAGACCGTCACCGTGGAACACAATTTCGAGGTCACCGGTTACTCTCTGCTCAACGGCATGGGCGCCGGCCAGTACATTAGGTCGAGCACGTTCAGCGCCGGCGGCTACGACTGGAATATCATGTTCTACCCCGAGGGATTCACAGTGGATCAAGCTTCTGGCTACGCCTCGGCCTGCTTGAATCTGTCTAGGGGGGAACCAGCGGTGAGTGTTCAGTACACGCTCAATCTGCTGGATGTGGATGGCAATCCATTAATACGAAGGTGCGCAATAACACATACCTTCGACTTCGAGTCGGAAGTTGAGGCAGATAATTCTTGTGGCTATCCTAGGTTTTTTGAGAAGCCCGAGACTGATGCTAGTAGAAAATGGGCCTTTGGTTCGGGTCATTAGTCCCGGCCGTGGCTGGGGCTGGGACTAATGGTCCGAACCAGACGGCCCGAGGAGGCCGAGGCACTATGTCCCGGTCCGTAAGAAACCATTAGTTCCGGTTTGAAATATAAACCGGAACAAATGGGTCCGGGCCGCCGCGCAGAACCTTTAGTCCCGGTTTGTATCTTAAACCGGGACTAATGGCCTGGCCCTATATATATATATATGCACCCAGCCCTCCACTCTCTCCTGTTTTTTTTCTATGTGAGAGGTGGGTATAACTTTGTGCTAACTTTTTTTCTTCATATGCACTGGAGGTGTTTGGTGAAATGCCTATTAGAGCGATGCCACTTGAGTTCACACAAGACAAAATATGATATGAGCTGCCAGAGCGACACTTAAGGTTTCTCCTCTTTGTTGTTTTGAAGTGTCCTAAAAGGTTAGCAACTATTTTCTCGTTTTGACTGCGCGGTACTAATTTAAGCATCGTGATTGCGTTTGATATATATGCATGGTTGTATGATGCAGATGAGCCACCCATGGATGTACGGTGACCGACGCTCTGACGCTTACAGAGAAGGCGTGCGTTCTTTTCGCCTTGTGGCCGAGGCGAACAAGCGGCGGGATGGTTTTATGTGTTGTCCATGTGTTGAATGTCGGAATGAGCAGGCTCACACTTCCTCAAGAGTCATTCAGAGCCACCTGCTTCGGTCCGGTTTCATGTCCGGCTATAATGTTTGAACCAAGCACGGAGAAAGAGGGGTTATGATAGAAGACGACGATGAAGAAGAGAACGATGATGACAACTACCGATCTATGTTCCCTGAATACGATGATACCGTAGTTGAAGATAATGAAAAAGAAGGGGGTGAAGAACGGGAACCAGATGAGCGCGTTGATGATTTTGGTCGGGTCATTAGTGATGCAAGGCGAGACTGCGACACAGAAAAGGAGAGGTTGCAGTTCGAGCAGATGTTACAAGACCACAACACATTGCTATATCCAACTTGTGAAGATGGCCAGAAGAAGCTGGGTAGCACACTAGAATTGTTGAAGTGGAAGGCAGAGACCGGTTCGACTGACTCGGGATTTGAAAAGTTGCTGGTAATAATGAAGAAGCTGCTTCCAAGAAATAACCAATTGCCCTCCAGTACGTACGAAGCAAAGAAACTTGTCTGCCCTCTAGGATTAGACGTGCAGAAGATACATGCATGCCCTAATGACTGCATCCTCTACCGCGGTGAGAAGTACGAGAATATGGATAAATGCCCGGTACGCACTGCATTGCGGTATAAGATCAGAAAAGATGACCCTGGTGATGTTGAGGGCGAGCAACCCGGGAAGAGGGTTCCTGCCAAGGTGATGTGGTATGCTCCTATAATACCACGGTTGAAACGTTTGTTCAGAAATAAAGAGGATGCCAAGTTGTTGCGATGGCACATGGAAGACCGTAAAAAAGACGGGATGTTGAGGCACCCTGCTGATGGTCAGCAGTGGAAAAAAATCGAGAGAGACTTCCCGGACTTTGCTGGTGACGCAAGGAACTTATGGTTTGGTCTAAGTACCGATGGCATGAAGCAGAACTGCAGTCACAGCACCTGGCCCGTGACTCTATGTATCTACAACCTTCCTCCTTGGTTGTGCATGAAGCGAAAGTTCATTATGATGCCAGTGCTCATCCAAGGCCCGAAGCAACCCGGCAACGACATTGATGTGTACCTAAGGCCATTAGTTGATGAACTTCTACAGTTGTGGGCCAAACCAGGTGTACGTGTGTGGGATGAGCACAAACAGTAGGAATTTGACCTACAAGCGTTGCTGTTCGTAACCATCAATGATTGGCCTGCTCTTAGTAACATTTCAGGACAGGTGAACAAAGGATACAATGCATGCACGCACTGTTTAGATGAGACTGAAAGTATATATCTGGATAAATGTAGAAAGAATGTGTACCTGTACAATCATCGTTTTCTTCCACCTAGTCATCCCTTAAAGAAGAAAGGCAAGCATTTCAATGGCAAGGCAGAAACCCGGACGAAGCCTGTCCCCCGTAGTTGTGCTGATGTATTTGGTATGGTCAAGGATTTGGATGTAATCATTGGAAAGGGTCCTGGAGGACAACCTGTTCCGAAAGACCCCATTACCGGACACGCACGCATGTGGAAGAAGAAATCTATATTTTGGGAGCTACCTTATTGGAAAGTGCATGAGGTCCGCTCTGCAATCGACGTGATGCACCTGACGAAGAATCTTTGCGTGAATATTCTAGGCTTCCTGGGCTTTTATGGGAAGTCAAAAGATACCCCGGCAGCACGGGAGGACCAGGAACATCATAAAGGACGAGACGACAAGCATCCAGGGCAGTTTCAAGGGCTTGCCAGCTACGCTCTTACCAAAGAAGAGAAGGAAATATTTTTTGAAGTCCTTTTCAGTATCAAGGTCCCGTCTGGCTTCTCGTCGAATATAAAAGGAATAGTAAATATGAAAGAGAAAAAATTTCAAAACCTAAAGTCTCATGACTGCCATGTGCTTATGACGCAATTGCTTCCGGTTGCATTGAGGGGAATTCTACCAGAAAATGTTCGACTAGCCATTGTGAAGGTATGTGCATTCCTCAATGCAATTTCTCAGAAGGTAATCGATCGAGAAAGTCTATCAGGATTACAGATTGATGTGGTCCAATGTCTGGTCAGCTTCGAGTTGTTGTTCCCACCATCTTTCTTCAATATTATGACGCACCCCCTAGTTCACCTAGTCGAAGAGATTAGAATTCTTGGTCCTATGTTTCTACACAATATGTTCCCCTTCGAGAGGTTCATGGGAGTCTTAAAGAAATATGTTCATAACCGTGCTAGGCCAGAAGGAAGCATCTCCAAGGGCTATGGAACAGAGGAGGTCATTGAGTTTTGTGTTGACTCTCTTCCTGACCTTAAGCCGATTGCTGTTCCTGAATCTCGGTATGAGGGGAGGATGACTGGTAAAGGCACACTAGGAAGGAAATCAATGGTATGTAGGGACGGGCATTCTTTCACTCAAGCACACTACACAGTTCTATACAATTCCACCGTGGTGGCTCCATATGTCGAGAAACACAAGAATATTCTATGCTCTGAAAACCCGGGGAAGCCTGAAACCTTGATTAAAGGGGAACACGAGAAGTATTTTGGCAATTGGTTGCAGACACATCTCATGAATAACACCACTGTTGGAGATGAGTTGTACTCGTTGGCCAGGTTACCATCTTCGACTATATGTACTTTCAAAGGGTACGCGATAAATGGGAATATATTTTACACGATCGCCCAAGATAAAAAGAGCACCAACCAAAACAGTGGTGTCCGCTTTGATGCAACAGATGACAATGGGCAGATTGACACATATTATGGGTACATAGAGGAGATATGGGAACTTGACTATGGACCTACTTTTAAGGTCCCTTTGTTTCGGTGCAAATGGGTCAAGCTGACAGGAGGCGGGATACATGTAGACGAAAAGTACGGCATGACAACAGTGGATCTCAACAATCTTGCGTATATGGATGAACCATTCGTCCTAGCCAACGATGTGGCTCAGGTTTTCTATGTAAAGGACATGTCTACCAAACCGAGAAAAAGGAAAGATAAGCAAAAGAGTACAAAATACGATGAGCCAAAGCGCCACATAGTTCTTTCAGGGAAAAGAAACATCGTGGGAGTGGATGACAAGACAGACATGTGAGAAGATTACAATAAGTTTCATGAAATTCCGCCCTTCAAAGTGGAAACTGACCCAAGCATCCTGTTAAATGATGAAGATTCTCCATGGCTATGGTGCAGAAGAAAACCACAACACTAGATGTTGGTGATGTGTAATAATGTATTAAACCTTTTATTTGAGACATAAATCTATGTAATTAAACCTTTTATTTGAGACATAAATCTATGTAATTAAACCTTTTAGTTGAGACATAAATCTATGTAATTAAACCTTTTATTTGAGACATAAATCTATGTAATGTATTAAACCTTTTATTTCAGACATAATGTCCCCTTTCCTGTAATACATCTTGCTCAATCAAACTAGACGTTCTGAGCCGCGGTAAGTGATCACACAAAGAGAAGGAACCATCACAAGAGAAGGAACCCACAAACACTAAGGATACATAGCACAACTAAAAATTAAGAAACATGCCTAATGGTTGGAGTGATTCAGTCATGCTCCTGCCTAGCCCTGTAATACGCGCCACTGTAGTCGTCATAGTCGCCGGCGCCGTCGTCGCTGTCGTCGTCGTCGTTGTCGTCGTCGGGGTCGCCGTAGTCAAACCTTGAAGGTTGGGCACGCGTGGGCTAGATTTGAGGGTACCGCAGGCGGGGGTTATTGCTGGTCGTGTTGTAGGCCATGACAGTCTGGAGTGTCCGGCCGCGCCACCATAGCTGACGGCCGGCCTCGTTGAAGTTCGAAGGAGGTGGGCCGTCCTCCTCGTGTCTGGCGAGCGCCCTCTCACGCCGATTGATGAAGAAGGCTTCCCAAGTCAGGAAATAGTCGGGATGCCAGTTGGGATTCCTCCGCTGCTCTGGCGTGAGCTCGAGGTAGTAGTGGTTCGTGATGGCAATCCGGCGCTCCACACCTAGAGGGACAGGAGGGACCGGCATGCCTCCGGTGCTCAGCATCCAGCCGGTGGGGACGCGGTAGCCCGGTGGGCAGGGGTAGTTCGAGGCGCAAAGCGCCTCCGCCTCCCGGGTGGTTAGAGATACGATGGAAGCCATGGGAAGAGAATGATGAGTCTAGATGTGATATGTAAATGGAGGCCAAGCGTACATATATATACTGAAAAAATGGCGGGAAGACAGAGGTGGGAACCGGTGGAAAGCGCGAGAACGCAATGGCGCGGGAAACTTTCATCCCGGGTGGGGGCTCAAACCGGGACAAAAGATGGAGGGGCCTTATCTGGGGAGGCTTATCTGGGAGGGCCTTATCTGGGGGGTCGCTAACCTTTAGTACCGGCTGGTGGGTGCAACCGAGACTAAAGGTGGTTTTTGTGTCATCTAACAAAACTGTCGGTGGGATAAGGACACGTGGGTAACCTTTAGTGCCGGGTGGGGGCTCAAACCGGGACTAAAGCTGTCAGTAGGATAAGGACGCGTGGGTGGACTGCACTGCTCGATGTAGCGCATGATGCCCTGTCGGAGGAAGAAGACAAAGCAGAAGCGGCGCCGTGCCTGTAAAAGGAGCATCAATACGCCATGGCAAGCAACTCAACAAGACAACATGGATGGAGAGTTTCATCCCCATGGATGGAGGAAAGGGTTGGGAAATCTCCCGTGGCGGAACTTCTCAAAGATGCCCTTGGTGCACACGCCCTATGGCATCTTCGGAAGGTCCGCCCCGGAAAATATTTTCCTGCTAGCCCGTGAAAGACTACATCTCCGCCTCCCTAGGGTTAGAGGTATGGTGGAAGCCATGGGATAGAGTGGAGAGAGGCGGCAGATATGAGTGTAGATGTGCTATGGCAACGACCAAGCCAACATGGATGGAGAGTTTCATCCCCATGGATGGAGGAAAGGGTTTGGAAATCTCCCGTGGCGGAATTTCTCGAAGATGCCCTTGGTGCACACGCCCTATGGCATCTTCAGAAGTTCCGCCTCGGAAAATATTTTCCTACTAGCCCATGAAAGACTCCATCTCCGCCTCCCTGGGGTTAGAGGTATGGCGAAAGCCATGGGATAGAGTGGAGAGAGGCGGCAGATATGAGTCTAGATGTGCTATGGCAACGACCAAGCCTAAACCCTAAACCCTAAACCGGAGCGTCGGAATCACATGCAAATGGCAAAATGGTTAATAGTTTGACTAGTTAGAATAATTATTTTATAAAACAGAAAATGGATTTGAATCTCTAATTCAAATTCAAATACTTTTTATGTTAAAAAGATGCAAAATATAATAGTTAATGCATTTTTAAATTGGAAATGGCAAAATGGTTATTAGTTTCACTAATTAGAATAATTATTTTATAAAACAGAAAATAGATTTGGATTACTTATTCAAATTCAAATAATTTTTATGTTAAAAATATGCAAAATATAATAGTTAATGCATTTTTAAATTGGAAAAGGCGAAATGGTTATTAGTTTCACTAGTTAGAATAATTATTTTATAAAACAGAAAATAGATTTGGATTACTTATTCAAATTCAAATACTTTTTATGTTAAAAATATGCAAAATATAATAGTTAATGCATTTTTAAATTGGAAATGGCAAAATGGTCATTAGTTTCACCAGTTAGAATAATTATTTTATAAAACAGAAAATAGATTTGGATTACTTATTCAAATTCAAATACTTTTATGTTAAAAAGATGCAAAATATAATAGTTAATGCATTTTTAAATTGGAAATGGAAAAATGGTTATTAGTTTCACTAGTTAGAATAATTATTTTATAAAACTGAAAATAGATTTGGATTACTTATTCAAATTCAAAAACTTTTCATGTTGAAAATTTTCTCAAATTCATAAGTATGCAAAAACTGTATAATTCAAATGTTTAAAAAATCTAATAGCTACAAATTGTGATATTTGAAAAAACAGGCGCCAACTTAGGCCCGGCGCGCGCAAATTTGGACCTTTAGTCCCGGCCCAGAACACCATCCGAGACTAAAGGCTCTGCATGCGAAAAGGCACCCAAAGCCTTTAGTCCCGGTGCGTGGCTGGAACCGGGACTAAAGACCCCCCCTTTAGTCCTGGTTCTAGCCACGTACCGGGACTAAAGGGTGGGTGGGTACTTAATGCGCCGCTTCTTCCCCGGTCGAATCCATCGACCGAAGGAAGCACTCGCGAGGAGCTGCGTTACGCCGCCAGGCTGCCAAAAATCTCCGGCGCCGTCCTCGGCCGCGCCTCCCGGCTAACCTCCCAGCGTCGCGCCTCCCCTCGCCGCCACGAGCTCCTCCCCGCGCCGCGCCTCCCCGGCTGACCGCCCCGGCCACCATACCTCCCCACGCCGCCACGAGCTCCGCCACAGCCCCGGCCTCGCCCCTCCCGTCACTGGTCGCTACCGCCACAGCTGGTATAGAAGTGTATAGGAAATATTTTGTGTATAGAAAAATATTTTCTGTATAGGAAATATTTGTATATAGAATTTTTTTGTATATAAAAATATCTGTATATAGAAATTTTGTATATAGGAAATATTTTGTGTATAGAAAAATATTTTGTATATAGGAAATATTTGTATGTAGATTTTTTTTTGTATATAGAAATATTTGTATATAGGAATTATTTGTATATATGAAATTTTTTGTATATAGAAATATTTGTATATAGGAATTTTTTTGTATATAGGAAATATTTGTATATAGAATTTTTTTGTATATAGGAATTATTTGTGTATAGGAAATATTTTGTATATAGAAATATTTGTATATAGGAATTATTTGTATATAAGAATTATTTGTATATAGAAAATATTTGTATATAGGAAATATTTGTATATAGAAATTTTTTGTATATAGAAATATTTGTATATAGGAATTATTTGTATATAGGAAATATTTTGTATATAGAAATATTTGTATATAGGAATTATTTGTATATAGGAATTATTTGTATATAGAAAATATTTGTATATAGGAAATATTTATATATAGAAATTTTTTGTATATAGAAATATTTGTATATAGGAATTATTTGTATATAGGAAATATTTTGTATATAGAAATATTTGTATATAGGAATTATTTGTATATAGGAATTATTTGTATATAGAAAATATTTGTATATAGGAAATATTTGTATATAGAAATTATTTGTATATAGAAATATTTGTATATAGGAATTATTTGTATATAGGAAATATTTTCTATATAGAAATATTTGTATATAGGAATTATTTGTATATAGGAATTATTTGTATATGGGAAATCTTTGTATATAGACATATTTGTATATAGGAATTATTTGTATATAGGAAATATTTTGTATATAGGAATTATTTGTATATTGAATGAAAAATGTTATTGTGTGCATTTTGTAGAAAACTATGGATCCAATCCAGAGAGACCTAGCACAGGAAGAAATTCTCGAGGATATGATCAACGACACCCCCTATGTTGATCCACACGAATCTCCGTCGATTTATCTGAACCCCTCCGGTGAGGGAGAGGAGGTCGACCGAAATGATCAAGGAGAAGCCGACGGCTCCGGTGGTGGAGAAGCCGACGGCTCCGGTAGTGGAGAAGCCGACGGCTCCGGTGGTGGAGAAGCTGACGGCGAGGGTATATATATGAAGTCTGGTGATCAGTAGATGCATTAACTGAGTTGTATATATATATATAAATTGACGAATGTTTCTTCTCTTAGGCCTCCACATCGAGCAAAAAATATTCCAAACAAGGCCCGGCCAAAAAGTTGGACGCATCTACGCGTTATACAATTACGCGGGTATCACCACGGGGTGAACCGGTGGAACCCGAAAAGGCTAAAACTGTATTTAAACAACAATGCGGAGTTATGGTTAGGGATCGCATCCCGATCACCGTTCGAGAGTGGAATAAGACCAAAGGGGCGAAAGAGGGTGAGTATGTCTCCGACAAGTGCAAAGAGGGTCTTTGGAATGACCTCATGACACATTTCACCCTGCCAGAATGTGAGGATGATGCCGACATAGCTGCATTGAGGAAGAAATTCAAGCAGTGGACTCTTACGAAGATGGCCGAACTATTCAAGAACTGGAAGAAAGCATTATGGCAAAAGTATCAGAAGACGAAGAAGACTCCTAAATTTGAAGGCTATCAAACGAAGCAGCAGGCTAACTGGGATGCATTTGTGAAGTACAAGGAGTCACAACCTGCTATGGAAATGTCGGAAAAAACAAGAAAAATGCCGCGATGAAGAAATATCACCATCACCTGGGGCCAGGGGGCTACGCGGCTGCCATGCCAAAGTGGGATGCTAAAGAGAATGAGCTGCTTGCTAAAGGGATCACTCCAGAACGAATACGCGAAGAATGGGATCTGAGGGCAAGGAATTGGTTCCTTGGGCATGGGAGTGAGTATGACGAAAGTACAGGGGACCTTATTTGCAGTGACGGGATTAGGGTACCCCGGGATACATGGCAGAAAGTGGTGAAGGAGATTAAAGCGGGGACAACAAAGTTCCGTCCCGATAGAGAGAAAGACTTGCTGACAAAGGTCCTCGGGAATGACGAACGCGGAGGACGTGTACCAGGCCTTGGCCCTAGTTATACGTGGAAGATGGGGTTTCCCAAAGACAGAGATACTTATAGGAGCCGAGAGAGAGCAAAGAGGCGACGACAGGAGGAGGAGGGAGACAAGTTCACCGAGTTGATAGGAACACTTCGAATGCATCAGCAACAGATTGACGAACTTCGAGGAGCAGCGCGCCTGCAGGATCCTGTACTCAATATTACCGGCGTCCCATCTCAGCGGAAAAGCAGCGTGGCTGAATCGGAGGTCCCTTCTGACGATGCACGTATGGTAGATGGCGGTCCCGGCTACCCCGTGGATGGAACCAAGGAGCAGGCATCTTGTGAGCTCTATTAGAAGGTGAAGAACCTATCCATCAAGGTGGCGGTCGGATGTGCTTTACCTTGTCCACCTGGCGCACGCTGGCATGGCCGTGAGATTCCAGCTGGCTATGCTAAAGTTGGTGTGGATGAAATCGCAATGGGGTGGGACTCAATGGAGCTTGACATCCCTAGACCTGAAGGTGAGAGGACACTCGGAGAAGTACTGGGTGGTATCATTCTATGGGACAAGAACAACATCAAGCTTCCAGGCTAGACGCCAAAGCCAACACCGCCTCCGAGTGGTCGCATGTCACCTTCACCTCCATCACCTCCAAGAAGCCCACCCCATGACTACAATCACCACAGCCCGAGTCCATCTCGATCTCCGCCGTAGTCTCCGATTAGTACTAAACGACGCAAGAGCCTAAAACGACAAATGTCGCCCCTCCCAAGAGTACCTCATAAGAATCTTTCTATCAGACCTTACGATCGTACTGACGAGGAAACCGACATGATCATAAAGGCCGAATGTGTTGCGTAGCTTCAAAAGAAGAAACCCGAGCCCACCCCGGTATACACCGAGAAGCAAAAAGCGTATGCACTTTCTTTTCTGAACACAAAATCGCAATATGACTTGCACCATAAGCCAGATGACTATCGACGCACACTTCAGAAGGAAGTGAAGAAGAGCAAATCAAGTAGAAGTGCAAGCGGGAGCAAATCATCAAGTCAAAGTGCAACCGGGAAAATAAAGGACGTCCCCCAGCTCGGAGAACAGGCCAAAAAACCGATCCCACCCCTCAAGGTGGTATCCTATGAGACTCCCCAGCAGGATATGGAAGAAGCTAAGAAGCTTGCGGCCACTATGAATGTGACTGTTGAGGAATTGCTAGGTTCTCAGGACGACAAGTTACCCAAGGCTCAGGTAGTCCCTACATATGTCCCAGGGAATCCTCTGGTCAGCTTTGAGCGGTTCCAACAACTGCCAACACAAATGCGGAGTTTACATAAATGGTACTTGAAAGCCGTAAAGGAGGAGAGGATAATGATCGTGGCGAAAGTCCCACATGACTACTACTTCCGAGAAGAAGAGGTCCATGTTGAGTTTCCAGAACTCTTCCAGTTGTACACTTTCGACGCCATCGACAAAAGTCTCATGAGTTGCTATTGTCTGTAAGTTGTTGAATTCATTGTCTATATATAAGCTGTTCATTTTTTTTAGTTGTTCAGTTCATTGCATGTAATTATCCTAATTATATCCTTTTGTACTCTATTATTATGCAGAATGAAGATCATGGAATGTAAAAGAAGGTCAATCTTCAGTGTTGGGTTCATTGACCCAGATAAAATACACTGTCGGACGCTAAAGGAAAAACCCGAGGAAACACAGGAAAACCTTCTAAGGTTTCTAACGGAGCAAAATTTCTGTGACCACATACTGTTTCCTTACAATTTCGCGTGAGTGTCTTACTCTATTGTACACATTCCCTTTTGCTTACTCGATGTTAAGTGTAATTGATGAGTTACTGATGTATATATAAACGTGTACAGTTTTCACTGGATTCTCATGGACATTCAACTTGATAAGGGAAGAGTTGAAGTCATGGACCCATTAAAGAGACCACTGGAACAGTTTAGTGACATGCAGGACATGCTCCAGAGGTAATTTTTGCGCTACAGCGGTCTCTTTTGTTGATTTCCTGAGATATCACGTAATAAATAACTCATTTATTTTCTTTACCGGGTAGGGTTTGGAACCAGTTCAAGAGTGCGGTTACGGGTGACTTTACTGAGAAGCTGACGTTTAAGCCGGTCTCGGTAAGTAGTAGGCGCATCTCTTTACTTCTAGTTTCAATACAATTATGATGCATGACTATTATTTTGATTGAATTCTATTCTCGTAAAGTGCGCGAGGCAGCCACAGGGGACGAATCTATGTGGATTCTACGTTTGCGAGTTCATTCGCACGTTTACCAGTGAGCTGAATGATTATAGAGTCGATGTAAGCAATACATTCATAACATTATTTTTCTATTACCGTCAATTTTTGTTATCATGGTTGATATTCATATTGATCTCGTTTTCTTATATAGTTCGAGAAAATGCGGGATCAGCTCCTACCACAGCAACGCGTAGTAGCAATTGCTGAAGAACCGGCAGGATTCTTGATGAACGAGATGATAGATGACGTCGGAGAATTTAGTGTGAATAGGCGCCAATGATCCCCGACAGTGTAATTGAATAGACGGGCTCTAGTCCCGATAATTGTGATCTCCATGTGTAACTATCATGTATATATTTGTATGCTCGATCTTAAGAGAAGTTATCTTATGTATGCACGAACCTGCACGGTATGTGGTAGCGTAGAAAACTATTTTGAAATGAAAAAAAATACGAATTAAATTCTCTGCCGTGGCAGAGAACCATTTGTCCCGGTTCGTAATACGAAATAGGACTAATGGGGGGGCACTCAGCGTCCGCACAGACAACCACGTGGATGCCCATTGGTCCCGGCTGGTAAAATGGCCGGGACTAATGGGTGGGCCTTTAGTCCGCCCGTCCAGTCCCGGTTATCAAGACCGGAACTAAAGCCCCTTACGGGCCGGGACTGGAGGCCCGTTTTCCGCTAGTGTACGCCGCCTTCTGGCGACGACTGCTTCACAATCAGGTGTGTTTATTTTGACAGTCATGACGCATCGGACAGACGATGGCAGCAGCGCTGCAGTCCCTAAACCGAACCTGCAGAATGACATGGTACAAATGTTGAAAGGTGGGCAAGGCACTGATGTGACGTTCAGCGTGGGCGATAGATTGTTCCCTGCTCATAGATGCATGCTGGCTGCGCGATCGCCGGTATTCAAGGCAGAGCTCTTTGGTGAGATGAAGCAAAATGATTCTCATTGTTGCATCAAGATCCATGACATGGAACCTGCTACCTTCGAAGCGCTCCTTCACTTCGTCTACACCGATACAATCCTTGAGGATGCGTCGTTCCAACACTTGTTCGTTGCTGCTGATCGGTATGGGCTGGACAGGCTAAGGGCGATGTGCGAACTGAAGCTGGGCCAAAACATCGACGTGCACACAGTTGCAACAACGCTGGCTTTAGCGGAGCAGCACCGCTGCGTGCAACTCAAGAATGCATGCGTAGGATTCATCACCTCGAAGGGCGTGTTCAGTGCTATCAAGGAAACCGACGGATTCAAACACCTCACGTTCAGTTGCCCTTCAATTCTAGAGGAAATTATAGACAGGTTCGCCAAGTCCACGACTTTATAGTGTATGATTTTTGTTATATGACCCTGTCTATATATACAGGAATTATTAAGCTGGGTTCGAAAGGCTCATTATGTCGGTGCCATAAATTCTGAGAAAAACTTATAGTTTGTACTAGAATTCGTTCCATGATGTAATACTCAGCTAATTTTGGTTGCATATACAATGTGTAATCTGCTGTGGAGCTTTGGGGCTTTGCATGGACTCATTTCGTTTCCTTTTATTTTCAGCTCTTTCTCAAGCAATGTCCTGGTTTTTCATTTACACAACATCACATAAATATGGTATCATTATCTAACTAGCACTTATCGAAGTACTGTTGAAATATATTGCCTAGCCATTTTCATTAGTTCGGGTCGTTGGTTGCGTTGGCTAGTACATGTAATGCATGCAATTCAGTAAGTACTAATCATTGCAATTTCACTAGCAACATTCGATACTGCTCGGAGGCTACCGAATAGTAATACTTCTGTCTTAGCTTCAGGGGCGGGCCTAGAATTTTAAGAACGGGTATTCAAAATATATAAAAAGTTGTGTGTAAAAAATGTTTATAAAAAATATCAAAAGAAAAATCGAGCCATGGTCGTTTGAACCCAAAACCAAAAGGTACAACAGATTATTCCTAACTAGTTGACCTGCTTTATCCTTTGTTACATTACAAGATAGTTAGTATTTTGTATATATACACTGCATAAAATTCACATATCAACATTTTGCTAAAATATTTTGGGTATTCAACTGAATACCCTTGACTTGAGCTGGGCCCGCCCCTGCTTAGCTTAGGTTGTTGAATATCTAGGACTTTTGTTTTTGACAGCTCTATAGCACTTGTTTATTTTTAATAGGCCTATCTAGACCTCAGCTCAAAACAAAAGGGGACGAGGTATCTAGACCTTGTTTTTGAACACTACTCACGGCCTGGCCTGTTGGTTCTGCATGAGTAATTTGGCCCTCTAAAATACTATATGTCCCACCTAAGTCCCTTTTTTTGCCCCAATTTTTTTGAAAAGTTCACAAATTTTCCCCCAGGAGACCTATTTTTATAATGCAAAAAATATAATATGACCCATTAGCTCAACGCCTAATATGTCTGGCTGATCTGAAAGGAGGATTCGGCACTCAAACGAAGCGTCAAACACACTTTGAAGCACAAACATGTGTTCTTGTTGAAGTATGATCCAAATTCATTAGGGATGCTTACTTGTGACGAGTGGAGCGAGGCCTGTTGCCGATACTTAGTATAGATCGCTGAAGACCTAGGTTTTCACCATTATATATACCTCTTGTAAGCCGTCGGCTAGAATAAGTTGCATCTGTGAAATCTCCGGCATTGTGTAAAACGCTCCTCATATAGTGAAGTTTTGGTGGCTGGCCACCGTGGTTTTTCTCTCTCTTTGTTAGAGTGGTTTCCCACGTTAGATCATGTGTCCCTGCAGTGTTTTCATTTTCCTTCTCGTTATTTGCATGTCGCATTTATAACAAGTGGTATTAGATCCCAAGGATTCAATCTACGGTTTGCGACATGTCATTATTGAAGTTCGATCTACCACAGATGGACTACGCCATGAGGTTATCCTTGTGGAAGGTGAAGGTGCTGGCGATTATCGCCCATACTTCTGATCTGGATGAAGCGCTGGATGGATTCGACAAAAAGGATGCAAAGGAGTGTTTTGACAAAGAGAAGTAAAAGGACCATCAGACTCGGTCTTTGATTCAACTTCATATGTCCAACAATATTTTGCAGAAAGTGTTGGCGAAGAAATCTGCAGCAGTCCTATGGTTGAACTGGAAACGATCTGTATGTCAAAGGATCTAACTAGTAAGATGCATGTCAAGATGAAGTTATTTTTGCATAGGTCGCAAGAAGGTGGACCTGTAATGAATTACTTATATATTTTTAGAGTGATCGTTTCTAACTTGCAGACTATGGAAGTAAAACATGATGATGAGAATATAGGTATTTTACTCTTATGCTCACTATCTAGTTCTTATGCAACTTTCATGATACAATATTGTTTAGCCGTGATGAACTAATCCTTGCCAAAGTACAAGAGGCCCTCAAACAGAGAAAAGATAAAAACTATGGTGTAGGTAGATGAGTCATCATCCAAGGCTGAATTTCTGCAAGTTCGTGGTAGGACCGAGCAGAGGAATAACAACTACGATAACAGAGATAAGAGCAATGGAAAAGGTCTTTCAAAATCCAGAGGAAAGGATAAGTTCTACATGTATTGTAAGAAAACTAATCATGTTATTGATGATTGGTAGAAACTGCAGAATAAGGAGAAAATGAATGATACTTACCAAACGAAAGATAAATCTGATGGTACTGGTAAGGTTGTTGTTGTTTCTGGTGAGACGTCTGATTGAGAATGTTTAGCCATTTGCTTCTTGTGCTTCTCATGATGATGCATAGATACTGCATGCTTGTTTCATATTTGTTGTAACAAAGATTGGTTCAGTTCATATGTTCTATGCAGACTAGAGATCATTTTGTGTGTGTGGGGAAGAACAACCCTTGTCATATTGTTGGTTTTGGATCTATTAAAATCAGGACACATGATGGCGTGACACACACGTTAACTGAGGTGAAGCACATACCAAGCATGGATAGAAATCTAATCTCACCAAGTACCATGGATGTTGATGGGTACAAGTACGCCGGTGGGCGTAGACTTCTGAAGGTATCAAAAGGTTCTCTTATTCACACGATGGGTCATATGAATTTTCTAAATTATATGTTCTTAGAGGTAGCACTTTGTCTGGTATTGTTGCTGATGTTACTTCTAATGATTCTGATGATTGTGGTAAAAAAAATTTGTGGCATATGCGTCTTGGGTATATGATTGAACATGGCATGACATAATTGGTAAAGAGAGAGTTGATTGATGGTTGCAACTTGAGTAAATTTGAATTCCGTGAGCGCTACATTTTGGTAAGCATAAAAGAGTTAAATTAAATTCTTCTGCTCACCAAAGGCATATTAGATTATGTACATGCTGATGTATAGGGACCTTCTTGTAAGACTTCTACTGTTGGTGATAATTACATGCTTACTATTATTGATGATTACTCAATTAAAGTGTAGCCTTATTTTCTAAAACATAAATATGATGTTTTTATGCTTTTAAGAAGTGGAAAGTTATAGTAGAAAAGCAAACTGAAAGAAAGGTAAAAGTACTACATACTAAAAATGGTATGAAATTATGTTCTAATGAGTTTGAGGAGTTCTGCAGTAATGATGGTATGATTAGGCACCACGCCATCCCTTATACTCCTCAGCAAAATGGTGTGGCAAGCGCATAAACAAAACCATCATCTTGAGGGGTCGTTGTATGCTGTCCAATGCAGGTATGAGCAGGCGTTTCTAGGTTGATGTAGCCAACACAACATGCTACCTCATCAACTGGTCACCTTCTACTCCACTTGATAAGAAAACTCCCATTAAGGTATGGTCAGGTTCGCATGATGATTATTCACATTTGAGAGTTTTTGGTTGCACTACATATGCTCACATTGATAATGAAAAACTTGAGCCAAGCGATGTTAAGTGCATATTTCTTCGTTATGGTTCAAGAGTGAAAGCATATAAATTATGGATTGTTTTCAAATTTCAAAAAAAAGCGGGCCAGATCTAGGTGGGGGTCGCCAGAGGAGGGTTTTGCAGGAGTAGAGGGAGGAGGAGGAGTAGGAGGCCGCCGGTGGAGGAGGGGTCACCGGAGTAGGGTGCTGACTCGTGTATTAACGAGCTCGTTGGGGAACCCCAAGAAGAAGGTACGATGAGCACAACAGTAAATTTTCCCTCAGTTATGAAACCAAGGTTTAATCGAACTAGTAGGAGCAAGGAAACACCTCCATGGTGTTGCTAGCTGGACTTTGGTAGGGCGCACTACCGGCGCCAGCAGCAACGTGGACACCTGCACAACACAATCACTGAACTTTGTCCCCAACTTACAGTGAGGTTATCAATCTCACCGGTTTTGCTGAAAACAAAGGATTAAATGTATTGTGTGGAAGAAAGTAGTAGTTTGCAGAAATTAAACATAAAACAGTAAACAGCTGATTGTAGATTGATAGTAAAAGAAAGGGCCGGGGTCCATAGTTCACTAGTGGTGGCTCTCCTTAAGATAGATAACTTGTTGGGTGAACAAATTACAGCGGGGCAATTGACAAACATCGAGAAAGCATACATGCATATACTAATCATATTGATTCCTTTGAGATTTGATTGGGCATTACAACATTATACATAGACCATAATCCAACTGCATCTATGACTAGTAATCCACCTTCAGGTTATCATTCGAACCCCCTCCAGTATTAAGTTGCAAGCAACAGATAATTGCATTACACATTGCATGTAAAGTAAACAATATGATTGTTCTATGAACAAAGGATTGTTGTTTTCTCCCTAGTAGCAACAACACATCTAGTACCTTAGAGATTTTTATCACTTCCCCAGATTACTAGAGGCATGAACCCACTATCGAGCATAAATACTAACTCTTGGAGTTGCTAGCATCTACTTGGCCAAGATAGCTACTAACAACGGAAAGCATGCAAGATCACAAATAACAAAGACATGATAGAATCAATAATCAATCTGAAATAGCATCTCAATATCCATCGGATCCCCACAAACACAACATGTAGGAATTACAAATAGATGATCTTGATCATGAACGGATCTTACAAGATCTAAACATGATAGCACAAAGGAGAAGAACAAGCCATCTAGCTACTACATGGACCCGTAGTCCAAGGATGAACTACTCACGCATCACACCAGAGGCTTGCATGATGATGAAGAAGGCCTCCAGGGTGAATTCCCCTCTCCAGCAGGGTGCCGGGAAGAGCTTCAGATCCCTCCTGATCTAGGGATGGAGATGACGGCGGCTATAGACTCTTTCGTGGAATTTTGATCCGGTAGTTAGGGTTTCTGGCGAAAGGGGAGGCCGAGGGGGTGCCTTGGGCGGCCAGACCACCCCTTGGCGTGGCCAGGCCTGGCCCATGCGGCCAGGTAGTGTGGCGGCCCCTGGCCCCTCTCCGTCTCGTATTCTGGCTCCATGTCCCTCTCGGTGAAAAACTGACTTTGGCTTTTGTCCCGTCCAATTCCGAGAATATTCATTTTCTGACTTTCCTGGAACCAAAAACAGCAGAAAATAGGCAGCTAGCACTGTGGCTCTTGTTAATAAGTTAGTCCAAGAAAGTGTATAAAAAGTACTCCAAAGTGTGGACAAAAGATAAGAAAGTAGATAAAAACCAAGCATGGAACATAGAAAATTATAGATACGTTTGCAACGTATCAACATCCCCAAGCTTAACTCCTGCTCGTCCTCGAGTAGGTAAGTGAAAAAAAGAAAGAATAATTTTTGAGGGGACATGCACCATCATAAACTTGATCAAAGTATTTGTAAAACATTCATAGCTGGGATCATAGTACTTCAACATAGCATGAAAGATGAAGTTCTAACAATAAGGCAAAGCAACAATGTTGCAACATGAAAAGGCATAAACAAAAGATTCATGAATAAAAATGCTTTGTAAGACGTTTGTTTGTTTCACATAAAGAAAACATAGCATAGTGGCATTCAGCTTGTCCCTCATAGAGCAGCAAACATAAATGCATAGGACACATTCAAAGCTCATAAGAGTGACTAGATACAAACAGTTTAAGAACAAGCAATATCAAAGTTATGCATCAATCAACAAGTCTTGGGACAATGCACATTAAACTAATAATGGCCACTATGCTCTGTCAATAGGTGCATAAAGATAGAAGATGGAGACTCAACATAAAAGTAAAAGAAAGGCCTTCATAGAAGGAAGCAGGGATTCAAGTTTCACAAAGAGCTTCCAAAAATTATGGTACTTATTAGCTTTCAGCTCTCATTTCCCCTATCATAAGCATCTTGAAGTGATTAAGGTTTGAGTTAACAAACTATGGAGTATTGTTGGAAATATGCCCTAGAGACAAATAGTAGTAAGGACTATTATCATATTTCATATAGTTTATGATTAAGTTTTATATCATGCTATAACTGTATTGAGTGGAAACACAATACACATGTGATATACAAACAACAGGGGTTCCTAGTGAAACTCTAGTCACTGGTTCATTGGTCAACAGATGATCATGTTTCCTGATCATGTGGCATTTATGCCAGTTGGAAATGAGGTCATCTCATTCCGAGAATGAGATGATGAACCAATACCCAACCTAAACATCGTGACCCGATCATGTCACGAAAGTTACAATGATTAGAAATGGATCCTCGTAGACTATTCCTTAGACCATGAGGATATATCAATCACTGTCTCCCGAGGGTGCTTTGATATCATCAAACGCCATCTGGTAACACGGTGGTTATAAAGGTGTGTTCAGGTATTCAGAGGAAACCGTTGAGGCAATATATGTCAAGAGCAAGATTTGTCTGTCCATGTGACGGGAAGATACTCAAGGGCCCACTCGGAGAAGTTATATCCAATAGCTGCGCAGCGTGTGATTTGATCACGAGGATATCACTTGTCGGAACGAGTAAAGTAGCATTGTTCAGTAACGAGATTGAACACGACATGGAGATGTCATTGATCAGATCTCGGGCAATGCAAGTATCAAGTGACAAAGGGAATAAAACACGACTGTCCCGGTTCAAACGACGAAAGATCTTCTTGGAACGCACAGGGGTCACATGACCATCCAGGTCCCAATGTCGATCATTGGTGCGGGAGTGTCTCGACCATGTCTGGAGTGTTCCCGAACCGTGGGGTATCACGCTTAAGGGCTTGATTATGCTTAGAGAGTGTTTATAGGATCGGTGGATCGCCGAAGAAGAGAAGGGAGAAAACCGGAAGGGTTTCGGTAAGTCCGGAGGATGTGTAGAGTGGAGGTGGAAGGTGTTCCAAGCCACGGAGATTGAATAATGTGTGAATGAATGTTAAATGTTGATTTAATCATTTATTCATAATTATTTAATAAAGAGAAAATCAATTTTAATGGTCAAAGGCTTAATGGGCCATTTCCGGAGGGAGAGGGCCCATTAGGGGAAAGGAGAGAGGGAGAGGGGCCAAGGGGGAGGACGACTGGGCCTAGCCCCCCCGCGCAGGCCCACTAGGGTGGCCGGCAGCCACCCCTCCCCCTTCCTCTCCTTTAGTCCCACCCTGGGACTTTAAGGGAGGTAGTACCTCCCGTCCCCCTATATATAGTTGGGTATTTGGCCAAGATAAATACACCAATAATCAATAAAGGTCTCCTCACTTTTGGGAGGACCCCCAATTGATATTTTATCTCTCCCCCTCTCTCCCTCATGACCGTGGTCCCAAGTTTGGACTACGCGAGCGAGAGACATCTTCACCGCGGAGCGCTGTCGTGCTACGGGATTCAGATCCGGGAGCTCTACTTCCGCAACTGCTGCTGGATCGGGGAAGCGGGAGTCATCGTCAGGCACCGGACGTGTGTAACTCCTCGCGAGGTCTCGCACTTGAGGCACTCAAGTCGTTGGAGCCAAGGAGCGCCAGGACTTCATCACGACCTTGAGGTCGGCTTTGGCTCATCTACATCAACCACGCTCTCCTGAGCGTTGACAACGCTTTTCGGTCTTCAAGGGTAAGTTTGCAAAAAGACCCTCCCGTTACTGTATTACTAATAGATAGGTACTGGCAGCTTCAGGGGTTCAGGGGCGTAGAGTAAAATTTATTGTTTTTATACGCAGAACCCCTACAGTGGTATCAGAGCTAGATCTATGCGTAGTAATGCTAGTACGGGTAGAACACATGAGATTTAGCGTGTGGGAGTTGATCTTTTAGTTGTTACCCTCCCACGTGTACTTGTATATACCGCAGTAATGGTTGATGAAGCGGCCCCCAACCAACTTTATGCGTTCATTCGCGAGACTAGTCCACGCTTGACATATGGCTTGTACCGTATAAAGTGGCTTAGGGGGGTGACTGTCTCTCTCGCATTAGTTGGTATACCATTTGCAACGGAGGGCCCCGAAAGGGGTGTAGTAGAGACAACTACTTGATCAGCGTTGTGCTGAAAATTCGTAGGTAAGAGTTCTTGTGCGAAAGCCCATTCAGCCATGTAAAACATGCAAAGATAAAGTAGAGGCGTCTAACTTTGTTTTGCAGGAGGGGCTTTGCTTTGTGATATGGTTGTGGCAAAGGTAAAGTGATTACCTTTTGTTACGTAGTAGTAGATAGTCACGAAGGTGACGAACTACCACGCTAGAAAGACACCGGTACCCTGCTGTCTACGGCGCCGGAACCCGATGACGGCGGATGGAGATCACGACGTGAAGGACCATATCACATAGCATTTACATTCAATTTTATTGTTTGTATGTCTTATTGTTGGGTCTGCAGCATAGAAAACAAATTTTTTCTTACGATGAGAACTAGACACCAAGATCTATCTACTAGGTACAAAGCAACGGGTGGACATACATCCAACGAGAACTTACCCTCGAAGACAACGAGTTTTGTTAACGAGTAGGAACTCGTGGTTGATGTAGTCGTACACTTGCCGATCTCAAGATCGTGAGGAAGTACAAGCGCCGCAACTCAGCAGCGCATCCGTACTCGCACACACATTCAAGCCACCGGACAACCTCCACCTCCTCGCTCCAGCGATCCAGCAGAAGTAGCAACTCCTTCCAGATGAAATGCCATCGGGAACATGTATCTCGCTAATCCGAGACCATGGGGGAATAATTCTAGAGGGGGAGAGAGATCCTTCACAAGGAGGTGTGTGGATGAAGGAGGAGGAGGAGGGCCTTTTTTAGGGGAAGGGGGTGCCCCTCCTCTCCATGGCCGGCGCATGGGGGGGTGACCCCTCACCTCCCCCTTTCATGTGGTGGTAACCCCTCCACATTAAAATGCCTCTTCACATTCCCTTTTAAAGTCCCCACTTTATATGCATTAAAATTCTCTAAGTTTAATGCTCTCTCATTTAATAAAACTCTTTTATTAAATTTATTCAGAATTTTTTTAATTACTTTAATTAACAAACATTCACATATAACCCCTTGCAATATTTCAATATCACATGCATAAGCACTTTCTGCAATTTCACCCGAAACAATTTCAGGTTTCTATCGAAACAATTCCTGCGCTTTGTAATTCTTTCGTCGGAAACATATGTGCTCCAAAATGGTGTCCGGTAACTCTTAAGTGTGTCACCCTACGGTTCGTGAATAATGCAGACATGATTCAGACTCCTATCAGATCAATAGTAAGAAACGGGACCTGGAGATCCATACTGACTCCTGCATATTCAACGATGACTTCTGTGATCGTGAGAACCTTTAACGCTTGTAATTTAATCCCTTTGTCTCATGATATAATACATGTCCGAGATTTGATCATCGGTATCCAAATACCTAGTTTGATCTCGTTACCGACATGCACTCTTTTCTCGTTACCGTGATATAACATTCTAGTGATCACATCACTTGCTTGCAAGTTATCTCAATGTGATATCACCGAGAGGGCCCAGAGTATATCTATCCGTCCTCGGGATTGATAAATTCCACTCTTGATCCATGAGCCTCAACATAACACCTTCGTAGTACTGAACCCATCTTTATAGTCACCCTGTTACGGTGTGACGTTTGATGTTATCAAGATACTCTTTAGGTGTTAGCAATTAACATGATCTCATGGTCTAAGGATAAAGATTACTTCGTATGATGTTATAGCAATATAAACATAATGAATTGATTGTAATGCTATACTTATGATGAATGTTCATCACATCATTCCACCAATGGTGTGACCTTGTTATTAACAACATCCAATGTCCATGATCAGGAAACCTTGATCATCTTGTTAATCAACAAGCTAGTCTATAAGAGAGGCATAACTTGGAACCATTTTTGTTTATTAAACACACATGTATTGATGTTTCCGATCAATACAATTCTAGCATGCAAAATAAACATCTATCATATATAAGGAATACATAATAACAACTTTATTATTGCCTCTCAGGGCATATTTCCTTCAGTATCCCACTTGCACTAGAGACAATAATCTAGTTCACATAGTGATAAATCTAACACCCATCGAGTTTTGGTGTTGATCATGTTTTGCCCTAGGGAGAGCTTTAGTCAACGGATCTGCTACATTTAGGTCCGTGTGTACTTTACAAATCTTTATATCTCCATCCTTGACATGCTCACAAATGGAGTGAAACCGGCGCTTAATATGCTTGGAATTCTTGTGAGACCTCGGTTCCTTTGTGTTGGCTATGGCTCCATTGTTGTCACAATAGATCACCATTGGATCCAATGCACTAGGAACCACACCTAGTTCCGTAATGAACTCTTTCATCCAAACCGCTTCCCGCACCGCTTCTGAAGCAGCAACATATTCCGCCTCCATCGTTGATCCAGCCACCACAGGTTGTTTGGAACTCCTCCAACTAACTGCTACTCCGTTCAAGAGAAATACGTATCCGGATTGAGATTTGAGTCATGCGGATTGGTGTCAAAGCTAGCATCGACATAACACTTTGCGACTAGCTCTTCTTCACCTCCGTATATAAGAAACATATCCCTAGTTCTTCTCAAGCACTTGAGGATGTTCTTGACCGCTATCCAGTGTTCTGAACCTGGATCAGATTGGTACCTACTAGTCAAAGCATGGCAAACATAATAGAGCCTATGGCCGAGGCATAGGGGATCTTATCCATCATCTCTCTTTCTTCCGCCGTAGCCGGACTTTGAGTCTTACTCAATGTCTTGCCTTATAACATAGGTAAGAACCCCTTCTTACTTCCGTCCATATTAAACTTCTTTAATATCTTATCAAGGTATGTACTTTGCGATAGCCCAATTAGGCGCCTTGATCCATCTCTATAGATTTTAATGCCTAATATATATGACGCTTCACCAAGGCCTTTCATCGAAAATTTGCTGTTTAGATAACTTTTAACACTGTTTAAAAGATCTATATCATTTCCAATCAATAATATGTCATCCACATATAATATCAGAAATGCCACATTGCCCCCACTCACTTTCTTGTAAATACAAGCCTCTCCATAAGTTTGGACAAATCCAAACTCTTTGATCACCTCATCAAAGCGGAGATTCCAACTCCGGGATGCTTGCTTTAGTCCATAGATGGATCGCTGAAGTTTGCATACCTTATTAGCATCCTTAGGATCAACAAAACCCTTAGGTTGTATCATATACAACTCTTCTTCAATATTACCATTGAGGAACGTAGTATTGACATCCATCTTCCATATTTCATAATCGAAATATGCAGCAATTGCTAACATAATCCTAACTGACTTAAGCATCGCTACGGGAGAGAATGTCTCATTGTAGTTAACTCCTTGAATTTTTCGAAACCCCTTTGTGACAAGTCAAGCCTTATAGATGGTCGCATTACCATCAGCATCCGTTTTTCTTTTGAAAATCCATTTATTCTCAATGGCCTTTCGATCGCGAGGTAAGTCCACCAAGGTCCAAACTTGGTTCTCGTACATGGATTCCATTTCGGATTTCATGGCTTCTAGCCATTTGTTGGAATCCGGGCTCATCATCGCTTCTTCATACGTCGTAGGGTCATCCATTTCATCAACCATGAAATTCACAATAGGATTGCCGTACAGTTCAGGAGCTGCACGTGTCCTGCTTGACCTGCGAGGTTCGGTAGTGTCCTCTTTCGGAGTTTCATGATCAATATCATTAGCTCTCTCTTCATTAGGTGAAGTGAACTCCAAAACAACTTCCGGTGCGGCGCTACTTGCCATTTCATGAAGAGAAGGTTCAATAACTGTCATCGGATTGAGGACAAGTACGCCATGAGGGGGTCCTCGAGGCGTGCGGAAGAGAGGGGTGTGAGACATACGGTGTTCCGGGACGGTGAGCACACAAGTTTACCTAGGTTCAAATCCGCCGGCTTTGGACGGATCCTACTCCTGCTAGCAATCCAGTAATACGGCAGAGTTGGAATATGGGTTACAAGGGTTTCGCCTGTGCGAGTTGAGGGTCTAAAGTATTGGGTGCCCTAAAGGCTCTCCCTAGGCCGACTTATATAGATATCCGGCCTAGGGTTTACAGGAGAGATCAATCGGCTACGACTAAGAGTTGGTTACAAAGTACATCTTGAACTACAAGTAACATTATGGGCCTAAGTAGGTAAGTCTTCTAGGCCTTCCCGTAGCCAGATTGGACTCCGTCTTTCTCCCTGACTGGGCCGCCCGTGAAGCAAAGCTCTAACCCGAAGTGGGCCACCCTAGTCAGTGAGGAACTGTGAGGATACCCGGAAAGTATATCCCCAACAACAGCCCCCGGAGGCCTCCAAGATCCAAAGTCGGATTTTATCATCGTCTAGCTTGATCTTCGGCTTGCAGAATCTTGAAGGGTTCCTGAAACTTCACAACAAAAAATACGATCCGGGTCTTTAAAATAAGTCGGACCTATCAACAGGTTACTCGGATGTTCCAGCTTGATTTCAAACTAAGCCGGAACTTGGTTTCTAACGCCACCTAACACAAGTCATGGTCAAGTCACGTCATCTGACAAGCATGCCGTCAGCACGACTGTTGGTAGGTCCGCGGTTCGTGGAACCGAGCCGCCGTTTTAATGCGTGCGTGGAGATCGAGGAGACGCAATCATCGCGTGGGTCCTTCCTAGTTCCTTCCACGACGCGTGGCGGTTACACTATAGCATTTGCACGAATCTTGGCGGAGTTGGGTGGATATAAGGGGTTCAGGATTTTTCCTTCTCCTTTCCACCAGTCATTTTCCGTTTCCTTTCTTCTCAATCCTCCTGCACGCACAGAGCTTCCTCGCTCTTCCCCCATAGAACTCCCAGCGCCGCCCCTTTTAGGTCAATCTCTCGCTGGAGAAATGGCTTCATCTTCTTCCTCCGGCTTGGCGGCAGCGGTGGCGGCGACGGTGGAAGCAGCAGTGGAGAAGGAGAGCTTCCGGGGAATCTGGATCCCCTGCGCCCTCAACGAGGAGGGCCTCAAGAACATGGAGAAGGAGGGGTTTTTCGTCATCGGCGACTGGCGGAGCGGCTATGGTGAAACCGTCCCCAACCCGCGCGACGGCGAGCGGGTCCACTTCGGCACCCACCTCGATAGAGGTCTGTCTTTTCCTCCCTCGGAGTTCTTCTCCGAGGTGATAGATCATTACGGAGTTCAACTCCACAATCTTCCTCCCAACTCTCTCTTCGAGATGAGTGCGTATGCTTCGCTTTGCGAGGGCTTTCTCAGCATTAGGCCGAGTTTGACTCTCTTCCGGTACTACTTTCATGTCCGGAGAAACTCCATCACTGCCGGTGTTCCTTACATCACTGGCACTATCAGCTTTTCACTTAGACGTGACCGGGCTTATCCCAAAATTCTAGCGAGTGACTCGGTCAAATAATGGCCAGCCACATTCTTCTATCATAGGGATATTCTGGCTCCCGACAAAGCTACTGCTTTGCCGGCTTTTGTCGACGGAGCTGCCACGGCCCAATCTTCCTGGGACAAGGCTGCTCCGGCTCTCACCGACGATCTGATCCTTGCCAAGAGGCGAATCGGATATTTAATCAAACACAAAGGTCTGAAGGGATCCGACTTGGTCCAGTGCTGGGTCTCTCGACGGATCCAACCCCTTCAGTACCATGGGGATCGACTGATGCACTCCATCACGTCATCCAAAAAAGACTCCCTCCGCATTAGCTCCAAAGCCTACACCACTCAAGGCTACATAAGCCATATCAAGTGGCTGATCAAGGAGCGGATCGAGAGGAGAATTCCGGAGGTTTCTCTGGATATGCACACGGCGGAAAACCCCATAGTGCCGGTAAGTTTCCATCAGTACACCTTTTTATGTGTTTCAACCTTTGAGTTATACTGCAATACTGATATGTTTTCTTGTTTTTAGCTTGCTGACCACCCCGAGTCGGAACTTGGTTCGCTCGAAGGATATCCTCCTGAGTTTTCTCAGGAGACAGAAGTGGTCCCATTGTCGGACCTTGCGCTCAAGAAGCGCAAAGCTCCGACAGTGGCTGTTGGCACAAAGGAGGTGCCTGTTGTGAAGAGGTAACTTTCAATCACAATTTCCGCCTTTGTACCTTTCTCAAATTTATTTCCGAGATGTAATGTTTCTGACTTTATTACATTCTCAGAGCAAAGCCGCTCATGAAGGGTAAGGGGAAAGGGATTCCTTCGAAGCCCCTGCGACAGATGAAGCTCACCATAGCTTCCCCTACCGTGGCTCCTCCGACTCCTGCCCCTCAACCTTCTACAACTCCGGTGATCACTCCTTCTCCGGTGGTTGCAGAAGATACGGCTCCTCCAACGGAGCCTGCGATCCTTGGGTCGCAAACTGATGTCACCATGGGTGCGTCAGATCAAGATAAGGGTGAACCCTCTTCGGGTAATGATCCCTCGGCAGAAACCTTTGCCGAAAACCTCATCAGCAATCCGGGACTTGCCAAGTTTGGCCTGTCCCAAAAATCTGCAGAAGAGATCCAACGGCTAGCCAGGCAAGTCCTGGAGAAAAGCCATTTGTCTCCCGAAGAAGAAGCGCAAGAAGCAGAGGACGTCAAGTTCTCTGACCTTCTCGCTCAAGTCTGCCTTCACGACGAGAGGATTAGGACTGGCGAGCTACCAACAGCCCTAGTGATCCCTCTTACTCTTGCCGAGAAGGTGGCCGCTGAAGTGAATGCGGGTTTGGATAAACTCACCCGCGAGCAA
Source organism: Avena eriantha (assembly GCA_910589775.1). Lineage (NCBI taxonomy): Eukaryota > Viridiplantae > Streptophyta > Magnoliopsida > Poales > Poaceae > Avena > Avena eriantha. Next base: position 423,056,200 of record OU342746.1, read on the forward strand.
TACGTAAGTCGGAATTCCAACTCTTGTTTTTCCGTTATGTTATATCATATCCTCTAGCCCCCAAGCATGAAGTAGGATATATAATCCGGGTTTATGCTTAATTAGGATGCCAAAGAATGAACTAGTGTAGCCCCCAAGGCCCGTGCTGATATTTAGTAAAAATATTAGCCCGAGTCTTAAGTAGCTTTCTAACCTTGGGTATTCTGACATACAGAAAGTATGTTCCTATAACCAGGAATTACTGACCAATGTCTGCGATAAGCGGAGAGAGATCAAAGCTCTCCGGCTTAAAAATGCTAAACTTAAAGTAGCCAAGGATGAAGCCGAAGGTAAACATTCCGAGATTTAAGCCTTGTCTTTGTTATTTTCAATGTCGAATTTTCTGAACTGTTGTTCTTTTTTGACTTACAGCGCTGGTGAAACAATCTGTCGCCATGATTGAAGAGGCCGAGAACCTCAAGACCCTAGTGGTGGAGAACAAGGGACTTCGCCAAGAGCTGGACAAACTCAAGGCGGATCATGAAAGGAGCATAACTCAAGTCCTTGAATCCTCCTCCATGGCCACTGATGAGCGTGATCGCAAGATCGCAGCTCAAGATAAAATAATCTCGGACCTCAAGAATGAGCTTGGCAAAGAGAAGGACATCTCCCAGGCGCTCCGGGCTGAACTCCAAAGTCTCCGGGAGGAGAGGACCAAGATTGACGACGTCATTCTCGGTACATTCCATCTGTCTGACTTATCTTTTTCTTCGATTTCTATCAATGTCGGATTTTCTTAACTTGTTTTGTGTATAGGTCCTCTGAACTTGACGGATTCTTCCTCCTCCGAGCCCCACACCCACCGGCTTACACAAGTCGGTGACCTGCTTCATGACTTCTGCCAGTCCCTTGAGGATGTTGGCGAAGCTCTAAAGATTCTGGACATGCCAAGCATGTCGGATTTTCAGGTGCGGGACAAGGCCAAGGAGATGCCGCAGCTTGTTCGAGACTGGAATATGTCCTACGCACGGACTGCTGCGTAGAACGCTCTCACCATGGTCATGAGCCACCATGGAAACTTGGAGATATTGCAAGTGACCAGAGGGTATTGCAAGGTAGACGAAGATGGCTAGGAGCAGGACCTTCAAGCCATCATGCATTCCTGCGCCGGATATGGGTGTCACGTGGCTGATCTGACCAGCTATGAGATCCCCTTCTTCACCCGCGTGGCTACTCCGCCTCCTCCTCCAGAAGAAACCGAAGAAGTTTCCGACGATGAACGCACCAACTCGGATGTGGACATCTCAGAACGATATCAAGGCGGAGTAACCAGCAAGCCGGCAGCTCCTTCATCTCGTCCTGCATCATAGACCAAAAATTTATGTATTATTCCAGAAAAACCTGATGCGATTGTAAATATGTAATATTTTAACTTTTGCTAATGCTAAGCTCTTAATCTATTCAGCACTTTTTGTCTTTGAAATATTTTGCGTGCCTGAAATGTTTACATAAGCACTTGTAATTTTTCGTCTCTACTTATCGTTTATCTGGCTTTCCGCCTCGTCCCTTTCGTGAGTGGCTAAACCTTCAGCCAGAAACTTTGCCGAGAAACGGAGCTCAATTGCTATACCAGTTTATACTCAGAAACAAAGCCGGCTTCCAATACCAACAATTCACTACTCGAAAAATACCCGCATCCAGCAATTAGACAAATAACCAAAGTAAAGACTAGAAATTTTAGAGTTATACCCGAAGGTAGCAATTTTAGAATCAAAAATCTAAACCAGAACGAACATGAGCATAAAGTACTTTCAAGCATTCTGGGATTTTCGACTATGACATGATCATTTGGAAATAAGATGGTAAAAACTTCTCAGAAAAATTTGAGGCAACCAAAACTTTTATTTCTCAGAGAACATGTACATATGTATGATTACAATGAAGAATAAACTAAGAATAAAAGGGACGTAGCTGAGCAATATTCCACGGTCTGTCTAACTCATCCGAATTTGTACTGCCTCCAACTCTCTTTCTCTTCTTAGTAGCAGGTCTTTCTTTGACTGGCCTCATGTCAGTTAAGTAGTACGATCCATTGGGCAATACTCGACTAACTAAAAAGGGCCCTTCCCATATTGGGGAAAGTTTGTGCTTTCTTTGTTGCACAAGCCGGAGAACCAAATCACCTTTATTGAAAGATCTATTTTAGACTCTCTGGCTATGATACTTGCGTAACTTCTGCTGATAGGCTGTAGATCTCATTTCAGCAACGACGCGAATTTCTTCGACTAAGTCGAGATCATTCTGTTGAGAAATCTCGGCATCCTCTTCAATATACACGGCCACTCTAGGAGAAGTATGAATCAAATCACTAGGAAGAACTGCTTATGCGCCATAGACCAAGAAGAAAGGTGTGTATCCTGTTGACCTGTTTGGAGTTGTTCGTAAACTCCAAATTACAGAGGGTAATTCCTCTGCACAAGCCCCCGCAGCACGTGGTAGTGGTGCTTCGAGTCTCGGTTTTAGGCCTTGTAAAATTAAACCATTTGCTCTTTCGACTTGTCCGTTAGCCTGTGCATGTGCGACTGACGCAATGTCAAGCCAGATATTTTGCTCGTCGCAGAATTCAGCCAGTTCTCCCATAGAAAAGTTACTCCCGTTGTCCGTGATAATGCTATGTGGATAACCATACCGGATTATAACATCCTCGACAAATCTTTTGGCTGTTGCTCCATCACAACTAGTGACAGGTTTAGCCTCAATCCATTTGGTGAATTTATCCACCATCACCAAGAGGTGAGTAAATCCACTTGGAGCTCGTTTAAATGGTCCTACCATGTCAAGCCGCCAGACCGCAAAGGGCCATGTTATAGGTATTGTTCGCAGCTGATCAGCCGGAACATGAGCTTGCTTGGCGTACTTTTGGCAGCCTTTGCACGTCTTGATTAACCGTTCGGCATCTGCCTAAGCTGTAAGCCAGAAAACACCGTGTCTAAAAGCTTTTGCCACTAAAGATTTGGCTGCAGCGTGGTGACCACACTCGCCTTCGTGGATTTCCCTTAAGATTTCCACTCCTTCTTTCGGAGATACACAGTGCTGAAAAACCCCAAAAACACTCCGTTTATGGAGCTCACCTTTAACAATAGTATAGGATTTTGCTCGTCGGATAATCTACCAGCTCAGCACCTCGTCTTCGGGTAATTTGCCATCTACCAAATAATCGAGGTAGGGTTGAGTCCAACTGGGAATTGTAGCCAGTACTGCTATCAAAGGTGAGTCGGATTTGGTCGGATATTCCTCATCTACTCCCTTTATTGAGGGAACTTTGAGGTGCTCTAAAAAAGCGCCATCCGGGACCTCTTTCCGCGCAGAGCCTATCCGAGATAGTGCGTCTGCTTCCTCATTTTCTGCTCGAGGGATGTGTTGAACTTCAAACCCTTCGAACGATTTAGATAGATCATCCACGACAGCTTTATATGCTGCCATGTGTTTATTTGCATTACAAATATCCGAGACTTGCTGAGAAACAAGATCTGAATCTCCGTAACACATCAAACGCCGGATACCAATATCCTTCGCATTCCGGATTCCATGCAGCAGTGCTTCATACTCGGCAATGTTGTTTGTCGTTGTGAAGTGGATCTGCAGCACGTATAAAAGTTTATCTCCTTGGGGTGATTTGAGCACCACGCCAGCCCTCGAGCCCCCTCGAGCCTTAGACCCATAAAAAAAGAGTGTCCAATATTCCGACTCAGGGAGGATCATGTTCTCCTTTGTCTCTGTCGAATCAGTGACAAAGTCAGCAAGGATCTGGGATTTGATTGCTGTCCGAGGTTTATACTCAATGTCGAAAGTTGAAAGCTCTATTCCCCATTTGGCGACGCGTCCTGTGGCGTCACTATTGTTGATTATGTCTCTCATGGGAGCTTTGCTCACCACGGTAATTGGATGCTCTTGAAAATAATTTCGTAGCTTACGAGACGCTAGAAAAACACCGTAAGCCAACTTTTGATAATGCGGATACCGCTGTTTGGGCTCTCTCAAGACCTCGCTAACAAAGTAAGTCGGACGCTGCACCAGGTGTTCCTGATTTTCCGCTGGTCTCTCCACCACCATGACGATACTAACAACCTTATTTGTCGTAGCAATGTAAAGCAACATTGGTTCCTGAGGTTCCGGTGCTGCAAGGATAGGAGTAGATGAGAGTACTCTTTTCAGATCTTGTAGCGCAGCTTCAGCTTCGTCCGTCCACACAAAATCCTTGGTCTTTTTCAGGAGTTTATACAATGGTGTGGCTCTTTCACCAAGCCGACTTACAAATCGACTGACCGCAGCAATGCATCCAGTTAATCTTTGTACGTCCTTCAGGCGAGTTGGCCTGGAAATATTGAGTATAACCTTGATTTTGTCTCGGTTCACCTCTATGCCTCTTTGAGACACGATGAAACCTAACAATTTTTTGGCTGGTATTCCAAAGAAGAATTTCTTCGGGTTAAGCATGATGTTAGATTTTCGTAGATTGGCAAACGTCTCCTCCAAGTCGGAAATCAGCGTTTCTTTCTTTTTGGACATCACCACGATATCATCCACGTATGCATGTACATTGCGTCCGAGTTGGTCATGGAGGCAACGCTGCATCGTGCCCTGGTACGTAGCTCCTGCATTCTTCAGCCCAAAGGGCATCGTAACAAAACAGAAGGTTCCGAAGGGGGTTATGAATGAAGTTTTGACTTTGTCAGAATCCTTCATCCGAATTTGGTGATAACCGGAATATGCGTCGAGAAAACAGAGGAGTTCCGAGCCTGCCGTAGAATCGATAACTTGATCTATTCTAGGCAGAGTGAACGGATCTTTTGGACAAGCCTTGTTCAAGGCAGTATAATCAACACACATCCTTAAATCAGTGGTGTCCTTTTTAGGGACCATTACAGGATTGGCCGACCACTCAGTGTGGATGACCTCTTCTATGAATCCGGCTAACTCGAGCCATGCTAGTTCCTTAGCTATTGCCTTACGCTTTTCGTCACCAAACCGTCATAAGGACTATTTGACGGGTTTAGCGTTCGGGTTTACATTTAGAGAGTGCTCGGCAAGTTCCCTAGGTACTCCGGTCATGTCAGATGGCGGCCATGCGAAGATATCTTGATTTGCTTGGAGGAACTTGACGAGCGTTCTTTCCTATGTGCTACTTAGGCCTACACCTATCTGGGTCACCTTGGAGGGGTCATCATCCTTCAACAGCGCTTTCTTCGTCTCTTCTGATGCCTTGAACTTCGGATTTGGCTTTGTCACCTCCTTCTTCGTTGCGGGCATCTCGAACGGATCTATGCTCTTCTTGATTTCCTGGTACTCCTGGGCGTGCAGCACGGCTTCGGCCAAGGCGGCATTTCCATCCTCGCACTCTCGCTCTTTCTTCAGGTCTCCCCTGATGGTGATCACGCCGTTGGGACCTGGAATTTTCATCATATTGTAAATGTAACACGGACGAGCCATAAAAGTCCAGTAAGCCGGACGTCCGAATATAGCGTGGTATGCGCTCTTGAACGGGACCACTTCGAAGGAAAGTGCCTCCGTCCGATAGTTCTTTGGAGTTCCAAAGGTAACATCCAAAGTGATCTCTCCTAGGGAATTAGCTTTTCTTCCTGGGACAACTCCGTGAAAGATCACAGAGCTATGGTTCAGCTGGGTCTCCGAGATCTTCATCCGGCGTAGCGTTTCGACATAGAGAATATTGATGCTGCTACCACCGTCCATGAGGGTTTTGGAGAAACCATAACCGTCAATAAGTGGATTGACGATTAAGGCGTATTTTCCTCGCCTGTGCAACTTAGGCAGATGATCAGCGCGGTCAAATGTGATTGCCACTTCCGACCAGTCCAAATATTGGGGGACAGCCAGAACTGTTGCATTGAGCTCGTGGAGAACTGCTTTCTTGACCTTTGCTGGTTGAGATCCGAGGAAGGTGACGTAAGTGTCTTTCTTGGTGGGAAAAGTTTTCTTCCCTTCCGACTTGGGATTTGAAGCATCAGCTTCCTCCATGTCGGAATCTTCCTTGGTCTCTTTGTTCTTTTCAGGATTTTTCTTTCCCTTCTTCCGCTTAGCTTTGTAGCCCGCGGTATCATATCTTTTGATGTCGTCATTAAAATGACACTCAGCGTTGGTGTGGGATGAGCCCCCATTGGTGTCTAGGTGATGCACACATGGGTTATTGGCAATGTTGGCCCAAGTGTAGGTTTTGCTTGGTTGTTGTTCTCCTCTACCTTGGACCCTTGAAGTCCCACGGCCACGCCCGTGGCCTCTGCCACCTCCTCCTCGTCCTCCAGACCCGGAAACAGTAGTAACCACCGCTGTCTCCGCGTTGGGTTTTTCTTCCGAGGTATTTTTGCGCTTTTGAGCTTGTTGCTTTGTTTTTGCTGACTGAGGTACATCGAGGACGTTGAGTAATCCCTCTGCATCGTTGTCGGCATCTGCATACGTGCTCGCTGTTTCTATCATCTCTCCCAAATCAGTGACCTTGTCACACTTTAAGCGATGACGTAGTAGACCAATTGGGAGTCTTGCGATGAAAGCTTAAATCGCAGTTTGATCGTTTACTCCTTCGTAGGAGTTCTTGGTGTCGATCCATCATCCAAGGTAATCCCGACAAGTTTCTCCGGCTTTCTGGGTGCAACGCTGTAGGTCTCTGATCGAACAGGGCCTCCGATATGTGCCTTCGAAATTTCGAAAGAACACACTTTGCATGTCATACCAGTTATGGATGGTGTTTTCTAGAATTTCATTGAGCCATGATCGCACCGTCTTCCGCAACATAAGTGGGAGATACCGGGTTGCGACCAGGCTGTTTCCGCCGTTGGCGATGCAGCAAGCTTGGAAAAAATCCTGTAGCCAAGTATCTGGCCGAGCAATGCCGTCGTAGGCCTGGATGTGCCTTTAGATAGCAAATCCTTCCGAGAATCTTGTAGCTCTGATGCGTGGTCCGAAGCACTTTGAGCCCACGTACATATCATCATTTTCATAGCGTCGCGCCTCTATGTTGGAATTGATCCTGTGCCTTGCGTCGTTCGGGGATAGAGATCGTCCCGAATGCCGGCTGTGGCTGCGGTGCCGTGGAGTCGGACTTCGGCTTCTGCCACCACCTCCTCCGCCATGTCGTCCTCCTTGCCCTCCTTGGGGGCCGTTATGATAACTGCCTGGTGGAGGGGGTGGGGTAGCTGAATTGTTTCCGGCTGATCGCCGGCCTCCGTCCGTAGTGTCATTATTCCAGTTCCAGGGAGGATCTTGACTACGACGGGCCCCCTGCTGGCTTGTCCTAGCATGGTTTCCGTTGTTCCTTCGTCTGTCGTTCCCACCATGGTGAGGCTCAGCCGGACGACTTTCATGTCTAGGAGGTGGCATTCTTTGACGATCCTCCTCCCGACGTTTCTCTTTATCTTCTCCCCTTCGATCGTTAGATTCTCGTCGGGGAGGGTTCTTCGGATTCAGTGCAGCAATGGCATCTTTCTCGGCCGCTGGAGCGACGTTGCTCCAGCTACGCGCAGTTCTGTGTGATGCTGTCCTGATGATCCGGTTCTTGAATAATTGTCTTCCCTGTGTTCGGGGTGATGGTACTGCGCCCGGACGTAATGGGATCTTACGCCAGCCCATGCCGGATCTGTGCGACATTGGTCAAAATCCGAGACCAGTTTTTGACTTCCGGACATGGCGACCTTTTGCTGCTCCAGTCCCTTGTTGAGTAGCTTGATACCCAAACGGATCTCCTGTGGTCCTGGATTAGCCGATAGAATTTCTCGGGCTGCCACGGTATTCTATACTGGGGTTGGGTATACCCAATCTCTGTTGCTATCTTTTCGTTGCTTCCCCATCTCATCTCCAAAAAGGACGGCACGGACACGTGGGAATTGGTCATCATTGATGTGACGCTTCCGTGTCTTCTGATGCAGCCGAGACATATAATCCTTAGTTGACATGCGTTTCTTATCCACCTCGATGTTTTTGGCCTCATCGAGGAGTTGTTGACGACGTGCCTCTAGGGCTTGCGCCCTTTCATCCAGCTCATCCGCAGTGAGTTCTGCAGCTGTAGGGATAGGTGTGGTTAATGCGGCATCGATGAGTTTACGCGCACCTTCGGTGATCACTTGTCCATCCACCGATGTTTCTTTTTCGGCTCGTCTGGGATAAGTGCTCCATCTGAGTCTTCCTTGTATTCCCCGGCAATCACCTCCTCTGTGAGAGGGTCTTTTGCCGGGGTCTTGTTCTTCTTCTTTGCCTTCTTGGCAGCACCGGTAGAAAAGACGACTTTGGGTCCGTTTCCCGGAGTCAAGCTCTGATCGGTACTTTTGGACATCTGGACCTCGGGATTATCTCCGACGTCCATGTCATCCTGCGCTTTGGGAGAGTGTTCCCCGGATCCTTCATCCATGGCTTCTCCTTCCTCTGCAGCTTTTGAGTTGTACTCCTCTTCATATTCCGCGGAGAACTTTCGGAAATCTGCCTCATCCGAGGATGCGGGAACGTCGGCGTTTGTTCCAATTGCCTCCAGCACCGAGTCGGTGTTTTCTCCGGCATCGGCAGAGCCGGATCCGGATCCCACGTAACCGATGAAGTGCGATGCGTGCTTCCTGAGGTACCTGTAGCTTTCGTGATCAGCCATGTCGAAACTTTTGATGGTCTCGAGGATTGCATCTACACTTTTGCCTTGCAGTATCATACGTCTTAGTGTGTACCTTAGGAAAGGCCTGTCTGTCTCAGCGTCGTCAGAGCCGGAATCAGTGTCGTTGATATGCTCCTCCTGGATTCCGACTTCCACGGGTGGGTCGATCTGGGATCAGGCTCCTCTGGGGAGATCCACTCCAGATTCGACTTGGTCCGTTAGGTCTTCTTCAGGCTCGGATTTCTACTCTATCTCCGCAACCGGTGCGGGATGGGTGGGATTAGTGTTTTCTGAGATCCGGAACTCTGCCACCTCCGCGGACAAAGGGGACCTAGAAGGTTCTTCTGCCTCTATCATCACCGCTGGGGTGGGTTGGACAGGTTTAGCGAAACTGATGTAAACATCGATCTCGCCAAAAGACATGATTGTGTAGGCAGTCACGGCCTCCTTTGCCGGCATCCAAGTCTCATCGAGAACAATGAGAGGGACATTGATGGCGTAGAGGATGCGACCGACGGTGATAGTCTCGCCGATTCCGATTCTTGCAGATTCCCCTCGGAACGCAGATCCGAAGCTCACTTGCCCCATGGTGGGCGCCAACTGTCATCGGATTGAGGATAAGTACGCCATGAGGGGGTCCTCGAGGCGTGCGGAAGAGAGGGGTTTGAGACGTACGGTGTTCCGAGACGGTGAGCACACAAGTTTACCCAGGTTTGAATCCGCCGGCTTTGGACAGATCCTACTCCTGCTAGCAATCCAGTAATACGGCAGAGCCGGAATATGGGTTACAAGGGTTTCGCCTGTGCGAGTTGAGGGTCTAAAGTATTGGGTGCCCTAAAGGCTCTCCCTAGCCTGGCTTATATAGATATCCGGCCTAGGGTTTACAGGAGAGATTAATTGGCTACGACTAAGAGTTGGTTACAAAGTACATCTTGAACTACAAGTAACATTATGGGCCTAAGTCGGTAAGTCTTCTGGGCCTTCCCGTAGCCGGATTGGACTCCGTCGTTCTCCCTGACTGGGTCGCCCGTGAAGCAGAGCTCTAACCCGAAGTGGGCCACCCTGGTCAGTGAGGAACTGTGAGGATACCCGGAAAGTATATCCCCAACAATAACCTCTTCGAGTTCTACCTTCCGACTACTCACACCTTTAGCGAGAAACTCCTTCTCAAGAAAGGATCCATTCTTGGCAACAAAAACCTTGCCCTCGGATCTGTGATAGAAGGTATACCCAATCGTTTCCTTAGGGTATCCTATGAAGACACATTTTTCCGCTTTGGGTTCGAGTTTATCCGGCTGAAGTTTCTTCACATAAACATCGCATCCCCAAACTTTAAGAAATGACAGCTTAGGTTTGTTTCCAAACCATAATTCATACGGTGTCGTTTCAACGGATTTAGATGGTGCCCGATTTAAAGTGAATGCAGCTGTTTCCAGTGCATAACCCCAAAATGACAGTGGCAAGTCAGTCAGAGACATCATAGATCGAACCATATCCAATAAGGTACGATTACGATGTTCCGACACACCATTACGTTGTGGTGTTCCGGCAGGCATGAGTTGTGAAACTATTCCACACTCTTTCATGTGTGTGCTAAACTCGTAACTTAGATACTCTCCTCCACGGTCAGACCATAGAAATTTGATCTTTCTATTACGATGATTTTCCACTTCATCCTGAAATTCCTTGTACTTTTCAAAAGTTTTAGACTTGCGTTTCATCAAATAGATATACCCATATCTACTCAAATCATCTGTGAAAGTAACAAAATAACGATATCCACCTCGCGCCGACACACTCATTGTTCCATACACATCAGTATGTATGATTTCCAATAAATCTGTCGCCCGTTCCATTGAACCGGAAAACGGCGTTCTAGTCATCTTGCCCATAAGGCATGGCTCACATGTATCAAATGATTCAAAATCAAGTGATTCCAATAGTCCATCAGAATGAAGTTTCTTCATGCGTTTAACGCCAATATGACCTAGATGGCAGTGCCACATATATGCAGATATATCATGATCAAGTTTAATCTTTTTAGCATTGACATTATGAATGTGCGTAATATTACTATCGAGATCCATCAGAAATAAACCATTCAACACAGGTGCATGACCATAAAAGATATTATCCATATAAATCGAACAACCATTGTTTTCAGATTTAAACAAATAACCACTTTGCATCAAACACGATCCGGATACAATGTTCATGCTAAGTGCAGGCACCTAATAACAATTATTCAGGGTTATAACTAATCCCGATGGCATATGGAGAGGCAGTGTTCCGACGGCGATCACATCAACTCTTGATCCATTGCCGACCCGCATTGTGACCTCATCCCTTGCTAGTTGTCACTTGTTTCGCAGCCCCTGAATCAAGTTACATATATTAGCAACCGATCCCGTATCAAATACCCAGGTGCTACTGTGAGTTACATATATTAGCAACCGATCCCGTATCAAATATTTTAACATGTATATCATATATACCTTTGTTTGCCTTGCCGGACTTCTTGTCCGCCAAATACTTGGGGCTGTTGCGCTTCCAATGGCCAGTCCCCTTGCAATAGTAGCACTCGGTATCGGACTTAGGGTCAGCTCGGGGTTTCTTTTCAGGCGCGAGAACAGATTTCCACCCTTCTTTCCCTTGAGCTTGCCTTTCTTGTCCTTCTTGAAACTGGTGGTCCTATTGATCATCAACACTTGATGTTCTTTCCTAATCTCCACTTCTGCAGTCTTAAGCATTGACAAAAGCTCGGGAAGAGACTTCTTCATGCCCTGCATATTATAGTTCATCACGAAGCTCTTGTAGCTAGGTGGCAGAGATTGGAGAACACGATGTATGCCTAAGTCAATGGGAATCATTATTCCAAAGGACACAAGCTTATCGGTGTACCCAGACATTTTGAGTACATGCTCACTAACGGAACTGTTCTCCTCCATCATGCAGCTAAAGAACTTTTCTGTAGCATTATAACTCTCTACGGCAGCATGGGTATCGAAAATCATTTTCAATTCTCCTATGGTATCAAAGGCATTGCCATTTTCGAAAGCTTTCGAAGTTCTGGCTCTAGCCCATACAGTATGCCACAATGAACTAAGTTGTGGTCCTCCTGACGAGTCACATAGACATTCTTTTCCTCGTCAGGGGCATCAGGAGCTGGTGGGGGGCCTAGTGGCACGTCTAGCACATATTGCTTTTGTGCAGCAGTGAGGAGAATCCTCAAATTCATAGCCTAGTTGGTGAAGTTGCTACCATTCGCAGCAAGTTTCTCTTTCTCCATGAACATATTGAAATTAAAAGCAGGTGGTGCCATCTACAACAGAATTTGTAAAGTTTATTTAGACTAAGTTTATGATAGATTGAGTTCAACTAATCCAAATTACTAATGAACTCCCACTAAAAAACGACATCCCTCGTGTCCTTTTGGTGATTACATGAACCAAATCCACTACACCAAGTCCGATCATCACGTGAGTCAGTGTAGCTTCAAAGGCGAGCATCTATATGGGCATCATATCAACTATATGACTCATGCTTAACCTTTCGGTCCGTGTTCCGAGGCCATGTCTGTACATGCTAGGCTCGCCAAGTAAGAACCTTAGTACTCGCGTGTGTAAAACTGTCTTACACCCGTTGTATGAAAGCGTAGAGTCGAGTACACCCGATCATCACGTGATGTCTCGAAACATGATCCATAGAACGGTGCATACTCAAGGAAGAACACATTTTATCTTGATATCTAAATGAGGGATCATCTTACAATGCTACCAAAAGCGCCAAACTAGCAGTATAAGATGCTAACATCTAATGTGTGAAGTGAGATGATATGGTCCATGCATTTGATCTCTATCATTTGCATCGTGGTATGATCTCTATCATTCCTTTGTGTCTAAGGCCAAGGTCTATAGAACTTACACGTTGAATGTGTTGTAAGAGTATCTATCATACATCTACTTACAACAATACCATATCAATACACTAGCCCAACAACAATCTAAACTAGACGCCTCTAATTTATCAATTGCAAGTTTTACGTGGCTTAGGGCTTTCGGAGATAGAACCGTTCTCACCTATGAACATGAACAACAACGAGGATAACCAAGTTATTAGCAACTCGTTGTAAATTAGATATTGACTATAGTAGGAGAGACAGACACCCGCCAGCCACTTATACAAAACAAGTTGCATGTCAGTCATGGAACCGGTCTCATGTACGATGACATGTAAGGTTGGTCCGGGCCGCTTCATCCCACTATGCCACCAATATCCAAAATACATAGAAGATGCAATAACATGATCATCATTGCCCACATATTAACATGTGTGTACTACCTGTGCAAAGCACCTACGCGTAGATCAGGCTCTGATAGCACTGTTGGGTCCGCAACATAGAAAACAAAAAATTTCCTACGATGAGAACTACACGCCAAGATCTATCTACTAGGTACAAAGCAACGGGTGGACATACATCCAACGAGAACTTACCCTTGAAGACAGCGAGTTTTGTTAACGAGTAGGAAATCGTGGTTGATGTAGTCGTACACTTGCTGATCTCAAGATCGTGAGGAAGTCCGAGCGCAGCAACTCAGCAACGCATCCGTACTTGCACGCACGTTCAAGCCACCGGACAACCTCTACCTCCTCGCTCCAGCGATCCAGCGGAAGCAGCAACTCCTTCCAGACGAAATGCCACCAGGAACATGTATCTCGCTAATTCGAGACCATGGGGGAATAATTCTAGAGGGGAGAGAGATCCTTCACAAGGAGGTGTGTGGACGAAGGAGGAGGAGGAGGGCCTTTTATAGGAGGAGGGGGGTGCCCCTCCTCTCCATGGCCGGCGCATGGGGGGTGACCCCTCACCTCCCCCATTCATGTGGTGGTAACCCCTCCACATTAAAATGCCTCTTCACATTCCCTTTTAAAGTCCCTACTTTAAATGCATTAAAATTCTCCAAGTTTAATGCTCCCACATTTAATAAAACACTTTTATTAAATTTATTCAGAATTTTGTTAATTACTTTAATTAACAAACATTCACATATAAACCTTGCAATATTTCAATATCACATGCAGAACCACTTTCTGCAATTTCACCCGAAACAATTTCAGGTTTCTATCGAAACAATTCCTGCGCTTTGCTATTCTTTCGTCTGAAACATATGTGCTCCAAAATGGTTTCTGGTAACTCTTAAGTGTGTCACCCTATGGTTCACGAATAATGCAGACATGATTGAGACTCCTCTCAGATCAATAGTCAGAAACGGGACCTGGAGATCCATACTGACTCCTACATATTCAACGATGATTTCTGTGATCGTTAGAACCTTTAACGCTTGTAATTTAATCCCTTTGTCTCATGATATAATACATGTCCGAGATTCGATCATCAGTATCCAAATACCTAGTTTGATCTCGTTACCGACATGCACTCTTTTCTCGTTCCCGTGATATAACATTCTAGTGATCACATCACTTGCTTGCAAGCTATCTCAATGTGATATCACCAAGAGGGCCTAGAGTATATCTATCTGTCATCGGGATTGACAAATTCCACTCTTGATCCATGAGCCTCAACATAACACCTTCGTAGTACTGAACCCATCTTTATAGTCACCCTGTTATGGTGTGACGTTTGATGTTATCAAGATACTCTTCAGGTGTTAGCAATTAACATGATCTCATGGTCTAAAGATAAAGATTACTTCGTATGATGTTATAGCAATATAAACATAATGACTTGATCGTAATGCTATACTTCGGATGAATGTTCATCACATCATTCCACCAATGGTGTGACCTTGTTATTAACAACATCCAATGTCCATGATCAGGAAACCTTGATCATCTTGTTAAACAACAAGCTAGTCTATAAGAGAGGCATAACTAGGAACCCTTTTTGTTTATTAAATACACATGTATTGATGTTTCTGATCAATACAATTCTAGCATGCAAAATAAACATCTATCATATATAAGGAATACATAATAACAACTTTATTATTGCCTCTGAGGGCATATTTCCTTCACTTATTGTGTGCTAGTATTAGATACTCGACGGTAGCCTAATAAGATGATCCCTATTAAAATTACCAACGATTGTGTTCCCCCTTAGTGTGCACCACCAAGAAAGTTCTTCGGTATGAGGCAGGCCATGATGATCGGGTGTCAGACATATCTACGTTCACATACAGTGGGTGTAAGCCATCTTGCACAGCGAATACACTAAGGTTGAGTTGGCAAGCCTAGCATGTACAGACATGGCCTCGGAACGCGAATGGTCGAAAGATCCATCACGAGTCGCATGAATGATGTGACTGACGTTTTGCATCCACCCTTGAACCCACATTGATGGTCGTGATGATCGGGGGAGATGTGGCTGATAGGGGTCGTGTTATCACTAGGAACGCTTCTAGGGATAGGAGTTTCTGAGTGGATTTATTATTAACTCATTTAATTATAAACTTAGTCTAAATTCCTTTTGCAATTATAAATGTAGATGGCTCACCGTGAAGCTTACTTTGTCATTGAGGATTGGGTAAAGGGTGAGAAACTTAGACTTGATGGATCCAACTTCCCTAGTTGGCTTGTGCGCCTAGATGATCTCCTTACTAGGAATCATGTGGTAGACTACATACGCCGCACGATGGATTTGACTGAGCCAGACTACTATGAGACCCCACAAGAGCTGGCAGACCGCTACTATCGTCAAGAGATGTCCACCTACATTCAGATAATAATGCATTACGGGATGGTGGATGAACTACATCCGCTCATGGGTGATCTTGATCCATATTCAATGGTGGATCAGCTGAGAGCAGAGTTCATAGGCCATGTGCGCATGTGGAAGCACGAGCTTCTTGGAGAGTTCCTTTCCATACAGATGGAGGAGCATACATGTCTGAAGGGTCACTTGGAGCGCATGCTTGATGCACACACAAGACTAGTTCACTTCGTGGATTACTGGATGGCTGATCCATTTGTGATAGACGTACTGCTTCGATCGTTACCTCCCAGCTACGAAGGACGTGTCCGGAGTAGCATCATGAGTGGTGATACGGAAGCATTGGATTTCCACGAGTTCATATTACGTTTCAGGAACGTAAAGGTTGAACCAATCACCGGAGAGGTCATCGATGACAAAGGTATATATTTGATATACAGTTTTATAAATGTTATAACCTTGCAAACACATTTGCAGTGTTAAGTATATCTGATACTTGTTCTGTTTTGCTGAAAACAGGTCCTTCTGCATGAGAGGTGCTTGGTGGAGAGGAGGTGGCGTTGCGTGTTGATGTCAAGCATGATGATGACGGCCGACGACACTCTCCCTCGACATTTATCATTTAGTTTATGTTTTAGGATGATTTTTGTAATCAAGAGATTGTGAACTTCTTTAGTGTGTCTCACACTTCGTGACACGGTTATTCATAAGAGTTTGTAACAAACAGTTGTTCTGCTTTTATGAATGATTTCTATTCATGTTCATATCTTGTTTGATTATGTGTAAATTATACTTGTTGGTTGAAACTAATTGATAATGCATGAACATTTGTAAAACATTAAAATGCCTTGTTTAAAATACCCAACTTAATGATATATTCATTAATGAATGAAAAACCATTGTTTAAATTCAAAGTTATGTGATAATATGTGAAATTCATTCGATGTATAAATCATGCCTAAGTTCGGCAAAATAACTTGAACACCGTGCATTACTTGAATACAAAGTGTTTAAAAGAATTGTTGAAGTAAATACATATTCGATGTATTGTGTTTTAACAAAAAAATGGTAATTATCATTATATGAGTGTTCAAATGTGTAAATAAGTTTACCAAAGGAAATATGAATATGAATTTTTTTGATTTGATCAAAATGTTTCATTAACAAAGGGTACAAATATGAAAGAGAATCCAATTACGATGATTTGATCAATAGTAATGAAATTCGACTTTATAAGAATGGCATAAAAGTAATTGTGGAAATGCAAAGCGTTCTGAAACGTCAGAATGCAGAGCATCACAATGTGATATTAGATATCAAAGGGGGTTAAATAGAAGGCACCAAATAAATCGTTGTAGTGTAGATGTAGAGACCATTAGCTTAGAAATAGTTAGCACTCAATTAGAACGCAGTGAACCATTTGAATTCGTGAAAGTTTTGGGGGTTATTCGATATAACCAAAACAATAGCGAATAAGTCCTTGTAGAGTATTCATTGGAAACTTTGAATACAAAATCCATAGCTGAAACCAAAAGAGAAGCAAAACTGGTATTGCTTGGATTTTGGTGCATTCTTGAGAAAGCTCACTTTTAGTGATGTTTCTCGATTATGGAGCAAATGGAAGATAGTGAAAAACACGATGAGGATTCAAAACCTTGCATAGGAGTGTTGAGAAGCGCAATGGACAATGTTCCTGAAAGACTCTCTCCATAGAAGGAAAGAATCAATAATATTGATCATTGTGTTTTCCCTACTAATGTTTTCTCTACATGAAGTAGGATTCAAAGTGTAATCCATATCTAGTATGGAGACATTTGTGAATCATTTGTGATGATTGGAATATGACATACCTACGAACTACAAAGGAAATAATGGTAAACTAAATTATGAGAAATCCTAGAAGCAAACTTCCCTTGAGATTAGAAAGCAATTCGTTGCTGAATTTCACAAGTAAAAGGAGTTACTTGGAATTTTCCCAAATGACCGCAAAGCCATAGAGGAAAAAGGGGGTGAATGACAAAAGCACAATTTGTCAGGTATTGGCCAAATTCAAATGAATTTGATTCAAGTGTGCTAAATGTCAAGTGGATTTAAAACTAGTAAAGTACTAGTATCTCATAGTAAATCTCCAAATTTGATATTTGATCAAAGGATTTTGAAATTGTTCAAAATAGTGAGTGGATATGCAATTTGCATAAAATTGAGTGGGAGCTATGAAAGTCTTCCTGAAACAATATGTGATTGACATATTTTTAAGTGGGAGCAATATAAGACTCAAATTCAAATATGTAGGAACATATTTTGAGTGGGAGCTTATAGGAGTAATTCTTAAGTATGTTAAGAATGAAAGGCACACATACTTATAAATAATGATTTATAAAGTGTAGAAGTTGATAATAAGTGTATTATGATATTATGTAGTATTCCTTGAGGTATTCTGGAAAGTGTTTCAGAATAGAAGTTAATTAAGGAACTGGTCCTTAATAACTCAAATTAGGAATAACATTAAGTTTAACATCAATGGTTGAAAGAAAGAAAAGGATGATCGTCATCCACTATGTTGAGACATAGGTTCTATCTTAGTAAACCATGATGATAACTTAACATAATATGTGATCTAATAAAGAATGTTTAAAAGTGATTAAGTTTGAATCACAGAACGTTAAACTAAGTTTGTCCGCAGTGTCTAGTAGAGAACTGTGGATATATTTTCCAAATCCATAAAGGATAACATATCTTAAAGCATAAAGAGTTATGTTATAAGGTAATATGTTGGATACTCCTGTAGATACCAATTAAAGTCAAATAGGAAGCGAGGTGAACAAAACATCGAAAGTTGCACAGAGTGCACTAGTGTTTTGATGAATACATTTATAATAATAGATAAGGGTACCATCTAAAGTGTTGTATAATGTTATGGCGGGGCTAGTCCGCTTTTAACGTAGAATGATGTGTCCCAGGGCATAGTGCCCATGAGAAAGCCCTCGAGGTTGATCTAACGTCATTGTAGGCTCCTGGAATCAGGCCTCGTTCTGCTGCCATAGCGACGATGCATACACATAGATGCTATCATGTGATGATAAAGTATTAATGTCAATTAAGGTGACATTAGTAAGTTCCAAAGGATTTGGGACTGTAAAGTACAAACCCAAGACTCAACCTCTTCCATGAGCAAGCATGTTCAGGGTACCGGATATATGGTTCCAATGATTGAGAACAAAATGCAGCTAGTGTATTTGTACTCTAGTGCAAGTGGGAGACTGTTGGAAATATTCCCTAGAGACAAATAGTAGTAAGGACTATTATCATATTTCATATAGTTTATGATTAAGTTTTATATCATGCTATAACTATATTGAGTGGAAACATCAATGCACGTGTGATATACAAACAACCAGGGGTTCCCAGCGAAACTCTAGTCACTGGTTCATTGGTCAACAAATGATCATGTTTCCTGATCATGTGGCATTTATGCTAGTTGGAAATGAGGTCATATCATTCCGAGAATGAGATGACGAACCAATACCCAACCTAAACATCGTGACCCGATCATGTCACAAAATTCAAGTTACGATGATTAGAAATGGATCCTCGTAGACTACTCCTTGGACCGTGAGGCTATATCAATCACTGTCTCCTGAGAGTGCTTTGATATCATCAAACGCCATCTGGTAACACGGTGGTTATAAAGGTGTGTTCAGGTATTCAGAGGAAAGCGTTGAGGCAATATATGTCAAGAGCGGGATTTGTCCATCCATGTGATAGGAATATACTCAAGGGCCCACTCGGAGAAGTTATATCCAATAGCTGCGCAACGTGTGATTTGATCACGAGGATATCACTTGTCGGAACGAGTCAAGTAGCATTGTTTAGTAACGAGATTGAACACGACATGGAGATGTCATTGATCAGATCTCGGGTAATGCAAGTATCAAGTGACAAAGGGAATAAGACACGACTGTCCCGGTTCAAACGACAAAAGATCTTCGTGGAACGCACAGGGGTCACATGGCCATCCAGGTCCCTCTGTCGATCATTGGTGCGGGAGTGTCCCGACCATGTCTGGAGTGTTTCTGAACCATGAGTTATCATGCTTAAGGGCTTGATGATGCTTAGAGAGTGTTTATAGGATCAGTGGAATCGCCGAAGAAGAGAAGGGAGAAAACTGGAAGGGTTTCGGTAAGTCCGGAGTGGAAGTGGAAGGTGTTCCATGGCCACGGAGATTGAATAATGTGTGAATGAATGTTAAATGTTGATTTAATCATTTATTCATAATTATTTAATAAAGAGAAAATCAATTTTAATGGTCAAAGGCTTAATGGGCCAATTCCGGAGGGAGAGGGCCCATTAGGGGAAAGGAGAGAGGGAGAGGGGCCAAGGGGGAGGCCGGCTGGGCCTAGCCCCCCGTGCGGGGCCCACTAGGGTGGCCGGTGGCCACCCCTCCTCCTTCCTCTCCTTTAGTACCACCCCGGGACTTTGAGGGAGGTAGTACCTGCCCCCTATATATAGTGGGGTATTTGGCCAAGATAAATACACCAATAATCAATAAAGGTCTCCTCACTTTTTGGAGGACCTCCAATTGATATTTTCTCTCTCCCCCTCTCTCTCATGACCGTGGTCCCAAGTCTGGACTGCGCGAGCGAGAGACATCTTCACCGCGGAGCGCCGTCGCGCTGCAGGATTCGGATCCAGGAGCTCTACTTCCGCAACTACTGCTGGATCGGGGTAGCGGGAGTCATCGTTATGCACCGGACGTGTGTAACTCCCCGCGAGGTGTCGCACTTGAGGCACTCCAGTTGTTGGATCCAAGGAGCGCAAGGACTTCATCACGACCTTGAGGCCGGCTTCGGCTCGTCTACATCAACCACGCTCCCCGGAGCGTTGACAACGCTTTTCGTTCTTCAAGGGTAAGTTCACGAAAAGCCCCTCCCGTTATTGTATTACTAATAGATAGGTCCTGGCAGCTTCAGGGGTTTAGGGGCGTAGAGTAAAATTTATTGTTTCTATACGTGGAACCCCTACAAGTATATGCTTGTCAAAGTATAAGTTGGAAATCTCATGTCCCTTGAATACGAGGGTCGCTCCTCATGCTACTCAAGTTTAGTTACCGGGAAGTTCTTGTCATTGTAAGTGCATGTGTATCATAGAGAACCGCCAACGGGGTACCCCTTGCCCAATGATATGGAAAAATCCCCATATAAAAATGACAAGGCGAGCAGACAACGAGCATCTCAGCAATCTTCTTATTTACCATAGGAAAATGGTTCTTTTTCTCTCTTTCCTCTTTTCTCATATCTCTTTTTTTCTTTTTCTCAATATCTGACTCTTTTTTATAAGAAGAATGCTTCATAGACAACTCATTATGGTTACGCTACAGTTTCCACCATGACAGCATGGATTAGACCAGTGGCCCAGGCGTTTTTCTAACACATATACATAACTCCATGGACTTACAAGCTCCCCTTTCATTTCACACCGACGACATCCATAGACAAAAGAGCATGATATCAACTAGGTACAAAGTACAAGTGCAATGTTGAAAGGGTTCCCCATGACAGCATGGTTCTACTAATCCCCAACAAATAAGTGCAAGCATATACAATATAGACGACACAATGGTTCAAGTTTATTAAGGGCAAGAAAAGTAAAGTGTGCCATCAAGTTCGTGAGATCTTTAATCACTAGTTTTCTCATAACAAGTTTAATTCGGAAGGTAGATAAAAATATGAATATACTTGGAATAGCTACTTGGTTATGGAGGCTAGCAAAAGACTGGGAGCGACCAACTAAGAGAGCAATAATGGCCATAATCATGCAGAGCGACAAAACATCATTAATCAAAGCATAAAGTGATATTACAAGTTGAAAACTAAAGGATCATAAAGGCTATGGTGACTTGGGATAGTCATAACATGGTGTGAGCATGCGCCAATTCAACCCAAATAAAGCATCAAAGGAGAATACCACAATATTATGCTTTAATATGCTAAAACAACGCATGATTCTTTCAAGGCACATTAAGCAATCTCAATTGTTTATAACATGTCATGCTATAGCAAATATCACTAAGCATAAATCCAAAACAATATCAAGCATGGCATGACAAAGCACAAGCCACAGTCAAAAACAAGCTCCTTTTACCACTTAAGCATGAACTTTCCTACTCTTTTCCAATCCAAACCAAATTATTTGAAAACCAATGTATGAAAGAGGGGGTCCAACCAATTTATTTAGCAAACTAATAAAACCAAGCAAACGAAACCAAAAAAATGAAAAATAAGAAGACGCTCCAAGAACAACACAACTGTGCATGAAACAATAAAAATGAAGTGTTTGGAAGAAACCTAGGATTTTTATTGATGAAGAAGGGGGGGTGCCTTGGGCATCCCCAAGATTGTATGCTTACACTTCTTGAATATTTCTTGGGGTGACAAGGGGTGGCATCCCCAAACTTGAGCTTTAGTCCATTCTTCATCTTATTACATCATTCTCTCCATACACCTGAAATATTTCCTTCATACAAAACTTCACACAATATTTATTAGCAACATTAGTGCACTCAATATAATAAGCATTTGGGTTCAGTTTCAACACCAATAAAACTTCCATTAAAACACTAGCTACTGTAGCACTTCCCTCAAAAAGCTCAATTCCCCAAGAGAACTCAAAAAGGAACCAACAAGAAGCAAATGCAAATAATGGCAGAAATCTGTCAAAACAGACCATTAGATAGAAACCAATTTTTTAGAAGACCTTCGGTTGCTCAAATCAAAAAGTGTTGAACTAACGAAAGTTAGATAATAATCTGGGTAAGAAGCACAAAAATTCATGCCTCCAAACGATGTACAGATATTTGACACGATTGTTTACGGTGAAGCACAGAAATCTGTTTCGGGATAGCAACTTTCCCAATCATTACTTCTCTCTCATTAGAGGTTACTCTTCGCACAAAAATAAAATAAAAAGGATAAGGAGAGGGTACTACTGAAGTAATAACTTCCAAGACTCATCTAAATCTTTTGGGTTATCTCCCAATAAGTACTTTTCTTTAACGGCTTTAAGTTAGGCATAAGAAGCAAGAAAAAGAATCAAGTGTTCTCAAATGAAGAAGCATTAAGACCAAATTTTGTTTTCATATGAGAGGCAAAAGGAATCTTCTCTCTCTTCTTAGGGAAGTGTTCTAGACCTTTCTTGAGTGGGAGTTGATAGTTAATGGTGCCTTCTTTCATATCAATAATGGCACCAACAGTTCTAAGAAAAGGTCTTCCCAAAGTAATAGGACAAGAAGCATTGCATTCAACATCCAAAACATAGAAATCAATGGGGACATAGGTATTGTTAACCATAATAAGAACATCATTAATACTCCCCATGAGTTTCTTTTTAGCATTATCATCAAGTGGAACATTCAAATAACAATCTTCCAATGGTGGCAAATCAAGCATATCATAAATCCTTCTAGGCATAATGGAAACACTACTATCAAGTTCACATAAAGCTTTAAAATCAAAATCATTCACTTTCATATTAATGATGGGTTCCCAACCATCTTCTTGTTTTATAGGAATAGAAGCTTTATGTTTCATCTTTTGTTCTTTAATTTTTATGAGAGCATCAGTAATGTGTTTTGTAAAGGCCATATTCATAGCGCTAGCATTAGGACTTTTAGCAAGCTTTTGTAGGAACTTAATAACTTCAGAGATGTTGCAACCATCAAGATCAAAATCATAATTATCATCTAAAGTAGTAGAGCTATTTCTAGCCTCAACACTAGTGGTAGTGATTGTAGAAACGCTAATGTCTCTAGCAATTTCATCTTCTCTTTCCCACTTAGCATGCAATTCAGCTAATAGTCTAACATTTTCATCAATTCTAACTTGTATGGCATTAGTAGAAGCAAATGGATTATCAATAGTTTCAGGTTTAGAAGCCATTTTATTCAAAGAAGATTGAGCTTCAGCTAATGATGCTATATTTCATTCAACATTAGAGAGTTTCTCCTCAATAGTTTTATTGAAAGAAGTTTGTTTACTAATAAAGTCTTTAAGCATAACTTCAAGTTCAGAGGGAGCACTCCTATTATTGTTGTAGGAATTTCCATAAGCATTACCATTGTTGGGAGGATATGGCCTATAATTTTTGTTACCAAAATTATTCCTATAGGCATTATTACTAAAATTATTATTTCTTATAAAGTTCACATCAACTTGCTCTTCTTAAGCAACCAAAGAGGCTAAAGGAACAGGATTTGGATCAATAGGAGCCTTCCCATTAACAAGCATAGACATAATAACATCAATTTTATCACTCAAGGAGGAGGTTTCTTCAACATAATTTACCTTCTTACCTTGTGGAGCTCTTCCAGTGTGCCATTCAGAATAGTTAACCATCATATTATCCAGAAGCTTTGTTGCAGCACCCAAAGTAATGGTCATAAAGGTACCTCCAACAGCAGAATCCAATAGGTTTCTTGAAGAATAGTTCAATCCTGCATAAAAGGTTTGGATAATCATCCAAACAGTCGGTCCATGAGTGGGACAATTCTTTACCAAAGATTTCATTCTTTCCCAAGCTTGAGAAACATGTTCATTATCAGATTGTTTAAACTTCATTATTTCACTTCTCATAGATATAATCTTAGCAGGAGGATAGTATTTTCCAATGAAAGCATCTTTGCATTTAGTCCAAGAATCAATACTATTCCTAGTTAGGGAATTCAACCATTATTTAGCTTTTCCTCTCAAAGAGAAAGGAAACAATTTAAGCTTAATAATATCTCCATCTATATCCCTATGCTTTTGCATCTCACAAAGTTCAACAAAGTTATTTAGATGAGCAGCAACATCTTCATTACCAATAACAGAAAATTGTTCTCTCATAACAAGATTGAGTAAAGCAGGTTTAATTTCAAAGAAAGTAGCTTCAGGAACAGGTGGAGCAATAGGTGTGCACATGAAATCATTGTTGTTGGTGCTAGTGAAGTCACACAACTTAGTGTTTTCAAGCGTAGTCATTTTTTGTATTTTTAATAAAGAAAGCAAAGTAGTAAAGCTATTTTTTGTGTGTTTTTGATAAAGAAAAAAGCAAACAAAGCAAGAAATAAACTAAGCAAAACAAAAATAACAAAGTAAAGAGATTGGTTATGAGGGACTCCCCTTGTGAAGATGTCCTTGACTCCCTGGCAACGACGCCAAAAAATATACTTGCTGACTCGTGGATTAACGAGATCGTTGGGGAACCCCAAGAGGAAGGTATGATGAGCACAGTAAGTTTTCCCTCAGCTATAAAACCAAGGTTTAATCGAACCAGTAGGATCAAGGAAACACCTCCAAGGTGTTTCTAGCTGGACTTTGGCAGGGCACACTACCGGCGCCAGCAGCAACGTGGAAACCTGCACAACACAACCATAGAACTTTGTCCCCAACTTATAGTGAGGTTGTCATTCTCATCGGTTTTGCTAAAAACAAAGGATTAAATGTATTGTGTGGAAGAAAGTAGTAGTTTGCAGAAAGTAAACAGAAAACAGTAAACAATTGATTGTAGATTGATAGTAAAAGAAAGGACCGGGGTCCATAGTTCACTAGTGGTGGCTCTCCTTAAGATAGATAACATGTTGGGTGAACAAATTACAGCGAGGCAATTGACAAACATCGAGAAAGCCTACATGCATATACTAATCATATTGACTCCTTTGAGATTTGATTGGGCATTACAGCATTATACATAGATAGTAATCCAACTGCATCTATGAATAATAATCCACCTTCAGGTTATCATCCGAACCCCCTCCAGTATTAAGTTGCAAGCAACAGCTAATTGCATTACGCATTGCGTGTAAACTAAACAATATGATTGTTCTATGAACAAAGGATTGATGTTTTCTCCCTAGTAGCAACAACACATCTAGTACCTTAGAGATTTTTGTCACTTCCCCAGATTACTAGAGGCATGAACCCACTATCGAGCATAAATACTAACTCTTGGAGTTGCTAGCATCTACTTGGACAAGATAGCTACTAACAATGGAAAGCATGCAAGATCACAAATAACAAAGACATGATAGAATCAATAATCAATCTAAAATAGCATCTAATATCCATCGAATCCCCGCAAACACAACATGTAGGAATTACAAATAGATGATCTTGATCATGAACGAAGCTCACAAGATCTAAACATGATAGCACAAAGGAGAAGAACCAGCCATCTAGCTACTACATGGACCCATAGTCTAAGAATGAACTACTGACGCATCACACCGAATGCTTGCATGATGATGAAGAAGGCCTCCAAGGTGAATTCCCCTCTCCGTCAGGGTGCCGGGAAGAGCTTCAGATCCCTCCCGATCTAGGGATGGAGATGACATTGGCTACAGACTCTTTTGTGTAATTTTGGTCGGGTACTTATGGTTTCTGTATCGGAGGCATCTTATAGGCGAAAGGGGAGGCCGAGGGGGTGCTTAGGGCGGCCAGACCACCCCCTGGCGCGGCCAGGCCTGGCCCGCGCGGCCAGGTGGTATGGTGTAGCATCCCATCTGTCTAACATATGTAATGCTACTTGGTCTAGTAATATAATGGCTACTTCCTACATATAATTGTTGCACCATAATTATATCATGCTCATGTCATCATGCCACCTTGCATTTGAGCATCGTATAAAACCTTTTTTCTATTTGGTTCTTCTCTCATGTGCATTATTAATTGTATTTGGCCCTTGATAAATGCTTGATGCCCAAATTGAGTTGGGGGCATATCTTTTATTCCTCTCGACCACCTTTTTTGTCACCACCTTATAATTTCACCCTCCTAATTACCCATGAGCTTTTATTTTCTTTTGCCATTTAATCTAGCTCATGTGGGTAGGGATGGATCCAATTCTAATTTCTTTTGCTTGGCCTTTTTTACACATTTTTTAATGCATGGGAATCATGCCATGTTATATTATTATTGTTTTCACAAAATAAATCATGGCAATTGATTATTATGCATGGGCCATGCAAGAGTATCACCATCTTTAGCTCTTTTGTTTTCTCTTTGTTTTTAGTGGATCTTTCTTTCGTGAGGTTCTCTCCATCTCTCTCCACCACCCCCATGTTCCCAACAAAACCTTTTATCTATCATGCATGATCATGTGGGATTTTTCCTTTGATTTTTAAAACCCTCTCCCTCTATCTCTCTTGTATTGTTTCCTCACCATCAACTTGTGCTCAACCACTAAGCCTCACCTCACTCCACAGCCATCTCTTTTCCCTTTTAAATCAAATTTGCAAAAACTTCCAAAAAGGGTTATTTTTGGGCTTGTTTGAATCTGCAACAAAACAAAAACAAAATAGTTAATAAAATAAAAGAAATAACAAGAGAGTGCCGCAGCCCACATACCTGGTCGCAGCCCAGCAGCAACTTCGGCCCGCCTCTGCTTTCCTCCTAGGCCACCCTTTCTTTTCCCCTGGCCCATACCTCTTCGATCATGCCGTCTCCCCTGTTTCTCTTCTCCGTCGCCCCGCCTCTCTCCTCTGCTCTGACGGAAGCGAGGCAGGTGGCTGTCCTCCGTCGTCTGCCGCGTCAGCTCACGCCTCCCGTACGCCATCTCCCCTCCTTCTTATCCTCGCGCCGACCCACGCCTTTATTCGAACCCTAGCTCCCTTCTCTGTTTCCCCTCTCCCTCTTCTCCGCCGTACCATGCTCGCCGCCAGTCAGAGCTCCACGACGCCGTTTCCAGCCTAGTCGGAGACCAGGGACTCACCGGGGAGCACCGCCGCGGACCGTGGCATCGTTTCCGCCTGCTAGGAGGTGCCGGCCGCGCTCGGAGCTACCCCTCGCCAGTGAACCGAGCACCACCGCCGTGACCTCTTCGTCCCCCTCCGCTCCGGCCGTCCCGTCCTCTGATTCCCTGGGGAATCAGACGAGGTGAGTGCCACCCTCTTTTCCCTCCCCTTCTTCTCCCCTCTGCGTGCCGAGCGCCGCCCGATTTTGGCCCCGCCGGTGATCTGCCCCGCCGACGAGCAAACAAGGCCGTGCGTTTCCCCCCTGTTCCTCGAAGCTCTCCGCCGGTACAACCCGCCTCTAGCACTCCTTCGTGAACAAAACCCGTAGCTGGTAGATCCCTCTCCGCGTTTTGTTTTGGAAGCCACGCGAGATACGCCACCGTTCCATCGCAAACCTCGCCGGAAAACCTCGCCGACGTCGGGCCGTCGCGGTTCAGTACGGGTAGGGTTCAGTAGAGGGCCGTGGCAGTTTTGCGTAAAGCCCCCCCCCCCCTCCCCCCTACACTTTTGTCGATCACGCCCAAGTCCTTAGCAGCCCCAGGGACCCCACGAGTCAGCCCCGGTGTAGTTTTGCAAGAAAGCCCCCGCGGTTTGGAGTTTCTCAACCCGCGCTCCCCCGGATCCCACACGTGGCAAGCCCCTACTGGCGTGCCCGTGTGTGGCCCCGCGGATTGATCGGCCCCACTCGTCACTCACTGCAGCTAGCCTCCCCCGTGGTGTAAAAAGATTTCGCCGCGCCAGCTCGTCCAGTCAGCACCTGGCCCACCTGTCTGTGACTGTGGCTAGGTGTGGCTGAGTGCAAAAAGGTTTTCGTTTATCTGTTTAATAAAAACAATTTCCAGAAATGTTTTAATATGATTTAACTTCTGTTTTTAATAACTTTTAATTGCTAATTCCAAATAATACATATGATATATGTTTTTGAATCAGAAAAATGTGAGGAATTCAAATATGGCCTTCAAAATATTATTTTAGCACTTTAAATTTTCGAGATGATTTAAATTACAATAAAATGCCCCTTTTCTTAATAAATCCATAACTTCAATTCTTTAATTCCACATTCAATAAATAATATGTCTAAATCGATCAACGCGATGAGCCCGTTCTATCTATGCACTCCTTGTTCTGAATTGAAGCATGCGTCCTGACATATTTAAAAATCAGAACTGCTTATGGCAATAAAACTTGACCGAAGAAATAATAAAATGCTTTATTCTTGTACCCCACACCTCACCATGCCATGCTACTTTAATGCCATGTAAATTGTGCATCATTCATCATGGCATGCTTGTTTGCTTGTCGCATTTTAATTCATATGCTTGTGCACTTTATTTATGTTGCCCTTGTTTGTTTGGTTCTTCTTCGAATAGACGCCCAGCAGGAGAATTGCCAGGAATCACAGGAGTTCTACCCAGATGCATCTCTCGCTTCAACTGAGCTGCCAGGCAAGCACTACCACATGCTTGCATACATATAGTACCTATTGCCTCTATCTTATTCTTGCATCATTGAGTCGCGATTGCATTAAATTGAATCCCAAGTACTGCATAGCCTTTACTTTTAAACCCCATCGAAGCTTGTTCCTTTATCCCATGAGCCATTACTACAGGAGTTGTTTGAGCCATGCGAGTCATAGAAAAGCATGTGTAGGGTATGTGAGTGTCTGATGAATAATGAGGTACCTAAACAACTTATCTGAGTAGTAATGGGATAACTAATGAAAGAGGCACCGGTGAGCAATATCTGCTATTTGGTTTTTCATGCTCACTTGTGTCCCGTAGGACCCCGAGTACTTGATTCATGTTCCTTGACTATTCGCACTATCCACATCCGGGAGGCCTTATGGACCCCCCTGAGCCAGAGCTTGATTCATTCTTATTTCTTGGGGCCACAATTAGTTTGGGGCTTTATTACTATCCGGTACTTATGCCATGTTACTGCTTTATTAAGATTGTGCGTGGAGCACCTGTACTGTTTTGGATCGTGGAATGTTTTCGCGGTATCAACAAGCCCAGTCATACTTTCGGGTTCCCAGTCGTTTACATCCATTGACACAAACCTTGGGTCCGTCTCGGATCCATCCATCTTTGTTGCGGGTAGCTTAATGGGGTGGCCCCCTGAAATATTTCTGAATCCTGGGATCGCTTTGTCTTGAATGCCTCGTTGGGTTTTGAGTTGGTTTTTCCGAGGTTGATCGAGTGTGTGTTGCTATTCGTGCACCCCTGCAGGGTAAATCTTTCTGAAAGCCGTGTCCGCGGTTATGGACGACTTGGAGCACAGTTTCTCGATCATAGACAAGTATAACTAAAGTACCGCTATTAAATTGACTAAGTATCTGACTAGTAAATAGTGCAATACTCATGGAATGGTTAATAAAACTGCCAACGGATGGGGGTTGTTCGTCCGCTTCCTCGTTGGTAAGCGAGGAGGAGGATGGATCTGTTAATTATACGGTTATAACTGTTGTTCTTAATTCACAGACCTCCGTCTATCATTGGTTAGGCGGATGGTTAGTGAGTATCTATAGACTTGTTAGTTATTATCTTTTGCTGCAATTGCGTCACCCCAGGTTGTGTCCCCTTTAGAGGCATAAAGACTTGCTGAGTACCCCTAGGGTCTCACACGATAAATTGTTTGATTCAGATGAACATGTGTAGTCGCTAGATGGATACTGGGTGGAGGAGACAGATGATGTTGGCCACGATCACTCGGTGTAGAGATTCCGGGAACGGGGATCCGTGAGATCTGTGGGCGGGATGTGTTTATTTATGTGGCATCTTATGCCGATTTGCTTCTTATCCGTACTCGGATCTTGTTTTCCGCTTCCGCCTGATACTCTGATGTTTGATGTATGAGGAGCTATCCTAACATATTATCTCTATCTAGGATATTTGAATCTTGCTGTATGGCGTTGCAATATTTCTATTTCTTTTAGATGGAATGGCTCTGAGGACTGTTGTATGTGGCTTGCATACATACTCACTTGTGTATGTAGTTGATCCCTTCGCGTGCCGATTACGCCGCTCGTTCTTGTCCCGATGCTCTGAAAGTGGTTAGGACGGCCGAAAGGTCTACCGTGAGTGGCCCTGGGCCCCACCGTACTATTTTAACCACTTTCGCTCATCCAGGCATGTAACTAAGAGCGTAATTCACCGAGGTAGTTACAATTGGTATCAGAGCCATCCCGCCCTTCAGGGTCTCAGCCAAATGGTCGTTGTCAGTCTAGCAAATATTTTTGGTAGCTATGTATACTAGGGAAAAACAAAACGTGAGAGTAGGACTGCTTCCATTTTTCTTCTTACCCACCCACCCACCCTTTTCTGGTAAGGAAGTGTAACGTTTTCAATCCTCTTCTAAAAATTCAAACTAGGATTCACGTGTTCTGGGTTCCGTAGTACCATAGGTTGTGTTTGTGTGAATTCTTTGTCTATCTGTTGCATCCAAATGTTATCGCTATCTGCCTTTTGGTTATCAACTGTTGGTACATTCCATACTGACAGGCCTTTGTAAACCGACGCGATCTATCTGATTCGTTGTATACCGGTGCGATCTGTCTTACTCTTTGTTATCCGACGTTATCTTGTTTGGGGTGTTCGTTTTCGTAGTTACTAATCTTTAGGTTCATCTTAAGAAGAAGGTGTTGGGATATGTGTTTTACTGATTCATGTGCGGAGTAATGATTTGAGTGCGGGATGGAGTCGCGACCATACCACTAATCTTATCATTCGCTCTTGTATATTGAATTAGTAGAGTTACTAATCTTGATTCGTTAAGTGGTTTTGCTTATATAGTGGTATTTTAATGCCGAAATTTGCGGAAATCTTTTCTTTGTTAGCTTGTGTACCACACTCCTTGTTCAGTCGTGTGCGTTATGCTTAATATCTTCTAGGTGCCTTGAACTTTGTTGATATTTTAATATCATCTCAGTGAATTGTATCCTTTAATCTCAGTTAATTCCATTTTGGTACTATTTTGGATTATTATCATTCTCCATTATAGTACTGACTTGTGTTTTATATAATTTACAGGATGGCACCACCATGCCGTTCTGAGGAGGACATACCACCTGAACTGGGGGCTGCTTTGGCAAGTATTGCAAATGCCTTGGGCACTATGCAGCAGAACCAGCAGCGATTCGAAGAAAGTGTCAGGAGGAACGAGTTTGTCCCGCTACCTCCACCTCCCAAGCAAGGAGGCATCAAGAGTTTTCTCAAGTTCAACCCACGCCAATTTGAGGTGTCTGATCAGCCACTTGATGCGGATGGTTGGCTGCGTGAAGTGTCAAGGTTGCTGATGATTGTGGATGTTCCTGAGCAAGAATGGGTCAAATGTGCCACTCACCTTCTGAAAGGAGATGCAGCTCTGTGGTGGGAAAATTATCTCAAGGCAGACCTCTCTGGTTTTCATCCTACTTGGGAGCAATTCACTAGGGCTTTCAAAGAGCAATATCTGTCAGAAATTGTCATGGAAAGGATGAAGGAAGTGTTTCTCAACCTCAAGCAGGGCACTGACAATGTCAATACCTACATCAGAAACTTCATGAACCTTTCTCGTTATGGTGGCGATGAGATCTCTGATGACAAGAAGCAAAAGAGGTTTAGGCAAGGACTCAATGCTTCAATCAAATATGCAATCACTCATGCAAGGCTAGGGTCTTTTCTGGAACTCCAACATACAGCTCTGCAGGAAGAAGCAAGTAGGCAAGTGTTTGAGGAGTCAAAGAAACACAGCCGCGATGCAGCAAGCTCTTCAGCTATGACAGTTCCTTCTAAGCGTCGTGTCTGGGTTCCTAACACCCCACCGTTGCTCCCGGCTCCACCAAGACCGTCAAGCTACATAGCAAGGCCACCAAACTCCTTCACTGTGGCTCCCAGGGGCTACAACCACAACTACCCCGGAGCGCCTGGCGGAGTCCCTGGCTACGTTGCTCCACGTCCACCTGGTGGTTGTTACACTTGTGGAAACACTGGGCATCAGCACTGGAATTGTCCAATGAACAACAAAGCTCTTCCACCACCACCTCCAAGACCTGCGGCAAGTTCTTCTATGGTTCGTGCACCTCCACCTCGGGCTCTCAACATCAACACCAAGCCCGGGCCTATGGTTTCTCGTGCCAACTATGTCAACGTCGCTCAAGTTGAGCATGCACCTGGAGTTGTGATGGGTATGCTTCCCGTTAACTTAGTTCCTGCACGAGTTTTGTTTGATTCTAGTGCATCACATTCTTTTGTGTCTCACAAATTTGCAAATGAGCATGAGCTTGTTATAGACCAGCTGGATAAAAAGTTAATGGTTCTTTCTCCCGGGGCAAGATTGCTATCTACCAAGATCAGCCATGGCAATCAAATTGAGATTGGTGGCTCTTCGTTTCCGGCTTCCCTAATTATTCTGGGCAACTCTGACATTGATGTCATCTTGGGCATGGATTGGTTAACAGCAAATGCAGCTATGATTGATTGTGCTGTACGTTCGGTTTCTCTGAAAATTCCTGAAGGCCATATAGTCTATTCTCCAAGTCTGACTCCTACAATTCAGCTTTTCTCTTTGGCGGCTCTGAATGATGATGCTATGGAAGGTATTCAGAGTGTTCCGGTGGTTTGTGAGTTTCCAGATGTCTTTCCTGAAGATTTGCCAGGTATGCCTCCGGATCGTGAGGTTGAGTTTGTGATTGAACTTGAACCTGGTACTGCTCCTATCTCCAAGCGGCCTTATAAAATGGGTCCTGCCGAGTTGGCTGAACTCAAACGTTGGCTGGATGAACAAGAGAAGTTAGGTTTCATTCAGCACAGTACTTCTTCTTGGGGTAGCCCAACCATCTTTGTGAAGAAGCGAGACAAGACTGATAGACTTTGTGTTGACTATCGGGCACTCAATGCAAAAACCATCAAGAATAAATATCCCCTTCTGCGGATTAATGATCTCTTCGATCAGCTAGCTGGAGCTGTGGTTTTCTCTAAGCTTGATTTGAGAAGTGGATATCACCAAATCAAGATTCGCAAGGAAGATGTTCCCAAAACAGCTTTTACCACCCGCTATGGCCTGTACGAGTACACAGTCATGTCTTTCGGTCTCACCAATGCACCTGCCACTTTCTCGAGGCTTATGAACTCGGTTTTCATGGAGTATCTTGATAAGTTCGTTGTGGTCTATCTGGACGACATTCTAGTCTATTCTAAGTCGAAGAAAGAACATGAAGAACACCTTCGGTGTGTCCTAAACAAGCTTCGTGAGAACCGCCTGTATGCAAAGTTCTCCAAGTGTGAATTCTGGCTGCCTCAAGTCACCTACCTTGGTCACGTCATCTCTGCCAAGGGCATTGCCGTCAACCCAGAAACTATTAAGACAATTATGGACTGGCTTCCACCCATAAATGTCAAAGAAGTCCGGAGTTTCCTTGGTTTGGCCAGTTACTGCCGTCGATTCGTTCAAAACTTCTCGAAGATTTGGAAGCCTCTTACCGATCTCCTCAAGAAAGGCAAGAAATACCTTTGGACTCCTGCATGTCAAGCAAGCTTTGAAACACTCAAAGAGAAGCTCAGTTCCACACCAGTCTTGGTTCCTCTAGATACATCAAAGCCTTTCCAGATATTCTGTGACGCCTCATTGCAAGGATTGGGTGCGGTCCTTATGCAAGAAAAACAAGTTGTTGCTTATGCCTCTCGACAGTTGAAGACGCATGAGATCAACTATCCTACACATGACCTCGAACTCGCACCAGTTGTCTTTGCTTTGAAAGTATGGAAGCATTACTTGCTTGGCAACCGTTGTGAGATCTTTTCTGATCACAAGAGTCTGAAGTATATTTTCACACAGCCTGATCTCAACCTTCGTCAGAGGAGGTGGATTGAAAAAATCAATGATTTCGATTTGACCATCAACTACACTCCGGGCAAAGCTAATGTCATGGCCGATGCTCTCAGCCGAAAAGCTTATGTCAATAACCTCATGGTGGAGGAACAACAGCCTCTCTTGTGCGAGGAATTCCGCAAGCTCAACCTTGAAATTGTGGATCAAGGGTATCTTCTGAACCTTCTGGCAACCCCACTCTTGGAAGAAAAAGTTCGCTCTATTCAACTTGGTGATCCTTACACTAAAAAGATCATCTCCAACATTCAGCTTCCGAAGTATGAGTCTTTCCACGTTGACGACCAAGGCACTCTTTTCTTCGAACACCGGATGTTTGTTCCGCACTACCCGGGTTTAAGAGAGCAAGTTCTCAAGGAGGCGCATGATTCTGTTCTTTCTATCCACCCTGGCAGCACTAAGATGTACATGGACTTGAAAACACAATATTGGTGGCCTGGGTTGAAACGATATTGTGCCAAGTATGTCTCGGAGTGTGATGTCTGCCGTAGAGTTAAAGCTGTCCATCAGAAACCTTCCGGTCTTCTACAGCCAGTGAAGCCTCTGGAATGGAAATGGGAGAAAGTAGAGATGGACTTCATCACGGGTTTTCCAAGGTTGCAGAAGGGCAACAATGCAATCTTTGTTGTCATCGACATGCTGTCTAAAGTGGCTCACTTCTTTCCAGTCAAGGAAACAATTTCTGCAATTCAGTTGGCTGAGCTCTATATCAACAAAATTGTCTCTCTGTATGGGGTTCCTCTTGAGATCAGCTCAGACCGTGGAAGCATCTTCACTTCCAAGTTCTGGGGAAGTTTCCAAAATGCTTTGGGAACAAAATTGAACTTTAGCACAGCTTACCACCCTCAGTCGCAAGGACAAGTTGAAAGGATCAATCAGATTCTGGAAGATATGCTCCGTGCTTGCGTTATCTCTTTCGACATGAAGTGGGAAGAATGTCTTCCTTATGCTGAATTATCTTACAACAACAGCTTCCAGAAAAGTCTAAAGATGGCACCATTTGAGGCTCTCTATGGTCGCAAATGTAGAACTCCGATTGGTTGGTCGGGCGCAGGTGAAAGAATATTGTTTTGCCCCGACATTGTAACTCAAGCGGAGGAGAAGGTTCACATCATTCTTGAAAATCTCAAGATTGCTCAAAGTCGCCAGAAGAGCAATTATGACAGAAAGCACACGGACATGGAGTATGTCCCTGGTGATCTCGTTTACCTTCGTGTCACTCCCATGAGAGGCACGCATCGCTTTGGTATCAAAGGAAAGCTGGCTCCTAGATACATCGGTCCTTTCAAAATTCGTGGAAGAAGAGGAGAAGTTGCTTATGCTCTTGAGCTCCCTGAAAAACTCAAGGTCCATGATGTTTTCCATATCTCTCAACTCAAGAAGTGCTTCAAGGATCCCGGCAGGACCATGGACCATGAACTCATCAATCTCCAAGAAGATCTGTCTTATCAAGAACACCCCATAAAAATTCTAGAAGTCGCAGAAAGAAGGACTCACAACAAGTCCATTAAGTTCTGCAAGGTGCAGTGGTCGCACCATTCCGTTGATGAAGCCACTTGAGAACGCGAGGATGAGCTCCGTGCCAAGTATCCTACCCTCTTTGAGTCTTCTTCTTCTTCCTAGAATCTCGGGGCGAGATTCCTGTTTAGTGGGGGAGAGTTGTAGCATCCCATCTGTCTAACATATGTAATGCTACTTGGTCTAGTAATATAATGGCTACTTCCTACATCTAATTGTTGCACCATAATTATATCATGCTCATGTCATCATGCCACCTTGCATTTGAGCATCATATAAAACCCTTTTTCCATTTGGTTCTTCTCTCATGTGCATTATTAATTGTATTTGGCTCTTAATAAATGCTTGATGCCCAAATTGAGTTGGGGGCATATCTTTTATTCCTCTCCACCACCTTTCTTGTCACTACCTTATAATTTCACCCTCCTAATTACCCATGAGCTTTTATTTTCTTTTGCCATTTAATCTAGCTCATGTGGGTAGGGATGGATCCAATTCTAATTTCTTTTGCTTGGCCTTTTTCAACATTTTGTAATGCATGGGAATCATGCCATGTTATATTATTATTGTTTTCACAAAATAAATCATGGCAATTGATTATTATGCATGGGCCATGCAAGAGTATCACCATCTTTAGCTCTTTTGTTTTCTCTTTGTTTTTAGTGGATCTTTCTTTCGTGAGGTTCTCTCCATCTCTCTCCACCATCCCCATGTTCCCAACAAAACCTTTTCTCCATCATGCATGATCATGTGGGATTTTTCCTTTGATTTTTAAAACCCTCTCCCTCTCCCTCTCTCTCTCTCTCTTGTATTGTTTCCTCACCATCAACTTGTGCTCAACCACTAAGCCTCACCTTACTCCATAGCCATCTCTTTTCCCTTTTAAATAAAATTTGCAAAAACTTCCAAAAAGGGTTATTTTGGGGCTTGTTTGAATCTGCAACAAAACAAAAACAAAATAGTTAATAAAATAAAAAGAAATAACAAGAGAGTGCCGCAGCCCACATACCTGGTCGCAGCCCAGCAGCAACTCCGGCCCGCCTCTGCTTTCCTCCTGGGCCACCCTTTCTTTTCCCCTAGCCCATACCTCTTTGATCATGCCGTCTCCCCTGTTTCTCTTCTCCGTCGCCCCGCCTCTCTCCTCTGCTCTGACGGAAGCGAGGCAGGTGGCCGTCCTCCGCCGTCTGTCGCGTCAGCTCATGCCTCCCGTACGCCATCTCCCCTCCTTCTTATCCTCGCGCCGAGCCACGCCTTTATTCGAACCCTAGCTCCCTTCTCCGTTTCACCTCTCCCTCTTCTCCGCCGTACCATGCCCGCCGCCAGTCAGAGCTCCACGACGCTGTTTCGGGCCTAGTAGGAGACCAGGGACTCACCGGGGAGCACCATCGCGGACCGTGGCATCGTTTCCGCTTGCTAGGAGGTGCCGGCCCCGCTCGGACCTACCCCTCGCCAGTGAACCGAGCACCACCGCCGCGACCTCGTCGTCCCCCTCCGCTCGGGTCGTCCTGTCCTCTGATTCCCTGGGGAATCAGACAAGGTGAGCGCCACCCTGTTTTCCCTCCCCTTCTTCTCCCCTCTATGTGCCGAGCGCCGCCCGATTTTGGCCCCGCCGGTGATCTGCCCTGCCGACGAGCAGACAAGGCCGTGCGTTTCCCCCTGTTCCTCGAAGCTCTCCGCCAGTACAGCCCGCCTCTGGCACTCCTTCCTGAATGAAACCCGTAGCTTGTAGATCCCTCTCCGGGTTTTGCTTTGGAAGCCACACGAGATACGGCACCGTTCCGTCGCAAACCTCGCCGGAAAACCTCGCCGCCGTCGGGCCGTCGCGGTTCAGTACGGGTAGGGTTCAGTAGACGGCCGTGGCAGTTTTGCGTAAAGCCCCCCCGCACTTTTGTTGATCACGCCCAAGTCCTTAGCAGCCCCAGCAACCCCACGAGTCAGCCCCGGTATAGTTTTGCAAGAAAGCCCCCGCGGTTTGGAGTTTCTCAACCCGCGCTCCCCCGGACCCCACACGTGGCAGGCCCGTGCTGGCGCGCCCGTGTGTGGACCCGTGGATTGATCGGCCCCACCCGTCAGTCACTGCAGCTAGCCTCCCCCGCGGTGTAAAAAGATTTCGCCGCGCCATCTCATCCAGTCAGCACCTGGCCCACCTATCTATGACTGTGGCTAGGTGTGGCTGAGTGCAAAAAGGTTTTCGTTTATCTGTTTAATAAAAACAATTTCCAGAAATGTTTTAATATGATTTAACTTCTGTTTTTAATAACTTTTAATTGCTAATTCCAAATAATACATATGATATATGTTTTTGAATCAGAAAAATGTGAGGAATTCAAATATGGCCTTCAAAATATTATTTGAGCACTTTAAATTTTCGAGATGATTTAAATTACAATAAAATGCCCCTTTTCTTAATAAATCCATAACTTCAGTTCTTTAATTCCAAATTCAATAAATAATATGTCTAAATCGATCAACGCGATGAGCCCGTTCTATCTATGCACTCCTTGTTCTGAATTGAAGCATGCGTCCTGACATATTTAAAAATCAGAACTGCTTATGGCAATAAAACTTGACCGAAGAAATAATAAAATGCTTTATTCTTGTACCCCACACCTCACCATGCCATGCTACTTTAATGCCATGTAAATTGTGCATCATTCATCATGGCATGCTTGTTTGCTTGTCGCATTTTAATTCATATGCTTGTGCACTTTATTTATGTTGCCCTTGTTTGTTTGGTTCTTCTTCGAATAGACGCCCAGCAGGAGAATTGCCAGGAATCACAGGAGTTCTACCCAGATGCATCTCTCGCTTCAACTGAGCTGCCAGGCAAGCACTACCACATGCTTGCATACATATAGTACCTATTGCCTCTATCTTATTCTTGCATCATTGAGTCGCGATTGCATTAAATTGAATCCCAAGTACTGCATAGCCTTTACTTCTAAAGCCCACCGAAGCTTGTTCCTCCATCCCATGCGAGTCGTAGAAAAGCATGTGTAGGGTATGTGAGTGTCTGATGAATAATGAGGTACCTAAACAACTTAACCTGAGTAGTAATGGGATAACTAATGAAAGAGGCACCGGTGAGCAATATCTGCTATTTGGTTTTTCATGCTCACTTGTGTCCCATAGTACCCCGAGTACTTGATTCCTGTTCCTTGACTATTCGCACTATCCACATCCGGGAGGCCTTATGGACCCCCCTGAGCCAGAGCTTGATTCATTCTTATTTCTTGGGGCCACAATTAGTTTGGGGCTTTATTACTATCCGGTACTTATGCCATGTTACTGCTTTATTAAGATTGTGCGTGGAGCACCTGTACTGTTTTGGATCGTGGAATGTTTTCGCGGTATCGACAAGCCCAGTCACACTTTCGGGTTCCCAGTGGTTTACAGCCATTGACACAAACCTTGGGTCCATCTCGGAGCCGGCCAACTTCGTTGCGGGTAGCTTAATGGGGTGGCCCCCTGAAATATTTCTGAATCCTGGGATCGCTTTGTCCTGAATGCCTCGTTGGGTTTTGAGTTGGTTTTTCCGAGGTTGATCGAGTGTGTGTTGCTATTCATGCACCCCTGCAGGGTAAATCTTTCTGAAAGCCGTGTCCGCGGTTATGGACGACTTGGAGCACAGTTTCTCGATCATAGAAAAGTATAACTAAAGTACCGCTATTAAATTGACTAAGTATCTGACTAGTTGTAACACCCTCAAATCGGCCCTATGCAAGTTTTAGCGATTCCCACCAAACCCGCATAGAAACGATTCAAGGACGCCCACCAGGCACTTTCGTCTGGGTGGATAACAAAGTAATACCATTACACATCAGTCCTCGATGGGACCCACAGAACAGATACATATACAACAGCGACTCCATGAGTCAAGAATGCAGGTATAATATACAAAGATCCAAATCACCTTGAAACGATAGAGCGTCCGTCTACGGACAAGATGCAAATGGGGCTAAGAGCCCTTAAGAATAACCAATGGCGTCCATAACCCTGCCCAGGCCAAGCCGGAAGGGTAACCCTGCTAATGACGTCGATGTCAAACCTGCTAAAACAAAAGGGGTGCCGACAAAGGGCAAAGGAAAAAGAGGAGCGTCAGTACTGAGGCCAGTACACGGAGAGGCTAGAATTCGGTGTCTCTCGCCTACATAGGTATGGTGGGCTGAAGCGGCAACGCAGCGGCACTAAACAACCTATAGAGACTCGATACAACTGGCGGTTATCAGAGAGGGATAAGGAAGACCTATTCGGATCCAACCTGAAGCTAACACCAAACAAACCCATCCTGGTATTTCCCCCTCGAGACCAAACGAGGAAGTCGGACCAAGGAACTCACACAGTTGGCAAATTTACTCATTCCATTATAGTTGCAGCAATTACTAATCAGATATAGATAGCATGAATCATCCTAATAGCATAAGTAGTGGGCAGTTTTAGTTAACATCTCGTTGTAGTTGGAACATTTACTAGTCAGATATAATTGTCCTGAGGAATCCCAAACCCAACAGTTGTTGACACTTTTATCTCATTCCATTGGAGTTGTAATACTTACTAGGCAAGTATCACAAAACAATCCAGGTCCACCAGTGGTTGGCATTTTTAATATCCATTCCGTTATAGTCAAGCTGATTACTAGTCAGAGATATTAAGTCAAATTTATAGCACTACTTTAGTTATGCTTGTCTATGATCGAGATACTGTGCTCCAAGTCGTCCATAACCGCGGACACGGCTTTCAGAAAGATTTAACCTGCAGGGGTGCACAAATAGCAACACACACTCGATCAACCTCGGAAAAACCAACTCAAAACCCAACGAGGCATTCACGACAAAGCGATCACAGGATTCATAAAATATTTCAGGGGGCCACCGCACTCAGCTACCCGCAACGAAGTTGGCCGGCTCTGGAACGGACCCAGGGTTTGTGTCAATGGCTGTAAATGACTGGGAACCCGAAAGTGTGACTAGGCTTGTCGATACCGCGAAAACATTCCATGTTCCAAAACAGTACAGGTGCTCCACGCACAATCTTAAATAAAGCAGTAAGGCATGACATAGGTACCGAATAGTAATAAAGCCCAAAACTACTTGTGGCCCCAAGAAATAGAAATGAATCAAGCTCTGGCCCAGGGGGGTCCATAAGGCCTCCCGGATGTGGATAGTGCGAAAAATCAAGGAACAGGTATCAAGTACTTGGGGTCCTACGGGACACAAGTGAGCGTGGAAGAACCAAATAACATCTATTGCCCACCAATGCCTCTTCATTAGTTATAGCTAGCATTTTTAATAGTTGTAATTAAAGACATGACCATCTCCACCGTTAAGCATCTGCCAACCTTCCAACAACTGTGGTACTTGACAACACGAGATCGCACCTGAGCAAGCAACTACGACTCGCAAGGCCAGCTATCTACCAAAAACAGGTAATAGGAGGTGTCCAAGGCAATATAGAGGCTGCACGGGATATAACTGGTGCACAGAAACTAAAGCATCGCGACACGGATAACAATAGATCAATGAGAGGAAATAAAGACTATAAATGCAAAACAGGTAGAAGGGGGAGAATGCTCGCCTGGGAAAACACTGCTGAAGGATCGTATCCAGAGAATTTGTCGATACTCGCATCAACTCATCGGCCTAGTCCGTGAAGAAGCAAACACTAGAAGAAACACCGAATGCAATATTTAATACTACGGAAGAAGAGCCGGCATGATTATGATATGCATGCGAGATGAACAATTAATATGCAACAAGTGATAATGTCATATTATAAAAT
Source organism: Avena eriantha (assembly GCA_910589775.1). Taxonomy (NCBI): domain Eukaryota; kingdom Viridiplantae; phylum Streptophyta; class Magnoliopsida; order Poales; family Poaceae; genus Avena; species Avena eriantha. Next base: position 423,097,480 of record OU342746.1, read on the forward strand.
AATGGGGGTCTCGGATAGGGAATCACATTTAGGGTTCGGCGAACTTGGGCTCCTAGGAAGTACTTGGCGTATCCGTGTCGACGACCTTGGCGTCCGGGTTCTCGTGCATCGCAACCAAGAAGGAGGACTTGTCGCATCCAATAGATCGGTCCTCGGGGACGAAGAACTTGGCGCGCCAGGGTTTGGTCTTCAGATCGTGTCGACGGTCTTGTCGTTCGCGGTGGAGATCTTGGCATTCCGGGTCTAGGCGTCTTTGATCGATGGCGAACTTTTCAAGCGGATGGGATCGGAGATCTTGTCGGTAGTTTTGGTACAACTTGATCTTGGTCGATCTTGTTCGTCCGGAGACCTTGCCAGGTACACTGCACACGAGACCCCTGGGGACGGTATTGGATGGCGACACGCTAAGGAGTAGAACTCGGTGGCGACACGGTCCTCTTTGCCCAAAATCATCAATAGTACCACAGCAACACATTTTTACACCAGATCACAAAGGTACAAAGACAGGCCAGAGAGGAGAGTTGGGGTCGCGGGATAGGGCGATGGCGAGGCTGACCACGGCGGCGCACACACAGACGAGCTCGAGAGGCACGGCGGCCCTGCAGGACTCGGTGAGGAGCGCCAGGTCGAGGAAGAGCAGGAACCACCATGGCCGAGACGCAACGCGGCGGGCGTAGGGTGATGGCGACCGTAGAGCAGCACGACAGAGGCGGCGCACCACCGGCAGAATGGGTCGGGGAGGAGGAAGGCGGTGACCGATGCCGGCGGTAGCGGCGGTGACCGATGCCGGCGGTACGTCCAAGGCTGCAGGGCACGCAGAGCATGCGCCCGTGGCGGCGGCGGTTGGACCAGCAGAAGGCCACCGCAGGGCGGGCTCGTAGGGCTCGCGAGGACTGGTCGGTAGAGGGCTTTGCAGAGGCGAGGACGACGGGGTCGGAGGAAGGAGGCGGCGAGGCGAGGGCGTCGGGGTAGACGGGGGAGATCAGTGGCGGCACAGAGGAAGGCGAGAGGGAGACGCCGGCGTGGAGGATGGCGGCGGCGGCCGCTCGGGAGGCCGGAGAGCCGGCGAGGAGACGCAGGGAGGAGGCCGAGAGGGCGGCGGCGCGGGCGGCTTCCGGCGAGGAGAGGAGGGACCGACGGTGGCGGCGGCTTGCATAGACGGCCGCGGAAGAGGGCGAGGGAGGCGCGACGGCAAGGCAGGGACGGTCGGGGGAGACAGGAGGAGGCCGGAGGGAGGTCGCCGTGGCTCCGGCGGCAGCGTCACGGGGCTCGCGCGGAGGAGGAGCGGCGAGGTGAGGTGGAGGCTGCCGAGCACCGGGGAGCGCGAGCCGAAGACGAGGCGCTCAGGGTCGGTGAGGGAGGCGGGGACCCACAGCGGCGCGGCCGGCGAGCGGAGAGACGGGCGAGCGGGGAGGGTAGGTGGCAGCAGAGAACGCGAGGTGGAGGGCGCGGGGCAGGGGAAGGTGGGCCCACGGGAAGGGTATCGAGGGCGGCAGGTGGCTCGGGATGGGAGCGCGTCCACTCATGCACGTGGGCCAGAAGCGGGAAACGAGGGCGGGAAAAAGGAGCGCGTCGGGCGGACGCGGGGTGCGGCGATGGTTGGGCGGGAAAAGGATTGGGAAGCGCACCCAGGAGGTGGGTTGTCTGCGCGTCGGAGTAGGGTTGATGGGGCCAGGCGACGTGGACGTGCGGCAGGGAGTGCATTGGTAGGTGGGAAGTGGGGCTGCGCGGGGTGAGGTGGACATCGGGGTGACGTGGCGCGCTGCGAGTGGAGGGAGTGAGGTGGAGGGGCTGGGTAGGAAAAATAGGGGTAGGATATTTGGTGGAAAAAGTTTTGGGTGTTTTCTAGGTAGGTAGGATTTTTTATCTGGAGGTGGCCGGCTGGGCTTTCGCGCCTGGCTGGCTGCCTCCCAAAAATAAAATAAAAGTTTTATTATTTAAAACGGGGCTTTTGAAAACCGTCGGCAGACGAAACGAAATAATCCGGAGACCCGGGTTTTGTATTGGAATAAAGACGGGAATATTTAGAAAACAAAACTAGGCGGTTCAAAAATAGTTTAGCCAAAAACCATGCATGGTGATGACGATGCTCAAATGCAATGTGCCATGATGACATGAGCATGCGGTCATGATGATGCAATGCGCGAAAACACCGTGATTTTCTAGTAGTGGTTTTTGCGAGGCGCCACAATTCGACACCACTAACAATGGATCTCGCCCTCGAGATCCGCCTCATGGTACCGGGAAGAAGGTCGGCGATCTGAATCTTCACGCTTCATGTAGATCCTCGTGACAGCACTAACAAGAGGTCGTTGTCCGTGATCGTCGAGAGAACACTCCGGAAACAAATGGCGAAGGTAGAGGTATCAACAAATTAAGCCACTTCTATCTTCAGGGGAAGGAGTAATTGCTGGATCCACCGATTCAATGTACAAGAGCGAATGATAAGAGTAGTCGGATGGTGATCAGTCCATCGCACACCCGAACCATTACTTTGCACATGAATCGAAGAATTATGCAACCAACTCTCGGAATTGGACTGAAGATCTCGACAAACGAGGTTCGGAAACAAAGGAGTGATGCAGACTCTGCATCGGATCTGGCATAGATGATGTCGTCGCGTCGAAAAACACCGGAAGGCACAAACAAGGAAAAAAGAATGGTACCACAGATAAAGGAGCACTCAGATAGCACTAAGTCTAGAGGTAGAAGAACCGTTGCCAAAGGAGGAAGCGAAACCCTGAAGGTACGATGGAAAACCCAACCACGAGAAATCCTAGACTCGAAGAAAAGATAAGAGAGCAGATTCAAAACACGCAGAGATAAGAGGAGAATAGTAGACGGTAAGGAGGAAAATCAGACCTAGTCAGATCTATCCAACCGTTTTGCAAAATAGTTTTGACACTCTAGATCGTCCGTTAGCTAGGTTAACCTACAGGCTGGACTTGTGGGGTATCGCAACTGCTGAGCTCTGATACCACTCTATAACACCCTCAAATCGGCCCTATGCAAGTTTTTGCGATTCCCGCCAAACCCGAATAGAAACGATTCAAGGACGCCCACCAGGCACTTTCGTGCGGGTGGATAACGAAGTAATACCATTACACATCAGTCCTCGATGGGACCCACAGAACAGATACATATACAACAGCGACTCCATGAGTCAAGAATGCAGGTATAATATACAAAGATCCAAATCACCTTGAAACGATTGAGCGTCCGTCTACGGACAAGATGCAAATGGGGCTAAGAGCCCTGAAGAATAACCAATGGCATCCATAACCCTTCCCAGGCCAAGCCGGAAGGGTAACCCTGCTAACGACGTCGATCTCAAACCTGCTAAAACAAAAGGGGTGCCGACAAAGGGGAAAGGAAAAAGAGGAGAGCCAGTACTGAGGCCAGTACACGGCGAGGCTAGAATTCGGCGGCTCTCGCCTACATAGGTATGGTGGGCTGAAGCAGCAATGCAGCGGCACTAAACAACCTATAGAGACTCGATACAACTGGCGGTTATCAGAGAGGGATAAGGAAGACCTATTCGGATCCAACCTGAAGCTAACACCAAACAAACCCATCCTGGTATTTCCCCCTCGAGACCAAACGAGGAAGTCGAACCAAGGAACTCACACAGTTGGCAATTTTACTCATTCCATTATAGTTGCAGCAATTACTAATCAGATATAGATAGCACGAATCATCCTGATAGCATAAGTAGTGGGAAGTTTTAGTTAACATCTCGTTGTAGTTGGAACATTTACTAGTCAGATATAATTGTCTTGAGGAATCCCAAACCCAACAGTTGTTGACACTTTTATCTCATTCCACTAGAGTTGTAATACTTACTAGGCAGGTATCAAAAAACAATCCAGGTCCACCAGTGGTTGGCATTTTTAATATCCATTCCGTTATAGTGAAGCTGATTACTAGTCAGAGATATTAAGTCAAATTTATAGCACTACTTTAGTTATGCTTGTCTATGATCGAGATACTATGCTCAAAGTCGTCCATAACCGCGGACACGGCTTTCAGAAAGTTTTACCCTGCAGGGGTGCACAAATAGCAACACACACTCGATCAACCTCGGAAAAACCAACTCAAAACCCAACGAGGCATTCACGACAAAGCGATCACAGGATTCATAAAATATTTCAGGGGGCCACCCCACTCAGCTACCCACAACGAAGTTGGCCAGCTCCGGAATGGACCCAGGGTTTGTGTCAATGGCTGTAAACGACTGGGAACCCGAAAGTGAGACTGGGCTTGTCGATACCGCGAAAACATTCCACGTTCCAAAATAGTACAGTTGCTCCACGCACAATCTTAAATAAAGCAGTAATGCATGACATAGGTACAGAATAGTAATAAAGCCCCAAACTACTTGTGGCCCCAAGAAATAGAAATGAATCAAGCTCTGGCTCAGGGGGGGTCCATAAGGCCTCCCGGATGTGGATAGTGCGAAAAATCAAGGAACAGGTATCAAGTACTCGGGGTCCTACGGGACACAAGTGAGCGTGGAAGAACCAAATAACATCTATTGCCCACCGATGCCTCTGCATTAGTTATAGCTAGCATTTTTAATAGTTGTAATTAAAGACATGACCATCTCCACCATAAACATCTCCACCGTTAAGCATCTGCCAACCTTCCAACAACTGTGGTACTTGACAACATGAGATTGCACCTGAGCAAGCAACTACGACTCGCAAGGCCAGCTATCTACCAAACACAGGTAATAGGAGGTGTCCAAGGCAATATAGAGGCTGCACGGGATATAACTGGTGCACGGAAACTAAAGCATCGCGACACAGATAGAAATAGATCAACGAGAGGAAATAAAGACTATAAATGCAAAATAGGTAGAAGGGGGAGAATGCTCGCCTGGGAAAACACTGCCGAAGGATCATATCCGGAGAACTTGTCGATACTCGCATCAACTCATCGGCCTAGTCCGCGAAGAAGCAAACACTAGAAGAAACACCGGATGCAATATTTAATACTACGGAAGAATATCCGGCATGATTATGATATGCATGCGAGATGAACAATTAATATGCAACAAGTGATAATGTCATATTATAAAATAATGGGGGTCTCGGATAGGGAATCACATTTAGGGTTCGGGGAACTTGGGCTCCGAGGAGTTCAGGGTCGGTCTCAGGATTTGACAGGGGAACGGTTCGACGGGATCGGTCGCGGACACGGGAGGTAGATATTGTCGCATCCGGGAAGAAGGACTTGGTTTGGCTTCGGGGGTGCATCGGGTTCGCCCGGGTCGGTGTCGATCTTGTCCTCGCGAAGATCTTGTCGGGTCCGCGTACCGGGGTGAAGAACTTGGCGTCCTCGAGGAAGTACTTGGCGTATCCGTGTCAACGATCTTGGCGTCCGGGTTCTCGTGCATCGCAGCCAGGAAGAAGGACTTGTCGCATCCAATAGATCGGTCCTCGGGGACGAAGAACTTGGCGAGCCAGGGTTTGGTCTTTGGATCGTGTCGACGGTCTTGTCGTTCGCGGCGGAGATCTTGGCATCTCGGGTCTAGGCGTCTTCGATCGATGGCGAACTTTTCGAGTGGATGGGATCGGAGATCTTGTCGGTAGTTCTGTTACAACTTGATCTTGGTCGATCTTGTTCGTCCGGAGACCTTGCCAGGTACACTGCACACGAGACCCAGGTACACTGCTAAGGAGTAGAACTCGGTGGCGACACGGTCCTCTTTGCCCAAAAGCATCAATAGTACCACAGCAACACATTTTTACACCAGATCACACTAGTACAAAGCCAGGCCAGAGAGGAGAGGCGGGGTCGCGGGATAGGGCGATGGCGAGGCTGACCACGGCGGCGCACACACGGACAAGCTCGAGAGGCACGGTGGCCCTGCAGGACTCAGTGAGGAGCGCCAGGTCGAGGAAGAGCAGGAACCGCCATGGCCGAGACGCGACGCGGCGGGCGTAGGGTGATGGCGAATGCAGAGCAGCACGGCAGAGGGGCGCACCACCGGCAGAACGGGTCGGGGAGGAGGAAGGCGGCGACCGATGCCGGCGGTGGCGGCGGCGGACGTCCAAGGCTGCAGGGCACGCAGAGCTTGCGCCCGTGGCGGCGGCGGTTGGACCAGCAGAAGGCCACCGCAGGGCAGCCTCGCAGGGCTCGTGAGGACCGGTCGGTAGAGGGCTTTGCGGAGGAGAGGACGACGGGGTCGGAGGAAGGAGGCGGCGAGGCGAGGGCGTCGGGGTAGACGGGGGAGATCAGCGGCGGTACAGAGGAAGGCGAGAGGGAGACGCCGGCGTGGAGGATGGCGGCGGCGGCCGCTCGGGAGGCCGGAGAGGCGGCGAGGAGACGCAGGGAGGAGGCCAAGAGGGCGGCGGCGCGGGCGGCTTCCGGCGAGGAGAGGAGGCACCGACGGTGGCGGCGGCTTGCGTGGACAGCCGCGAAAGAGGGCGAGGGAGGCGCGACGGCGAGGCGGGGACAGTCGGGGGAGACAGGAGGAGGCCGGAGGGAGGTCGCCGTGGCTCCGGCGGCGGCATCACGTGGCTCGCGCGGAGGAGGAGCGGCGAGGTGAGGTGGAGGCGGCCGAGCGCAGGGGAGCACGAGCCGGAGACGAGGCGCTTAGGGCCGGTGAGGGAGGCGGGGACCCGCGGCGGCGCGGCCAGCGAGCAGAGAGAGACGGGTGAGCGGGGAGGGTAGGTGGCGGCGGAGAACGCGAGGTGGAGGGCGCGGGGCAGGGGAAGGTGGGCCCACGGGAAGGGTATCGAAGGCGGCAGGTGGCTCGGGATGGGAGCGCGTCCACTCATGCACGTGGGCCAGAAGCGAGAAACGAGGCCGGGAAAAAGGAGCGCGTCAGGCGGACGCGGGGTGCGGCGATGGTTGGGCGGGAAAAGGATTGGGAAGCGCACCCAGGAGGTGGGTTGTCCGCGCGTGGGAGTGGGGCTGATGGGGCCAGGCAACGTGGACGTGCGGGAGGGAGTGCGGTGGTAGGTGGGAAGTGGGGCTGCGCGGGGTGAGGTGGACAGCGTGGTGACGTGGCGCGCTGCGAGTGGAGGGAGTGAGGTGGAGGGGCTGGGTAGGAAAAATAGGGGTAGGATATTTGGTGGGAAAAGTTTTGGGTGTTTTCTGGGTAGGTAGGATTTTTTATCTGGAGGTGGCCGGCTGGGCTTTCGCGCCTGGCTGGCTGCCTCCCAAAAATAAAATAAAAGTTTTATTATTTAAAACGGGGCTTTTGAAAACCGTCGGCAGACGAAACGAAAAAAATCCGGTAACACGGGTTTTGTTTTTGAATAAAGACAGGAATATTTAGAAAACAAAACTAGGCGGTTCGAAAATAGTTTAGCCAAAAACCATGCATGGTGATGACGATGCTCAAATGCAATGTGGCATGATGACATGAGCATGCGGTCATGATGATGCAATGCGCGAAAATACCGCGATTTTCTAGTAGTGGTTTTTGCGGGGCGCCACACTAGTAAATAGTGCAATACTCATGGAATGGTTAATAAAAATGCCAACGGATGGGGGGGTTGTTCGTCCGCTTCCTCGTTGGTAAGCGAGGAGGAGGATGTTTCTGTTAATTATACCGTTATAACTGTTGTTCTTAATTCACGGACCTTCGTCTATCATTGGTTAGGTGGATGGTTAGCGAGTATCTATAGACTTGTTAGTTATTATCTTTTGCTGCAATTGCGTCACCCCAGGTTGTGTCCCCTTTAGAGGCATAAAGACTTGCTGAGTACCCCTAGGGTCTCACACGATAAATTGTTTGATTCAGATGAACATGTGTACTCGCAAGATGGATACTGGGTGGAGGAGACAGATGATGTTGGCCACGATCACTCGATGTAGAGATTCCGGGAACGGGGATCCCTGAGATCTGTGGGCGGGATGTGTTTATTTATGTGGCATCTTATGCCGATTTGCTTCTTATCCGTACTCGGATCTTGTTTTCCGCTTCCGCCTGATACTCTGATGTTTGATGTATGAGGAGCTATCCTAACATATTATCTCTATCTAGGATATTTGAATCTTGCCATATGGCGTTGCAATATTTCTATTTCTTTTAGATGGAATGGCTCTGAGGACTGTTGTATGTGGCTTGCATACATACTCACTTGTGTATGTAGTTGATCCCTTCGCGTGCCGATTACACCGCTCGTTCTTGTCCCGATGCTCTGAAAGTGGTTAGGAAGGCCGAAAGGTCTACCGTGAGTGGCCCTAGGCCCCACCGTACTATTTTAACCACTTTCGCTCATCCAGGCATGTAACTAAGAGCGTAATTCACCGAGGTAGTTACATATGGCGGCCCCTGGCCCCTCTCCATCTCGTATTATGGCTCCGTGTCCCCCTCGGTGAAAAACTGACTTTGGCTTTTATCCTTTCCAATTCCGAGAATATTCATTTTCTGACTTTCAAGGAACCACAAACAGTAGAAAACAGGCAGCTGGCACTATGGCTCCTATTAATAGGTTAGTCCAAGAAAGTGTATAAAAAGTACTCCAAAGTGTAGACAAAACATAAGAAAGTAGATAAAAAACAAGCATAGAACATCAAAAATAATAGATACGTTTGCAACGTATCATAGGGGTAGGAGGAGTAGGAGTAGGAGGCCGCCAGTGGAGGAGGGGGTCGCCAAAGGAGGTCGCCGGAGTAGGAGGAGGAGTAGGTCGCTGGAGTATGAGGAGGAGGATGCCGCTGGTGAAGGAGGGGTGACCGGAGTAGGAGGGATCACCGGAGGTAGAGGAGGAGGTCACCGGTGTGGAGGAGGAGGCCATGGCCGGACATGGAGGAGGAAGAGGTTGCCGGTGAGTGGAGAAGAAGGAGGGAGGAGAAGGGGAGGAACAGGAGGCGAAGGAGAGATGAAGTGGAGGAGAAGAGTAAACGAGAGAAGGATAAGAGAGAGGGAAAAGTGGTGCCGACGGGATTAAAATTTCGAATCCCGCTCAATAATTCTATGGCGCATATTGGAAATATGCGCCATAGAATTGTCTCCCCCTTTTTATTTTTTTCAGGAAAAATCTTCCATTTGAAATTTCTTTTTACACTTTTTGAATTTGGGATTATGTAAATTCAGAACAACTGTAGGTGGTTGAATTCGAGTAGAAAATTTTGAGACGATCGTTTTGATAGGTAAAACATTTTCTATAGAGGTCGTACGCAAAACTAGAGCAGTTTTACCGAGACATGACCTTTTTTTTGCAAAATACATCGAAATTCATGTTCTTCAATTTTGCATACAACTATAACCCAAAATATAACTACATCTTAAATGAATTATTTTTTGAAATTTTTATCATTTTTGTTTATCTTTTACAAAACTAAAAAGGCTATCCGGGGTTTGGATCTGTTCATCACAGGAACTTGGTCACCCACTTTCTGTGGTGGGTCTTACACGATATTTTGTGGCGTATATTCCTCTATGCTCCACAAAAAAAGTTAAATTTTGGTGGCGCATTTGGCAATATGCACCAAGGAATCTCGACCACAGATACATGGTGGCAGGTCCCACCATATTTCTTTGGAGCATGGGGCCATTATATGTACCACAAAATGTTGAGATTTCTGTGGCGATTAGGTTTGGATGTGCCACTGGATATATTATGTGGCACATGCACCACAATATGCGCCACAGAAATCCTTTCTATCTATAGCTAGTTTCCTAGTAGTGGCCTGACCCAAAATTCTTTTATAATGCCCCGCATACGGCCCCCGTACCCATATATTATTAGGTCTCACAGCCCAACCGAGGGGACACAGTAGAAAAGTTGTAGCTTTGGCAGGACTGGCATGTCAGTGCTGCCGTTTCCTGCATCGTCTCCTCCTCCGCCATATATCCACCCCCGCCACCTCTGTATTCCCTCGCCACGTCCCGGATTCAGCTGCGATAGACCCTATCGACCTCCCTCCGGCAACTGGAGGTGAGAGGTGCTGCACCAATCGACGCCACCGCCGCATGTGCGTCCGCATAGCGTTGGGCTTGTGAAGCCAGACAACACTAGCATTAAGCAGAAACGTGCAGGCCAGCATGTCGTCCCGGTAGTAGTTGCACCATCTGCCACCCCCTCCATGGCCTGCGCATCAGCGCACATCACCATCGTCCAAGCTCCAAAAAAGTGAAGAACAAGCCCGGCGTGAAGGGCATCCCCGTGATGAAGAATACCGTCGCCAGCGTCCGCCATCCAGCCATGCCTCGGGCAGCTCCGGCCATGACTACCGCCGCCAACGACCCCTCCACCACCTCCCACAATGTGTTCGTGCAAACATCTGCAAGGTATGAAATCCCCCTCTCTCGTTCATGATTTTTCATGTCCTTCCCTAATTTTTATCATGAATTTCTCAATTTAGCTGCGATTTGCATGTTGTTCCTAACTTGTTCACAATTTTTTTGAATGCCACAGCGGTTGATGTATCGGAGTCGCCACTTGGGGGATTCTGTGGTGAGGAGGAAGGAGGGCACGATCATGAGGGCGAAGAGGGTGATGATGGTGCCGAAAATAGAGCCTACCACGAGTATGGTGATGATGAAGGTGACGAGGTGGAGGAGATAGATGGGGGTCCTTCAAAGATAAGAAACCATGACCAAGGGCGGTGAACTACATGGAAATTGAGGATGTGACCTTGGTCCAGGCAGGGGAGCTAGTTTCCCTTGATGTGGTGTGTGTCAATGATCAAACCAGCAAGCGATATTGGCAAAGGATCGAGGATAAGTTTTTCCAAATCAAGTCTCGACTAGCCAACCCTACTCCTCTCTCTTAACGATCTCTCCAAGGGTGTTGGGATGCCATCAAAGCTTGTTGTAGCTGATGGAGCAGTTGCTTGGAGCAAGTGTGGGCTGCACCGCCTAGTGGTGTCAACATTGATGAATATGTGAGTTTTAATCATTTCATTCCATGTCCACAAAACTCTAGTGAGTAATCAAATTGCTCACATACATTTAATATGAGAATATCATTTTGCGGCCCAAAAGTTGGGGTGTCTAGGCAACGCGGTACCCAAGTTCCCTGAAATCAGCCGGGATGACTACAGTTGGTGTGCCAAAGACTCAGAGGGTCTTTTCGGCACGAATTCAACTTTACGTTCCAATACAAAAAAAATAGGCTAACGGCCATCAAGTTGGGCCCCCCTGTCAGTTCTCGCTGTTATGTCGCTCCCATCGCTTAAGTGTCAATTAGGCTTCCAGCGTTGGCGCCTGCATCCATTACGCATCTTCTTCTTCTTCCTCGGAGCGGCAATCTGTGGGGTGTCGCAGCCATGGCATGGAGCTGGGACATGGACGAACCTGCTCGGCCCAGCTCTCCTCCCTGTAGGCTTGCAGCGTTGGCGCCTGCATCCATTACGCGTGTTCTTCCCCGGAGTGGCAATTTGTGGTCGCGGCCATGGCGTAGAGCTGGGACGTGACGAAGCTACTCGGCCCCGCTCTCCTCCTCATCCCGAGTCGGAGCTCACCCTCATCGTGGACGCACCCATGGCATGGTGCGGGGACGAGAATTGTTTCCCGGTGAGATCTATCACCTTGTTGACCATGCTCGGTTCTATTTTCCTCCTCTAGAATCCGAGCTCACCGTCGCCATGGTTGCACCCGCACCAATTCTGCCACCTCTACTGAGGTCTGTGTGGTAGCTCAAGTTCTAGGGCTCTTCAAGTTCTGCTATGCTGGGCCTGTAAGTTTTGTTGTATGTTAAACTAGCAAATCTCTTTTGTTCAAATCTCTTGGGCTGTACCAACTTCATTGTGTTTAATTATGAAAGACAAAATATAAATGATTTCTCTCAATTTCTCGCATAGAAAAATGCACAACTAATTTCATATTCTCGCAGGAACTGGCCCCACTTGTTGAACCGGCGGCACTGCCACGATCTCCACGTAACCACGGTGATTTCTCGAACCAAAAGTTGCAGTTACCATGTTTCTTCTGTAGTCATTCCTCTTCCTCATTTCCTCTGCAGTTTTTCCTTAGCGCTTTTTCTTCCTCTGTTCTGGAACTGTCGGTTCATCTTCTTGTTCCTCTCGCAGGCAGTTCCTTGAAGGCATTTCCTTTCACTCATTTCCTTGCATGCATGGATAATGGGAAACGCACAACAGAGACCCACTTGGTCCCTGCCCATGGCACCACGACTTTGACAGTGGTGTACACAAATGATGAAGCGACTGTGGAGACAACTCTCGCCAGGTTTGAGTAATTGCTTGAGAAAGAGAAGCACATGTTTGTGGGGCTAGACTTGGAGTACACCCGTGAAAATAAGCGAAAAAAATCCTCCACAAGAGATCGCTGTCGTGCATATCACCATACATGAGGAGGTCCTTGTTTACCACTTCTGCAGGTATGTGAAATTTAAATTTGAGATCACCACTTCTGCATCCCTTGTTCCCTTATATCCCTAGAACCATCTAAGTGCAGGAGTAAACCAACTGAGATGCATTGTCCGGCTCTGGTCGAGTTCTTGTGTAGGAAAGGGATAACTTTCACTAGCATGGATATCACAAATGACACAATTATGCTTTCTTGTCCGTTGATAAAAATCCCAGATGGGCACCACATCGACATCCAAAATCTGTACAAGATCAAACCATACCCAGCGAAGGATGGCATGGGTGATCTAGCATCGGAAATCATCGATAAATCCTATGAAAAATTGAAGAAATTGAAGCGACTCGATCACGACTACTGGGAGTGGAAGCCGATGAGCCAGGTGCGCCTCGAGTATGCAGCCAGAGACGCCTACATGGCGTACGAGTTGTACAGTAAGCTCATTACCATGAAAGATGGGATGGTTAAGGCAGGGTTTTTCGTGAGAGAGTTATGCCCTGGTTGCAAGCTAGCCCAGGAGAAGAAGCGCGAGGAGGACAGAAAGCGGTTTCAGGACGAGCAGGGATCTTGGGACAGTGGCGACATCAAGCGGTTGAAGGGGAAGCAAGTCAAGGACGACAACAAGTGGTGGTGATACATTATGTGTTTGAACTAGATTTTAGTTTCTAGTTTATTATGTGTTTGATACATTTAGTTACTTCAATACAAAATTTCGACCAATTTAACTTGTTGATGTATTTCTTGACAATTATAATATAATCGAGCACTAGAAATATTTTGTAGTCTGCATGAGCATAATCAGTAAATATAATTGAACACTAGAAACTTTAAGGCACTCCATATAAAGGAGTAGACTAATACAGAAGGTTCACCAGAGACACCACGGATATATTGTCTTACATGCCACACACATGTAATAATTAACTAGAACAAAATAAAAGCAGGGGCTGCAGCAGGAGGCTGGGACACGGAGATGCCTAGCAGGGCAGGGGTTTATCAGCAAGAGGCAGCGACAGCCTGGTCGATGGGATACAGGCCAGTCCTGTCATACTCCCGGAGGAATTTTCCGTAGGCTGCATGCCGCGCCAAGGTAATCGGCCTATGGCTTTTGCCTCCGCCTCTGCCAATGCCCTCCGCGTGTTGGATCATGCTGTTGAGGTCCACATTGATTGCTCTGCCACAGAATGCGCAAAACAGTCTCCCCCTACGGTGGAAACGGATTAGCCCACACCATAACCGTCTCAACACGTAGCGGCTCTTGTTGTCCCTAGATACCTTGCTATCGTCCACTTCATCATCATCCTCCTGTTGATTTTTAAGGACATAACTTAGAACTCATACATATAATTGAATTGTATTACAACTCAAGAATTGACAACATGTATATGTAAGACAATATATCCGTGGATATCAAAGATAAAACATCTCAGCAATAGTTTGATCGGTTCATATATCATTTCATCTCAACACAATGACAAATAATTGCATCAGAGTGAATGTAGGATAAATCTAGGGGCCTCATAAGTTTCTTCAGGGATGGAGTAGGTGAACCAAGTAACAATTGCACAACCTGTAATGGTGTTGTACATCGCCCCAGGTTCACTAAATCATCCCTGAAAAAATCTGACACCAATGTGTCTGCCTCTCTTTTGGGACAAATTTGAATCATTGGCCAGAATAAGAAATTGAAATATAATCGTACAAAACATTATTCAGCGATATACATAGTGAGGTACAAAAACAAGCCTAAATATTGTAATTATAAATAAAAAAGCAAACAATTAATCTTCAGGTACATGTTAAAAATACTTATGATCAAAACCATTCATATACATATGCATCATACCAATCATTAAAAGATCAAAAACAATTGAAGGATCATATATGTAGTTCCATATGAGAATAAATCTAGGGCCTCATAATTTGTTTCAGAGATGGAGTTGGCGAACCAAAGTACCAACATCACAACCTATATTGTTTGTGTGCATTGCTGCCTCAGGTTCACCAACCCATCCCTAAAACACGACACCGTCATATGTGTCTCCCCTTGAACTTTTTTGGGGAAAATTTCAATCATCGGCCTCGGTGACAAACTAAAATGTAATTCTTATACACTAAATGCATGGAATAGATAATTCGAATATCATAGTTCTATGAATGTAGAATAAATATTAAGGCCTCATAAGTTTCTACAGGGACGGCGTAAGTGAACCAAGTAACAATTGCATAGCCTATATTTTTCTTGTACATCGCCCCAGGTTCACTAACTCATCACTAAAAAAAGCTGACACCAATGTGCCTGCCTCTCTTTTGGGGCAAATTTGAATCATTGGCCACGATAAAAAATTGAAATGTAATCGTACAAAACATTATTCAGGGATATACATAGTCAGGTACAAAACAAGCCTAAATATTGTAATTATAAATAAAAAAACCAAACAAATAATCTTCAGGTACATGTTAAAAATACTTATGGTCAAAACCATTCATATACATATGCATCATACCAATCATTAAAAGATCAGAAACAATTCAAGGATTATATATGTAGTTCCATATGAGAATAAATCAAGGGCCTCATAATTTGTTTCAGAGATGGAGTTGGAGAACCAAAGTACCAATAGCACAACCTATATTGCTTGTGTGCATTGCTGCCTCAGGTTCACCAACCCATCCCTAAAACACGACACCATCATATGTGTCTCCCCTTGAACTCTTTTGGGGAAAATTTCAATCATCGGCCTCAGTGACAAACTAAAATGTAATTCTTATACACTATGAATGCATGGAATAGATAAGTCAAATATCATAGTTCTATGAATGTAGAATAAATATTGCAGCCTCATAAGTTTCTACAGAGATGGCGTAAGTGAACCAAGTAACAATTGCACAGCTTCTATTGATTTTGTACATGGCCCCAGGTTCGCTCACCCATCCCTGAAAAATCTGACACCAATGTGTCTGCCTCTCTTTGGGGCAAATTTGAATCATTGGCCACAATAAGAAATTGAAATGTAATTGTACAAAACAATATTTAGGGATATACAAATGCATCATACAACGCATTCATAGATCAGAAACAATACAAAGATTATATATTTAGGTTCCATATGAGAGAAAAATTAGGGCCTCATTTTTTCAGCGATGGAGTCGTAGAACCAAAATACCAACAACACAACCTATATTGTTTATGTGCATTGCTGCCTCAGGTTCACTAACCATCCCTAAGAAAACGACACCATCAGATGCCCTTGCACTATTTTGGGGCAAAATTGAATCTTTGGGCTCAGTAAGGAATAGAAATGTAATGTTATAAGCCTACTATGTATCGAAATCAACACTCAACTAGCAAACTCAACTAGATGGCAGATGAGCAGATTGGGGTTTTGTGACTAGACGGATTGGGTTTTGTGACTAGATGGCAAATGCATCAATCAATCGATCGAATCATATATATACTACCCTACTTCAAGAGCAAAAGAATATGTACACGATTGAGCAAATCCTATGTATGAACAGTGAAAACTGCGGCTGCGACTGGAGAAGCTAGCAATGTAGTACCTCAGACTCCTCATTAGGGACCTCCTCCTCAAACTCATCATTCTCTACGATTGCCTCGAAGATTTCTTGTACGGAGATGGGGTCGTCGATGTGGATCACCGGATTGACTCTGCCTGCCGCCTGCCCCCCATCCAGATCTGCCGCTGGCACCACGACATTGTCAGCCACCTGCTGCTCGGTGGCGACGGCTACTACCTGCTGCTTGGCGGCGATGGCTAACACCTGCTGCTCGGCGGCGACGGCTACAGGCTGGATGGATGAGCTCGCACCCTCGACGGTGCAGCGACGAGCGGCGTTCGTGCCCGGAGAAGACGCCTCCTCCTGCTTGGCGACGACCGAGCCATCTGCTGCTACGCCTTCAACTGGCTTCACCTCCGGCTCATCTCCACGCGTACGCTTCATGGCGCACCAAGGGAAGGAGGTAGTGCAAACGCTGGAGCTTCGACACGCGCGGCAGGTGTAGATTGGGGTCTTGGGACTAGACAGACTGGGGGAAATGACACGAGCTCATGGAAGAAGAAGGTCGAGGGGGATTATAAACACCAGACCGTTCATAGTCCTCGAGTGGACACGTGTGGTGGGCGGGGGGCATGGGGCTACCACGATCTCCACCCTTTTTTTGGTTCCCTTTTTTTGAAATAGCCACATGTCCACTTTAGAGCTGCATTGAAAATACGCTCATGGTAGACCTCGATTCCACTGCATGCAAGTGGCGCGGAACCAATTTCTAGCAACGTTAGATCTACTCGAGGGGGCCCCTTGACTCATGGAAGTTACTAGCGGTAGGGCCCAGTTGGAAGTGAGATTGAGAGCACTGCGTAAAAATGGGATATGTCTTATTAAAATCAAGTGGCAATAAATTTCAGCGTCCCGTCAACAACCGTGCACTCGATGACCCCGTTGCCCTGTGCATGTGTTGTAGTAGCAGTAGTAGGCTTTTCAGACTTGATTAAACTTGACATGACCGCTCGACGACTTTTTGATGGACAGCATCGTGTTCCTTCCTGTAGAAGTCTCGCTGAGGGAGACGTCCGTGCTGTCTCACGCTGTATTGTGAAGGGCACGATGTGTGCAACGATCATCGTTGGATCACACAGAATCAACGGTTGGTGTGCACGATCCGCGTGACAACTGTGACAACCAATCAGGGAGTAGCAGACAGGGTGAGCACAGGTTTGGGCTTCTATGAAAGATGTAACACCCTCGAATCGGCCCTATGCAAGTTTTAGCCCTTTCTGCTAAACCCGCATAGAAACGATTCAAGGACGCCCACCAGGCACTTTCGTGCGGGTGGAAAACAAAGTAATAACATTACACAACAGTCCTCGATGGGACCCATAGAACAGATATATATACAGCACGACTCCAAGAGTCAAGAATACAGATATACACTACAAAGATCCAAATCACCTTGAAAACGATACAGCGTCCGAGTACGGACAAGATGCAAATGGGGCTAAGAGCCCTGGAGAATAACCGATGGCGTCCATAACCCTGCCTAGGCCAAGCCGGAAGGGTAACCCTGCTAACGACATCGATCTCAAACCTGCTAAAACAAAAGGGGTGCCGACAAAGGGCAAAGGAAAAAGAGGAGCGTCAGTACTGAGGCCAGTACACGGCGAGGCTAGAATTCGGCGGCTCTCGCCTACATAGGTATGGTGGACTGAAGCGGCAGCGCAGCGGCACTAAACAACCTATAGAGACTCGGTATCACTGGCAACTATCAGAGGGGGATGAGAAAGACCTATCCGGATCCAACCTGAAACTAACACCAAACATACCCATCCTGGTATTCCCCCTCGAGACCAAACGAGGAAGTCTAGTCGAGGAAAACTCACACGGTTGGCAGTTTTATTTAATCTTTCCGTGGCAGTTATCCAACTTGCTATTCATCTCGGATACAGGTCAAATTATAACAGTAAACTTTAGTTATAGTTGTCTATGATCGATAAACTGTGCTCCAAGTCGTCCATAACCGCGGACACGGCTTTTCGAAAAGATTTAACCCTGCAGGGGTGCACCAAAGTATCCACACGCACTTCGACCCTTTTTGCCAGATCAATTAACATACACCCATCGGTATGTCGGCGGGGCCTAAGTCATGACGTTTCCCAGACCCAAAGCAAGTACATGGGGGCCACCCCACTAAGCTACCCGCAACGAAGTCGGCCGGCTCCGGAACGGACCCAGGGTTTGTGCCAATGGCTGTAAACGACTGGGAACCCGAAAGTGTGACTGGGCTTGTCGATACCGCGAAAACATTCCACATCCTAAATAGTACAAGTGCTCCACGCACAATCTTAAATAAAGCAGTAAAGCATGGCATAAGTACAGAATAGTAATAAAGCCCCAAACTACTTGTGGCCCCTAGTACAATACTTTGAAATAAGGTAGTAAGCCGATGGGGGTGCCCACACACCCCACCTGTGGTTAGCGCGCTCAATCTTGGAACAGGTGTCAAGAACTCGGGTCCTAGGTGGACACAAGTGGGCGGTTAAAAACCAAATATTGACTATTACCCACCGGTGCCTCTGCAGTATATCTATTTCCAGCATTTTAATTAACAAGTAAAGATGTAAGCCATGATCATCTCCACCGTTAAGCATCTCCACCATTAAGCATGTGCCAACCTCCCAACAACGGTGGAACAACAACGACGCGAAGCAGCACTTAAGCAAGCGACTACGACACGCAAAGGCCGACTATCTATCAAACAACAGGCTATAGGATGTGTCCAAGGCAATATAGAGGCTGCAGGGAATATAAATGGTGTACGGAAACTAAAGCATCGCAATACGGATAGCAATAGATCAACAGGAGGAAGTAAAGACTATAAATGCAAAATAGGTAGAAAGGGAGAGAATGCTCGCCTGAAAATACTACCGAAGATACATCCGAAGAACTTCGTCGAAGCTCACAACATCTCATCGTCCTATCCGGGAAGAAGCTTAAAAAAAGGAACCAGCGACGCAACAATTACAACAAATGCGGAAGAACCAACATGATTATGATATGATGTATGACATGAAAATGATGATGCGACTTATCAAAATTAATCAGAATCAGAATCCCTTCAATTATTATAATGTTCAAGTAATTTTCGAACCATCAAAGGTAAATGTTATTAGCATGATAACATGGCATAAATACATACATATGGTGTGAATAGGTTCAGTGCATGTTTATTATACATTATTGTATGTAACACATTTTAAATAGAGCACTAGATTACTAGATACAAAATAAACAGAGAGGACAAAGCTAGGATTTAATGCCTTCACTAGCATTCGAACTCTAGTCTCACTGGTGGAGGAGAAAGATAATGGCCACAAGGAAAAATCTGACGTGGTTGTAATTGAAGGAGGCTTGGCAGATTTTGATTCAAAACAGAGGTGGGATTTGTAAGAGAGAAAAAAAATGGGTAGAAATTATTGGTGAGATGGTGGGGATTTTATCTGGGAGTTCTCGGTGGAGCTGATACATGTTAATATACTGAATAGGATGCAACAGAAATTACATATACTGGGGCAGCAGACAAGCAGGTGAATCAAACGAAGCTAGCTAACTAGCTGTTTCGAATGCATACACGCGCGCATGTGCTGGCTGGCTGGTGTGATGCACACGGCAAACATCAGATGATTTAAACTGCCCCTTCTAGAATTTGATCTCTCGACCAACTAAGTGGTAGACAAGATGCTGAATAGAACAGGGCCTCCATGTTTATTTTGAACTGAACTTGTAGCGGTGTCGGGTTTTCTGACAAAACTGAAGAAACGATGTCTGTGCTCTGAATTCTCTCGACATACAGCATCAGTCTGATGGAAGCCGAACAGAGGCGAGGCAGTGTGCGCGTCTGGTTCTGGGAATGCACGATGTCTGCAGAGATGTGTTCGTGCGATGCTAAGTGATGCGTGAGTGTCTAGAGCATGCGTGCGGAGCAAGCAGAGCAGCAGCAAAGAAGCAAAACGAGCAGCAGACCTGGACTAGCTCGTCCATGGTAGGGACACCTTCAGGAAGAGACGGACGACAACGGGCAGTAAGCGATCCGGATGGAATTAGCAGAAAAAAAAGGATCGGGGTGGCTCACCGTACTCGATAACGAAATCGGAGAAGTTGGAGGATGACTGCGACGTTGTTGAGGAAGACGAAGACGCCCGCGGCTCCGAACATAGACGACAGCCTGGAAGGAGCCCGATGCTCCCGCAGCTCCAGCTACGGGGCATCGGCGAGGAGGAGAACGGCGAGGCGACGGGGCTCCTAGAGGATTTGATGCATGGAAGCTGGAGTAGTCGGCGTATGCGCACACGCGCGCCAGGGAGAAAGGCAGCAGGGCTCACAAGCGATTAAATCCATTGAGATATTTCCTGCGTGCTACTGGATACTAGCTGAATCAAATAGGCAAGGATTTGATGGCGTGTGGTGTGTGGGGATTGAAAGGGATCTTCTTAGCTAGCTAGCTCTTGGAGAATTCTTGTACGAGGCTGCTGTTTATCTGCTTCTGTCCGACAAGGGAAAACAGAAGAGCCGGTGGCGGCGGAGGATAAGGAAAGAGGTGGGGAATATGGTTCAGATTTGGGGGCTAGGGTTCACGGAGAAAGAAAAAGGAATGGATTATTAGCCTAAAATTTTAGACGGACTTTTTGCCTATTTTTATTTTTAGTAAAAATAGCAAGCCTTTTGTAGTCTTATAATTGACCGAACAACATTATTATCATTTTATTTCAAATTAATAAAAAGGAGGCGGTTCGATATGTATGGTACAACAAGAGAGCTGGCAAGTATATGGATGAAGTATATGGTGGCATATACGTGTGGTAGAAGTCAAAGAGGTAGGAGATATGCAAGAGGGTTTAAGAGAAATAGATAGGTAGAGAATATGGCAAGATCACCAGATATCAATGGTGGCTTATAAATAGCAAAGAATATGGAGTATATCCATTGGAGAAATAATATATATGGAAGAGAGAGAAAATATCAAATAGATATGATATCAAAGTAGACTGAGAATAGAGATTAGCCCAAACAAGAATGGAATATAGAGAAGATTATCAAAACAAGGAGAAGAGAGATGTAATAAAGAGATGGCCTCATGGTATTAGATAGATCCACATATTCTCCAAATAGATGTGATTTAAACCACAAGGCAAAAACAAATGGAACTCATGTGTGATATGTGATAGAATTGAAAATGATCATAAGGACTAGATAGATTGGCAAGTTGGTGATAAAGAGAATTGAAGAGATGATGCCCCCAACTCAATTTGGACATGTTGACAAATATATTAAAAAAATGGCAAGTCTCAAGTAATAGAATGTGGACATCATGGTTCCATATCTGATGGCACCAACTAGAGATAGAATAGAGGGAGGTTAAAGTAGAGAGGAAGCAATGTCAAGCTCAAATACAGATATCAAGAACCAAACACAAGTGTAACAATTTGAATGCAATGATTTAATAGTAGGTTCCATGCAGGGTGGTATGATGAGCACGATGATGCAGGATGACATGATGATGCTCAAATGCAATGTGGCATGATGACATGAGCATGCGGTCATGATGATGCACAAAACAAAAATACAGCGATTTTCTAGTAGTGGTTTTATCAGGGTGCTACAAAAGATAGAGAGAGGGGGGCAAAACTAAGTAGTACCACATAAAACCAAGGGCAAAACTGAGTAGTATAAAAATGGAAAGTGTCTCGTACAATGAAATACATCATGGAATACATCAAATTATACCAAGATAGATCCACTAGAGTTCATGGCATGTCTGTTACTTCCATAAACCACACATGGATCCACCGGTGTCATTGCATGTCTGTTCTTTTCAATCACCACACCCAGTGTCATTGCATGTCAGTTCTTTTCATGAACCACACATGGATCCACCAGTGTCATTGCATGTCTATTCTTCTCACAAACCACATAAGGATCCACTAGTGTCATTGCATGTCTGTTCTTTTCATGAACCACACCCAGTGTCATTGCACATGTGTTCCTCTAGACAAACCACATAAGTCATTGCATGTCTGTTCTTTTCATCAGCCACTCCCGGTGTCATTGCATGTGTGCTCCTCTAGATAAACCACATAAGGATCCACCATTGTCACTACATGTCTGTTCTTTTCATGAACCACATAAGGATCCACCAGTGTCATTGGATGTGTGTTCTTCTCATGAACCACACATGGATCCACCGGTGTCATTGCATGTCTGTTCTTTTCATGAATCACAGCTAGAGTCATTGCATGTGTGTTACTTCCATAAACCACACATGGATCCACTGGTGTCATTGCATGTCTGTTCTTTTCATGAACCACACCCAGTGTCATTGCCTGTCAGTTCTTTTCATGAACCACATAAGGATCCACCAGTGTCATTGCATGTCTGTTCTTTTCATGAACCACACCCGGTGTCATTGCATGTGTGTTCCTCTAGACAAACCACATAAGGATCCATCGGCGTCACTGCATGTCTGTTCTTTTCATGAACCACATAAGGATCCACCAGTGTCATTGGATGTGTGTTTTTTTCATGACCACACCTAGTGTCATTGCATGTCAGTTCTTTTCATGAACCACATAAGGATCCACCAGTGTCATTGCATGTATGTTCTTCTCATGAACCACATAAGGATCCACCAGTGTCATTGCATGTCTGTTCTTTTCATGAACCACACCCAGTGGCATTGCATGTGTGTTCCTCTAGACAAACCACATAAGTCATTGCATGTTTGTTCTTTTCATGGACCACACCCGGTGTCATTGCATGTGTGTTCCTCTAGACAAACCACATAAGGATCCACCGGTGTCACTGCTTGTCTGTTCTTTTCATGAACCACATAAGGATCCACTAGTGTCATTGGATGTGTGTTCTTCTCATGAACCACACATGGATCCACCGGTGTCATTGCATGTCTGTTCTTTTCATGAATCACAGCTAGAGTCATTGCATGTTTGTTACTTCCATAAACCACACATGGATCCACCGGTGTCATTGCATGTCTGTTCTTTTCATGAACCACACCTAGTGTCATTGCATGTCAGTTCTTTTCATGAACCACATAAGGATCCACCAGTGTCATTGCATGTCTGTTCTTTTCACAAACCACATGTAGTGTCATTGTATGTCTGTTCTTCTGATGAACCACACCTGGTGTCATTGCATGTGTGTTCCTCTAGACAAAGCACATAAGGATCCACCGGTGTCACTGCATGCCTGTTCTTTTCATCAACCACATAAGGATCCACCAGTGTCATTGGATGTGTGTTCTTTTCATGAACCACACCTAGTGTCATTGCATGTCAGTTCTTTTCATGAACCACATAAGGATCCACTAGTGTCATTGCATGTATGTTCTTCTCACAAACCACATAAGGATCCACCTGTGTCATTGCACGTCTGTTCTTTTCATGAACCACGCCCAGTGTCATTGCATGTGTGTTCTTCTAAACAAACCACATAAGTCATTGCATGTCTGTTCTTTTCATGAACCACACCCGGTGTCATTGCATCTGTGTTCCTCTAGACAAACCACATAAGGATCCACCGGTGTCACTGCATGTCTGTTCTATTCATGAACCACATAAGGATCCACCAGTGTCATTGGATGTGTGTTCTTCTCATGAACCACACATGGATCCACCGGTGTCCTTGCATGTCTGTTCTTTTCATGAATCATAGCTAGATTGATTGCATGTCTGTTACTTCCATAAACCACACATGGATCCACCGGTGTCATTGCATGTCTGTTCTTTTCATGAACCACACCCAGTGTCATTGCATGTCAGTTCTTTTCATGAACCATATAAGGATCCACCAGTGTCATTGCATGTCTGTTCTTTTCACAAACCACATGCAGTGTCATTGCATGTCTGGTCTTTTCATGAACCACACCCGGTGTCATTGCATGTGTGTTTCTCTAGACAAACCACATAAGGATCCACCAGTGTCACAACATGTCTTTTATTTTCATGAACCACATAAGGATCCACTTGTGTCATTGGATGTGTGTTCTTTTCATGAACCACACCCAGTGTCACTGCATGTCTATTCTTTTCATGAACCACATAAGGATCCACCACTATCATTGCATGTGTGTTCTTCTCATGAACCACACATGGATTCACCAGTGTCATTGCATGTCTGTTATTTTCATGAAACACAACTAGAGTCATTGCATGTCTGTTTGTTCCATAAAGCACACATGGATCCACCAGTGTCATTGCATGTGTGTTCTTTTCATGAACCACACCCAGTGTCATTGCATGTTAGTTCTTTTCATGAACCACATAAGGATCCACCAGTGTCATTGTATGTCTGTTCTTTTCACAAACCACATGCACTGTCATTGTATGTATGTTTTATTCATGAACCACACCCGGTGTCATTGCATGCGTGTTCCTCTAGATAAACCACATAAGGATCCACCGGTGTCACTGCATGTCCGTTCTTTTCATGAACCACATAAGGATCCACCAGTGTCATTGGATGTGTGTTCTTCTCATGAACCACACCCAGTGTCATCGCATGGCAGTTCTTTTCATGAACCACACACGGATCCACCAGTGTCATTGCATGTCTGTGAAGGAGATATGCCCTAGAGGAAAATAATAAATAGGTTTTTATTGTCATATATCAATTAGTTTATAATAGTTTCATATTGTGCTATAATTGTGCCAAGTAGAAACATTGGTACATGTGTGGTATGAAACAACAAAGTCCATAGTAGCCTCTATTCATACTAGTTCGTTGGTCACGAAGATGATTTGGGTTTCAAGATCATGGGAATTTATGCCGACTAACAACGGGATCATATCATTGGAGAATGATGTGATTGGACATTCCTCGAAGGATTGCAACACGATCAAGTCATATAGTTCATTGTTGCAACAGCTATACCTAGACTCCTCCTTAGACTGTGAGCTCATATTACTCACTGTTTCCCGAGGCTGATTTGACTACATCAACCGTCATCTGGTAATACGTTGGCCATAAAGGTGTATGTTGGGTATTCCAAAGGAAAAATTGATGACATGTGACTGCAAGACCGGGATTTGTTTACCCACATGACGGGGAAAGACACATATGGCTGGCTTGGTGAGATTACATCCATAAATGTTGCAACATGTGACTAGGTCACGGGGATGTAATATGACGGTAACAAGAAAACGGAAGTTGTTGTGAACGAGATTGAACAAGGTATGGGATACCAATGATCGGATCTCGGACAAGTTGTATCGAGAAACAAAAGGAAGAGGATGCTACGTTTAGACGGTTCAAATGACATTGTCATCAGGAATGCATAGGGGTCACATGGATATCCCTGGTCCCTCTCTTGATCATTGATACAGATCATGTCTAGAGCATTCCCGAGCCGTGAGAGGATACACTTAAGGGTACGATGAGAGCAATCATTTGTAAGACGGAATCACAGTAGAGAAAGAGAAAGACGGAATCGTTCCGCGGAGAGATCTGAAGTGGTTCGGAGAAACAATAAAGGACCAGAATCATTCCGGGAAAGATCCAAAGTCGTTCGGAGGAAATCGAAAGGGAACAAAAAGGTGTTTCGGGTCAAGACGGATTTTGTAATATGTATTTACATATTAATTAATGTAATTAATATTAAATATAATATTAAAATCTAATTTGAAGGGGTATTCCACTAATGGGCCAAACTTCCTAGGGAAAAATGGCCCATGAGGGAAAACCGAAGGAGGGAAGGGGCCAAGGCCCTGGCGCCTCAAGGGGGCCCACCCGGCCAGCCTAGGGCTGTGCGCGGGGTGGGGCCCACCCCTGGCTGGTGGCCCTTGAAGGCCCATGCGCCTCCCCTCTCTCCCTTGTTTAGTCCCACATGGGAAACCCAAAGGGGAGGGCACACCCCCTGCCCCTATATAAAGGGGTGCCCATGGGTGGGATGAGACACACAACTTGAGAAGTCCTTTGGTTGACTTTCTCCCCCCTCTCTCTATCTTGTGACCATGGCCCTAAGTCTGGGCTGTGCGATCAAGGCACACCTGCAATATGCCATTGCGCTGCAGGGATTCCTAGCCGGATATCAACTTCCGCACTCCCGGCGGGATCAGGGAGCCGGAGGTCTCATCGTGCACCGGATGTGTACGAAGACACGAGGCGCAACACTTGGGGCGCTTAAATGTCGTGAGCCGAAGCTGTTGCACAATGAAGATGACGAAGGAGCAAGGGGTGACCTGCGAGGAGCTTCGCGACCTTGAGGTCGGCTACAAGTACGACTACTTCAACCACGTTCCCGGCGGAACGTTAACCGTGTATGGTCTACAAGGGTATGTATTATATACGCTCAGGCCGTTACCGCATTACTACATAGATAGATCCTAGGCAAGTTTTGGGGTTCCTTCGTAGGAATTTTTTGTTTTCCGCACCGATCCCCAAAAGTGGTATTAGAGCCGATCTATGCGTAGGAGTGCTGTACGGCCAGTACGCACATGTTTTGTATGGGCATTGATCCCTTAGTTGTTACCCTCTAACGTGTACTTGTTTATATCACGGTATTGTTTGATGAACCGGCCCAGACCGACCTTACGCGTATTCATACGCAAGACTGGTTCCACGCTCAACATACGGCTTGTACCGTATAAGTGGCTAGCGGGTGTCTGTCTCTCATTCAATAGTTGATGTAGCATTTACAGCGGAGGGCCCCGAAAGGGGTGTATTGTAGACAACTGTCGGATCCATGTTGTGGTTGGAAAGTTCGTAGTTTAGAAAAGGTTCTAGTGCGAATGCCCTAACAACCACGTTAAACTTGCAATAGATAAAGTAGAGGAGTCTAACATTATTTTGCAGGGCATGTGATTATGATATGGCATTGGTCGTTACAAAGTTAAAGTAGTTTACTTTTCTGTTGCTAAGTAGTATAGTGATAGTCATCATTCCGATGAACGACCTGGTGGCAGCGTCGTGGACTTGGCATCAAACCAAGGGCAAGGTGGAGATCATGCTGGAGCGCTCGATGGAGATCAAGGCGCAAGAAATACCATATCATATCACATTATACATATGATGTTGATACCTGTTTTTACATCTTATTGTGTGCTAGTATTTAGATACTCCACGGTAGCAAATAAGATAATCCCTATTAAATTCCAATGTTTCGTGTTCCCCTTGTGTGTGCACCACCAAGAAAGTTCTTTGGTATGAGACGATCCAGGGTTACAGGCATGGGTGTCAGACATATCTACGTTCGCATACAGTGGGTGTAAGCCATGTTGCACAGCGAATACACACAAGTTAGATTTGGCGAGCCTAGCACGCTAGAGAAGCGTGGCCTCGGAACACAAGAGATCGAAAGATCGAGCATGAGTCACATGGATGATGTGATTGGCATTAGTGAATGTCTACCTTTGATAATGCACTGATGGCTGTGTAACACGAGGGAGGTGTAGAGGATAGGGATCATGCGATCACTAAAATCGTCCAGGGGATGACAATTTTAGTGGAGACCAATTATAAATTGATCTCTTATTATGAACTTAGTCTAGATGTCTGTTTGCAAATATCTTAGTAGACCTTGGCCTATCCCATTGAGGTCCTTTGCGACCATGGGAATATATTGCTTTATTTGGAACTTAGAAAAAGGGTCCAACTACATAGTTTAATACCCACGCCTGAGGGATATCCTCATAAAAGGTGATCTTCTCTTCTTGATACAATGACCATTAGGAGATAGTTCGGTGACTCCGGAATGTTTGTGTTTTCTCCATAATCATCCAATATGCCATTCTCCATTCGATGGAGAGTTGGACTGTATTTTGTATTCTATAGAATAAGGCACATAGAGTATGAGCCATTGGATGGGTTTTCCTCCATCATGGATGAAAAGAATGTTCGGAAAAACACTTAGCGATCTTGCATTAGAGTTGAGAACTCTTAGAAGGGCTTTATTGCAAATGGAGGTCATGGATGAAAAGGTATATGTAAGATACACAAATTATAAATGTGGTTCTTGCAAAACTCGTTGCAGTTTTGCAAAGTATTTGATAGTTGTCCCGTTTTGTGAAAACAGGAGGATCTGCTTGAGAATTGCTGGTTTTGAGGCAACGTGGCTTGATGACGGCAAGCAAAACAGTTGATGGCCGACATCACCACTTTCCTCAAAGTTTATCATTTGGATTAGTGGACTTGAATATAAATTTGTAATCCTTGTCTGTGTGTCTTTCTTTTGGCGAGACGATTATTCATATGAACAAGTTAAAAGCCAGTGTGTACTATTCTTATGAACAATACCATTAGGGTCACATTACGATTACAAACAAGTTATTCTCATCACTATTTTAATCATAATAGTTTAAACATTTATAAAGGATTAGAATGCTAAAAGATATCCAAAGCTTAATAATGAAAAGACACTATAGTTTAATTCATTTTGGTTATTGCATGTTCTTTATGAAAGATCGGGGTCCTAGATGCTTAATCTAGAGACTTTGCAAAACCATGCCTCTTGGGCAGAATGACTAAAACTCCGCATTCTGGTAAAACGGTGATATGCGAAGAAATGTTGAATCTTATACATAATGATGTATCATATTTTCAACAAGTAGTGGAAATCGTTTATTATGGACTTAAGTGAATAAGGGTATTTACTTAATGAAACATAATTTTGAAATGATTTGAAATGTTCAAATGAGTTCACAACAATAAAAGGATATTGAAATTAACGAGAATACGAAGTCTCTTCAATTTGATCGATATGACTAAAGTGTTCAAGTTAAGTTTAGCGCAAAAGGAACTTGTGAAAGATGTTTCACAAATTATGATAATTGGACGAATTCAAACTACGTTGAAATGTCTAAACATCATAATCATTATGTATTAGATACATATGGTATAATATTATCTCTTATCGGGATTATAGTTGTCGTTTAGAGTTAGAGATCAAAATAAGCAAACACTCATTTGAAATACAAAGGAACACCGGAAGATTCGTGGAAACAACACCATAAGTGTTATGGCAAGTTTGAGTTTCTGGAGATTTCGATAAGTCGAAGTCGTGGCGAATAAACAAGTCTTTGTAGAGCATTCTTAGGTAGCTATGAATGCATCTTACATGAAGGGGCAAACCTTCTATTGTCCTAAGTTGATGTGTCTTAATGAAGATACAGGTGGAAGAAAGTAAAAGATCAAAACAAGGTATTTGACCTTGCCTCTCAATTGTTGAATGGCGCAGTGGAATTTCTTTTTCGTAAATCCAAACTCTACAAATAGAGGAGAAACCAATGATAATGATCATAAAGTTTCAGTGAATACTTTTACTAAAGAAAGTAGGATTCAACTATATATTCTACAAATTTGTGGAATTATATTATTGATTCACTTGTCATGTTTTGAACAAGACATACCTATGAATTACAAAGAAGTGTGATGGACCTGAGTGCGAGAAATGACTAGGAGTCATAAAATCCTATATTAAGTTACATTTAAGATTGCAAAGTAACATGTTACTTGATCTTATTAAAGTAAAGAAGTTTACTTGATATTTTTGAATGACTACAAAGTCATAAGAAAGAAATGAAACTTAATGAATGACAAAAAGCTCGATTTGTCACAAGTTTGGACAAATTCAATGAATTGACTACAACAGTAGTGATGCTTAAGTCTTTTGGATTTACAAGAGAAATATATGGATATTGAAATCTCGATTTGATGATGATCAAAGAATTTTGGAATGTCCAAGATTATCGAGAGGACCTAGACTTGAGTGGGAGCAAATCAGCTTGGCTAATTCATAATATGTAGCTCACATATTTTGAGTGGGAGCTAAGTGAAATCCCTAGATCTCAAACATGAATATCATATTTGAGTGGGAGCTAAGTGAAATCCCTGGATCTCAAACATGAATGTCATATTTGAGTGGGAGCCTGAAATCATTCTGTGATATGTAGACGACATATGGGAATAATGTGATTGGTGTAATTAATGTTTAAGTTAGATAAATAAGGATGAAGTTGAAGTTATTAAACAATAAGATCTATCAAGATAAATTGATGAGTTTAATAAACACTGAATGTCGAATGCTTCCTGGACTTGATTCTGAAAGATGTTCAGAAAGTCCTAAGCAAGATTCTGAAATAGCTCAGAATGAAACAAGGTAAGAAAGAAGTTCTTACTGTATGAAGCATTGAGTATTGCAACTATGGTTGAAAGAAAGTGATGCGTTGCATATCCTATGCCTCAGTCATAGGTTCTTCCATATAACCATGTTGTATACTCGACGTAATGTGACCCGAAGTTCTGGTTGGTAGGACAAAGTCTTAACTATAAGAACGTGTCTTTAAGTGATTCCTGAGTTGATCACTGAACCAGAATTAAGTTTGTACTTAAGTAGCAAGAAGCAATGTAAGTGGCATAGTTGCATCTCATGCACTAGGATCTACATAGATATAGAAGTATAAAGGCTACATCTGATGTGATGTATAATGTTATGGCGGGGCTAGTTCGCTTTTAACATAGAATGATGTGTCCCAGGGCCTAGTGCCCATGAGAAAGCCCTCGAGGTTGATCTAACATCACTGTAAGCTCCTAGAATCCGGCCTCGTTCTGCTGCCATGACTATAGTATATACACAAAGGATAGCAAAGTGTGTTTCGAAGTTTAGATGACAACAGTGAAAACGACCGTCATCACAAACACTAGAAACAAAGTCTCACTTTGTCACCATACGAATGCTTTGACCCATTATATGATAATGGAGTGAATGTCAAAGTTAGGAAGACAATAGCGATTTGCAAAAGACATAATGATCTGGTAAAACAGAACGTGGACATGACATTTCCCATGAGCATGCATGATCTGTAAATGCATATGGTATATGGTTTATATGAGTAAAATGCAAGATAGGTTATTTGTACTCTAGTGGAAGTGGGAGACTGAAGGAGATATGCCCTAGAGGCAAATAATAAATAGGTTTTTATTGTCATATCTCAATTAGTTTATAATAGTTTCATATTGTGCTATAACTGTGCCAAGTAGAAACATTGGTACATGTGTGGTATGAAACAACAAAGTCCCTAGTAGCCTCTATTCATACTAGTTCATTGGTCATGAAGATGATCTGGGTTTCAAGATCATGGGCATTTATGCCGACTGACAACGGGATCATATCATTGGAGAATGATGTGATTGCACATTCCTCGAAGGATTGCAACACGATCAAGTCATATAGTTCATTGTTGAAATAGCTATACCTAGACTCCTCCTTAGACCGTGAGCTCATATTACTCATTGTTTCCCGAGGCTGCTTTGACTACATCAACCGTTATCTGGTAATACGGTGGCCATAATGGTGTATGTTTGGTATTCCAAAGGAACAGTTAATGACACGTGACTGCAACACCGGGATTTGTTCACCCACATGACGGGTAAAGATACATACGGCCGACTTGGTGAGATTACATCCATAAATGTTGCAACATGTGACTAGGTCACGGGGATGTAATATCACGGTAACAAGAAAACAGAACTTGTTGTGAACGAGATTGAACAAGGTATGGGATACCAATGATCGATTCTCGGACAAGTTGTGTCGAGAAACAAAAGGAAGAGGATGCTACATTTAGACGGTTCAAACGACATTGTCATCAGGAATGCATAGGGGTCACATGGACATCCCTGGTCCCTTTGTTGATCATTGATACAGATCATGTCTAGAACATTCCTGAGCCGTGAGAGGATACACTTAAGGGTATGATGAGAGCGATCATTCGTAAGCCGGAATCACTGTAGAGAAAGAGAAAGCCGAAATCATTCCGCAGAGAGATCAGAAGTTGTTCGGAGAAAGAATAAAGGACCGGAATCATTCCGGGAAAGATCTGAACTCGTTGAGAGGAAATCGAAAGGGAACCGAAAGGTGTTTTGGGTCAAGACGGATTTTGTAATATGTATTTACATATTAAATAATGTAATTAACATTAAATATAATATTAAAATCTAATTTGAAGGGGTATTCCACTAATGGGCCAAACTTCCTAGGGAAAAATGGCCCATGAGGGAAAACCGAAGGAGGGAAGGGGCCAAGGCCCTGGCGCCTCAAGGGGGGCCACCCGGCCAGCCTAGGGCTATGCACAGGGTGGGGCCCACCCCTGGCTGGTGGCCCATGAAGGCCCATGCGCCTCCCCCCTCTCCCTTGTTTAGTCCCACATGGGAAACCCAAAGGGGAGGGCACACCCCCTCCCCTTATATAAAGGGGTGCCCATGGGTGGGATGAGACACACAACTTGGGAAGTCCTTTGATTGACTTTCTCCCTCCCTCTCTCTATATCTTGTGACCATGGCCCCAAGTCTAGGCTGTGCGATCAAGGCACACCTACAGTATGACGTTGCGCTGCAGGGATTCCTAGCCGGATATCAACTTCCACACTCCCGGCGGGATTGGGGAGCCAGAGGTCTCATCATGCACCGGATGTGTACGAAGACACGAGGCGCAACACTTGGGGCGCATAAATGTCGTGAGCCGGAGCTGCTGCACGATGAAGATGACGAAGGAGCAAGGGGTGTGATACATTGCAAATGTATCTATAATTTTTGATGTTCCATGCTTGGTTTTATCTACTTTCTTGTGTTTAGTTCCAACTTTGGGGTACTTTTCATATGATTTCTTGGACTAACCTATTACCAAGATGCCACAGTGCCAGTTGCCTGTTTTCTGTTGTTTTTGGTTCCAGGAAGTCAGAAAATGAATATTCTCGGAATTGGACGAGACAAAAGCCAAATTCCTATTTACCGGAAGACTCACGGAGCCAGAATACGATACGGAGGAGGGCCAGGGCCTGGCCACACCCCCCTAGGTGCGGGCTAGCCTTACCCGTGCCACCAGGTGGTGTGGGCCCCCTGGCACTCCACTGACCTTGCCTCTTCGCCTATAAGAAGCCTCCCGACAGCAAAACCCTAGATCGTCAATCAGAAATCCACGAAAAGTTCCGCTGCGCCGCCACCACCGAAGGGGAGATTCAGGGGACAGAAAGTCTCTGTTTCGGCACCCTGCCGAGACGGGGAAGTGCCCCCGGAGCCATCTCCATCGATCTCCACCGCCATCTCCATCACCATTGCTGATTCCCATGATGAGGAG
This sequence comes from Avena eriantha, assembly GCA_910589775.1. Classification (NCBI taxonomy): domain Eukaryota; kingdom Viridiplantae; phylum Streptophyta; class Magnoliopsida; order Poales; family Poaceae; genus Avena; species Avena eriantha. Next base: position 423,130,428 of record OU342746.1, read on the forward strand.
GGAGTAGTTCTCTCTCGAGGCTAAGGGTTCTACGGGTAGCTATGTGTTCATCTCTCTCTCTATGCATGATCATATTGTGATCATGAGCTTTGTAATCTAGTAGATCTACCTTGCTACTAAAGTGCTTAATAGATCTCTGCTCTCCCCATGTGTGTGAAAGTTACAGCGTGCTCACCATGGTGGCACTTAGGCTAGAGATTTCAAATACTTGTTATGAGTTATATTTGGAGTTGGATATCTTTATGAAATTGTGGCGTTTGTTGGACTCATCTAGTATTCAAAGGTGACAGTGTGGGGTTTTCTAGATGGGAAAGGCTTTCTTTGAGGAGTGTTGTTATAGCCCAACCAATGATCAGAGTGTCCAACCGGAGAGTAGATAAGAGTAGTATCATAAATAGAGAATATATTTATATGAGAATGTTCACTAGTGAAAGTATGATCCCTAGGCCTTATTTCTAAGCATTGAAAGACCGTTTGCTACTAGATCTGTTACATGTTTGCTTGCTTCCATCTTTATTTAAGTTTGCCTTTAGTCTTTTCACGCCATCAAGCTATTTTCTATCACCATACCACTTGTATTTCACTATCTATTCGCCGAACTAGTGCACCTATACAGCTGACAAGTGTATTGGGTGTGTTGGGGACACAAGAGACTTCTTGTATCTTGATTGCAGGGTTGTTTGAGAGGGGATACCTTTGACCATTTCCTCCCTGAGTTCGATAAACCTTCGGTAATCCACTTAAGGGGAAACTTGCTGCTGTTCTACAAACCTCTGCACTTGGAGGCCCAACAACTGTCTACAAGAATAGAAGTGCGTAGACATCAAGCTATTTTCTGGCGCCATTGCCGGGGAGGTAAGGTAAAAGGTACTCACATCCTCCGGTGTGAGTACTCGAAGTTATTTCCTTTAGATTCTACAATTTTGTCTTTTTGTTTCTTGTTTTCACTAGTTAGGCTTAATGGAAAACAACAACAAAATTAGAGAGCTTTATAGTATTTATCTTGAGTTAGGACATGAAGTGTTTGAAGAGAAAATTAAAAAACCTATGGAACTTTATTTGCATGCTAATAGCAATGTTATTAGTATGAATCTTTTGAACACCTTTGTTACTAATGCTATGGAAACGTCTAAGCTTGGGGAAGTTGGTTCTTATGAAAATGATATCTTTAGTTCCCTAGTTTTAAGGAAGAAAATTTGCTCTAATGATAGTTGATCTCCCATATGTGGTAATTCTAATGATACTTGTGTTATTTTAAATCCACATACTGAAAGCATCCCTTTTAAAATACCTATAAAAATTATTGATCTTGTTATGGATAACTACTATTTTGGAGATGGAACTGTCCATCCCGGTGATCATTTGCTCTTTATACACGAATTATGAGGGTTGTTCAAGTGTGCAGGTATTACAACAGATCACGTCAAGAAGAAGTTTATTCTCTTTTTCACTTAAGGGCAAAGCAAGGGAGTGGTATGAGCTATTAGATGATCCTCATCATTTGGAGTGGAAGGAATTTGAATCTCTATTTTACTCTAAATTTTATCCTCCTCATGAAATTCATAAAGATAGGAATTACATTTATAATTTGCATCCTCATGATGGAGAAAGTATTGCCCAAGCATGGGGGAGATTGAAGTCACTAATGCTCAAATGTCCCATTCATGAGCTCCCCTGTAATATTGTTATTAATAATTTCTATGCAAGACTTTCAGGACATTACAAGGACTATCTAGATACTTGTTTAGAGGGATCCTTCACGAGTAAGGAGGTCAAAGCTAAGTGGGATCTTCTTGAAACAATTCAAAGCAATACCAAAGATTGGGATAACAACAAAGGTAAAGAACCAGGTATAAACTATGAGTATGATTGCATTAAGTCTTTTGCTGAAACTGCTGATTTTCAAGAGCTTAGTGCTAAATATGGTCTTGATCCTCAAATTCTTATTGATAGTTTTAAAACCTTTTCTTCTCATATTAATGCTCCTAAAGAAAAGTGGGACATGTATCATGAGCCTTTTAAAGACACTTGCATGGAAAATGAAATTGTTGTTAATCATAGCAATAAACATGCTCAAACCTCTGAAAGCACTATTTCTTATAAGCATGTTAATTTTTGTGGGATACATAGACCTTGTGAGAGTAATAAAGTTGAAGAAGAATATTGTATCACCCACAGGAATGAAAAAACTAGAATGTGGTATAGGGCTCTAAATGATCTTGGTAAAAAAGTTTGTGCCCTCTATCCTTTTAGTTGTGAACTTTGCTTTGAAGTGGGTCATTTCAATTTCCAATGCTCAGACCATAATAATAGCCCTTCTAATACAATGAGTACTACAAGTTTGTATTGTGATGACATGATCACTCCTAATCAGCATGATGAACTTACATTATTTTTGGGGTGTGAAGAGTTATCAAGAAAAACCTCTTTGGTAGATATGGGTGCTTTTTATATGAATAGTGTCCTACATGGTTGTCATATTTATTGTGTTGATAATTGTCACACAAATATTTACATACAAAATATTATAGAAGATGAGATTTTACCAAAATATGATAGGACTAATATGTGTTTTGATCTTATTAATGAAAAGAAGGAATCCTCCAAAGTTTCTTCTATTGTCTCTAACAATGAACCAGGGTATATGGAGAAGCTTACTTTCAAGCCTCTCCCTCCTAAAGAGAAGAATATAAAGAAGAAAAGGAGGAGTAAAAGGAGAGAGGAAACGGTATTTTCCCCTAAGCATGTTGCTCCTATTATAGTTTTTGATGAGTCTGAACTCGATGATGTTCCTATGCCTGTTACCTATAGTAGTGATCATGATTGGGAAAAGCACACTTCTTTTGATATTTAAAATCTCTTTGGTACCAATTCTAAAAATGATGATATTAATCATTGCTATACTATTAGTGCTATCCATGATCCTTCCAATGATGATATGTTTACAAATGAACACACTTGGGAAGATAACTATTCTATTGCTTATGAGGATGCTATACCTCCAATATATGATGATTGCAATGATGATTATGATATTTTCAGTCCACCTAATATTGAGGAGGAAATTAATTATGATTACAATATGCGTCCTATATTTGATGATTATTGTGATGAAAATAATAATGATAGCTATTTTGTTGAATTTTCTCCCACTACAATCAATAAGAATGACTATGTTTATGTGGGGAGTATTAATTCTTTTATGCATGTGGCTCATGATAAGAATATTTCTTGTGATAGTTATATTGTTACTTTTATTCATGATGCTACTGAAAGTTATTATGAGAGAGGGAAACATGGTTTTATGCATCTCAATAATATTAAGTTTCCCCTCTTTATGTTGAAAGTCTTAAAGTTGCACTTGTTTTGCTTTTCTATGCTTGTTGCTTTGTGCTTTCATGACTTGTTTCTTTACAAGATTCCTATGCATAGGAAGTGGGTTAGACTTAAATGTGTTTTGAATTTGCTTCTTGATGCTCTCTTTTACTTCAATTCATATTTCCTATGTGAGCATTTTCTCAAAATATCATGCCTAACTTAAAGGCGTTAAAGAAAAGTACTTATTGGGAGATAACCCAAAAGTTTTAGATGAGTCTTGGAAGTTATTACCTCTGTAATAACCGCTCCTTATCCTTTTTATTTGCTTTTTGTGCCAAGAGTAACCTTTAATGAGAGAGAAGTAATGATTGGGAAAGTTGCTGTCCCGAAACAGATTTTTGTGCTTCATCGTAAAACTTCGTGAGAGAGCTCTGTATATCGGATTGAGCTGTAATTTTTCGTGCTTCTGCCCCGGGTTGTTATCTAACTTTCGTTATTTCAACGCTTTTTGATTTGAGCAACAGAAGGTCTTCGAAAAAATTCGTCTTTACCTGCTGGTCTGTTTTGACAGATTTCTGCCATTTTCTGCATTTGCTTCTTGTTGGTTCCTTCTTAAGTTCTTTTGGGGAATTGAGCTTTTTGAAGGAAGTACTACAGTAGGTAGTGTTCTAATGGAAGTTTATTTGGTGTTAGAACTGAACCTTAAGACTTATTTATCTTGAGTACACTAATGTTGCTAATAAAGATTGTGTGAAGTTTTGTATGAAGGAAAAATTTCAGGTGTATGGAAGGAATGAGTAATGAGATGAAGAATGGACTAAAGCTCAAGCTTGGGGATGTCACGCGTGTCCCCCCAAGAAATATCCAAGAAGTACAAGCGTCAAAGCTTGGGGATGCCCAAGGCATCCCCTTCTTTCATCTATAAAAATCTCAGGTTTCTTCCAAACACTTCGTTTTTATTGTTTCATGCACAGTTGTGTTGCTCTTGGAGCGTCTTCGTTTTTCGTTTTGGTTTTTCGTGTGCTTGGTTTGCTTAGTTTGCTTTAATAAATTGGTTGTACCCCCTCTTTCATACATTGGTTTGCAAATAGTTTGGTTTGGTTTGGAAAAGAGTAGGAAAGTTCATGCTTATGTGGTAAAAGAGCTTGTTTTTGACTATGGCCTATGCTCTGTCATGCCATGCTTGATATTGTTTTGGCTTTATGCTTAGTATTCTTTGTTATAGCATTACTTGTTATAAACAATTGAGATTGCTTAATGTGCCTTGGATGAATCATGCGGTGTTTTAGCATATTAAAGCATAGTATAGTGGTATTCTCCTTTGATGCTTTATTTGGGTTGACTTGGCACATGTTCACACCATGTTATGACTATCCAAAGTCACCATAGCCTTTATGATCCTTTAGTTTTCAACTTGTAGTATCACTTTATGCTTTGATTAATGATGTTTTGTCTCTCTGCATGATTATGGCCATTATTGCTCTCTTAGTTTGTCGCTCCCAGTCTTTTGCTAGCCTCCACAACAAAGTATGAGTTCCACTCATGCATCCAACTCCCTAAACCAAGTTATTCCAAAGAGTCCACCATACCTACCTACTAGCTTATGCTATTCCAAGTATATTCATGATTTTGTTTACCTTCCACTTGTTATGAGAAAACTAGTGATTGAAGCTCTCACGAACTTGATGGCACACTTTACTTTTCTTGCCCTTAATGAACTTGAACCATTGTGTCGTCTATTTTGTATATGCTTGCACTTATTTGTTGGGAATTAGCAGAACCATGATTTCATGGGTAACGCTTTCAACATTGCACTTGGTACTTGTACCTAGTGGATATCATGCTCTTTTGTATATGGATGTCGTCGGTGTGAAATGAAAGTGGAGCTTGTAAGTCCATGGAGTTATGTATATGTGTTAGAGAAACGCCTGGGTCGCTGGTCTAATCCATGCTGGCATGGTGGAAACCTGCAGCGTAACCATAATGAGCTGTCTATGAAGCATTCTTCTTATAAAAAAAGAGTCCTATATTGAGAAAAAAAAGAGAAAAGAAAAAAAAAGATACTATGGAAAGAGGAAAGAGAGAAAAAAGCACCATATTCCCATGGTAAATAAGAAGAATGCTGAGACGCTCGTTGTCTGCTTGCCTTGTCATTTTGATATGGGGATTCTTCCGTATCATCGGGCAAGGGGTACCCCGTTGGCGGTTCTCAATGATACACATGTACTTACGATGACAAGAACTTACCAGTGACTAAACTTGAGTAGCATGAGGAGCGGCCCTCGTATACAAGGGACATGAGATTTCTGACTTATACTTCGTCAAGCATGTACACCATAGTTTGTTCACTTTAACCTTAATCACTTCAAGATGCTTATGATAGGGGCAATGAGAGCTGAAAGCTATAAGTACCATAATATTTGGAAGCTCTTTATGAGACTTGAATCCCTACTTCCTTTTACAAAGGCTTTTCTTCCACCATTACATTGAGTCTCCACCTTCATTCTTTATGCATAGTGGCCATTCTTAGTTCTATGTGCATTGTCCCAAGACTAGTTGATTGATGCATAACTTGTTATTGCTTGTTTTAAACTATTGTTTCTAGTCACTCTTATGAACTTTGAAGGTGTCCTATGCATTTATATTTACTACTCTATTGACGGACAAGCTGAATACTATTATGCTATGTTTTCTTTATGTGAAACAAACAAACGTCTTGCAAAGCATTGTTATTTATGAATCTTTTGTTTGTGCCTTTTCATGTTGCATCATAGTTTCTTTGATTATTGCTAGAACTTTGTCTTTCATGTTGTGATTGAAGTACTATGATCCCAGCTTTGAATGTTTTGCAAATACTTTGATCAAGTCTTTGATGGTGCATGTCACCTAAAAAATTATTCTTTCTTTTTGGCACTCACCTACTCGAGGACGAGCAGGAGTTAAGCTTCGGGATGTTGATACATTGCAAATGTATCTATAATTTTTGATGTTCCATGCTTGGTTTTATCTACTTTCTTGTGTTTTGTTCCAGCTTTGGAGTACCTTTCATATGATTTCTTGGACTAACCTATTAACAAGATGCCACGGTGCCACTTGCCTGTTTTCTGCTGTTTTTGGTTCCAGGAAGTCAGAAAATGAATATTCTCGGAATTGGACGGGACAAAAGCCAAAGTTCCTATTTTACCGGAAGACTCACGGAGCCAGAATACGAGACGGAGGAGGGCCAGGGCCTGGACACACCCCCTAGGCGCGGGCTAGCCTTACCCGCGCCACCAGGTGATGTGGGCCCCCTGGCACTCCACCGACCTTGCCTCTTCGCCTATAAGAAGCCTCCCGACACCAAAACCTAGATCGTCAATCAGAAATCCACGAAAAGTTCCGCTGCGCCGCCGCCACCGAAGGGGAGATTCGAGGGATAGAAAGTCTCTGTTTCGCACCCTGCCGAGGCGGGGAAGTGCCCTTGGATCCATCTCCATCGATCTCCACTGCCATCTCCATCACCATTGCTGATTCCCATGATGAGGAGGGAGTAGTCCTCTCTCGAGGCTAAGGGTTCTACCGGTAGCTATGTGTTCATCTCTCTCTCTATGCATGATCATATTGTGATCATGAGCTTTGTAATCTAGTAGATCTACCTTGCTACTCAAGTGCTTAATAAATCTCTGCTCTCCCCATGTGTGTGAAAGTGACAGCGTGCTCACCATGGTGGCACTTAGGCTAGAGATTTCAAATACTTGTTATGAGTTATATTTGGAGTTGGATATCTTTATGAAATTGTGGTGTTTGTTGGACTCATCTAGTACTCAAGGTGACAGTGTGGGGTTTTCTAGATGGGAAAGGCTTACTTTGAGAAGTGCTATTATAGCCCTACCAACGATTAGAGTGTCCAACCGGAGAGTACTAACAGTAGTATCATAAAGAGAGAATATATTTTTATGAGAGTGTTCACTAGTGAAAGTATGATCCCTAGGCCTTGTTTCTAAGCATTGAAAGACCGTTTGCTACTAGATCTGTTACATGTTTGCTTGCTTCCATCTTTATTTAAGTTTGCCTTTAGTCTTTTCACGCCATCAAGCTATTTTCTATCACCATACCACTTGTATTTCACTATCTCTTCGCCGAACAAGTGCACCTATACACCTGACAAGTGTATTGGGTGTGTTGGGGACACAAGAGACTTCTTGTATCTTGATTGCAGGGTTGTTTGAGAGGGGATACCTTTGACCACTTCCTCCCTAAGTTCGATATACCTTGGGTAATCCACTTAAGGGAAAACTTGCTGATGTTCTACAAACCTCTGCACTGGGAGGCCCAACAACTTTCTACAAGAATAGAAGTGCGTAGACATCAGGGTGACCTGCGAGGAGCTTCATGACCTTGAGGTCGGCTACGAGTACGACTACTTCAACCACGTTCCCCGCGGAACGTTAAACGCGTACGGTCTACAAGGGTATGTATTCTATACGCTCCGGCCGTTACCGCATTACTACATAGATAGATCCTAGGCAAGTTTTGGGGTTCCTTCGTAGGAATTTTTTGTTTTCTACACCAATCCCCAATAGACTGTTCTTCTCACAAACCACATAAGGATCCACCAGTGTCATTGCATGTCTGTTCTTTTCATGAACCACAACCAGTGTCATTGCACGTGTGTTCCTCTAGACAAACCACATAAGTCATTGCATGTCTGTTCTTTTCATGAACCACACCCGGTGTCATTGCATGTGTGTTCCTCTAGAAAAACCACATAAGGAACCACCGGTGTCAGTGCATGTCTGTTTTTTCATGAACCACATAAGGATCCACCAGTGTCATTGGATGTGTGTTCTTCTCATGAAACACACATGGATCCACCGGTGTCATTGCATGTCTGTTCTTTTCATGAATCACAGCTAGAGTCATTGCATGTCTGTTACTTCCATAAACCACACATGGATCCACCAGTGTCATTGCATGTCTGTTCTTTTCATGAACCACACCCAGTGTCATTGCATGTCAGTTCTTTTCATGAACCACATAAGGATCCACTAGTATCATTGCATGTCTGTTCTTTTCACAAACCACATGAAGTGTATTTACATGTCTGTTCTTTTCATGAACCACACCCAGTGCTATTGCATGTGTGTTCCTCTAGACAAACCACATAAGGATCCACCGGTGTCACTGCAGGTCTATTCTTTTCATGAACCACATAAGGATCCACCAGTGTCATTGGATGTGTGTAATTTTCATGAACCACACCCAGTGTCATTGCATGTCAGTTATTTTCATGAACCACATAAGGATCCACCAGTGTCATTGCATGTCTGTTCATCTCATGAACCACATAAGGATCCACCAGTGTCATTGCATGTCTGTTCTTTTCATGAACCACACCCAGTGTCATTGCATGTGTGTTCCTCTAGACAAACCACATAAGTCATTGCATGTCTGTCATTTTCATTAACCACACCCGGTGTCATTGCATGTGTGTTCCTCTAGACAAACCACATAAGGATCCACCGGTGTCACTACATGTCTGTTCTTTTCATGAACCACATAAGGATCCACCAGTGTCATTGGATCTGTGTTCTTCTCATGAACCACACATGGATCCACCGGTGTCATTGCATGTCTGTTCTTTTCATGAATCACAGCTAGAGTCATTGCATGTCTATGACTTCCATAAACCACACATGGATCCACCGGGGTCATTGCATGTCTGTTCTTTTCATGAACCACACCAAGTGTCATTGCATGTCAGTTCTTTTCATGAACCACATAAGGATCCACCAGTGTCATTACATGTCTGTTCTTTTCAAAAACCACATGCAGTGTCGTTGTATGTCTGTTCTTTTCATGAACCACATCCGGTCTCATTGCATGTGTGTTCCTCTAGACAAACCACATAAGGATCCACCGGTGTCACTGCATGCATGTTCTTTTCATGAACCACATGAGGATCCACCAGTGTCATTGGATGTGTGTTCTTTTCATGAACCACACCCAGTGTCATTGTATGTCAGTTCTTTTCATGAACCACATAAGGATCCACCAGTGTCATTGCATGCATGTTCTTCTCACAAACCACATAAGGATCCACTAGTGTCATTGCATGTTTGTTCTTTTTATGAACCACACATAGTGTCATTGCATGTTTGTTCCTCTAGAAAAACCACATAATTCATTGCATGTCTGTTCTTTTCATGAACCACACCCGGTGTCATTGCATGTGTGTTCCTCTAGACAAACCACATAAGGATCCAACGGTGTCACTTCATGTCTGTTCTTTTCATGAACCACATAAGGATCCACCAGTGTCATTGGATGTGTGTTATTCTCATGAAACACACATGGATCCACTGGTGTCATTGCATGTCTGTTGTTTTCATGAATCACAACTAGAGTCATTGCATGTCTGTTTCCATAAACCACACATGGATCCACCGGTGTCATTGCATGTCTGTTCTTTTCATGAACCGCACCTAGTGTCATTGCATGTCAGTTCCTTTCATGAACCACATAAGGATCCACCAGTGTCATTGCATGTTTGTTTGTCATGGTGGTGTCATGGCAGATGCCATGGATAGGGTAAAGGTGGGGACTAATACATGCTAGGGGAATCCAGGGAGGGATAGTGAAGTGATTCTCCACACAGTTGTTTGTATTGCTCTGTTTCCAAGATTACAAGTGCTCCTAGAGCTGTATTGGCGAGAGGAGGAAGAAGGAGCTCTCTTACTCTCACCCACAGATCACACCTAAAACCCTAGCCAAATCTGAATAGCGGAACCCCCTCTATTGAAACCCTAGCCCCCCTTTTATAGAGGGAGCTCGGTCTCCGCCTAGGGCATACGTGGAAGCATATTCCTAAGAATATGCTTCCTTCCAAAGTAGTAAGCCGACCGGGGTGCTTTTCCCCCGCATCACACATGCAGAGGCTACGTGAGCCTCTGCGGCGCCCGCGTCAGCCGACATGGGCATCGTCACCCTTGTCGGCCACGCCTCGGTGGTCCTGCCCTTGCTTGCTTAGCTCAGGTAGTGCGTACCGGGGCTTCTTTTGACCAGCGAGATTCCTTCCTTCTCCTAGAAGCTAGACGTGACCCGGATCATAGTTGATCCGGCCACACCCGTTCCTGCATACAAGTAAAACAGACACCTCGGACTTACTCCTTAAGTCGGTCGTGACTTAGTCAGGCGAACGCCCCCTGGTCTGGGTTACCCCGTGATTCGGCCTGCCTTTAGGTGACCCGGCCAGCATCCGCTTTGACCTTGCCGAACCTCGGCTAACTCGGCCTTTATACCACGGCGTGACCCTACCCGGGGGTATCCCCCCAACATTAGTCCCCGAAGCTGGTGTGGTCTTAGCTGCCTTGGCCGCTAAGGCCACATCAGGTTCAATTCTGAGCTCTGGTCGTTAGTGCCGAGTTACCTCTTTACCTCGGATTATATGGATTTACGTTCCCTTCGCACATTCCAAGTTTTCACTTGCCGGCTGGGTTACCATTTTAATTCGGACCTTATGGTTTTACTTTCCCTCTGCACACTCCAAGTTTTCACTTGCTGGCTGGGTTACCACGGTTCCATCCGGGTCTTGTTTCCTTCTCTCGTACGCCAACCCATGTGGAGGGTAATCATTATGTTGTCTTATTTTAAGGGCCAGCACAGTAACCGCCGCAGTAATTGTCAGTTATCACTGTGCGCGGGTCACGTTATGCCTGCCTCCTCGTTTATCGCATCATAGTGTCACGTCATGGGATCATCTCCGCTCTGTTGCCCTTCGTGTGGCTCCCCACCGATTGGCCGAGGCAGGTGATACACGGCCACTGCGTGTGGCCGATCCACAGGATGCGATCCCACTCACCCATTGAGGGAGTGGTTAAATAGCGGTGGGGCGCATCCCTTAGGATTTTCCCCTTCCGCGCCCCTCTACCCGTTGCTCTTCTCCTTCATCTTCCTCGCGACCGCGCCGCCGCCAGTGCTCCCAAATAGCAGCGTCGCCGCCGCACTTTTCCCTCACACCTCTGCATCGTAGCCACCGCTATGCAACTCTCTCGCCACGGGTCCTCGCCAATCCAGGCCTCTGCCCCCAGCCGCCGCTAGCGCCAGCGAGGGCAGTGAAGACCAGATGACAGAGGAGGAGCTCATCGTCGCTGAGCAGGAGATGGAGGAGGACTCCGTGATGGCGGACCGCGGTGTGTGGGTCGGGTCCTGGGTCTGTGAAGACGACCTGGATTGTCTCTACCGCACCAGGCGCATCCCCGCCGGTGTTGCGGCTCGTCTTGCCTCCTCCGAATTGGCCCCCTCACCCAATTCGGGTGAGTACGTCGTGTTCTTGTCCCACTTCCAACGGGGCTTTGGTTTGCCGGTGAGCGAATTTTTCCGGGACTGGCTTAGTACCTACCAACTCCAGCCGCACCATCTTCCTGCCAACGCCATCACCTCTCTTTCCTCCTTTGCTTCTACGATCGAAGGCTATGCCGGATTGTGGCCCACGAAGGAGATATGGATCTAGTTTTTTGGCCTTCGTCGTAACGTCATCCCAAACATCCACATCGATCTGGAGGACAAGCAGCTCACTCAATTCGGAGCTGCTTCCATCTCACCCCGGAGGTTTTCCGTTTTCCCTAGGGTCACCGAGCTAGAGTCCTGCAAAGGGTGGGCCCGGACTTTCTTTTACGTCCGGAATACCGGCACCAAAGACTTAATCCGGCTGCTTCCCTATTCTCCGGGTCCACCTAACCCGGAACTGTGGGATGCCATCCCCAAGAAGCCCACGGCCTTGGCCAACCAGGTCAACAAGAGGTTCGCGGAGCTGAAGAAGCTCGGACTGCGCAACGAGGATGCTATGACCACTTTCGTGCGCAACCGAATTTCCACCCTCCAGAAGCGCACCCACAAGGTGTGCCACATGAGCTTCAGCCGCGACCCCAACCGGACCTCATCCTTCGAGCTGAGCAACACGGAGATATATCGCCGGGTTAAGGCTCTCTTCACCACCCACAAGGACTTCTCCTCTGAGTGGACTTAGGGAATTGAGCATTATTGCCGCGATAGGCTTCCTCCCGCGGTAAGCTTCATGTTGCAAACTTACCCCAGACTAATTACATGTCGGTTATTGTTGCATTTTTGACTCTTTTGTTCATTCTTTTCCTCAGCAATTTCTTCAGCAGACCCTCGAGGACGGCACCAATCTGACCCTTAAGTGGGCGCCAGACCGGGAGACTCCGGATGAGGAAGAGCTGGACTAGGAGATGTTCCTCCCGATGACCGACGCTACGAAACGACCCACGGGTAAATCCTCTTCTATTAGAGATTGGCCCGATGATGAAGATGACTCAGATGTCGAGGTGATTGAACCTGTTGAGGCTGTCCCCCTTTCTTTTGCTTTTCCGGCATCAGCTCACCCTGGTGGTCATATCCACGAGGATCCTCCCCTCGCTACGGGCAAACCTGTTCCGGTAGCGCCGAAGAAGAAGCGCGGGGCTGCTCCAAGTTCCTCCTCCAGACCTCCTCAGTCTACTAAAAGGCGAAAGAAGTCCGACGACAAGACTGCCTCCAAGCCCGTAGGCAAGGCCCCAGCACGAAGGGCTCGGAAACCCAAGGAGGCTCAAACCTCGGATGCGTAAGTCATTTTTCCTTCTATAACTTGATCTTCCTTGCATCGTTGTGATTTCTCTTCTGACATTATTCTCTTATGCAGGGCTCCGGTGGAGGTCCCTCAAAGTGGATCTAGCATCTCTTCACCGCTCCGACCTAGCCCTTCTCCCCGTCATGACGACGAGTCACGTCCGCTGAGCCCTATTCCAGAGGGTTCTGCGGCTGCTCCGGGTTATGCTCCACCTCGTCAAGAGGAGGGTAACCTTCGAGCGGGGGAGACCGGTCCATCCGAGGCGACGGCATCCACAACTTCTGCTTCACCGCAACCAGCAACCACAGAAACTACCTCGGCACCAGCACCAGCTCCAGTACCAGCGACCAAAACAGCACCAGTACCAACTCCAGCATCAACACCAACTCCGGCTGCAAAAACATCAGCAGCGGCACCGAGTCCAGCAACAAGAGCACCAGCGCCGAGCTCCTCTGCCTCGTCCGAGTCTTCTCAACCTCGGCGAGGAACTACTCCGGCAGCTCCTAAGGGGAAATCCGCTACGACGACTTCTTCTTCCCAGCAAGCCAAGGGCAAAAAGGCTCCGGACGCTACCAAGTCAACATTCGTCGAGGCTGGGCAGCGTACCCTTGCATCAATGCTTCCCAAGAAAACTCCAGCAGCGAAGGACGCCCCTGCCGAGCCAACTGAAGCACAGCAGATGGTTCTGCACACCAGCCCAACCCTTGCCTTGATTGAGAGGAAAGAAGCGCACACGAAGGGCTTGGTGGTGCCCCATATGCCCACCGGTGAACGGTACCCTCCGAGCTTGATTGAATTTGTCATGAATTGGAACATGGTGGAGTTCGTCCAGAACGACGATCTTCCGGAGAAGTTCGGCCCCGCCGAGTTTTCGGCCCAAATGAACACAGCCGCTAAGGCAATCAACCTTGCCGGGCAGATGATGGAGGTACATTGCTTCCCCTTTATATACTATAGATAATAATCATTAGTCCCCGAGCCTCCGGGGGAGTAACTTGTTACTCGGCCGGATGCTCTTTTAGAAAACTAACGTAGCTCCATGAGAACTTTGAATATGCACACACCTAGAGCCGGGTTAAGTTCCACTTGTCCCGGATTTTAGTACACTTCGAATATGCACACACCTAGAGCCGGGTTAAGTTCCACTTGGCCCGGATTTTAGTACACTTCGAACATGCACACACCTAGAGCCGGGTTAAGTTCCACTTGGCCCGGATTTTAGTACACTTCGAATATGCACACACCTAGAGCCGGGTTAAGTTCCACTTGGCGCGGATTTTAGTACACTTCGAACATGCACACACCTAGAGTCGGGTTAAGTTCCACTTGGCCCGGATTTTAGTACACTTCGAATATGCACACACCTAGAGCCGGGTTAAGTTCCACTTGGCCCGGATTTTAGTACACTTCGAATATGCACACACCTAGAGCCAGGTTAAGTTCCACTTGGCCCGGATTTTAGTACACTTCGAATATGTACACACCTAGAGCCGGGTAAAGTTCCACTTGGCCCGGATTTTAGTACACTTCGAATATGCACCAAGCTAACTTATGTTTCTGTATCCCTTTCAGGTGACCACCAATCGCCGGAGTGCTGAATTCCAACGCTTGCTGGATACCCACAAGATGCTACGTGCAAAGCAGGCTGCACTTTTCGCGGAATATGAGAAAAGGGGTAAATTTCTTCCTTAGCGCTTCTTCATTTTTCTTCATCTTCCTCCGCCGAACTAATCTCATCCTTCGGTTTCTGCAGCTGGGGTGGAGGCTGAGAACACGATTATGCGGAAGAATCTGGAGCAGATCAAGGGTAAGTCATTTCTGTCCGACCTTGCAGTACTTTCCACTTCCTTTTCTCCTTGGCTCGGCAAACATTCATACCTCGGCTCTGCCGGGTCATCATACTATTTCAGCATCGCTTGAAGATAGTGTGCCCGTGCCTGATATGATGCTGCATTTTCTCAAACAAGCAGGGCAACACCAAGCCGAGCTTAAGAAGAAAGATGATGAGCTTGCCCTCCTCCGGACCAAGGATGATGAGATCGCCAGGCTCAAGGCTGAAATGGAGAAAATGAAGGCCCAACACCAATCCGAACTCCAAAAGGTTGGTCAGAATTACACAGAAGAGCGCGAACGCCTTAATCTCCAGATCGCCAAGGACCAGGATCTACTCAAGGAGTCCGGCATCCAGCTTGGGTCGGCAAATGCTGAGCTTGAGCAGCTTCGGAAGAGACGTGATGACTGCACTAGGGAGTTGACCCGGATCCTCAGCCATATATCACGTAGGTTCCTTTCCCTTTTCCGACCTACTTCTCCGGGTTACTTCATATGTCTTTTCTTGACCTTCCTCCTTTGCCTTGTTTCCAGGAAAATTTCCAGAGGGCACTGCTATTCCGAGCGCAGCAGTTGCCAACTTCCGCCGAGAAAGGGGTACTCCGGCCGCTCCTAATGGTGAAGGGATTCCTTATGACCTGGAGGACCTGTTGGTTAGCTTGTCATCTCGCGTGGAGCTCATCAAAAATTACGGCAAGGACATCCTCGACGCTGCAGCTCGCATCTTCAACACGTTCTGGCCCGGCGAAGATGCCCCGGAGACCACCGCACTTCTCATTGAGAAGCTAATGGAAACCGAGACCCAGCTCGACCTCTGGAGAGAGTCCGCTGGACGTGCCGCAGCTGATACCATTCTTCACCACATACTCACGTGGTATGAGAAGATCGATCTCAACCTCCTGACACGTCTGCGCACAGGATCCAGATGGACCAATGACCCGGAGAGGGTAGATCGGCGCCAGGCTTGCGCCCATAGCCTCATCGAATACGCTCCCATTGATGAATGGGTTGAGGGGCCGAGCTTCCTGGAAGCCGCTTGGGACGAAGAGGTTGAGAATGATGAAGATAGCTCGGACGGTGAAGGATAAGATGACGCCTCGGATATTGAAGGCGGTGAAGACGATGCCGAACTTCCTCCTGCTGCTCCTTGAGCGAAAAAACCTGAAAATTTATCAGATCCCCGGTATGCCGGGTGGAGTTGTATTCCATATACATGTGATATTTTGCTACTAAGTTCTTATGCCGGATTAACTTGGGCGTAGTCCCCGAGTTTCTTTTTCTTGTTCGTCCAATCTCTTGGCTCGGTTCGTGTCTACCTTGATTCGGTTTTACGACTTTCGAATCCGAGCTTCAAAAATTGTCTTAACAATACTGGGAAACTTTTAGACTTAGCTCAAAAATAAAACTGCATAATAACTTTGAAAAAAAATACAGGGTTAGTCCGAAAAACAAACGTCGGCTCGAATAAATTCTTTTCCTTAGTCGTTTTTCATGTGCTACGCAATTCCAAACTTGTTCTCTTGCTTGCCATGAAGCCAATTCTTGTGGACAGCAGCAAGTCGAAGAGTTAGGTTCTTGGTGCTCACACATTACTAATCCGAGTTAAGTAGAATAATTTATTCCAGCTAACGCACAAAAAACAACAAACATTATTAAGGCAGTCCCCGAGTTACTGCTCGAGGTGCCAACATTTCATTGATAAGCTCATTGTCGACATACATACCGACATATGAGACGACTCGGATACATACACTTCTTAGTTAATTGTAGAAGGGACGAAGTAGAGCTACATTCCATGGACACTTAGATTCCTCGACGGGCCTGTCCGCCTTGTTCTTTTCCTGTGGCTTTGCATCTATAAGATAATAAATCATTGTGCAATGCCTTGCTCACGATGAACGACCCTTCCCATGGGGGGGATAATTTATGCATGCCAGTAGTATGTTATATCAACCGGAGCACCAGATCGCCTCCCTGAAAGACTCGGGGGCTTACTTTCCGGCTATGATAGCGTCGGAGATTTTGCTGATATATGGCGGATCTGGACAATGCTAGTTCTCTCGCTTGTTCCAGCAGATCAACATCATTTTGCCGGGCTTCTTGCACTTCGGCTTCTGTGTATTGGGTGACCCTAGGCGAAACATGCTCTATGTCGGTTGGTAATACAGCTTCTGCCCCATATACCAGAAAAAACGGCGTATAGCCTGTTGATCAATTCGGAGTTGTTCTTAAACTCCACAGCACCGCTGGTAGTTCTTCTATCTAGCACCCCACTCATCTTTGCAGTGGCTCAATGAGCCAGGGTTTTATCCTGGATAATACTAATCCGTTGGATCTTTCCACTTGTCCGTTCGATGCGGGGTGGTCTTCTACGTCCAGCCGGATCCTCTTATCCCGGCAAAAACGCACAAATTCTCCTTCCACAAAATTTGTTCCATTATCAGTTATGATACTGTGAGATAACCGTACCTCAAGATGATATCTTTGAGAAACGTTACGGCCGTAGCTCCATCACATTTTCTTATACACTTTACCTCAATCCATTTCGTAAACTTGTCCACCATTACCAGAATGTGAGTCATATTTCCCCTTGCTGGTTTGAACGGGCAAACCATATCCAAGCACCATACGGCAAATGGCCAAGTAATTGGTATGGTCTTGAGTTCGGACATTGGCATATGTGTCTTGGTAGCGTACCTCTGACAACCATTACACTTTCTCACCAGATCTTCTGCTTGCTCTAAGGCACATGGCCAATAGAATCCGTGCCGGAAAGCTTTCGCTACCAAGGCTCGGGACGAGGCATGATGCCCGCATTCCCCCTGATGTATATCTCGGATGATTTCAAGCCCTTCTTCCGGATCAACACATCGCTGGAGGACATTGGTCACACTTCTTTTGTATAGTTCGGAATTGATGATCATGTATGCCTTTGCCCTCCTCTGTGTTTGCCTGGACAACACTTCCTCAGTGGGTAACGTCCCATCTTTTAGGAATTGAAATATAGGTAGTGCCCAAGCCGGTATTGTTCGCACAGGGAACACATCCTCATCAATCTCCATCTGATCCACCGGCATAACTTCAACCAGATCACGCTGAGCAGTCCCCGGGTCTTGCGAAGCAATCCCCGGGTTTACCGAAGTAGTCCCCGGGTTTGCCGAGGCAGTCCCTGGGTTTCGCGCACCACTTCCCATGTCGACGTCCATGGGCACAGCTCCGTCTTCCGTGTCCTCCGGGACATAGATTGAGTCGGTTTCTGGGGAGGGCCCGATGGATTCCTGAGGTGCTCTAATGCTACACCCGGTGGAATTGCTTGTCGGGTTGACCCGAGCTTTGACAGCATGCCGGCTGCCTCATTTTCCACCCGGGGTACATGGTGAAATTCGCATCCCTCAAAGTAACCAGATATCTTCTGCACATGAAATCTATACAGCACCATGTTTGGGTCAAGGGGGTCCCACAGTCCCGACACTTGCTGCACCACCAAATCCAAGTCGCCAAAGCATACGATCCGACGTATCCCAATCTCTTTTGCCACCTTGAGCCCGTGCACAAGTGCTTCATACTCAGCGACATTGTTTGATGCCGCGAAATGGATCTGCAGCACATATTTCAACTGGTCCTTCTTTGGCGACGTGAGTACAACTCCGGCACCTAGACCGGTTTTGGTTTTTGATCCGTCAAAGTGCATCAATTGCCCATTTTGCGATTCTACCACTCGCATCCTTGTTACTCATTATCTCGGATATGGGGGCCTCGCATATGACCCGGATGGGATGCTCCTCAAAGTAATGATTCAGCTTCTTAGCGGCCATGTACACGCCATACGCCACCTTTTGATAGTGTGGATAGTTCTGTTTTGACGCCGACAACACCTCACTCAAGTAATACACTGGACTTTGCACCGACCTACCTTCCTCGTCGCGCTCCACCACTATCACTGCACTTACAACTCGGTTGGTTGCGGCTATATAGAGCAACATTGGCTCCTTTGATAGTGGTGAGGCTAACACTGGTGCCGTGGCTAACATCTTCTTCAGGTGGGCAAAGGCTTCATCGCCTGTGGTGTCCAAACGAACTTATCTGACTTTTTCATGAGTTGGTAAAGAGGCAATGCCTTCTCTCCCAACCGACATACAAACCGACTTAACGAGGCCAGGCAACCTGTGAACTTCTGGACATCGTTAAGACACTTTGGCAGTTCCATTCGTTCGATGGCCCGGATTTTGGTTGGATTAACCTCGATACCTCGGCTGGAAAAATGAAAACCGAGCAATTTCCCAGCCGGGACACTGAAGGTGCATTTTTCCAGGTTAAGTTTCATCCGAAACCTCCTTAGGTTCGCAAACGTTTGCCTGATATCGTCAAGGAGAGTTTTGCTTTCCTTGGTCTTGATAACCACATCATCTACATACACTTGTACATTTTGACCTATTTGGTCGTGCAAACATTTTTGCATACATCTTTGGTACGTTGCCCCTGCATTACGTAAACCAAACGGCATGGTGCGATAACAATAAGCCCCATACGGGGTAATAAACGCAGTCTTTATTTGATCATCGGGATTCAGAGGTATCTAGTGGAAACTACAATATGCATCAATGAATAACAACAATTCACATCCAGCAGTTGAGTCTATGACCTGATCTATTCTTGGCAGCGGAAATGGATCTTTTGGACACGCCTTGTTCAGGTTCGTGTAATCGATACACATTCGCCAAACCACTGCCACATTTGGATCATCCTTCTTCTTCTCCACCAGCTTCGTATTAGACAACCAACCCAGGTAAAGAACCTCCATGATAAATCCTGCAGCTAGCAACCGAGCTATCTCATCCCCGATGAATTTTCTCCTATCTTCGGCGAAGCGGCGGAGAGGTTGCTTCACCGGCTTAGCTCCGGGTCTCACATTCAAAGAGTGCTCGGCCAACTCCCTCGGAACATCTTGTAAGTCCTGTGTGGACCAAGCAAAAATGTCCCGATTCTCACGGAGGAAGCTGACGAGCTCACTTTCCTATTTATCACTTAACCCGGCACCAATTGTTATGGTGCGCTCTGGGAACATGTCATCAACAGGAACCTTCTTGGTATCTTTCATGGCCTATAAGGAGACACTTCCATGCGGGTTACTCAGCGCCGGCATATACTGCTGCGCAGACTGAGCCAATGCCGCCACCTCTTGAATTTTCCTTTTTTCCTGCGCAATCACAAGTGACTCGGCTAAGTTTGACCCGACCGACGCACACTCTATGGAACGTCGGAAATCCCCAGCAATGGTGATCACCCCGTTTGGTCCTGGCAATTTCATCTTCAAGTAGCTAATGTGACAGCTTGCCATGAACTTGTTCAGGGCTGGCCTTCCGAGTAACGCGTGGTACGCACTTTCCAAGTTCACCACCTCGAACTCCAAATTTTCGGTTCGGCAGTTATCCCTCGTGCCGAACAATACATCAACCCAGACATTGGCTATGGGCTCACAAGAAATGTCGGGCACAATACCATGGAAAGTTGTCCTCGTGGCCTGCAGCATGTTCTCCGAGATACCCAATTTGCGCATTGTGTCCGCATACATGATGTTAATGCTACTGCCATTGTCGATCAGTACCTTTGAGAACCTCACATTAATGCTAGGCCCAATGAATGTCGGATCCAGCACCAACGCATACGAACCAGGGCTTGGCATAAGCTTGGGATGATCCTTGATGCTCCAGGTGATTTCCTGATCGGACCAAGGCATGTAACTCGTCCCTGCAGGCATCACTGCATTCACCTCCATATGCCTACGCTGCAAGCTCTTTCTATCTGTTTCCTCAGTGGTGAACACACAATAGCTCTGATGATGCTCCCTGTACTCGTTTCTCCCGTCATTTCCGGGGTATCTCTGATCCGGCTGATGCTGGTTTTCCACCTGATGCACTGCATCCCTTCTCTCATTGTTATCATACCTCGACGGAGGGGGAGGCAACATTAGCTGTTGCGTGTTCGCTCCGGAGAGCAATTGCTGCCGGGGTAACTCCTGCCGAGGCTGATCATTCCGGGGTGCCTGAGCATTCCCCGAACCACCTTGTTCAATCTTGCGCATCCACTCACATTGCCTCATCGTATGACCCGCTGGGTTACTCGGATTCGGCGTGTGAAACTTACACGGCTGGTGCAACTTTGACTCGTAAGTATACCTCGGACGGTCTTTCCTTTCTTGCCACTGTTTCTTTTGCTCTGGTGTCCAAGTTTTCTTGTCGCCGTTTCTTGGAGTCCACTGCCCTCCAGTTTTTTAGCGTTGACTGCCCCCTGCTCTAGGCTGATCTTGATTCACAGCTGCAACTTGGTGTGAACCGTATCGATGATCCGGTCTATCATCTCTTCTTTTTCCTCTATAGTCATTTCTCCGGGATGATCCGGCTCCATCCCTCTGGTAGTACTCATCATTTGACTCATTTGATACGAGCCTAGGTTGAGTCGAATCACCCAAAGCATACGAATCTGCAATCCGGATCATCTCTGCCAACGAAGTTGGCATTTTCCTTTGCAACTTTTGCCACAGCTCGCTTGCATATCTGCACCCTTGTGCAAACCATGCTATGGCCTGTGATTCTATCACGCCCTCACACGAGTTTCTTACAGTACACCACCGGGTTAGAAACTCCCGATCTGTCTCATTTGGTCTCTACTTGCACATAGCTAGGGTCTGCGGCCTATTTGGCCTCTGATGCGTACTCGAGAAATTGCTGATGAACATTTCCTCAAAATCTATCCAGCAATTGATGCTTCCGGGTGGCAAATTGTTCAGCCATACCCTTGCTGGCCCCTCCAACATCTAGGGTACATATCGTACAGCCCATCTCAAGTTGCCAGTGGCAATTTTCACAGCTGTAGCATAACTTATCAACCAATCCTCCGGCTTGGTACTGCCATCATACGTCTTCGTGCCCCTGGGTAACTGGAAGTTCGTTACCGGTGGCTCCTTCATGATCCGGGGTCCAAAACACGCCGGACCCGGTGGACCTTGACATTCTATCTGTTCCGACCTATACAGTCGATCCAGTTTCAACCTGGCATCATCCGGCATCAAATCCCTGCTTTCTAGTCTTGACCCTATCACATGATAGTCCGGTCTTGGGTATCCCGCATTTGCCATTTCCGAATCTCCATCATTATACCTGTCTTGCTCCCGTGGAGCACCTTTCTGTAGCATACCTCGGCCGGCACTCTGCTCTTGCCTTGGTATATTCCGCTATTGCGGTTGTCCTGCACCTGCCGAGTTTCGCTGTCCGGCATTGTCGTTGACGGCGTTGCCTTAACCGGCATTGCCTTGGTCACGGTTACCTCGGCCAGCTTCACCTCGGCTCACACTCCGTCGATCATCATTTTTCTGAGCTTCTTTTCCTTTCCCTGCCCGCGTTGGGTCATACGGGACGATCTGCTTGTTCCGTCTGCCCTAGGTTACTACCTCCTCTCTCCTTGGACCACCATGAGGAGACGATACGGCTCCAGCGGATTTCTCCGGGTTACCCATCGCCGAATGGACGATCTTGGAGGCTCCAGCTCTTTCCGGGTTAGCTCTGAGTAGTTCTTTGTTTTGTCTGTTCGCGATCCGAACCAGCTCGTTAACCCTATCTTGTTGTCTTTGCCGAGCTTCACCCGTTAGACCCTCTAACTCGGATGCAGCTGCATCCGCTGCTCTGAGGTTCTTCGCCGGGGTACTATACCTCGGCATCCCCACGGACAAACAGTTTTCTGATTCCACAATCCCAGTATCACCCTCTCTGTTCATCTCGCTCATGAGATTTCTTCCCTTCATTTTTACAGTATCAACTTTGTTCACCTTTGTGTACTCACGCAGCGTCATATTCAACGACTGTTGAGCCGCGGCTATCTTTTTTGCCCCCTCTAGTATCTTTTGCCTAGTTTCTTCTAGCTCGGCCTGCACTCGAGCCGGATCTACTGCTACTACTACAGGGTTTGCCAAGCTATCCATTGCTTCCCTCAACACATTCTCTGGCCTCTCTAGTGGAGGACCTCTACCTTTCCTAGGTGCCTTAGGCGTTACCTCCGGATCTGGCGCCGGATCCTTCCTTGCGCCTGCACCTGGCGTAGTCATCATCACCTCTGCATGGTCCGGGGAGCGAGCGATACGCACCCCGTGAGCCACAGTGAGGGGCGGCTCTCCAGCCTCGACGACGTGGCGCGGATGAACACACGACACGTCCACAGCAACATAGACCTTGTGCGCGCCGAGCTAGACGAATCGGCCATTGCACGGAAGAGGGCGCGTGCCGAAGCAGCCAGCGTTGTCGCTGACGAAGTCCAGCGCTCCAAAGCGCTGAACGAGCCCGGAGACGATGCGTTCGCCAGTGCCGATGAAGTTTCCTGTCCGGATCTTGACCCCTGCTAGCACCGCTAGCCCCACGGTGGGCGCCAACTGTCGTGGTGGTGTCATGGCAGATGCCATGGATAGGCTAAAGGTGGGGACTAATACACGCTAGGGGAATCCAGGGAGGGATAGTGAAGTGATTCTCCACACAGTTGTTTGTATTGCTCTGTTTCCAAGATTACAAGTGCTCCTAGAGTTGTATTGGCGAGAGGAGGAAGAAGGAGCTCTCTTACTCTCACCCACAGATCACACCTAACACCCTAGCCAAATCTGAATAGCGGAACCCCCTCTACCGAAACCCTAGCCCCCCTTTTATAGAGGGAGCTCGGTCTCCTCCTAGGGCATACGTGGAAGCATATTCCTAAGAATATGCTTCCTCCCAAAGTAGTAAGCCGACCGGGGTGCTTTTCCCCCGCGTCACACATGCAGAGGCTACGTGAGCCTCTGCGGTGCCCGCGTCAGCCGACATGGGCGTCGTCACCCTTGTCGGCCATGCCCCGGTGGTCCTGCCCTTGCTTGCTTCGCTCAGGTAGTGCGTACCGGGGCTTCTTTTGACCAGCGAGATTCCTTACTTCTCCTAGAAGCTAGACGTGACCCGGATCATAGTTGATCCGGCCACACCCGTTCCTGCATACAAGTAAAACAGACACCTCGGACTTACTCCTTAAGTCGGTCGTGACTTAGTCAGGCGAACGCCCCCTGGTCCGGGTTACCCCGTGATTCGGCCTGCCTTTAGCTGACCCGGCCAGCATCCGCTTTGACCTTGCCGAACCTCGGCTAACTCGGCCTTTATACCACGGCGTGCCACTACCAGCGGGTATCCCCCCAACACTGTTCTTTTCACAAACCACATGTAGTGCCATTGCATGTCTGTTCTTTTCATGAACCACACCCAGTGTCATTGCATGTGTGTTCCTCTAGATAAACCACATAAGGATCCACCGGTGTCACTGCATGCCTGTTCTTTTCATGAACCACCTAAGGATCCACTAGTGTAATTGGATGTGTGTTCTTCTCATGAACCACACCCAGTGTCATTGCATGTCAGTTCTTTTCATGAACCACACATGGATCCACCAGTGTCATTGCATGTTTGTTCTTCTCACAAACCACATGAGGATCCACCAGTGTCATTGCATGTCTGTTCTTTTCATGAACCACACACAGTGTCATTGCACGTGTGTTCCTCTAGACAAAGCACATAAGTAATTGCATGTCTGTTCTTTTCATTAACCACACTCGGTGTCATTGCATGTGTGTTCCTCTAGACAAACCACATAAGGATCCACCAGTGTCACTGCATGTCTGTTCTTTTCATGAACCAAATAAGGATCCACCAGTGTCATTGGATGTGTGTTCTTCTCATGAACCACACATGGATCCACCGGTGTCATTGCATGTATGTTCTTTTCATGAATCACACCTAGAGTCATTGCATGTATGTTACTTCCATAAACCACACATGGATCCACCGGTGTCATTGCATGTCTTTTCTTTTCATGAACCACAACCTTTGTCTATGCATGTCAGTTCTTTTCATGAACCACATAAGGATCCACCAGTGTCATTGCATGTTTGTTCTTTTCACAAACCACATGTAGTGTCATTGCATGTCTGTTCTTTTCATGAACCACACCCGGTGTCATTGCATGTGTGTTCCTCTAGACAAACCACATAAGGATCCATCGGTGTCACTGCATGTCTATTCTTTTCATGAACCACATAAGGATCCACCAGTGTCATTGGATGTGTGTTCTTCTCATGAACCACACCCAGTGTCATTGCATGTCAGTTCTTTTCATGAACCACACATGGATCCACCAGTGTCATTGCATGTCTGTTCTTCTCACAAACCAGATAAGGATCCACTAGTGTCATTGCATGTCTATTCTTTTCATGAACCACACCCAGTGTCATTGCACGTGTGTTCCTCTAGACAAACCACATAAGTCATTGCATGTCTGTTCTTTTCATGAACCACACCTGGTGTCATTGCATGTGTGTTCCTCTAGATAAACCACATAAGGATCCACCAGTGTCATTGGATGTGTGTTCTTCTCATGAACCGCACATGGATCCATCATTGTCATTGCATGTCTATTCTTTTCATGAATCACAGCTAGAGTCATTGCATGTCTGTTACTTCTGTAAACCACACATGGATCCACTAGTGTCATTGCATGTCTGTTCTTTTCATGAACCACACCCAGTGTCATTGCATGTCAGTTATTTTCATGAACCACATAAGGATCCACCAATGTCATTGCATGTCTATTCTTTTCACAAACCACATGCAGTGTCATTGCATGTCTGTTCTTTTCATGAACCACACCCGATGTAATTGCATGTGTGTTCCTCTAGACAAACAACATAAGGATCCACCGGTGTCACTGCATGCCTGTTCTTTTCATGTAACCACATAAGGATCCACCAGTGTCATTGGGTGTGTGTTCTTCTCACGAACCGCACATGGATCCACCTGTGTCATTGCATGTATGTTCTTTTCATGAATCACACCTAGAGTCATTGCATGTATGTTACTTCCATAAACCACACATGGATCCACCGGTGTCATTGCATGTCTTTTCTTTTCATGAACCACAACCTGTGTCTATGCATGTCAGTTCTTTTCATGAACCACATAAGGATCCACCAGTGTCATTGCATGTCTGTTCTTTTCACAACCCACTTGGAGTGTCATTGCATGTCTGTTCTTTTCATGAACCACACCCGGTGTCATTGCATGTGTGTTCCTCTAGACAAATGATACATTGCAAATGTATCTATAATTTTTGATGTTCCGTGCTTCGTTTTATCTACTTTCTTGTGTTTTGTTCCAACTTTGGAGTACTTTTCATATGATTTCTTGGACTAACCTATTAACAAGAGCCACAGTGCCAGTTGCCTGTTTTTTGCTATTTTTGGTTCCAGGAAAGTTAGAAAATCAATATTCTCGGAATTGGACGGGACAAAAGCCAAAGTTCCTATTTTACCAGAAGACTCACAGAGCCAGAAGCGGAGACGGAGGAGGGCCAGGGCCTGGCCACACCATATGGTGGCGCGGGCTAGCCCTGGCCGCGCCACCAGGTGGTGTGGGCCCCCTGGCACTCCACCGACCTTGCCTCCTTCGCCTATAAGAGCCTCCCGATACCAAAACCCTAAATCATCAAGTCTCCAGCCACGAAAAGTTCCGCAGTGCCGCCGCCACCGAAGGGGAGATTCGGGGGACAAAAAGTCTCTGTTCTGGCACCCTGCCGGGACGGGGAAGTGCCCCCGGATCCATCTCCATCGATCTCCACCGCCATCTCCATCACCGTTGCTGATTCCCATGATGAGGAGGGAGTAGTTCTCTCTCGAGGCTAAGGGTTCTACCGGTAGCTATGTGTTCATCTCTCTCTCTATGCGTGATCATATTGTGATCATGAGCTTGTAATCTATAGATCTACCTTGCTACTCAAGTGCTTTATTAGATCTCTGCTCTCCCTATGTGTGTGAAAGTGACAGCGTGCACACCATGGTGGCACTTAGGTTAGAGATTACAAATACTTGTTATGAGTTATATTTGGAGTTGGATGTCTTTATGAAATTGTGGTGTTTGTTTGTTGGGGGGATACCCCGGGTAGGGTCACGCCGGGGTATAAAGGCGGAGTTAGCCGAGGTTCGGCAGGGCCAAAGCAGATGCTGGCCGGGTCACCTCAAGGCAGGCCGAATCATGGGGTAATCTAGACCTGGGGGCGTTCGCCTAACTAGGCCTCATCCGACTTAAGCGGTAAGTCAGAAGTGTATGTTTTACCTGTATGCAGGAACGGGTGTGGCCGGATGAACCATCATCCGGGTCACGGCAAGCTTCTAGGAGAAGGAAGGAATCTCGCTGGTCAAAAGGAGCCCCGGTACGCACTGCCTGAGCGAAGCGAGCAAGGACAGGACCACCGGGGCGTGGCCGACAAGCGTGACGATGCCCGTGTCAGCTGACGAGGGCGCCGTTAGAGGCTCACGTAGCTAAAGCATGTGTGACGCAGGGGAAAAAGCACCCCGGTCGGCTTACCACTTTGGGAGGAGGCATATTCTTAGGAATATGCCTCTACGTATGCCCTAGGCCGAAACCGAGCTTCCCCTATAAAAGGGGGGCTAGGGCTTCTGCTGGAGGGGTTGGTCTCTCTACGATTCTGTTTTGGTCAAGGGTTTCAGGTGAGATCTGTGGGTGAGAGTAAGAGAGATCGTTCTTCCTCCTCTCGCCAATACAGCTCTAGGAGCACTTGTAACCTTGGAAGTAAATCAATACAAGCTCTTGTGTGGAGAATCACTTCACTATCCCTCCCTGGATTCCCCTAGCGAGTATTAGTCCCCACCTTTAGCCTATACATGGCATCTGCCGTGACACCACCACGACAGTTGGCGCCCACCGTGGGGCAAGCGGTGCTAGCAGGGGTCAAAATCCGGACGGGAAACTTCATCGCCACCGGCGAGCGCATCGTCTCCGGGCTCGTTCAGCGCTTTGGAGCGCGGGACTTCGTCAGCGACAATGCAGGCTGCTTCGGCACGCGCCCTCTCCCGCGCAACGGCATCTTCGTCAAGCTCGGCGCACACTAGGTCTACGTTGCGGTGGATGTATCCTGCGTTCATCCGCGCCACGTCGTTGAAGCAGGCGAACCGCCCCTCACTGTGGCTTGCGGGGAGCGTATCGCTCGTTCCCTGGACCATGCAGAGGTAATGATGACAGCGCCAGGTGCGGCCGCGAGCAAAGATCCGGCGCCAGATCCAGAGGCAACGCCCAAATTACCAAGGAAAGGTAGAGGTCCTCCGCTAGAGAGACCGGAAAACGTGTTGAGAGAGGCAATGGATATCTTGGCAAACCCTGTAGTAGCAGCGGTAGATCCGGCTCGTGCGTAGGCCGAGCTGGAAGAAACTAGGCAGAAAATACTAGAGGGCGCAAAGAAAATAGCCGTGGCCCAGCAGTCGTTGAACATGACGATGCGTGAGTACGCTAAGGCGAACAAGGTTGATAATGTAAAATTCAAAGTGAGAAATCTCATGAGCAAGATGAACAGAGAAGGTGATGCCGAAAATGAGGAGTAAGAAAACTGTTTGTCCGTGGGGTTGCTTAGGTATAGTACCCCGGCCAAGAACCTCAGAGCAGCGGATGCAGCTGCGTCCGAGTTAGAGGGACTGACGGGTGAAGCCCGGCAAAGGCAGCAAGATCGGGTTAACGAGCTGGTTCGGATTGCAAATAGGCAAAACGAGGAACTGCTCAGGGCAAACCCGGAGAGAGCTGGAGCCTCCAAGATCGTCCATTCGGCGGTGGGTAACCCAGAGAAATCCGCTGGAGCCGCATCGTCCCCTCATGGTGGTCCAAGGAGAGAGGAGGTGGTAACCTCGGCCAAACGGAACAAACAGATTTGTCCCGTATGACCCGACACGGGCAGGGAAAGAAAAAGACGCGCAGAAAAATGATGATCGACGGAGTGTGAGCCGAGGCGAAGCTGGCCAAGGTAACCGCGACCAAGGCAATGACGGTCAAGGGAACGTTGTCAACGGCAATGCCGGGCAGCAAAACTCAGTTGGAGCAAGACAACCGCAACAGTGGAACATGCCAAGGCAAGAGCACAGTGCCGGCCGAGGTGTGCAACAGAAAGGTGCGCCGCAAGAGAAAAACCGGTATAACGACGGTGATTCGGAGATGGCAAATGCGGGATACCCGAGACCGGACTATCATGTGATAGGGTCGAGATTGGGAAGTAGGGATTTCATGCCGGACGATGCAAGGTTGAAACTGGATCGACTGTATCGGTCGGAACAGATTGAATGTCAAGGTCCACCAGGTCCAGCATGTTTTGGACCCCGGATCATGAAAGAGCCACCAGTATCGAACTTTCAGCTGCCCAGGGGCACCAAGACCTATGACGATAGTACCAAGCCAGAGGATTGGCTGATAAACTATGCTACGGCTGTGAAAATTGCCACAGGCAACCTGAGATGGGCTGTACGGTATGTACCCCAGATGTTGGAAGGCCCGGCAAGGGTGTGGTTGAACAATTTGCCACCAGGAAGCATCAACTGCTGGATAGATTTCAAGGAGATGTTCATCAGAAATTTTTCAAGTACGTATCAAAGGCCAAATAGGCTACAGACCCTAGCTATGTGCAAGCAAAGCCCCAATGAGACAGACCGGGAGTTTTTGACACGGTGGTGTACCGTGAGAAACTCATGCGAGGGCGTGATAGAATCACAGGCCATAGCATGGTTTGCACAGGGGTGCAGATATGGAAGCGAGCTGTGGATGAAGTTGCAATGGAAAATGCCAGTTACGTTGGCAGAAATGATCCGGATTGCAGATTCGTATGCGTTGGGTGACCCGACCCAACCAAGGCTCGCGTCAAACGAGTCGAGCGATGAGTACTATCATAGGGATGGATCCGGATCATCCCGGAGGAATGATTACAGAGGAAAAAGGAGAGATGATAGACCGGACCACAGGTACGGTTTGCACCAGGTTGCAGTTGTGAATCAAGATCAACCCGGAGCAGGTGGTAGCTAGAGCCAGAAAACTAGAGGTCAATGGACTCCAAGGAACGATGGGAAGAAAACTTGGACACCGGAACAAAAGAAGCAGTGGCAAGAAAGGAAACACCGTCTGAGGTATACTTACGAGTCCATGTTGGACCAGCCGTGTAAGTTTCACACGCCAAATCCGAACAACCCAGCGGGTCATACGACGAGGCAATGCGAGTGGATGCGCAAGATCGAGCAAGGTGGTTCAGGGAATGCTCAGGCAACCCGGAATGATCAGCCTCGGTAGGAGTTAGCCCGGCAACAGTTGCTCTCCGGAGCGAACACGCAACAGCTAATGTTGTCTCCTCCTCCGCCGAGGTATGATAACAATGAAAGAAGGGATGCAGTGCATCAGGTAGAAAATCAGCATCAGTCGGATTAGAGGCACCCCGGAAATGAGGGGAGAAACGAGTATAGGGAGCATCACCAGAGCTACTATGTATTCACCACAGAAGAAACTGAAAGAAAAAGCTTGCAGCGTAGGCATATGGAGGTGAATGCAGTAATGCCTGCAGTGACGAGGTACATGCCTTGGTCCGATCAGGAAATCACCTAGAGCATTAGGGATCATCCAGAGCTCTTGCCGAGGCCTGGATTGTATGCGTTGGTGCTGGATCCTACGTTCATTGGACCTGGCATTAACGTAAGGTTCTCCAAGGTACTGATTGACAACAACAGTAGCATAAATATCATGTATGCGGACACAATGCGCAAGTTGGGTATCTCGGGGAACATGCTCCAGGCCACGAGGACAACTTTCCATGGCATTGTGCCCGGCATTTCTTGCGAGCCCATAGGCAAGGTCCGGGTCTACGTCTTGTTCGGCACGAGGGATAATTGCCGAACCAAAAATCTAGAGTTCGAAGTGGTGAACTTAGAAAGCACGTATCATGCGTTGCTCGGAAGGCCAGCGCTAAACAAGTTCATGGCAAGTTGTCATATCAGCTACTTGAAGATGAAATTGCCCGGAGCAAACAGAGTGATTACCATTGCTGGGGACTTCCGACGTTCCATGGAGTGTGTGTCGCCGGATCAAACTTAGCTGAGTCACTTGTGATCACGCAGGAAAAGAGAAAAATTCGAGAGGTGGCGGCATTAGCTCAGTCCGCGCAGCAGTATATGCCGGCGCTGAGTAACCCGCATGGAACTGTCTCTTTCCAGGCCACGAAAGATACCAAGAAGGTTCCCGTTGATGACATGTTCCCAGAGCGCACCGTAACAATTGGTGTCGGGCTAAGTGATAAATAGGAAAGCGAGCTCGTCAGCTTCCTCCGTGAGAATCGGGACATTTTTGCTTGGTCCACACAGGACTTCGAAGGTGTTCCGAGGGAGTTGGCCGAGCACTCTTTGAATGTGAGACCCGGAGCCTAGCCAGTGAAGCAACCTCTCCGCCGCTTCACCGAAGATAGGAGAAAAGTCATTGGAGATGAGATAGCTCAGTTGCTAGCTTCAGGATTTATCATGGAAGTTCTTTACCCGGATTGGCTGTCTAATCTGGTGCTGGTGGAAAACAAGAAGGATGACCCGAACGTGGCAGTGGTTTGGCGCATGTGTATCGATTACACGAACCTGAACAAGGCGTGTCCGAAAGATCTGTTTCCGCTGCCAAGAATAGATCAGGTCATTGCTAGATGTGAATTGTTGTCATTCATTGATGCTTATTCCGGTTTCCACCAGATACCTCTGAATCCAGATGATCAAATAAAGACTGTGTTTATTACCCCGTATGGGGATTATTGCTATCGCACCATGCTGTTTGGTTTACGTAATGCAGGGGCAACGTACCAGAGGTGTATGCAAAAATATTTGCACGACCAAATAGGTCAAAATGTATAGGTGTACGTGGATGATGTGGTTATCAAGACCAAGGAAAGCAAAACGCTCCTTGACGATATCAGGCAAACGTTTGCAAACCTAAGAAGGTTCCGAATGAAACTTAACCCGGAAAAATGCACCTTCGGTGTCCCGGCTAGAAAATTGCTCGGTTTTCTCATCTCCGGCCGAGGTATCGAGGTTAATTCAACCAAAATCCGGGCCATCGAGCGAATGGAACTTCCGAAGTGTCTTAACGATGTCCGGAAGTTCACAGGTTGCCTGGCCTCGTTAAGTCGGTTTGTATGTCGGTTGGGAGAAAAGGCTTTGCCTCTTTACCAACTCATGAAAAAGTCAGATAAGTTCATTTGGACACCGCAGGCTGATGAAGCCTTTGCCCACCTAAAGAAAATGTTAGCCACGGCACCAGTGCTAGCCTCACCACTATCAAAGGAGACAATGTTACTCTATATAGCCGCACCCAACCGAGTTGTAAGTGCAGTGATAGTGGTGGAGCGCGATGAGGAAGGTAAGTCGGTGCAAAGGCCGGTGTATTATTTGAGTGAAGTGTTGTCAACCTCAAAGCAGAACTACCCACATTATCAAAAAGTGGCATATGGCGTGTACATGGCCGCCAAGAAACTGAAGCACTACTTTGAGGAGCATCCCATCCGGGTCATATGTGAGGCCCCTATATCCGAGATAATGAGTAACAAGGATGCAAGCGGCAGAATTGCAAAATGGGCAATTGAGCTAGCTCCTTATGCTCCGCAATATGACAGGAGAGAAGCCATCAAGTCTCAAGCTGTGGCGGACTTTTTCATGGACTGGGCCGAGGTGCAGTACGAACCACCGCTTCCTGATCCGAACTATTGGCGAATGTACTTTGACGGATCAAAGACCAAAACCGGGCTAGGTGCCGGAGTTGTACTCACGTCGCCGAAGAAGGACCAATTGAGATATGTGCTGCAGATCCACTTCACCGCATCAAACAATGTCGCTGAGTATGAAGCACTTGTGCATGGGCTCAAGGTAGCAAAAGAAATTGGAATACGTCGGATTATATGCTTTGGCGACTCGGATTTGGTGGTGCAGCAAGTGTCCGGAGTGTGGGACGCCCTTGATCCAAACATGGCACTATACAGATTTCATGTGCAGAAGATTTTTGGTTACTTTGAGGGATGCGAATTTCATCATGTACCCCGGATGCTGTCAAAGCTCGGGTCAACCAGACAAGCAATTCCACTGGGTGTAGCATTAGAGCACCTCAAGAAACCATCCATCAGGGCATCCCCGGAATCCGAGTCAATCTATGTCCCGGAAGACACTGAATCCGGAGCTGTGCCCATGGACGTTGACACGGGAAGTGGTGCGCAAAACCCGGGGACTGCTTCAGCAAACCTGGGGACTGCTTCGCAAGACCCGGGGACTGCTCAGCACGGTCCGGTTGAAGTTATGCCGGTGGATCAAATGGAGATAGACGAGGACGTGTTCCCCATGCGGCCAGTACCGGCTTGGGCACTATCTATATTTCAATTCCTGAAGGATGGAACGTTACCCACTAAGGAGGTGCTGTCCAGGCAAACACAGAGGAGGGCAAAGGCCTACACGATCACCAATTCCGAGTTATACAAAAGAAGTGTGACCAATGTCCTCCAGCGGTGTGTTGACCCGGAAGAAGGGCTTGAAATCATCCGAGATATACATCAAGGGGAATGCGGGCATCACGCCTCATCCCGAGCCTTGGTAGCAAAAGCTTTCCGACACGGATTCTACTGGCCAAATGCCTTAGAGCAAGCAGGAGATCTGGTGAGAAAATGTAATGGTTGTCAGAGGTACGCTACCAAGACACATATGCCAATGTCGGAACTCAAGACCATCCCAATCATTTGGCCATTTGCCGTATGGTGCTTGGATATGGTTGGCACGTTCAAACCAGCAAGGGGAAATATGACTCACATTCTGGTAATGGTGGACAAGTTTACGAAGTGGATTGAGGTAAAGCCTATAAGAAAATGTGATGGAGCTACGGCCGTAACATTTCTAAAAGATATCATCTTGAGGTACGGTTATCCCCATAGTATCATAACTGATAATGGCACAAACTTTGCGGAAGGAGCATTCGCTCGTTTATGTCGGGATAAGAGGATCCGGCTCGACGTAGCCTCGGTAGCTCACCCCGCATCGAATAGACAAGTGGAAAGATCCAACGGATTAGTATTATCCGGGATAAAACCCCGGCTCATCGAGCCGCTGCAAAGATCAGCGGGGTGCTGGATAGAAGAACTACCAGCGGTACTGTGGAGTTTAAGAACAACTCCGAATCGATCAACAGGCTATACGCTGTTTTTTCTGGTATATGGGGCAGAAGCTGTATTACCAGCCGACATAGAGCATGATTCGCCTAGGGTTACCCAATACACAGAAGCCGAAGTGCAAGAAGCCCGGCAAAATGATGTTGATCTGCTGGAAGAAGCGAGAGAACTGGCACTGTCCAGATCTGCCATATATCAGCACAATCTCCGACGCTATCATTGTCGGAAAGTGTGCCCCCGAGTCTTTCGGGAAGGCGATCTGGTGCTCCGGTTGGTACAACGTACTACTGGAATGCATAAATTATCCCTCCCATGGGAAGGGCCAGTCATCGTGAGCAAAGCATTGCACAACGATTCTTACTATCTTATAGATGCAAAGCCACAGGAAAAGAACAAGGCGGACAGGTCCGGAGAGGAATCTAAGCGACCATGGAACATAGCTCTACTTCGGCCTTTTTACACCTAGCTAAGAAGTGTATGTATCCGGTTTATCTCATATGTCGGTATATATGTCGGCAATGAGCTTATCAATGAAATGTTGGCACCTCGAGCAGTAACTCGGGGACTACCTTAATAATGTTTGTTATTTTCTACGCGTCAACTGGAGTAAGTTATTCTACTTAACTCAGATTAGTAGTGTGTGAGCACCAAAAACCCAACTCTTCGACTTGCTGCTGTCCAACAAGAATTGGCTTCATGACAAGCAAGAGAACAAGTTTGGAATTGCGTAGCACATGAAAAACGACTAAGGAAAAGAATTTATTCGAGCTGACGTTTATGTTTCGGACTAACCTCGTATTCATTTTCAAATTGTTATACAGTTTTATGTATGAGTTGAGTCTAAAAGTTTCCCAGTATTGTTAAGACAATCTTTCAAGCTCGGATTCGTAAGTTGTAAAACTGAATCAAGGTAGACACGATCCGAGCCAAAAGATTGAACGAACAAGAAAAAGAAAATCGAGGACTACGCCCAAGTTAATCCGGCATAAGTACTCAGTAGCAAAATATCACATGTGTTTGGAATACAATTCCACCCGGCATACCGGGGATCTCATAAATTTTCAAGTGTTTTTATTTCAGGATCAGCGGGAGGAAGTTCGGCATCATCGTCGCCCTCTTCGATATCCAAGGCAGTGTCCTCTTCGTCTTCACCCGAGTCATCTTCAACGTTCTCAACTTCCTCTTCGCCTGCGACTTCCAGGAAGCTCGGACCCTCAGTCCATTCGTGAATGGGGGCATATTCGATGAGGCTGTGGGCGCAAGCCTGGCGCCGAGCTACCCACTCCGGGTCATCCGTCCATTTGGATCCGGTGCGCAGGCGTGTGAGGAGGCTGAGATCTATCTTCTCATACCATGTAAGAATGTGGTGAAGGATGGTATCGGCTACAGCACGTCCAACGGATTCTCGCCAGAGGTCAAGCTGGGTCTCGATTTCCGAAAGCCTTTCAGCGAGCTATGTGATTCTTTCTGGAGCATTATCGGCGGGCCAGAAGGCGTTGAAGACCCGGACTGAAACATCGAGGAGGTCCCTGCCGTAGTTCTTAATGATTTCCACGCGAGACGACATGCTGACCAACAGGTCCTCCATGTCAAAGGGAATGCTCTCACCCTCAGGAGCGACCGGAGTACCCCTTTCTCGGCGGAAATTGGCGACAGCAGGACTTGCAATGGCAGTACCCTCTGGAAAGTGGCCTGGGAAACAAGGCAACGGACAAAGTTGAGAAAACAAGGCATATGAAGTAACCCGGAGAAATAAGGCGGATAAAGGAAAAGAAATTATGTGAGATGTGACTGTGAATCCGGGTCAATTCCTTGGTGCAAGCATCACGCCTCTTCCGAAGCTGCTCGAGCTCAGCATTTGCCGACTCAAGTTTGACCTCGGTTTCCTGAAGAAGCTCACGGTCCTTAGCATTTTGGAGCTTGAGGCGCTCACGTTCTTCGGTGTAGTCCTGGCCAGCCGTTTTTAGCTCGGTTTGGTGCTGCACCTTCATTTTAGCCATCTCAGCCTTGAGCTTGGCTATCTCATCGTCTTTGGTCCGGAGGAGCGCGAGCTCATCATCTTTCTTCTTTAGTTCGGCTTGGTGCTGCCCTGCTTGTTCGAGAAAATGTAGCATCACGTCAGGCACAGGCACACTATCTTCAAGCGATGCTGAAATAGTGCGTTGGCCCGGCAGTGCCGAGGAATGAATGTTTGCCGAGCCAAGGAGGAAAGCCGATGGAAACCGCGGTAAAGGCAGACAAGAAGTACGTACCCTTGATCTGCTCCAAGTTCTTCCGCATTATCTTGTTTTCAGCTTCCACCCCAGTTGCGGAAACCGAACAATCAGATTGGTTCGGCAAACGAAGTTGAAGAAAATTGAGGAAAGGATGAGAAAGAAATTTACCCCTTTTCTCGTACTCCGCGATGAGTGCAGCCTGTTTTGCACGAAGATTCTTGTGCGTATCCAGCAAGCGTTGGAATTCAGCACTCCAGCGGTTGGTGGTTACCTAAAAGAGATACAGAAACTTAACCCGGCTCTAGGTGTGTGCATGTTCGAAGTGTACTAAAATCCGGGCCAAGTGGAACTTAACCCGGCTCTAGGTGTGTGCATGTTTGAAGTGTACTAAAATCCGGGCCAAGTGGAACTTAACCCGGCTCTAGGTGTGTGCATATTCGAAGTGTACTAAATCCGGGCCAAGTGGAACTTAACCCGGCTCTAGGTGTGTGCATATTCGAAGTGTACTAAAATCCGGGCCAAGTGGAACTTAACCCGACTCTAGGTGTGTGCATGTTCGAAGTGTACTAAAACCCGGGCCAAGTGGAACTTAACCCGGCTCTAGGTGTGTGCATATTCGAAGTGTACTAAAATCAGGGCCAAGTGGAACTTAACCCGGCTCTAGGTGTGTGCATGTTCGAAGTGTACTAAAATCTGGGCCAAGTGGAACTTAACCCGGCTCTAGGTGTGTGCATATTTAAAGTTATCATGGAGCTACATTAGTTCTATAAAAGAGCATCCGGCCGAGTAACAAGTTACTCCCCCGGAGGCTCGGGGACTAATGGTTATTATCTACAATTTGCAAAGGAGAAACGACGTACCTCCATCATTCGTCCAACGAGGTTAATGGCCTTTGCGGCGGTATTCATCTGAGCGGAAAAATCGGTGGGGCCGAACTTTTCCGGGAGATCAGATTCCTGGACTACCTCTGCCTTATTCCAGTTCATGACAAATTCCATCAGGCTAGGGGGGTACCGTTCTCCGGTGGGCATATGGGGCGTCACCAAGCCCTTTGCATGTGCTTCCTTCCTCTCCACCAAGGCAAGGGTGGGGCTGGTATGCAGGACCAACTGCTGGGCATCAGTTGGCTCGGCAGGGGCGTCCTTTGCTGCAGGTGTTTTTTTAGGAAGCATCGATATGAGGGTACGTTGCCCAGGCTCGGCAGCACTGGGCTTGGCAACGTCTTGAATCTTCTTGCCCTTGGCTTGCTGGGAAGAAGAAGCCGTAGCAGCGGTTTTCAGAGATTGAGAAGATTCAGAAGATGCAGAGGAACTGGGCGCTGGTACTCTCGTTGCTGGAATTGATGCCGGCGCTGATGTTTTCGCAGCCGGAGTGGGTGCTGATGCCGCAGTTGGAGATGGTGCTGGTTTGGCTATTGGTACTGGAACGGATGCTGGAGTCGAGGTAGCCTTAGTGGCTGTTGGTTGTGGCGTTGCCGAGGTGGTGGGTGCCGTTGCTCCGGTTGGGCCGGTTCCCCCCGCTCCAGGATGACCCGGAGCGGCCGCAGAGCCCTCCGGAATAGGGCTCAGCGGACGTGACTCGTCGTCACGACGGGGTGAAGGGCTAGGCTGGAGAGGTGAAGAGATGCTGGATCCACTTTGAGGGACCTCCACCGGAGCCCTGCGAAATCAAATAACGTCAGAAGAAAAATTACGACGAAATAAGGAAGAACGAGTTACAGAAGAAAGAAGGACTTACGCATCCGAGGTTTCGGCCGCTTTGGGTTTCTGAGCCCTTCGTGTTGGGGCCTTGCCTGCTGGTTTGGGGGCTATCTTGTCCCCGGACTTCTTTTGCCTTTTAACGGGCTGAGAGGTCCAGAGGAAGAACTCGAAGAAGCCCCACGTTTCTTCTTCGCTGCCACCGGAACAGGCTCGCCCGTAGCGAGAGGGGGATCCTCGTGAATATGACCGCGGGGTGAGCTGATGGCGGAAAAGCAAAAGAAAGGGGGACAGCCTCAAAAGGTTCAATCACCTCGATTTCCGAGTCATCTTCATCATCGGGCCAATCTCTAATAGAAGAGGATTTACCCGTGGGTCATTTCGTGGCGTCGGTCATAGGGAGGAACATCTCTTGGTCCGGCTCTTCCTCATCCGGAGTCTCCCGGTCCGG
The DNA here is from genome assembly GCA_910589775.1 of Avena eriantha. NCBI lineage: Eukaryota > Viridiplantae > Streptophyta > Magnoliopsida > Poales > Poaceae > Avena > Avena eriantha. The sequence goes on from OU342746.1 coordinate 423,168,594, forward strand.
CGCCCACTTAAGGGACAGATCGGTGCCGTCCTCAAGGGTTTGCTGAAGGAATTTCTGAGGAAAAGAGCGAACAAAAGAGTCAAAAATTGCAACAATAAATGACATGTAATTAGTTCGGGTTAAGTTTGCAGCATGAAACTTATCGTGGGAGGAGGCCGGTCACGGCAGAAATGCTCAATCCCCCAAGACCAATCAGTGGAAAAGTCCTTGTGAGTGGTGAAGAGAGCCTTAACCCGCCGATAAATCTCTGAGTTGGTCAGCTCAAAGGATGAGGTCCGGTTAGGATCGCGGCCGTAGCTCATGTGGCACACCTTGTGGGTGCGCTTCTGGAGGGGTGAGATTCAGTTACGCACAAAGGTGATCATGGCGTCCTCGTTGCATAGCCCGAGCCCCTTCAGTTCCGCGAACCTTTTGCTCACTTGGTTGGCCAAGGCTGTGGGCTTCTTGGGGATCACATCCCACAGGTCCGGGTTAGGTGGACCCGGAGTGTAGGGAAGCAACCGGATCAAGTCTTCGGTGCCCGTATTCCGGACATAGAAGAAGGTCCGGGCCCATCCTTTGCAGGACTCTAGCCCGGTGACCCGAGGAAAACGGAAAATCGCCAGGGTGAAATGGAGGCCGCTCCAAATTGAGTGAGCCGCTTGTCCTCCGGATCAGCGTGGATGTTGGGAATGACGTTGCGGCGAAGGCCAAAGAACCGGATCCATAGCTCTTTCATGGGCCATAGTCCGGCATAGCCTTCGATCGTAGAAGCAAAGGCTGAAAGAGAGGTGATGGCATTCGCTGGGAGGTGGTGTGGCTCGAGTTGGTACTAACCGAGCCAGTCCTGGAAAAAATCACTCACCGGCAAGCCGAAGCCCCGTTGGAAATGGGACAGAAACACGACGAACTCGCCCGGATAGGGTGAGGGGGCCAGTTCGTTGGAAGGAAGACGCGCCGCGACACCGGCAGGGATGCGTCTGGTCCGGTAGAGCCAGTCTAGGTCATCCTGGCAGACCCAGCAGCCGGCCCACGTGTCGCGGTCCGCCGCCGCGGCGTCTTCTTCCATCTCCTGCTCAGCAACAATGAGTTCCTCTTCAGTCATCTGGTCCTCGAGGCCCTCGCTGGCACTGGAGGCGGCGGGGGATAGTGGCCGGGACTGGCGTGGACCCGTGGTGAGGAATTCGCGTCGCAGTGCCCGCGACGCGGAGGTGCGACGGAGAAGCACGGCGGCGACGCTGCTAATTGGCGATGCTGGCGGCGGCGCGATCGCGAGGAAGAGGAAGAAGAATAGCAGGGGGCAGAGGGGTGTGGAGGGGGAAAATCCTAAGGGACGCACCCCTCTGCTATTTAACCACTCCCGTCAAGGGTGAGTGGGATCGCGCCCTGTGGACCAGCCACACGCTGTGGCCGTGTATCACTCATCCGGACCAATCAGTGAGGAGCCACACGGAGGGACACTGGGCGGAGAAAGTCCTGTGACATGACGCACTGATGCGGTAAACGAGGAGGCAGGCATGACACGACCCGCGCACAGTGATAACTGACAATTACTGCGGCGGTTACTGTACCGTCCCTTAAAATAAGATGACATAATGATTACCCTTCACGTGGGTTAGCGTACGAGAGAAGTAAGTCAGACCTGGATGGAACTGTGGTCACTCGGCCGGCAAGTGAAAACTTGAAATGTGTGAAGGGAACGTAAATCCAAGCAATCCAAGGTACAGAGGTAACTCGGCAACAACGACAGGGGCACAAAATTGAACCTGGTGTGGCCTTAGCGGCCAAGGCAGCTAAGACCGCACCAGCTTCGGGGACTAATGTTGGGGGGATACCCCCGGGTAGGGTCACGCCGGGGTATAAAGGCCGAGTTAGCCGAGGTTCGGCAAGGCCAAAGTAGATGCTGGCCGGGTCACCTCAAGGCAGGCCGAATCATGGGGTAATCCAGACCATGGTGGCACTTAGGCTAGAGATTACAAATACTTGTTATGAGTTATGTTTGGAGTTGGATGTCTTTATGAAATTGTGGTGTTTGTTTGGAGTTGGACAGTGTGGGGTTTTCTAGATGGGAAAGGCTTACTTTGAGGTGTGTTGTTATAGACCTACCATCGATTAGAGTGGTCAACCGGAGAGTAGTTAAGAGTAGTCTCATGAAGAGAATATATTTTTATGAGAGTGTTCACTAGTGAAAGTATGATCCCTAGGCCTTGTTTCTAAGCATTGATACACCATTTGCAATTAGATTTGTTACATGTTTGCTTGCTTCTATCTTTATTTAAGTTTTACTTTAGTCTTTTCCACGCCACCAAGCTATTTTCTATCACCGTTACCACTTATAATTATCCATACCACTTGTATTTCACTATCTCTTCGCCGAACTAGTGCACCTATAAACCTGACAAGTGTATTGGGTGTGTTGGGGACACAAGAGACTTCATTTATATTGATTGCAGGGTTGCTTGAGAGGGGATACCTTTGACCACTTCCTCCCTGAGTTCGATAAACTTTGGGTAATCCACTTAAGGGAAAACTTGCTGCTGTTCTACAAACCTCTGCACTTGGAGGCCCAACAACTGTCTACAAGAATAGAAGTGCGTAGACATCAACAAACCACATAAGGATCCGTCGGTGTCACTGCATGTCTGTTCTTTTCATGAACCACATAAGGATCCACCAGTGCCATTGGATGTGTGTTCTTTTCATGAACCACACCCAGTGTCATTGCATGTCAGTTCTTTTCATGAACCACATATGGATCCACCAGTGTCATTGGATGTGTGTTCTTCTCATGAACCACACATGTATCCACCAGTGTCATTGCATGTATGTTCTTTTCATGATTCATAGCTAGTCATTGCATGTTTGTTCTTTTCATGAACCACACCCGGTGTCATTGCATGTGTGTTCCTCTAGACAAACCACATAAGGATCCACCGGTGTCACTGCATGTCTGTTCTTTTCATGAACCACATAAGGATGCACCAGTGTCATTGGATGTGTGTTCTTCTCATGAACCACACTTGGATCCACCGGTGTCATTGCATTTCTGTTCTTTTCATGAATCACAGCTAGAGTCATTGCATGTCTGTTACTTCCATAAACCACACATGGATCCATCGGTGTCATTGCATGTTTGTTCTTTTCATGAACCACAGCTAGTGTCATTGCATGTTAGTTCTTTTCATGAAACAAATAAGGACCCACCAGTGTAATTGCATGTGTGCTCTTTTAACAAACCACATGAAGTGTCATTGTATGTCTGTTCTGTTCACGAACCACACCCGGTGTCATTGCATGTGTGTTCCTCTAGACAAACCACATAAGGATCCACCGGTGTCACTGCTAGAGTCATTGCATGTTTGTTACTTCCATAAACCACATATGGATCCACCAGTGTCATTGGATGTGTGTTCTTCTCACAAACCACACATGGATCCACTAGTGTCATTGCATGTGTGTTTTTCTCATGAACCACACATGGATCCACCCAGTGTGATTGCATGTCTGTTCTTTTTACAAACCACATATGGATCCACCAGTGTCATTGTATGTCTGCTCTTTTCACAAACCACATATGGATCCTAATTAACCTTAGGAGAGCCCTAACCTTAGCCCCCCAATGGGTGGATGTTAGACCGAGTCTTCTAGAAGGCACACCCTAACACAGTTGTTCTGCTTGACGATCGTTACATACCGTTCGTTCGGGGCGCTTGGACGATTGGGATGGTCTTCGCAAGAGCAATCCGTGAGTAGGCTGTTCTGCGGGATGATTGGCCACGCTTGCTCTAGACAAACTGGCAACACCGGGCGCTCCCCTGTTGCGAGTGTCATGTCTCATGAGTTCAGTGGGACACATCCTAGTGTCACGTCCCCATTACTTCTCTTTCGCCCTGTACTTCTCTTCCTTCCCCCCGAAGCCACTTTACCCACTTCACTCCCATCCTGCCGTAGCCACAAGCCGACGGCGCCTCCATCCCAATCCCCTCTCCGGCAGCCACCCCCTCCCCTCTCGCCATGGGTTCAAGGGGAGACGGCGAGGAAACGCGTCGTGACGACAGTGACGGTGATTTTGATGTGAGTCGTCTCATCTCTATTTCTATCATCTGTGGCCAATTATCTATTTTTTGAGCTAGATCTAATATGTTTACTCATGCGCGTATGATGTGTTAGGCCAACCAGACGATGTATGACTCCTACTATCACGGTTTAGCGGATGAAGATAGTCCTCTGCTATATAAACATGGATATGTGCCCACTAAATTTGTAGCGTTCGAAGGACGAAACGCAGGCAGGAGGTTTCTACGGTGTCAAGGACATCGTGCAATGATGCAAGGCGGAAGTTGCGGTGTTGTCAAATGGGTAGATCCAGAGTGGCCCAAATCGATGCAGAAAACGCTAGACAAACTATGGGAAATGACTGTTGAGTTGAAAGAATCTGTATTCAGCTCACTTCTTGTCAGTATTGAGATGAAGCTATGGGAACCAGTTGACACGAACAAGCATAAGCGAGATCTCAGGTGGGTGCAAGACAAGGTTAGCAAAGTCGAGAAGGAGAGGGACACGGCATTGGCCCTGAAGGCTAAAGCAGAGCAAGAACTGACTCAAGCAAGGAATGATCTCCATCAGGCCAAAGTCCTGCAGTTCACAACTATGAGTATTGACAAGTGCATGAGGAAAAATGCAGAGAAACAATTGAAGCTGTGCAAGGAAGATGCTAAAAGGAAGGAGCAGACGATTCGATCCTTGCTCTCGCAGGAAGATGCGCATCGGGCTAAGATTAGGAAGATCAAGGAGATGTGTGATAACTAGTTCTATTTAGCTTAAGCTCCGTGCCTTTTTAAGTTGTAATAGTTGTACTTGTTGACCTAGCGGTCTGAACTATTGGTCCCGGAGTCCAGGGAGTAAAAAAATTGCTCTCCCGTTAGTCTGACCCTGCATTACTTATTTTGTCTGACCAATGCCCCTTGGATATTCCGCCCGTCGCTTTGTCGTCCTCGTGTACAAATAGGAGGCGCCACAGCCCGTCGCTTCGTCGTCCTCTCCAATCTCTACCGCGTCGTCGCTTCGTCGTCCATCCCCTCGCTCCCTCTCCAATCTCCAACGCGCCGCCAAGGAGATGCCCGATCTAAACTTCTACGAGGCGGTGATGTTCGCGAACTTCGACATCCTCGCGCCGCCAGCCGCGACAGTGCCCCACGGATGGCGCATCAGCTCTGCGGGGTTCCGATGGCTCTGCTCCCTAGCCGACCCGAGATGGAGAGCGAAATCGCGGCTAGCCCGTACTGGCCGGCGTTGTTCAAGAAGGAGCGGAAGGCCAAGATTGGCAACCGCATCGTTGACGGGCGAGTGGTGCACCGGGATCTCCGCAACCGAGAAGGGAAGGAGAGGTTCTGGTCAGTCCCTGGACAGACCAAGTACACCGTCATCGCCCCTGCTCGCCGCGAAGAGGTGCTCCGTCTCGCGAACAATGCGGACATCGTGGAGGTTCCATCCGACAGTGATGAGGAAGCCGGCGGCTCGAAGGACAGTGGTAGCGGAAGTGAAATTGTTGACTAGTGGTTGAATTAATGTAGGATGTGAAATCGCACCTTTGTTTAGAAGAAATTGTGGTTGAAGTAATGAAATGCCTCGATTTAGATCTCTGTCTCGATTAATTTGTGGAAGAATTTGTGATTTAGATCAATTTTTGTCTCGATTTAGATCTCTATCCCAGATTGGAAACGTGACCGTGGACCAAAGACACCTTTTCTACTAGTGTATTCTGACATTGGTGGTTTGTTTAAACGTAATCTACGTGGACTGTGTCGCATGCAAATGGCACAACCACAATTTATAAAGTGGAAGCACGTACACCCGGTTACTGGAGATCCGGGAGCTTTACTAGATGCAGGGGATGCAGGAGCAGAGAGGCGGTGAGATAGACGGGCTCAAGATTAGGCCAGAAAGTAGTACCGATTTCCTCCTCATCTGGGAATTATTGGTGAGAATATTGTTGTTTATGTTGCCACGTCGTTGTGGAGTATCTGAAATAAGTTGCTGCTTCATGGAGTGTGGCAGCTTAAATAATTTATTTCTGTGCCACTTATATTCCGTCATATTTGGAGACCTCCTACCCCTCAGCAATCGTGAAACCGGTGGATCCTTGTTTTCAGATAGAAGTGGCATAATCACAATTTCGGATTCAACTACTGACTCGGGCGTTTCCAAACCCTAAGCCGCGGTACATTTTACTCAAAGAACGTGGGTAGATTGTTTCACCCAGCAACGTGCCACACACAGAGCTCTAAAATTTAACAGAATTACATATATATGTTCAAGTTCAACACATTACTATGCATCTTCATTGCCAGCAGCCTTCTTCCACAGCCTGGGTGCCAAGCCTTCACGTCCACTGGCTTCTTCATTTCATGCCTTCTTCCTCTTCCTCGGTGCCAATTTTCTTAGCTTCACGTACTCTGCATCGTCGAGACAATGGGCACCAGAATCGTGTCCAGCATCAACTTTCCAGTCGTTTTTAATTTCTTCGGGCAGCAAAATGATATCTTTCCACTCATTTTTAATTTCTTAGGGCAGCAAAATGACTGACCCGGCAGTCATGTTTCTAACCTTGCGGCGCTTCCTATCAAAGAAACAAGACTGTTGCATAACTGCCCAATATCTACAGAGTAAATAAAACAAAAATTACAATTCAGCACAAACATGCGAACCCCAAGAGACATTTGCTTACCAGGAGCTAATTGGGTTCGAGCAACCACCCTGTCCAAGAATAGAAGGGCGACTCTCAGTTGCAACAGCTTCCATATCTAGTACATCACATTTTAGCTCAAACATGGCAGTCGAAGCATACCTTTTCATCAACCCAATTAGCTGACTGTCACACGTTATAGGAACCATGATGTTACGTTCATCCATGAAGCTAAACTTTGCAGTCTGCTTCGGCCATAATTCAACATGATTACGCAGAGCAGCAACCATACCAGATATAGTGCAGGTCTACGCAGGTGCTTCTTCCATCGTGAAACAATGGTGTCCATGCCACTTGCCCTTAGAGTCGTACCAATAGAGGACTACCGTAACCAGGTAAGGGGGTCCGCGCAGATCCCACTTGACAGAAAACTGTGGACAAAATATGTTTGTCAGTGTTGGGCTAACAAATAATTTGAGGTTCAGTAGCCAGCTAGCAGTTATAATTAGTGTGAATAGCAAAGAGAAGGATAGCTCACCCGCTTGTAGCCAGAACTTCTTCTTCCTTGATAGTAGGATCTGCCATCCTCCGAACTGCTTGGCTCGTCGGCGGCGGAGGCGAGCTAGAGCCTCGCAACGGCGGCTACGGCATGCGCCATTGGAGCTCGGGATCAGCGACTGGGCGCAGGAACTTGGCGCCGGAAGTCAAATGTCCGAAGGGATCGTCCTGCCTAGAGGGTGGATTCCGACGCCGCCGGTGCTAGGGGAAAGCTGGGAATGGATTTGTGAAATTGGTCAATGCATCCAATCCACTTAGCTACTCGATTTGCCTAAGAGGTTGCCGCATTGGCACTCGCGTCACGGACAGATGACCGACATGGGGGTCCCGACCGTCTACTTCACGGGGCAGTTTAACGAAATGTTTGAATTGGGCAGGGGTGAGATGAGTTTGCCTCGAAATGGCCCCTCTCAGTAGTTGGCGGCCCAACTTTTCGAAACGCGGTAATTTCAGGCAACTTAGGTACCGCCATGCGCTGGCCTGCGAACTTTGGTATCGCAGACGAACATGCCCATTTTATACGCATTGAAGGATATCATTGCACAAGAAAGATACAAAGACATGGCAGGGTCGAAGAACAAACCATTCACATACCATCATGTCTACAAGTTGCTTGATTAGAGTGACAAGTGGAGGTTACAGGACTATGAAGCACCTACAAAAAGAGGGGTCATGATTCAAGTGGATGATGATGAAAATGATGAGGGTGGAAGAAAGAAGAACAAGCCTGACGGAAACAAGAAGGCAAAGGAGAAGATTCGGAATGTTGCCGAAGCAAAAAACTTTGGTTGCAAAATTGATGAGATGGTTAAGTCTAAAGAGTTGTTGACTACCAAGACATTTGAAGCCAAGGTTATGTTGGCTCGGGAGAAACATGAAATGAAACAAGCCAATGGCTAGCAATTTGTGAAGATGCTAGGTGCAAGGCTGAATTGGACCAAAGGAGAGTGAAGATCGAGGAGAACAAGGCTAGGAGGGAGCTTATTGTGGAAGAAACAAGAATAATGATGATGGATCCAACCAAAATGAACCCACACCAATTGGAATTGTGGAACCTAGCAAGGATGGAGATCTTAGAGAGGAGGAAGCAAGCTCTCCTAGATGGTGGTGGTGACGGCGGCGGCGATGGCGGTCACGATGGTGGAGATGGTGGTCACGCCAGTGGAAATGATGGTGCGCGATGGCATGTTCTTTGGCCTGACATGATGTTTACGTAGTAGTTTGGTTTATAAAATCATTCCAAATCGTACTGTGCACTCCTAAGCTATCACCAATTTCGTATGAGCATATCTAAAAACTATGAAATAATGTTTACGGTTCAATTTAGGGTTCATCTGGGTGCTCGCGTGGAACAGACACCGCACTTTGGGCCGACCAGAGTGTGATGTCTGTACCGTGCGGACGAAAATGGGCCTGAAAACCAAGTTTTATATGGCATGTAAACACGTTTGATGGGCCGCCACTTTAAGGTGTGTTTTTAGAGATGCTCTCAGAAGTACGTTTGGGTTGCAGAAGAAGGAAAATCCCAGCCCAACACTATCTCAATTGATGGACTGTACCTATCACAATTTTTGCGCCGACCAATAGACAAAACCCTGGAGTTTGCTACTCCCTCCGATCCAAATTAGTTAACTTGGTTTTATCTAGATTCGCATGTAAAACAAGTTTAGATACAATCGAATCTAGTGAGTCAACTAATTTGGATTGGAGAGAGTAGTATTCGATATCACGGCGTTCTTTTTGGAACATGATGGCGTGAATCTGAACCGTCCCTAACCAAAATATGCCAATTCTCCACGTTCCATGGGTGTGATCCGTTCCAAAACGGCAGCACAAATAGAACCCGACGAGAACTCTTACTGCATCGGCTTCTTGGTTAAGATTCATGTCCGGTAGCCCTGCCCCTGTAGGTCTCGGATTCATTTAGTTTCCTTACGAACAACAACCCTTTCGTCTATATATATTGACGGCTACGCGTGCAAACTACTATGTTCAAGACAAGACAGACCGAACGAGGCGATTCTACCGGCGTCGGTACACGCTGGCGTCGAACCCGTCGTCCGTTGCCATTTCGAGATTCACGTCCAGTCAAATATGTTGCTTCGGGGTAAACTGCAAAAACACCCAAAAGGAACAAACATATTTCTTCTCTCTCCGTCGCATCTTCTTTCTCGTTCGTTCATCCAGTCGATCTAGAGCATGCGGGGGCGGCCGGCTAGCTACAGAGTCCCCAACAATGATAGGACTTGCTGGAAGGCTGCTCCAGGCCTTACGTCTGTGTCTGGATGTCCGGCCGGTAGACTCCGTTCCGGCGTCTGAGCTGCCCTCAAGGTCCGGCCGGTAGTCTCCAGATCTGGGGTCCCCGCGTTGAACAACTTGTCGGCAGTGTCGGCCAACTCTTGATCCGGCATCCCTGAGGTAAACAATCCAGCATCAATCGGATTCTAAATCGATTCCTGCCAAGGATTTGTTTCTCCATCAATGTAATGATGATGGTCTGTTTGTAGTACTACACGGTTGCTAGGATTTGGTTTTGTTGTCTTCATTGCAGCTGTGTAGTTACAACACGAGGATGGAGTATAAACAGCTGATGTATATGTTTGTGCTAGTTAGCAAGAGTATCTTGATGTACAAGTACTTTGTTGCCATGCGCTATTTGCAAATCAGTTAAAAATGTGTTCTATGTGAATCGTGTTAGGTTGAAGGTCAGTTCTGATTAAAATTGAAGTGTTGGAACAATTTATAAAAAGAGATCGAGTTGCTTTAGATTAATATATGAATCATGGAATTTTTTGGGTTAGCAAAGCAAACTGTCATTATCTACACTTAACGAGCTAACTAACTTGAATGTCGTAGCCTGAATATAAATACTCATCAAGTGATAATTCTTATATTACATATTGTCTTGGCCATTCATTTGAAATTCTGGTCCTGGTTCAGCAAAATAGAAGGTACTGAATTGTTTATAAGTACAACAAGATGTGTGATAGTAGAAATTAACAAGCAGGTTTGCTTGGGAGTCTAGCCATTGCATTTACCCTGAATTTAGTAGTTTGTACCTCATCTTGTAATTTAGATTACACTTTGAATTTTTTTTCACTCAATAAAAAGTTGTGGTGTGCATAGGCGGTAGTTCTATGTGACTACTTATCGCGAGCTCCGGGGTGGCGTAGTGTGCAGCTTGGTCGTCGTTCTCGCGGAGGAGGAGCCTGACCACAGAGAGTACCTGGAAGAGGCCGTGCTCGCACCCAAGGACTACTGCAGCCACCCAAAGGTCTGACTATTCCTATGGCTGCTTTCCTGTAGGGAGTGGTAGTTATGTAATCAACACCGATTTGATTTTCTTGGGGAGCAGAATTGGTTGCAGATAGATACAACGACTCCGAGTATATATACAGAATTGCAGATCATTTTGTAAAATAATATCGAAATGATCTCTGTCTGAACCATTGCATTTACTTTCTGAAAATTAACAGATGCTTAGGGTTCATGAAAATTCAACACTGAAATTTTTAAATGAAATTGTAAGCTATGAAAATTAATTTCGAAATCTGGCTAGTTTGATCATTTTTTATCATTAGGGCTGCGTGTATTAAGTTTTAAAATCTGTTTAGTTAGATCATTTCCCTTGGATGTTTCAGGACTAGAGAGACTTCGTATCTTTTCTGTTTAGGACATGGTTGTATGACTGAAACTTATCCCTTGTTTGAGTAAAATGCTAGATTTTTAGAATTAATCTTAGTTAATTTATCCCTTGTTTTGCTTGAATCTTGCTATTATTGAGCAAAGATCCCAATTCATCAGATTCTTTCTTTGGTGTATACTGCAACTTCCTACGTTTGCATGTTCCATTATTTCTATACATGAATGTACCTAAGATGTACCAGTTAATGTATACTGTCCTCTAATATAGATAATTGTATAATGCCTTAACAAGGAGTTGTAGTGTAGATCTTTTTCTGTTTTAGTGGAAAATATTAGTTAGCACTTGAAACAGGAACTACTCTGGAGGCAGTAGACAATAGTGGATGGTGGGAGGCAATCATAGGCAAATGTAAATTCTGATTGATCCTAGTAAGAAAGGCATCCTAGGTCTAGGACCTACGGATAGCTATAATTCGGTAGAAACTCAGATGTAAATGTAAGCTTTGGGCCATGTTGCTCTCTTAGTGGATGGTGCATCCTTATACTGTGTTTTATGTTGTAACCTCCCCACGTATCTAGGTTGATCTTAAGCTCTTTTGCAAAAATAAAAGGTTGATCTTAAGCTCAGCTGGTGGTTAACTCAAGGTTTCAATTTTTCATCATATTCCACCAGGCCAATTGATGATATCTGGTGTCGCTTGTTCATTTTTTTTACTGAGAATGTCATGTTTCACGATGTATCCTTGCATTTTCGCTTATTTATAAATAAAAGCAATGATTTTGTTTTCACGACATAATAACTATATGTTACGCCAATTCCTTTATGAAACAATTGAATCATCAAACATTTATGAAAGAATTCAAGCACATGAAAATTGAAATCACGATTTGTTTTTGAATCTGGTGGAACCACTGAACCTTTATGAAGTGAAACCATTGGACCTTTATGAATTGATTGAAACAACAAACTTTTATGAAACAATTGAAACCATAGGAAACATATAGGAAAATAATTGAAACCATGCTTTGGTTGTCAACCACATCCAATCCTTATGAAATAATTGAAACCACGATTTGGTTTTGAAACAAATGCAACTACAAAACCATGTTTCTTTAAATTGAAACCATGCAAACATTTTTGAAATAATTAAAACCATGAAAGGATGTTTGAAACAATCAAAACCACCACACATGATTTTATGAAAAATTTTGCACCCCAATGAACCTTCTTTAAACAATTGAAACCAGAAATAACATGTTATAATAATTTGAAACCACCTCCCAACTATTTATCAATTTTTTCAAACTGAATTAAACCTTATTAAAAACACTCTAACCATAGCGAACCATGCTGAAACTTATTTGAACCACTCGAAACCTCACAAGCAAGTTTCAAAACAATTGAAACCACACATAAATGACCCACAAAACCATGTTTCAACAAATTGAAACCACACAACCATATTTGAAACAATTGAAACCACAAAGACATGTTTAAAACAATTGAAACCATCACCCAAGAACAAATGCGACCATAAAACCATGTTTCATTAAATTGAAACCACACAAGAATGTTTGAAACAATTGAAACCAGAAAAACATGTTTAAAACAATTGAGAATACCACTCAAGAACAAATGCAACCACAAAACCATGTTTCTTTAAATTGAAACCACGCAAGCATGTGTGAAACAATTGAAACCAAAAAATGATATTTGAAAAATTCGAAACCACCACACAAGATTTTATGAACATTTTTGGCACCCCTAGAAACCTTCTTGAAACAATTGGAACCACAAATAACATATTTTAATAATTTGAAACCACCTCCCAACTATTTATCAATTTTTGAAACTTAAATGAATCTTATTGAAAACACTGTAACCATATCGAACCATGCTGGAACTTATTTGAATCAATTAAAACCTCCGAAGCATGTTTCAAAACAATTGAAACGAGACACAAATGAAACCACAAAACCATGTTTCAATAAAATGAAACTGCACATGCATGTTTGAAATAATTGAAACCACAAAAAATGGTTTGAAACAATCAAAACCACCACACAAGATTTTACGAACTTTCTTTTCACCCCAAGGAAACTACTTTAAACAATTGAAACCATAAATGTTATCTTTTAATCAATTGAAACTACCTGACAACTTTTTATTGATATTATGAAACCGAACTAAACCTTATTTTAAACTACTCAAACCATATCGAACCATGCTGAAACCTATTTAAACAAAGTGAAACCTCACAAGCATGTTTCAAAACAATCATAACCATACACAAATGAAACCATGTTTCAATAAATTGAAACAACACAAGCATGTTATAAACAATTAAAATCATAAAAACATGTTTGAAACAATTGGAACCACCACCCAAGAACAAATGCAACCAAAAAACATGTTTCATTAAATTGAAATTACACAGGCATGTCTGAAACAATTGAAACCATAAAAATATATTTGGAACAGTCGAAACCACTAAAACCATATCGACCCATCCCGAAACTTATTTGAACAAAGTGAAACCTCACAAGCATGTTTCACAATAATTGAAACCAAACACAAATGAAACCACAAAGCCATGTTTTATTAAATTGAAACCACAAAAGTATGTCTCAAATAATTGAAACTATAAAAACATGTTTGGAACAATTGAAACCATCACCCATTAACAAATGAACCACCAAACCATGTTTCAATAAATTGTTTCAAACATGGTTTTGTGGTTTCAATTGTTTCAAACATGGTTTTGTGGTTTCAATTAAATGAAACTTGGTCTTGTGGTTCCGGTTCTTCTTATATGGTGGTTTCAATTGTTTCAAACATATATTAGTGGTTTCACGTGTATCAAACATGTTCTAGTGGTTTCAAATGTATGAAGTGGTGGTTTCAATTGTTTCAAACATGGTTTTGTGGTTTCTGATTAATGAAACTTGGTCTTGAGGTTCTAGTGGTTTTTGGGTGGTTGTTTTAATTAAATTAAACTTGGTATTGTGGTTTCAGCTCTTCTTATGTGGTGCTTTCAATTGTTTCAAACATGTATTAGTGATTTCAATTATTTCAAACATGTTTTATTGGTTTCAAATGTTTGAAGTAGTGGTGTCAATTATTTCAAACATGGGTTTGCGGTTTCAATTAAATGAAACTTGGTCTTGTGGTTCCGGTTCTTCTTATGTCGTGGTTTCAATTGTTTCAAATATGTATTATTGTTTTCATATATTCCAAACATGTGTTTAGTTGTTTCAATTGGTTGAAGTGATGGTTTCATTTGTTTCAAACATGGTTTTGTGGTTTTATTTAAATTAAACTTGGTCGTGTGGTCCCGGTTCTTCCTCTGTGGTGGTTTCAATTGTTTCAAACATTTATTAGTGGTTTTAGTTGTTTCAAACATGTTTTAGTGGTTTCAAATGTTTAAAGTGGTGGTTTCAATTGTTTTAAACATGTATTTGTGGTTTTAGATAATATAAAACTTGGTCTTGAGGTTCTAGTTCTTTTTGGGTGGTGATTTCAATTAAATGAAACTTGGTTTAAAGTTCCGGTTCTTCTTATGTGGTGGTTACAATTGTTTCAAACATGTATTAGTGGTTTCCAGATGTTTTAAACATTTTCTAGTGGTTTCAAATGTTTGAGGTGGTGGTTTCAATTATTTGAAACATGGTTTTGTGGTTTCAATTAAATGAAACGTGGTCGTGTGGTCCCGGTTCTTCCTACGTGGTGGTTTCAAATATTTCAAACTTGTATTAGTGGTTTCAGATGTTTCAAACATGTGTTAGTGGTTTCAAATGTTTAAAGTGGTGGTTTCAATTGCTTAAAACATGGTTTTGTGGTTTCAGATAAAGGAAACTTGGTCTTGAGGTTCTAGTGGTTTTTGGATGGTGGTTTTAATTAAATGAAACTTGGTCTTGAAGTTCCGGTTCTTCTTATGTGTTGGTTACAATTGTTTCAAACATGTATTAGTGGTTTCCAAATGTTTTAAACATGTTCTAGTGGTTTCAAATGTTTGAGGTGGTGGTTTCAATTATTTGAAACATGGTTTTGTGGTTTTAATTAAATGAAACTTGGTCTTGTGGTTTTGTTTCTTCCTATGTGGTGATTTCAATTGTTTCAAACATGTATTCATGGTTTCAGATGTTTCAAACATGTGTTAGTGGTTTAAAATATTTAAAGTGGTGGTTTCAATTGCTTCAAACATTATTTTGTGGTTTCAGATAAATAAAACTTGGTCTTGAGGTTCCAGTAGTTTTTGGGTGGTGGTTTCAATTAAATGAAACTTGGTCTTGTGGTTCCGGTCGATCTTATGTGGTTGTTTCAATTGTTTCAAACATGTATTAGTGGCTTCATATGTTTCAAACATGTTTTAGTGGTATCAAATGTTTATAGTGCTAGTTTCATTTGTTTTAAACGTGGTTTTGTGGTTTCAATTAAATGAAACTTGGCCTTGTGGTTCTGATTCTTCTTATGTGGTGGTTTCAATTGTTTCAAAAATTATTAATTGTTTAAGATATTTCAAACATGTTTTAGTGGTTTCAAATGTTTTAAGTGGTGGTTTCAATTGTTTCAAACATTGGTTTATTGGTTTCAGATAAATGAAACTTGGTCTTGATGTTCCAGTGGTTCTTGGGTGGTGGTTTCAAATGTTTTCAAACATATTTTAGTGGTTTCAAATGTTTGAAGTGGTGGTTTCAATTTTTTCAAACATGGTTTTGTGGTTTCAATTAAATGATACTTGGTCTTGAGGTTCCAGTGGTTTCTGGGTGGTGGTTTTAATTTGATGAAACTTGGTCATGTGGCTACAGCTGTTGTTAGGTGGTAGTTTCAATTGTTTCAAATATATTTTACTGGTTTCAAATGTCTTAAGTGCTGGTTTCAATTGTTTCAAACATGGTTTTGTTGTTTCAATTAAATGAAACTTGGTCTGGTGGTTCCGGTTCTTCTTATGTGGTGGTTGTAATTGTCTCAAACATGTATTAGTGGTTTCAAATGTTTCAAACAAGTTTTAGTGGTTTCAAATGTTTGAAGTAGTTGTTTCAGTTGTTTCAAATTTGATTTTATTGAGCCCAGATTCCAAATGAAGAAATGGAAACTCGAAAAGGATTCTTCTGATTCTCAAAGAATGAGGGGCAAGGGGATTGATACCGAGAAAGAATTCTTCTTATTATAAGGCGTGATTTGATCCGCATATGTTTGGTAAAAGAACAATCCAGTCATTAATAACTTGATTATTTTTAGATAATAGTAGATAGAAAGGGTTCCTCAAATAATGCGATATCTCACACCGGGTAAATCCTTAACCCTTCCTCCTCTTACTAATACTACAGAATGTTCTTGTAAATTCCGGTGGTTTTCGTGTGGTGGTTCTAATTTAATGAAACTTGGCTTCAATTATTTCAAACATGTATTACTGGTTTCAAATGTTTCAAACATGTTTTAGTGTTTTTAAATGTTTGAAGTTGTGGTTTCAAGTGTTTCAAACATGGTTTTGCAGTTTCAATTAATTGAAACTTTGTCTTGTGGTTTCGGTTCTTCTTATGTGGTGATTTCAATTGTTTCAAACATGTATTATTGGTTTTCAAATGTTTCAAACATGTTTTAGTAGTCTCAGATTTTTGAAGTGGTGATTTCAATTGTTTCAAACATGGTTTTGTGGTTTTAGATAAATGAAACTTGATCTTGGGGTTCTAGTAGTTTTTGGGTGGTGGTTTCAATTAAATGAAACTTGGTCTCGAGGTTCCGGTTCTTCTTATGTGGTGATTCCAATTGTTTCAAACATCTATTAGTGGTTTCAAATGTTTCAAAATGTTTTAGTGCTTTCATATATTTTAAGTGGTGGTTTCAATTGTTTCAAACATGGTTTTGTGGTTTCAATTAAATGAAACTTGGTCTTGAGGTCTAGGTTCTTCTTATGTGGTGATTGCAATTGTTTCAAACATGTATTAGCGGTTTCAGATGTTTTAAACATGTTTTAGTGCTTTCAAATGTTTGAATTGGTGGTTTCAATTGTTTCAAACATGGTTTTACGGTTTCAGATTAATGAAACTTAGTATTGAGGTTCCAGTGGTTTTGGGTGGTGGTTTCAATTGAATGAAACTTGGTCTTTAGGTTCCGGTTCTTCTTGTGTGGTGGTTTCAATTGTTTCAAACATGATTTTGTGGTTTCAATTAAATGAAAATTGGTCTTGTGGTTCTGGTTCTTCTTATGTGGTGGTTTCAATGATTTTAAATATGTATTAGTGGTTTCACATATTTCAAACATGTTTTAATGGTTTCAAATCTATGAAGTGGTTGTTTTAATTGTTCCAAACATGGTTTTGTGGTTTCAGATAAATGAAACTTGGTTTTGAGGTTCCAGTGGTTTCGGGGTGGTGGTTTCAATTAAATGAATGTGGGTCTTGTGATTCCGGTTCTTCTTAGGTGCGGGTTTTAATTGTTTCAAACATGTATTCGTGATTTCAAATGTTTCAAACATGTTTGACTGGTTTCAAATGTTTGAAGTAGTAGATTCAATTGTTTCAAACATGGTATCATGGTTTCAATTAAATAAAACTTGGTCTTGTGGTTCCGGTTATTCCTATGTGATGGTTTCAATTGTTTTAAACATGTATTATTGGTTTCATATGTTTCAAACATGTTTTAATGATTTTAAATGTTTGAAATGGTGGTTTCAATCGTTTCAAACATGGTTTTGTCATTTTAGATAAATGAAACTTGGTCTTGAGGTTCCAGTGGTTTTTGGGTGGTGCTTTTAGTTAAATGAAACTTGGTATTGTGGTTTTGGTTCTTCTTATGTGGTGGTTTTAATTTTTTCCGACATGTATTAGTGGTTTCAGATGTTTCAAACATGTTTTAGTGGTTTTAAATGTTTGAGGTGGTGGTTTCAATTGTTCGAAACATGATTTTGTGGTTTTAATTGAATGAAACTTGGTCTTGTGGTTCCGGTTGTTTATATGTGGTGGTTTCACTTGTTTCAAACATGTATAAGTGGTTTCAGATGTTTGAAACATGTTTTAGAGGTTTCAAATGTTTGAAGTGGTGGATTAAATTGTTTCAAACATGGTTTTGTGGTTCAACTGAATGAAACTTGGTCTTATGGTTCTGAATCTTCCTATGTGGTGGTTTCAATTATTTCAAACATTTATTAGTGGTTTTAGTTGTTTCAAACATGTCTTAGTGGTTTCAAATATTTGAAGTGGTGGTTTCAATTGTTTCAAACATAGTTTTGAGATTTCATATAAATGAAACTTGGTCTTGAGGTTCCAATGGTTTTTGGGTGGTGGTTTCAATTAAATGAAACTTGGTATTGTGATTTGGTTCCTCTTATATGGTGTTTCAATTGTTTAAAACATGTATTAGTGGTTTTAGATGTTTTAAACATGTTTTAGTGGTTTGAAATGTTTGAAGCGGTGGTTTCAATTGTTTCACACATGGTTTTGCGGTTTCTAATAAATGAAACTTGGTCTTCTGGTTCCGGTTCTTCTTATGTGGTGATTTAATTGTTTCAAACATGTATTAGTGATTTTAGATATTTCAAACATGTTTTAGTGGTTTTAAATGTTTGAAGTGGTGGTTTCAATTGTTTTAAACATGGTTTTGTGGTTTTAGATAAATGAAACTTGGTCTTGAGGTTCCCGTGGTTTTTTGGAGATGGTTTCAATTAAATGAAACTTGGTCTTGAGGTTCCGGTTCTTCTTATGTGGTGGTTCCAATTGTTTCAAACATTTATTAGTGGTTTCAAATGTTTTAAACATTTTTAGTGGTTTCAAATATTTGAAGTGGTAGTTTCAATTGTTTCAAACATGGTTTTGTATTTTTAATTAAATGAAATTTCTTCTTGAGGTTCAAGTTCTTCTTATGTGCTGATTTCAATTGTTTCAAACATGTATTAGTGGTTTCAGATGTTTCATACAAGTATTAGTGGTTTCAAATGTTTGAATTGGTGGTTTTAATTGTTTCAAACATGGTTTTGTGATTTCAGATAAATGAAACTTCATATTGAGTTTCCAGTAGTTTTTGGGTGGTGGTTTTAATTAAATGAAACTTGGTCTTTAGGTTATGGTTCTTCTTATGTGGTGGTTTCAATTGTTTCAAACATGTATAAGTGGTTTCAAAATGTTTGAAGTAGTGGTTCCAATTGTTTCAAACAAGGTTTTGTGGTTTTAATTAAATGAAAATTGGTCTTGTAGTTCCGGTTCTTTTTATGTGGTGGTTTCAATAATTTCAAATATGTATTACTGGTTTCACATGTTTTAATAGTTTCAAACGTATGAAGTGGTTGTTTTAATTGTTTCAAACATGGTTTTGTGGTTTCAGATAAATGAAACTTGGTCTTGAGGTTCCAGTGGTTTCGGGGTGGTGGTTTCAATTAAATGAAACTTGGTCTTGTGGTTCCGGTTATTCTTATGTGGGGGTTTTAAATTTTTTAAACATGTATTAGTGATTTCAAATGTTTCAAACATATTTGAGTGGTTTCAAATGTTTGAAATAGTAGTTTCAACCATGGTATTATGGTTTTAATTAAATGAAAATTGGTCTTGTGATTCCGGTTCTTCCTATGTGATGGTTTTAATTGTTTCAAACATGTATTAGGAGTTTCATATGTTTCAAACATGTGTTAGTGGTTTGAAATGTTTGAACTGATGGTTTCAATTGTTCGAAACATGGTTTTGTGGTTTCAATGCCTACAACAATTTACATGCACTTTCGGCTCTTTGCCAAATGATTTGAACAAGTTACATGTTTCAAACCAGTTCTCACGGCATCATCGCACGCCACAACACACGAATCTCGTGGCACGCACAAATATAAACACAAGATATGAAGTTCCAAAAACACACATTGTACTTTTTTGCATCCTCTCACATTCCATCATCACCTGACCACAAGCATATTTGTTTTACTCGACCAGTATAACATGGGACCGAGCATGTCGTCTTCGCCTATTTTCTAAAACAAGCGAGGCTTCAGCTAAGCCTCCTACCATGTATCTTTTTACACAATCATCACGTATCCATCTTGAGTCAATTCAGCCGTCTAGTTCTCTGGTCGAGCTTGGCCATTACCATCGTCTCTTGCTTTTTTCTTTTCTTTCGTGATTGTGTTCGTCAGTCATGGACCCAATCTTGTCAAATTCAAACTAGGAACAAATATGGTAAACATGGATATATAATATTCTAATGTTTGACGATGAGTGCTTTAAGTATGAAACATCTACTTGCTAAACTACACAGAGATAGCTCGAAACTACTGACTTTTACTTTATTGTGATTTCTTAGTGTTCCAACTATAAAGTATGCATCATAACTAACTATTTGATTATTTGTGGATACTCCGTACAAAAGAGAGAATATTTACCGTGAGCAGCTAATCAGGCTAATATAGATGATGAGCAGTTGTTTGTAGAATGTCAATTACATCACCAATATGTTTGGATGCGTAGAAGATTATCTTCTCTCATCTGCATATATTTTACATTTTATGAAAAGTGATCACATGGTAATGCGCTACACAAGATGAAGGAATCAGGAGCAGATTTTCTTGAGTACACACCTTGAAAATTGCTGACGTAAAATGGAACAAGACCTTTGCTCATTCATGAATAAAATATCCCACATCCGCAGGATTGTGTGTTCACAATGACAAGATTGGTAATTATGAAAGTCATTTTACAGTGAGTTATCTAAATCATTGTCAGGATAAATAACAGTACCAAGTAAACAGTCTAACCTCTGAGGGTAGTGTTTTGGAAAATACACTGAAGAAACATTATGTGCCAACAAGTGAAACATCAAACCCCATTGCTTCAAGATGAGAAGCACTTAATGTAGTTCAAAACCATAAAATCAAGGTTGTGTAGAAGGAAGACGTACCACCCTCTGCCAGAACGCGTATGTTGCCCAGATTCTGCAAGTGGCCGGTACGACCAGCTGCAACGGGATGTACTCTCTAATGAAGAATCACCTCAAGCTGGGCAAAGCAGATCCCGGAGCGGTACTGGACATGGCATTGTATCGCTCCATCGTCGGCAGCCTCCTCTATCACTGCAACACACGACCCGGCATCACGTTTGTTGTTGGCATTGTCAGCAAGTAACTAGAGGCCCCATCAACACCAAGGATACTATGCTTAAGGGCAAGTACTTCCTACAGAAACAAAAATGAAAAAGGAACAATGCGTGAAATGGCAAACAAGACCACACCAAATTAACCAACTAAGAACAGATTCCAGCATTTTCATGTGTTTCATGCTCATTTAATAACTGCAGATGTTCACCAAATGGACTAAAGAAGGAGACCACACGGGCCAACACTCGGCAGGAGTGGCAGGCATTCGTAGCAGCAAGGGAGCAGGGGATGGGGATTCAGGCCTAAACTTCGATAGCTGCTGAAGCTCTGAAATTAACTTTGACCTGAAGGTTCTAAAAAAATGCTAGATAACAGAATGGTCGTGATCATTCTTACTAATGTTCAGAATTGTTGTCATCTCCAAAATAGTATGTCAGCAAAACATTTCCTCTCCAATAGAACTGAATATTAAAATTTAGTTTTAGATGTATTGATACACAAAGAGGTAATTTAATCAGTTACAGCAAGAACAATAATCTACAGTCATAAACTTGGCAGATAGTATCATTGTGGTAATGCTATGAAAAACGGCAAGTGAGTACAAAACTTAGAAGTGAAACACAAGAACTTCTTAGATTGTGGATACGTTTAATGAGATATAAGAGCCAAGTCAATGGGATAGCTCATACCAAGTGGGATACTGAACTTATGTTGTAGAGAGACAAGGTTTGCACTTTTTCTTCAGATAAATGGTTGAATCCGAGCTATGGAAAGAAAAGGTAGGGGAATGGTTGAATCCGAGCTACAATAAAGAGACACAACATCTGCAGAACCTCTAGTACATGCGAGAAGATGAAGCTGTGGGGCAGCAGGCCCCCTCTGGCGACGACGAGGCAACGCGCGGAGGCGAGGGCGGGGTGGATGAGGTAGAAGTGGAGGTGCAGCTGTGGTGCCCTCGACGGCGGACATCGGAGGCGCGTGGAGGGGCAGGCGGAGACCGGGACGAGGCGGCGGCCCTCATGGAGGACGGCGCAGGTGGTGTCGCTCCCTCTCCACGCCGGGCCTCTGACTTGAGATCTCAGTGCGGCGACCACTCTTCGATCTGGATCAGGTGTGAGAAAGAGAAGAGAGAGAGTAGAGGAACGTGGGGCTGTCATAATAATAGAGATACAAAGGGATCGGTTAGCAAAAATACCAACCAACGCAGCGCGAGAGGCAGCGTTGACTCCGGGCCGAATCTAAAAGCAACTGCACGGTTGATTCGACTCCGGTATATATCGGCGTCGGTAGAAACAAGTTTTCGAAGACAGACCCTTGTGAGTCTACCCCTCGAGAAAAACCCCTCTTGAGTCTAGTCAGTTTCCGTCATCCTTGATTTCCTACCTTTTGACATGGCTAACCACGGCGATTATCTGTCCAAGACATCATCGAGATTCCTGACGGAGACCTTCACCGTCCAACACGATTTCGAGGTCACCAGTTACTCTCAGCTCAACGGCATGGCCATCGGCCACTACATTAACTCGAGCAAGTTCAGCGCCGGCGGCTACGACTGGAATATCATGTTCTACCCTGATGGATTCACAGTGGAGCAAGCTGGCTACGCCTCGGCCTACTTGAACCTACGTAGGGGGGAACCAGAGGTGAGGGTTCAGTATAAATTCAGTCTACTGGATATGGACGGCAAACCATTTGATACAAAAGGACGAAAGGACACATATCTTCGATACTGATTCAGCATATACTCGTTGTTGGGGATATCCTACGTTTTTCGAGAAACCCAAGACGGATGGTATGCCTCCTTCTTTCGCCGGTGACTGCTTCACGATCAGGTGCGATTTGACAGTCATCACGCATCGGACGCAAGATTTAAACACTGTCGTAGTGCCCCAATCCAGCCTGCAAACTCACCTGCTAGACATGTTGAAGGGTGGACAAGGAACCGATTTGGCGTTCAACGTGGGCGGCCAATTGTTCCATGCTCATAGAGGCTTGCTTGCTGCTCGATCGCCCGTTTTCAAGGCTGAGCTCTTTGGTGACATGAAGGAAAACGATGCTCGTCTCATCAACATCGATGACATGGAGCCGGCTATCTTCCGAGCACTTCTTCTCTTTGTCTACACTGATGCCATCATCCTTGATGAGTGTGGCGGTATAGATGACAATGCGTCGTTCCAACACTTGTTTGTTGCTGCTGATCGGTATGGACTATGGACTGGACAGGCTAAGGGGCCATGTGTGACTATGGACTGGACAGGCTATGGACTGGACAGGCTGTGCCAAAACATTGACGTGCACACTGTTGCAACCACACTCGCCTTAGCGGAGCAGCACCACTGCCTGCATCTCAAGAATGCATGCATAGGATTCATGTCCTCCTCACATCGTGTGCTCAGGGCCATCTAGGAAACCGACGGATTCAAACACCTCACATCAAGTTGCCCTTTGATTCTAAAGGAAATTATAGACAATGCCGTCCAAAGACTCATTGCTGTCAAAATTTCTGACGATAAAAATGTTGTGTAATTCAATCTTTCTTTCCTTGTAATACGCACCAAGTTTATTTTTGTGATAAATATGCAGATTTGGAGCCAACGGGAAGAAGAACTATATACGTTTTGATGATTATATATAACATGCATGTGTATCATCTGATGTGGTTATGTACTGCAAGATCACGCAACATGAATAATGGACCTTTGGGCCTCTGCATGGAGCCTAACCAACACATGTGACAATAAATATCCGTTCCCTCTATGAGTTGAACAATGATAACGTTTTTTTATTTACCCTGCACTAAAGAGCTCTAAAATTTTCAACTTCGCGTATAGATAACGTTTTGTCATCTTTGGCACTCCCCCTTTCAAGGAAACGCATAGAATTTTATGTTCCGGTGATACGGTTTGAACCAATTCCATCCTTTGCATCCCAAACAAGTAGTCTTTGTTTGCCCTTTTCACACATCAATGCGGTATGTATGTACAAACGCCTGAAACTACTATTATCGTTATGAATTAATATGTCTTGATATCGTTATAAATCTAGTAAGTTTATGCTAAGATTATTTCATTGTTTCTTGCAAGTTCCTCTCCCCCTAATCCGGAAATATTCGCAATATTAATTATTTGGGATTTATTTTGGTTTTAATTACATGTGAAACTTGGATGTATCTTATGTGAATCTTTTTTTTTTGCGGGTAATCTTATGTGAATCTTGATACACCGAAAAAACTGTAAATTTGAAATGAAACAGAGCAGATTATATTGATTGAATCTTCGAATTATTGTATGAATCTTCGAAGAAACATGTACTGTTGAAAATTTCAAGAACATGATAAATTTTGTTCCATTGCAAAATGAAAAATTATGTTGTTCGAGATTGTTTCTTTAATTTGTACATATTCGCTATATTTGGTTCTTGCATTTTTTTATTGGTTTATTCTTTTTTATTACCTTGACCATGGTGGAAAAGTAAATTCTAAACAAAATGGATTTCTTACGTATAGTTTTACCCAAAAAATCCGATTTAAACCAAACTTATATACTAGCATTATATTAACTGATCCAAACCTATTTGCAAAGTGAAATCCCGAGTCTTCCGTAAAATAAGAATTGGTAAAAGAAATATGAATATCTGATCCAAACTGAAATTCCGTACTTAATTTATATGAACCGATCCATAGCTATAAGAGAAACCTTATGAAACACTAACTTTATGTACATATTAGTTGACTCAAATTTGTCTAGATATGGATGTCTCTAGCACTAAAACTTGACTAGATACAATCGTATCTAGTGGGGAAGTAATATGAAACGAAACCCGAGGTATGCTATGTAAACGTGGAGGGTCTTACTGAAATGAAATGGATAGCACACAGGATGTTTACTGCAATTTGTAATGGTCTGGTGTATGAATCTCAAAGCATACACAAGCGTCCAAGATAAACCGGAAACACGTAACGCCGGATGGTATTGCTTTTTAGGGTACGAATTACGTACTGTATATATAGTATTTTTTTTGTAAGGGACTCCTTTACTCGAAGTACTTGTAGAGCACGACGTTTCCTCCCCGTAGAGATATAACAGAGGGCACTTGTAGAGCACGAGGATATCATCGATCTGACCCTTTTTGGCTCCCCTCCAGCCTTGCAATGGAAATCGATCTCGTCAAACTACTAGAAAACCTACGCCTTGAGGCCTCGCTCCGTTCTCCATCCCTGTCCATGGAGAACGTGGGTCTTTCCCGGGTGAAACGTTCCCTTCGATGGACGTGGCTGAGACTGTCGGCGAAGCGGCACCACGAGCGCAACGCCGAGGCAGCGGCGGCCCGTTTTACTTTAGCCAACCGGCACGAAGGCTTGGCGGCCATGCTGGAACCGGACGTGACCTTCACCGTGGGCGACCGCCAGTTCAGCGCCAGCAGGGGCTTCCTGGCCGCGGCGTCGCCGGTGTTCGAGGCGGAGCTGTTCGGCGCGATGAGGGAGACCTCCACGCGGCACGTGAAGATCGACGACATGGAGCCCGCCGTGTTCGAGGCGCTCCTCCACTTCATGGCCACGGGCGCGCTGCCGGAGGAGAGCAACGACGACGTGGCGCTGCTGCAGCACCTGCTGGTGGCCGCGGACCGGTACGGGATGCACCGGCTGATGGCGGCGTGCGAGTGGAAGTTGTGCCGGGTCATCGACGTGGAGACCGTGGCCACCACGCTGGCATTGGCGGAGCAGCACCGGCGCGTGAAGCTCAAGGACGCGTGCATCCGGTTCGTGTCGACGAAGAGCGTGCTGTGCGCCGTGAGGGAGACGGAGGGGTTCAGTCACCTCGTGGAGAGCTGCCCGCTGGTCATGGTGGACATGTTGGAACACAAGCTTCCCTCGAGGGTACTGTACTGTAATCTCTCCCGTGCTGTGTCTTCTTCTTCCGTAGATCCGATCTCACAGTTTTCCCTTGGTGCAGCAGGTGACACGGATCGTGACCCTGTACGGGGCGCACGCTCAACGGGGCCTGATGCTGCTAGGGACGCAGGCCCAGCGTGGGTTGAGCCGCCTGACCCGGTTGGGGACGAAGGTGGCCTCGTGGTTCCTTTTTTGGGGGCACCATGTAGACTGGGAGTTGGTCGGCATCCTCGTGCTGTTTTTTTCCTGGTTTGGGCTTACAGTCTTCCTAGCGAAAACATTCGAGGCCCAAGAGCAGAGCAGAGTCAGTCTCCGGATCGAGAGTACCCGACATAATCTCCGGCAGGAGCCTCCCTTCTCCATGATCGCTTCGCTCCAAGGATGGCTCCGCCGCCAACAACTCTCGTCTTGGCTCCCCAAACTCAATCTCAGTCTCAGTTCGCTCCAGCGTCTCCGAGACTTTCAGGAATCGGCTTGGCTCAACTCAGACATATGAGCCCCCGAGAGGTTCGTAACACAAGCTAGCCGACACTTCGAGTAATCATTATCATACAGTAGAATAATTTACAGACAGATTGAGGATTTCGAACTGCTTCTTTAGTGCTCAACAATTATTTCATATACGTAAGCTCCTACGTGCGAGAAAGTAGCCGTGTTTGCTTGCGTGCTGAATCAGGATATTGTGTGCCATGCTTGTTCTTCTTCTACTACTACCTCTGTTTTTTATTACTTGCTCCAACCAAAAAAAATATCGCTCATCTAGTATAAAATTTGTACTTTTTTTAAACAAAACGGACAAGTTTGCCTCATTTTATTAAAAAAATCGAAGAAAATTGACCGGTTCATTTGCAGGGAAACCGGCAGAAAACCTTATAAGTGCACCAATATCATCGTGGATACTGTGTGCTGAATCAGGATATTGTGCGCCATGCTTGCTCTTCTTGCTCTTCTTCTATTACTCCCGCCGTTTTTTATTACTTGCTCTGATAAAAAAAATGTCGCTCATAATTTGTACTGGCTTAGTACAAAATTAGGAACGCTTATTATGGATACATCATTTCATTTGGTCGTGTATATATGAAATGCCATAACCGTTTTTCTTTAACTGGTATATCCAACCTCGTGTGATTGTGTTGCGTCTATCTTGCCGCGAGAACAACATCAATCTTTTGAGTCGTTTGTGGGACGAGAGAGGAGGAATGGGGCGGCGCCGTCGGCTCACGCTCTCGCCCGGCGACCTTCTCCGGCTCTCCGCGTCTCCGTCTAGCCATGGGTCGGGTTCGAGGTTCTGTTGCCTCGGATCAGAGACCGGGTCGGATGGGGAGGAGGCGCTCGTGGAGAGGGAGGCTTTGGAGGCGTTGGAGGACACAGACGGGGATCTAGGTTGGACTTCCGTTTCGCGTCGGCGGCGGCTAACGGATGAGGAGCTGTGACAAAGCTTCTGGGAGGAGATGGGCTTTCCGACGAAGGCGTCGAGGTTCTGGGAGACGGCCGGCTCACCGTCGGGCGCCGGCTCACCGCCGCGACCTTCTCCGAGCTCTCTGCCGAGGACGGCTACGGGAAACGGTGCACGGTGGAGTGTGCGACGGCCTCTGTCGGCCCCGCCGGCTTCGTCGAAGCCCTGGCGCCGGCCGCTTCCTCGCCGCCGGTCATCAGCGCCGCCGCTGCTGGGGCGGCTGATCGTGGAGGCGCTCGAACGCCCTAGGGCAGAGGGGGCTGACCGCTCGGTGGGCCCTGCGGCTGACATCGGAGATGGGCCTTCTTTGGCCGATACGGGCCTAGACAGACCGGTCGATGCTGAGTCTGATTCGGCCTCGGAGCGGGACCACTTCTCGTGGTTCGCAATCGCGCGGCATTTTAGGGCGGCCTGGACTCGGTCTATTACCGATCGCTCGACTCCTCCTCGCTACGTCGCCTCTGCCTCGCCTCGGGCTGCGTTCCCTGCCGCGCCGCTGCCTCTCTCGGACACGCGGCGTTCTTCCTCGCCTCGGGTTGCGCTCCCTGCCGCGCCGCTGCTCTCCTCGGACTCGCGGACTCCATCTCCATCGCGGCGGTCGTACGTGGCGGTCCTTGCGTCGCCGCCAGCTACCATGGCGGGACTGAACCCTAGGGGCCCCCACGATGCGGCTTCGGCTCCTAGACCTCCTGCCGTGGGTGCGCTCCCGCCTCGGGGTCCCTCTGCCGCGTCTACTCCGGCAATGGCCATGCCTCGACCGGCTCCGACGCCTGCGGGTGCGCCGGTTCAGGCCTTCGCGGGGCAATCTTCTGCGGCCACGTCTTCTTTTGCTGGACCACCGGTCTTCCTGCCCGGGGTTCGGTTCCGTCCGCCGGATGCATACTTTGCTGCTGCTCAGATACCGATGCAACCTCTTCAGGCACCGTACTGGGGCCCAACTCCGTTGGCTTTTACTAGAGGTCCGCCCCATGGTTTCGTTGGAAGCGCTTCTGGAGTGGCTCCGACCTCTGGAATGTATGGGGCTCCCCACACAACACCCTTGGGTGGGGGACCGCAGTTTGGTGCGACTAGTGGCTCTGTGGTGAATTCCGCGCCGAAGAGGAGGAAGAAGAAGCCTTCTAGGGTATCTCAGCCGCCGATGCAGCCTGGATCATTTGGTAATGGGTCTTTTGCAGCTACGCCATCGCAGTTTATGGGTCATCAACATGGTGGTTTCTCGCAGTTTCCTGGTTCTGGTGCCCAGCAACAGTATCAGCCTGTGGTGCAGCAGTTTGCTTCTCATGCAGGGGACTTGGAGACCACGCCTGTTCCGGGTCCTGTGGTGGCCCCAAAGAAGCCTAAGAAGGCTATCAGATGTTGGAAGTGTGCCTCTGATTCTCATGCCACCAAGGACTGTAAGGCCGTATACTACTGTTACATTTGTGATGTTGCTTCCCACCCAACATTGCGTTGCCCTGTGCTTAAGCAACCTAGACCGACTGCATACATGGTTGGGTTTGGTCATGATAAGACGTTATTTGCGCAAATCCCTAATAGTGTGGTTCGTGATGATATGGGGCCCAGTCAGATTCCCATTGCTTCGGTCCAGGTTTCAGGTGAGGCGGTCACTGCGGAAGTGGTCCAGCTACAGATTGCTCGTAGATGCCAGGTCAAGCCAAATTGGAAGTGGGAAGCTGTGCCGCATGGGGACAAAGCTTTTCTGGTCAGTTTTCCTTCTTTCGAGGACTTGAATAGGGTGGATGGGAGTCAGTTTTCCATGCCGTTGGGCAAGACTCAGCTAGCTGTTTCTGTTTACAAGACCCGGAAAGTGCCACACAAATGTGAATTATATCAAGTTTGGCTGCATGTGAAAGGGGTACCGCATTCCCTTTGAACTTTTCTTGGTTTGACACGGATCGTGACCCTGTGCGGGTCACACGCTCAACGGGGCCTAGTGCTGCTGGGACACAGGCCCAGCGTGGGCTGACCCGGTTGGGGCACCATGTAGACTGGGAGTTAGTCGGCATCCTCGTTGTGCTTTTTTCAACGTTTGGGCTTGCAGTCTTCCTAGCGAAAAGATTCGAGGCCCAAGAGCAGAGCAGACTCAGTCTCCGGATCGAGAGTACCCGACACAATCTCCGAGACATCGCTAGGCAGGAGCCTCCCTTCTCCATGATGGCTTCGCTCCAAGGATGGCTCTGCCGCCAACACCTCTCGTCTTGGCTCCCCAAACTCACTCTCAGTCTCAGTCTCACTCCGCTCCGGCGTCTCCAAGACTTTCAGGAATCGGCTTGGATCAACTCAGACATATGAGCCTCGGAGAGGTTCGTAACACAAGCTAGCCCACACTTCGAGTAATCATTATCATAGAGTAATTTACGGACAGATTGAGGATTCCGAACTTGCTTCTTTAGTGCTCAACAATTACTTCATATAAGCTCCTACGTGGGAGAAAGAAGCCGTATTTGCTTGTGTGCTGAATGATATTCTGCGTCATGCTTACTCCCTCTGTTTTTTATTACTTGCTCCAATAAAAAAAGTGTCACTCATCTTTTTTTGAGGTGAAACAGTAGGGAATAATCCCCACTGCAATTTTTATTATAATATAATATATATGAGTATGTTACAGTGAGAAATGATCTAAGGTAGATCAATACAGTTACATCTACATCTTTCTATGCTGAGAAATTTCTGAGAAAATGCTATACTATCCCTGATCTAAATGCTGATTGAGCCAGGCTTTGAATTTCTCCTTGTATTTTCCTTTGATTCTGAATTGTATCCATCTCATTTCTTAGTAGAAAATTGCTTTCCATCTATCAAATGTGGGTCTTTTGTCATTAAAAATCTTCTCATTTCTGCATATCCAGATACCCCAGGAAGTCATGATAATGATCTCCATTGCAAATGGTAGATGTAACTTTTCTTTGATATTTGAAATAGCTTCCAATCCTGTTAGATTTGTAGTTCTGTTTCTGGAAATATGATCCCAGCATTTTTTTGCAAATGGACAATCCCAGAAGAGATGATTTGCTGATTCTTCCGAGTAGCAGTTGGATGTTACACAATTGTAATCAGGAAGGATGGAATTCTTTCTCTTCAGGAGATTTCTTGTATTCAATCTGTCCAGTAGCAGAAGCTAGAAAAAGAACTTGTGTTTATTTTGATAGGAGGTTACCCAAACCCAAGAAAAGTGTGGTGGTGAAGGTGAGTATCCAATCATGGCTGAGTAGGCCTTTTTAACTTCAAATTTATCTGATCCCCAAATATAGTTCCACTTATCATGGGTGTCCTCCTGAGTGGCATTCCTGAAATCCTGGGGCCTTTGTTCCATGACTAAAAACTCAGAGTAAGGTTGTTGAGAGAGAGGTAGATGGAAGTTATCTTCTAGGAATTCAACATGAAGGAAGTCATGTACACTAATGCTTGTGGACTTAGCATAGGACAGCAGGCGAGGGAATTTATTCATCAAGCACTCATCTTGCCAGAGGTCAGACCATAAATAAGCAGACCTGCCTGAATTCAGAATGCATTTAGCCATGCCTTTAAAGTTATCAATTAATTTGATATGTGACTTCCACCAGAAAGATCCCTCCATGCTTGTTCCTAGTAGTTTTCCATTTTTGTAATAGGTTTCCCATATGAGATGAACCCAAGGGATGTCTTGCTGGTTGTAGAATTTGTCCAAGTTTTTTAGAAGGAGGGCATTATTTTGAATCTGTAGGTTTAGTACCCCTAAACCCCCCTGATTTTTAGGATGGCAGATTTTGTCCCAAGACACAAGAGCTTGTCCTTTTGCTTGTACATCTTCAGTCCTCTTTCTCCATAGACAATATCTCATATATTTTATAATTTGATCCTTGATGGCAATTGGTACCTCCAAACAGCTCATGAAAAATAGAGGAAGTGAAGAGAGAACAGATTTAACCAGCTGTAGTTTTCCTCCATAATTCAAGAAATCAGCAATTCCACATAATCTTCTTTCCACTCTCTGAACAATGGGAAGAAAGTGCTCCATAGAGGGTTTTGTAATGCTTAATGGTAACCCAAGGTAGGTGAAAGGGAGGCAACCAGTTTGACAGTTTATTGTCATAGCAAAATGCATAAGCATATAATTACATGTGTTTATTGGCATCATGCTAGATTTCAAATAGTTGACTTTGAGTCCAGTGGAATTTGCAAAAGTTTGAAGAAGTTCTTTCAAGCATAATAATTGAGAAGCATCAGCCTTAAGTACCACCAATGTATCATCAACATATTGAATAACAGGGAAGTCATTGTTGGGTGGTCCCACTATAGGTGGAGTTAGAAGGTTCATATGCATGGCCTTGTTTAGGACAGATTGCAGAAGGTCAGCAGTAAGGACAAATAGTAATGGTGAAAGGGGGTCTCCTTGTCTTACACCTCTCCTGCAATAGAACTTTTTACCAGACACACCATTTAGTAGAATTTCAGAAGTTCTAGATTCAAAGATCATTTCAATCCACTTAATCCATTTTCTCCCAAATCCTCTAGCTTTAAGGATATTTATGATGGCAGAGTGGTCAATTGTATCAAATGCCTTCTCAAAATCAAGTTTAAGAATTAAAATTTCCTCCTTTGACTTGTGGCATTGGAATTAGTATTGAAAAGCCCATCCAATGCAATCTTGAATAGATCTATTGTTGAGAAATCCATATTGGTTTTTATGTACCAATTCCAGAATAACAGATTGCAGTCTATTTGCAAGAAGTTTGGTAATTATTTTGAATATACAGTTCAATAAGGAGATTGGTCTGAAATCAGCCGAGGTAGAAGGGAATGTGACTTTAGGGATGAGAGTAATGTAAGAAGAGTTGATGCTCTCAAGGGAAACTTTCTCATTGAAGAAATCATGAATCGGTAATTTGATATCATATCCAATGATTGACCAGCAGCTTTTGATAAATTCGTTATTAAACCCATCAGGTCCAAGTGACATGTCATTTGGTAGTTCAGAAATAACCTCCTCGATTTCCTTGTCAAGAAAAGGTTTTTCAAGTGAATTCTTCATCTCATCAGTCATTCCATTTCCATAGAAATCTGCAAGGTTATTGTGCATCTCAGTTTTGATAGATGTACCCATTCTTGCCCTAAAGTCATTCCAAAGGATATCAGCCTTGTCATAGTGATTGGTAAATTCCTGTCCATTTTCATTCTTGATCATTGAGATATAATTGTGTCTATAACTGATGGTTGCTTTGGAATGAAAAAACTTAGTGTTTTCATCCCCAAGTTTTACCCATTTTAATTTTCCCTCTTTGTTTCCAATAGGTGTTTTGGTTCTGAAGAAGAGAGATAATATGGGATTTCAGGATATCTCTGAGGTGCCATTATGGATGGTTAAAGTTCTAGATTCTTCAAGTAGGTCCAGGAGATCAATGGTGTCATTCACCTTAGAAATTTGGTCCTTTAAGCATGGTAACTGTTTGGCCCAAATCTTGATGCCTCTCCTCACATTTTTCAACTTGGCACATATTCTTTTTGCTAAGTCCTGATAATTCACTAGTATATTCCAGGCATTTTGCACAATCATCTTAAAATCAAAATGATGAAGCCAGTAATTTTCAAATCTAAAAATTTGTGCCTTGGGGATGTTAGTTCCAATGGAGATGACACAGGGGAGATGATCAGAAGTAGTTTTGGATAGGGGTGTAACCAAAGTGTAAGGGTATTTGGTTGTCCAAGAACTAGAAGTAAAAAACTAGTCCAATCTTTCCAGAAGTGGATCTTTTGCATGTTACTCCAGGTGAATTTTCTATCCTTTAGTGGTAACTCAATAAGTCCCAGGTTGCTGATGGCATCAGTGAAGAGCATAGTTTCATTAACATCCGCCCCACTTTTATTTCTATCAGTGAGATTTCTGATTAGGTTAAAATCTCCTAACACAAGCCAATCCATACTATCAGGCATAGTGATGTTTGAAAACCAGTCCAAGAAATCCATCTTTCTATTAGTTTGACATGGACCATAGATATTAGTAAGAGTCTAGGAATCATTTGATAATTGTGAGGTGAAAGTGACCGAAGTTGAGAAATAATTTTGGAAAGCTCTAGTGCCATTAAATAATGAGCTGCACCAGATGGTGATAATCCCTCCAGAAGCACCAATTGATGGTAAGAAGTCAAAGCTGTCAAACTTGTTTGGACAGAATTTTTTTAAATAATTGATATCAAAGTTTTCTCTCTTGGTTTCTTGGAGACAAATAATCTCACACTCAGATTCCATGATCTTTCTTTTTAGTGCTAACCATTTTTTTCAGAGTTAATTCCACTGAGGTTCCAGTTCAGAATCTTCCAATTTCTGTTGTTACTCATTTATAAGCCAATTGGGTGGGCATTGGGGTGACACAAGATTTGTAGTCACACAAATAAGACTGAACATATCATAGGGTACTGAGTTCATAAACATGCATAGCAGCAAATAGGTCTGCAACAACTCATAACAGACATCAAAGGTAAATGATCCAGTCATAAAAGGATAGAATTTTGTAGACATTAACCACATTATTTAGGTGCTTTCTTCTTAGACTGCTGTCTACAAGACTCAGCAGCACCTCAATTCTTCTTGCTTGGAAGGTATGGTTCTGGACCAGTCTTCTTTGGTCCAGGAGTGTCACTCATCTAGTACAAAATTTATACCAGCTTAGTACAAAATCTGGGATACTTATTATGAATCGGAGTGACTACATCATTTGGTCGTTATATATGGAATGCCATGACTTTACCTGGTATATCCAACCAGGTGTGATTATGTTGTGTCTATCTTGCCGCGAGATTAACACACTTGTGTATCACCAACGAATTTCTAACTGTTTTACTGCATCAGGGGAATTTCGTGCCAAAATTACACGTATAAATCAATATTTATAAAACCCTAAACCATGCGGCTACACACCTCCCCCCCCGCGCCTTCTAGGGCCCCCAAACAGTTAACTACATGCATGTTCATTATCTTAGTAAACTGAATCAGCCCAATCTCTAGGCTATATTTTTAAATAATACACTTTTTTAATTTAATTTTACGAATATTACGCAAAAAAGGGAATTACAGATGTAACGCGGTCTCATTTTTTCAAAGAACGACGCGCCCGTGTCGTTTTTTGAGGAGACGACCAGCTCGGGCCGTCTTTTGAGGCGCCGAAAGGACCGTGGCGGGCCTCACCCTGCCGGGCTGCAGGCGGACAGCGCTCGGTGACTGCGCGAGTCGTTTGATGGAAAGACGACCGGTGGCCTCTGATGACCCACAAGTATAGGGGGTGTATCGCAGTATTTTCGAGGGAAGTGAAACCCAATTTATTGATTCGACACAAGGGGAGCCAAAGAATGTTTATAAGCCTTAACAACTGAGTTGTCAATTCAGCTGCACCTAGAAACAATCTTGCTCACAGCAGTTTATCAGTAGCAACACTTTTGTGGTAGGAATAGTAAAGTAGCATCAGTAGTAAAGTAAAAAGACAGCAGTAAATATAGCAGTAAAAAGTAGGATTCGAGTGCGGTAGGCATAGGGATGGATGGACGGGCGTTACATGGACACAAAAATTCACATAGCAATCAGAACATAGGGAAATTGCAGATAAATAAGATAAATCATCCAAGTACTAGATAATCCTAGGCATGTGTCCCATATATAGTCATACGTGCTTGCAATGAGAACTTGCACAACATATTTTGTCCGGCCAGCCCGTTTGCAGCGGGGCCTCAAGGGAACTACTGGCAATTAAGGTGCTCCTTTTAATAGAGCCCAGGAGCAAAGCATTAACACTCCGTGAACACATGTGATCCTCACATCAAAGCCATTCCCTCCGGTTATCCTGATTTCTGTCACTTCGGGGCCATTGGTTCTAGACAACAATGTGTGTATACAACTTGCACGTAAGACCATAAACAATACTATCATAATGAATCAATAACATGTTCAGATCTGAAATCATGGCACTCGGGCCCTAGTGACAAGCATTAAGCATAACAAGTTGCAACAAAGTCAAAAAGCACTAATAGAAGATACTAGGCACCATGCCCTAACAATCTGATGCCATTACATGAATGATCTCATCCAATCCCTACCATCCCCATAGCCTACAGCGGGGGATTACTCACTCATAGATGGGGGAAACATGGATGGTCGATGGAGAAGCGATGGTGATGATGATGGCGATGATCTCCTCCAATTCCCCATCCCGGCAGGTTGCCAGAACAGAGTTTCTGGTGCTATTTCGTGGAATCTGGTGGTGGCGGTGGAGCGGAACTCCTTTTGGAAAAACGTCGGAAGGCATCTTATAGGCGAAGAGGGAGACCGAGGGGGTGCCGGAGGGGCCCACACCATGCCCTGGCGTAGCCTGGGGGTACCCGCGCCTGGGGGTGGTGTGGCCAGGCCCTGGCCCTCCTCCGTCTCGTATTCTGGCTCCGTGAGTCTTCCGGTAAAATAGGAACTTTGGCTTTTGTCCCGTCCAATTTCGAGAATATTCATTTTCTGACTTTCCTGTAACCAAAAACAGCAGAAAACAGGCAGCTGGCACTATGGCTCTTGTTAATAGGTTAGTCCAAGAAATCATATGAAAAGTGCTCCAAAGTGTGGACAAAACATAGAAAGTAGATAAAACCAAGCATGGAACACCAAAAATTATAGATACTTTTGCAATGTATCAACATCCCCAAGCTTAACTCCTGCTCGTCCTCAATTAGGTAAGTGATAAAAAGAAAGAATAATTTTTGAGATGACATGCACCACCATAATCTTGATCAAAGTATTTGTAAAACATTGATAGCTGGGATCATAGTACTTCAATCATAACATGAAATACAAAGTTCTAGCAATAAGACATAGCAACTATGTTGCAACATGAAAAGGCACAAACAAAAGATTCATGAATAACAATGCTTTGCAAGACGTTTGTTTGTTTCACATAAAGAAAACATAGCATAGTGGCACTCAGCTTGTCCCTCATAGAGTAGGAAACATAAATGCACAGGACACCTTCAAAGTTTACAAGAGTGACTAGATACAAATAGTCTAAAACAAGCAATATCAAGGTATGCATCAATCAACAAGTCTTGGGACAATGCACATAGAACTAAGAATGGACACTATGCTCTCAAGAAAGTGCTCATAGAATGTGTGGAGACTCAACAAGGAAATGAACAGGTTTTAAAAAGTTTGAAAGGCTTCTAAATGCTGAAAGTATGGTACTCATTAGCTTTGAGATCTCATTGCCCCTATCATAAGCATCTTTAAATGGTTAAGGTTAAAGTGACACAACTAAGAGGATATGCTTGACAAGTTATAAATCGAAGTCTCATGCCCCTTACTTACGAAGACCGATCCTCATGCTACTCAACTTCAGTCACGAACAAGCTCTTATCATTGTAAGTATATACGTATCATAGAGAACCGCCAATGGGGTACCCCTTGCACATGACACAGGAGCTATCGCATAATCAAAATGACAAGGCAAGCAGACAATGAGCATCTCAGCGATCTTTTTATTTACTATGTTCATGGATTTTTATTGAGGATGCTTCGTAGAATGCTCATTATGGTTATGCTGCAAGTTTCCACCATGATTAGGCATGGCTTAGGCTAGCGGCCCAGGCGTTTCTCTAACATACATACAAACTCCATGATCTTACAAGTTCCACTTTTATTTCACACCACCGGGATCCATAAGCAAAAGAACATGATATCAACGAGGTACTAAGTACCAATGAAATGTTGAAAACGTTCCCCATGATACAAGGTTCTGCTAACTTCAACTTATAAAGCGCAAGAATATACGCAACAAAGAAGGACGCAATGGTTCAGATTTATTAAATGCAAGAAAATAAAGTGTGCCATCAAGTTCGTGAGAGCTTTACTAACTAATTTTCTCATAACAAGCAAACATTTTATTCGGAAGAAAACAAGGCATATTGAATATGCACGGAAGTAGAAAATGATTCTAATAGGTAGGTATGGTGGACACTTTGGAAATATTTGGTTTTAGGGAGTTGGAAACTTGAGTAAAACATACTCGGTGTAAGTGAAGGCTAGCAATAGTAAGGGAGCGACAAACGAGAGAGCAATAATGGCCATAATCATGCAGAGCGACAACACATCATTGATCAAAGCATAAAGTGATACTACAAGTTGAAAACTAAAGGATCTTAAAGGCTTATGGTGACTTGGGATAGTCATAACATGGTATGAGCATGTTCCAAGTCAACCCAAATAAAGCATCAAAGGAGAATACCACAATACTATGCTTTAATATGCTAAAACAACGCATGATTCTTCCAAGGCACATTAAGAAATCTCAATTGTTTATAACAAGTCATGCTACAACAAATAATACTAAGCATAAAGCCAAAACAATATCAAGCATGGCATGACAAAGCATAGGCACAGTCAAAAACAAGCTCTCTTTAACACTTAAGCATGAACTTTCCTACTCTTTTCCAATCCAAACTAAACTATTTGAAAACCAATGTATGAAAGAGGGTGTCCAACCAATTTATTCAGCAAACTAAGAAAACCAAGAAAACGAAAAACTAAAACGAAAACAAAAAAGAAGACGCTCCAAGAACAACACAACTGTGCATGAAACAATAAAAATGAAGTGTTTGGAAGAAACCTGAGATTTTTATTGATGAAGAGGGGGATGCCTTGGGCATCCCCAAGATTTGACGCTTTTACTTCTTGGATATTTCTTGGGGTGACACGCGTGGCATCCCCAAGCTTGAGATTTAGTCCATCCTTCATCTCATTACTCATTCCTTCCATACAACTGAAATTTTTCTTCATACAAAACTTCACACAATCTTTATTAGCAACATTAGTGCACTCAAGATAATAAGTCTTTAGGTTCAGTTCTAACACCAATAAAACTTCCATTAAAATACAAGCTACTGTAGCACTTCCCTAAAAAATCTCAATTCCCCAAAAGAACTCAAAAAGGAACCAGCAAGAGGCAAATGCAGAAAATGGCAGAAATCTGTCAAAATAGGCCAGCAGGTAAAGACGATTTTTTTCGAGGACCTTATGTTGCTCAAATCAAAAAGTGTTAAACTAACTAAAGTTAGATAACGACCTGGGGCAGAAGCACAAAAATGCACGCCTCAAAAAGACGTTCAGAGATTTTACACGAATTTTATGGTGAATCACAGAAATCTGTTTCAGGACAGCAACTTTCCCAATCATCACTTCTCTCTCATTAGAGGTTACTCTTGGCATAAAAAGTGAATAAAAAGGATAAGGAGCGGTTATTACTGAAGTAAAAACTTCCAAGACTCATCCAAAACTTTTTGTTTATCTCCCAATAAGTACTTTTCTTTAATGCCTTTAAGTTAGGCATAAACAAAAACTAAAATGGATAGAATAGAAGTAAGCAGAGATAATCATGGTGAAAACATTGTTTTGTTCAATGAAATCCTTTTGTTAACAAGGTTGATCAGGTCTTGTTACCAAAACAATTTCATATGAGACAAAACTTTGTATTCCACTAATGATTATGTTACCTCAACCTTGATAGCAATGGTCCCAATCGTAATAGTTTCAAATTTTTCTCTTGGTATGGGACAATATATTTCTCCAACTTGAATGCCCTCAACATGTTCAATTGAATTCAAAACCATAAGTCCTATCAATCTTCTCGGGGAAATAGACAGTATGTTCCTTGTCATTAACATTGAAGGTCACCTTCCCTTGATTACAATTAATAACAGCTCCTGTAGTATTTAAGAAAAGGTCTCCGAAGAATAATAGACATATTATCATCTTCAGGCATGATAGTTTCAGAGGATGCTCACATAAGAAATATGAGTTGAAGTAAAAGAGAGCATCAAGAAGCAAATTCAAAACACATTAAAGTCTAACCCACTTTCCATGCATAGGAATCGTGTATGCAAATAAATTCGCAAGGAACAAAGTGGCAGGCATAGGAAGATAAAACAAGAGTGACTTCAAAACTTTCAGCACATAGAGAGGTGTTTCAATACCATGAAAGCTTCTACAACCATATTTTACTCTCTCATAATAATTTTCCGTAGCCTCATGAATAACTCAACAATATAACTATCACATAAAGCATGCTTTTCATGATCTACAAGCACTAGACCTTTATTATAAACATCTTCAAAAGAATCCTCAGGAACATAACATTCATCCTTCTTTAGTAAGCATGGGGGACAATCAAATAATGTAAGGGATAAAGAGTTACTCTTATTAGAAGGTAGGCATGGGTAGCTAATCCATTCTTCCTCCTTTTGTTCATCACTCTCCTCCTCTTTTTCATCTAATGAGATTTCAGGTTCATCAATTTCTTCTTCCATAGGATCCTGCAAGGCATTAGTCTCTTCCATTTGTGGAAAGCATCTATTAAAATATTCAAGAATATAGCCATTTTCATCCTTGTAATTATCAAAGCAAAATTTATGTATACCATACACCTCATACTTATAAGGTGAATCATCAATATTTTCAAGCAAACT
The DNA here is from genome assembly GCA_910589775.1 of Avena eriantha. NCBI lineage: Eukaryota > Viridiplantae > Streptophyta > Magnoliopsida > Poales > Poaceae > Avena > Avena eriantha. The sequence continues at coordinate 423,208,339 of OU342746.1, forward strand.
AGCAAGTTCAAAAGCACCCTTCCAAGCAATAAATTCTTCAATTTGTTCCGCATCATAAAAGTCATAAATTCCTTTAGCATAGGAAGATATGGTATCATTATCACTATGCTCCCCAGCAACGGCGCCAGAAAATAGTCTTGATGACCCACAAGTATAGGGGGTGTATCGCAGTATTTTTGAGGGAAGTGAAACCCAATTTATTGATTCGACATAAGGGGAGCCAAAGAATATTTATAAGCCTTAACAACTGAGTTGTCAATTCAGCTGCACCTGGAAATAATCTTGCTCACAACAGTTTATCAGTAGCAACAGTTTTGTAGTAGGAGTAGTAAAGTAGGAGCAGTAGTAAAGTAAAGACATCAGTAACAATAGCAGTAAACAATAGGATTCGAGTGCGGTAGGCATAGGGATGGATGGACGGGCGTTGCATGGACAAGACAATTCACATAGCAATCAGAACATAGGGCAATTGCAGATAAATAAGATAAAGCATCCATGTACTAGATAATCCTAGGCATGTGTCCCATATATAGTCATACGTGCTCGCAATGAGAACTTGCACAACATATTTTGTCCTGCCAGCAGCGGGGCCTCAAGGGAACTACTGGCAATTAAGGTGCTCCTTTTAATAGAGCCCAGGAGCAAAGCATTAACACTCCGTGAGCACATGTGATCCTCACATCAAAGCCATTCCCTCCAGTTATCCCAATTTCTGTCACTTCGGGGCCATTGGTACCGGACAACAACGTGTGTATACAACTTGCAGGTAAGACCATAAACAATACTATCATAATGAATCAATAACATGTTCAGATCTGAAATCATGGCACTCGGGCCCTAGTGACAAGCATTAAGCATAACAAGTTGCAACAAAGTCAAAAAGCACTAATAGAAGATACTAGGCACCATGCCCTAACAATCTGATGCCATTACATGAATGATCTCATCCAATCCCTACCATCCCCATAGCCTACAGCAGGGGATTACTCACTCATAGATGGGGGAAACATGGATGGTCGATGGAGAAGCGATGGTGATGATGATGGCGATGATCTCCTCCAATTCCCCGTCCTGGCAAGGTGCCAGAACGGAGTTTCTGGTGCTGTTTCGTGGAATCTGGTGGTGGTGGTGGAGCGGAACTCCTTTTGGAAAAACTTCGAACCCCCCTGAGTTTTCAGGTCAGAAGGCATCTTATAGGCAAAGAGGGAGACCGAGGGTGTGCCGGAGGGGCCCACACCATGCCCTGGCGCGGCCTGGGGGTACCCACGCCTGGGGGGTGTGTGGCCAGGCCCTGGCCCTCCTCCGTCTCGTATTCTGGCTCCGTGAGTCTTCTGGTAAAATAGGAACTTTGGCTTTTGTCTCGTCCAATTCCGAGAATATTCATTTTGTGACTTTCCTAGAACCAAAAACAGCAGAAAATAGGCAGCTGGCATTGTGGCTCTTGTTAATAGGTTAGTCCAAGAAATCATATGAAAAGTGCTCCAAAGTGTGGACAAAACATAAGAAAGTAGATAAAACCAAGCATGGAACACCAAAAATTATAGATACATTTGCAATGTATCAGCCTCGTCTTTTGATGCAACGACCGACCGGTGGCCTCGTCTTTTGATGCAATGACCGGTGGCCTCGTCTTTTGAGGCGCAGACGAGCTCCTCCTTATCCCCGCCCCGTGCCCAGCCTAGCCCCGCGCCGGTGCATTAGCTTCTTCCTCCTTCGCTCTCTCTCGTGTTCTTCTGGCTAGTTCTTCTGCCTACGCGAGCTACATTGATTTGGAGGTCAGTTTTGCACTGTTTTCCACCAATAGCTGCTGCTGAAACATATTAGATAGTTAGCAGAGTCTCGATCTACTAATGGGATAGTCTGGTGAGGTTATTGGAGGCATTTTTAGGGGGCTTTCGTGGAGTTCTTGAGGGGCAATGGCTATGGTGGAGGCTAGTGGTGCAGCTTGAGTGGAGGCAGCTATTCTTGAGTGCGGATTGCTGATCCGTTGAGTGGAGACAGCTGCACGGCAGGATTTCTCACGCTTCAAGGGTAAACCCTAATTTCTTGCTAACTACAGTCATTTGTGTATTTTTATTTTATGTGTAGTTCTGGATGTGGTAGGTTAGCTGCCAGATTATTCGGCTATAGGATTATTAGTATATTTGTGGGCTATGCAAGATTATTCAGTTATAGGATTATTAGTATATTTGTGGGCTAAAATCTGCCATTGTATGGGCATTTGACAAATTGTGGTATTTTTTTAGGTCGTAAGTTATGTCTAATAATGTAGTGTTTAGGTTCTACTATGGTGACGGTATCGTAAAAAACCCAGCATGGAGTTGATTTGAGCGATTTTTATTGTATTGATGAAGTGCTCCAGGATCCTGAAACAATACCCATTATTGAGTTGAAGGATTGGTTATCTGCTCGTTTAGGGCTCCCTCCCACCCATACTGTCGGTGTGCATGTATTATGGACTAAGTCAAGGATTAAACCTGATTTTTTTAGACCGATAGAAGAGCAAGCTAAATGGGTCAAATGGGTGAAAGCCTGTCTGCATAGGGTAGTTAACCCCACTGTCTTAGTGCTTCTTGTGGCAAAAGAGCCTGTTTATGATCAGGGCCAGAGTAGTCAGACACACCATGCTAGTGGTGGTTATGATCATGAGCAGAGCAGTCAAGCCGAAGACGGAGGTGGTGGTGGCTACTATGATGACCAGAGTAGTCAAGGCCAAGATGGCGGTGGTGGTTATGAACCTGGTCAGAGTAGTTATGCACACACCGATGGTGGTAGTTATGAACCTGGTTAGAGTAGTTTTGCACACACCAAGGATGGTGGACATGAATCAACTGAAGGTAGTCAAGGGACAGGAGAATATATTTTCAGTGGTGAGGTCGATGAGGATGAGATACACGACGGTTGGTTGCAAGATCAGATGGAAGCCGAAGATTCAGAAGGGTATAGTGATAGCTCTTATGATTCCGCTGAGTCTGATCAAGAGGACCAACCTATTCTGGCATCATGGAATGAAGACCACACAGCAGCAATGAATGTGAACGATGGGCATGATTCCTCGTGGCACTATCACGCCAACAACATCTCCATTGGTGCATTATATCCTAGAAAGAGGCATCTATAGGAAGCAATCATTAAGTGGGCATTGTCCACGCAACGGGTTTTCAAAACAAAGGTGTCATCCCAACAATATTTGACTTTGGTTTGGGAGGTAGCCGGATGTCCTACCAGGGTCCACGCCCATCGTCCTCGATATGACACCAACTGGAAGGTTCGCGATGTTGTGCATCACACATGTCAACTTGACAATGTCCTTCAAGACCATCATAATCTCACGTCAACCCTCCTGGCTAGACTGTTATACACTGAGATAGTGGAGACCAAAGCCATGGTGGTGAAAGATATCATCAACAAAGTTGCTATCAGATTCCGCTACAATATTTCTTACGGAAAGGCTTGGAGGACTAAGCAGAGGGCATTGGAGACAAGATTTGGTTCGTTTCGAGATGAATACGACTGTGTTGTTCGGATGCTGCATACACTGCAGGCTAGGAATCCAGGCACATACCTCGGCATCCAACACTTTACATTGCCTCAAGAACCCAATTTGAGGGTGTTGCATCAAGTGTTCTTCTCATTTGCTATATGCATAGAAGGTTTCACTCACTGTCGACCAGTCATTTGTGTGGATGGTACATTTCTCACTGACAAGTACAGGGGCCAGATCTTGACTACCATAGGTCAAGACGGGAACAATCAAGTTGTTCCACTTGCATTTTCTTTCGTGGAGAGCAAGAACACCGAGAGTTGGGTATGGTTTTTCAGGCAGCTGAAGATAGCAATTGTGAGGGATGTGCCGAATGTATGCATCCTTCATGACAAGCATCCGGGTATACTCAGCGTGATAAGGAAGCTAACTCAGCCTGCTCCTGATGAACCAACTCCATGGCTAGACATGCAGAGTCGTTGGTGCATGCGACATCTAGGGGCTAAGTTTTTCTCACAGTTCAGGAACAAGGCCCTGATGAACCTATTCAAGAAGCTTTGCAAGCAGAACCAGGAGTGGAAGTATATCAAGTGTCGGACCTATCTAGATGAATTCACAAAAAAACATGTTAGGCAGAGGAAAGCAGCTAGAGCAGCGGCTGTGGCGGCTCATGCGGCCGCGGTAGCTGCATAGACAGTAGCTGGAGCAGCACCACCCGAGGAAGAACCAATTGCTCTTTGAGATTTGCCAGGATTTTACCAACCCGGTACTAGGAGGAGGCCTGGCAGAAGGATTAAGAATTTTCAGGAATGGATAGAGCACGAACCTGTGGAGAGGTGGTCTCTATTGCACGACACACATGGTGCTAGGTTTGGCGTCATGACTACAAATCTTGCCGAAACTTACAACTTCGTCTTGAGAGGAAGCAGGGCTCTGCCATTAACAGCTATTGTGGAGTGTATTTTCACCGGAACGTTGAAGTACTTCAGAGACAGACTCCAGCTTGCTCAGATGCATATCATCAACAACCCAAACACGAGGTACTGTTCAACGATAATGGATTACATGAATGACAAAATGGAAAAGGCTCGGTCTATGCACGTCGTCGCCATCAGTAATCAAGAACGAAGATTTGAGGTGCGCCTCCCTTCCAACAGGATCAGATCTAGAGAAGAGGTAAAGACATAAGAGGTGAGGATAGGAAATGAGGCTTGGCCGACGTGTGAGTGTACCTGCAACAAACCCAAGCTGCTGCATTTGCCTTGCTCTCATGTACTTGCTGCGTGCGGGCGGTTAGGTATGGATGCGAGATCTTTTGTGTCTCCTTATTTTCTTAAGGAGTCGGTGATCAATACATGGACTGGCGAGATGATGGGATATAGAGCATGGGGCAATTTCAACAAAGTAAACCCTGGTGAAAGGATTTACATCCCAGATCCTGGACTAATGCTGACAGGCAGAGAAAGGCGACAATGTGTCCACATCCGTAATGATATGGATGAATCCGAAGCCGGAGGCCCTACTAGACAATGTTTTCTATATAATCATTTTGGTGATAGAGACACCAATTGTCATATCTTTGGGACTAGAGGAGCGGCTCCTCGTGGACGTGGCAGACGTGGCAGATGAGAAGAAGAGGCAGGAAGAAACTAGAATTTGTAATTCGTATGGAACTATGTTCTAAATTTGTAATTCATATGGAACTATGTTTTAAATTTGTAATTCATATGGAACTATGTTTCAAATTTGTAATTCGTATGGAACTATGTTTTAAATTTGTAATTCGTAAGGAACTATGTTTTAAATTTGTAATTCGTATGGAACTATATTTTGAATTTGTAATTCGTATGGAACCATGTTTTAAATTATGCAGATGGCGGGATCTTTGCTTAATGCTAATATAGAAAGAAAGCACCGGTCCACTTTATTGGATGCGGAACCAGGGAGCTTGAAGCACCTTATCACTCGCACTCCCATGTCTAACTGGATGATACACCCTAATTGGCTGCAGAGCTATGAGACATTTATTTCTAGTTGGGGTTCAAATATTTGAGGGCCAAAGTAAACAAATTGTAAGTCTATCTCGGTATGCAGGTTGAAGTGGGCCGGGCTATTTACCATTTATGCGTCTGGTTGAAGCCACTCATGCGTAGGAGATAGAAGGACGACACCATGGCTTCTAGACCACGCGCATGGGCTACGACAGGTCGTTGCTCACCTGCTAAGTGGATCGATGGCGGCCCGAGACTCACACTTTCCACTTTCGCTACGGAGAGATGGCTCCTACATTGGGACCCTACACTGCAGGAGAAACCCTAAGGACCCGATCAAAATTCCACAAAAGAGTCTATAGCCGCTGTCATCTCCATCCCTAGATCGGGAGGGATCTGAAGCTCTTCCCGGCACCCCGCCGGAGAGGGGAATTCACCCTGGAGGCCTTCTTCATCACCATGCAAGCCTCTAATGTGATGCGTGAGTAGTTCATCTCTGGACTACGCGTCCATGTAGTAGCTAGATGGCTGGTTCTTCTTGTTTGTACTACCATGTTTAGATCTTGTGAGCTCCGTTCATGATCAAGATCATCTATTTGTAATCCTACATGTTGTGTTTGCGGGGATCCGATGGATATTGAGATGCTATTTCAGATTGATTATTGATTCTATCATGTCTTTATTATTTGTGATCTTGCATGCTTTCCGTTGTAGGTAGCTATGTTGGCCAAGTAGATGCTAGCAACTCCAAGAGTTAGTATTTATGCTCGATAGTGGGTTCATGCCTCTAGTAATCTGGGGAAGTGACAGAAATCTCTAAGGTACTAGATGTGTTGTTGCTACTAGGGAGAAAACAACAATCCTTTGTTCATACAACAATCGTATTGTTTACTTTACACGCAATGCGTAATGCAATTATCTGTTGCTTGCAACTTAATACTAGAGGGGGTTCGGATGATAACCTGAAGGTGGATTATTAGGCATAGATGCAATTGGATTACAGTCTATGTATAATGTTGTAATGCACAATCAAATCTCAAAGGAGTCAAGATGATTAGTATATTCATGTATTGCTTTCTCGATGTTTGTCAATTTGCCCCGCTGTAATTTGTTCACCCAACATGTCATCTATCTTAAGGAGAGCCACCACTAGTGAACTATGGACCCCGGTCCTTTCTTTTATCATCAATCTACAACTGTTTACTGCTTTCTGTTTACTTTCTGCAAACTATTACTCTCTTCCACACAATACGGTTAATCCTTTGTTTTCAGCAAAACCGGTGAGATTGACAACCTCACTATAAGTTGGGGGCAAAGTTCTGTGGTTGTGTTGTGCAGGTTTCCATGTTGCTGCTGGCACCGGTAGTGCGTCCTGCCAAAGTCCAGCTAGCAACACCTTGGAGGTGTTTCCTTGCTCCTACTGGATTAATGACCTTGGTTTCATAACTGAGGGAAAACTTACTGATGTGCTCATCATACCTTCCTCTTGGGGTTCCTCAACGAGCTCGTTAATACATGAGTCAGCAAGTATATTTTCTGGCGCCGTTGCCGAGGAGTCAAGGACATCTTCACAAGGGGAGTCCCTCATAACCAATCTCTTTACTTTGTTTTATTTGTTTTGCTTAGTTTTTTTTTGCTTAGTTTGCTTGTTTCTTTATCAAAAACACACAAAAAATAGTCCCTACTATAGTTGGTATTTTTGGTGGTTTGTTGTTGTCTTGCTTTATCATGCTTACTATCAATGGTTGGTTTCTTTGAAACTGAATCTAATTGTCAAGGTGGGTTCACGGAAGAAAAATAATATTATTATAAGGAACACTGATTGTCACAGAAGGGAAACTCTTATGGGAACAAATTGATAAACTGAATACCATTGCTAGAAACGTGTGCTCTACTTATAATGTTACTGATTGCGTTGATAAATCTTGTTGCTGTAGGAGGTATAAACACCTCCCTTTTCAATGTGAGTATAATGATAATGTTACCATATCTTCTTATGTTAAGGGAAATTATGACTTTTATGATGTGGAACAAATTGAAGAATTTATTGCTTGGAAGGGTGCATTTGAACTTGCTAGTTTGCTTGAAAATACTGATGATTCACCTTATAAATATGAGTATGATATACTTAAATTTTGCTTTGATAATTACAAGGAAGAAAATGGTTATATTCTTGAACATATTAATAGATGCTTTCCACAAACGGAAGAGACTAATGACTTGCAGGAGCTTATTGAAGAAGAAATTGATGAAACGGGAAGCTCCTTAGATGAAAAAGAGGAGGAGAGTGATGAACAAAAGTGGGTTTGAAGGTTTTAATCCTTGCTATATGGAATGATCAATCATCTTATTATAGAATTGTTAAAAGTGGGTTTGAAGGTTTTAATCCCACTATTTTTGAGCGTGATAAAAATTATGTGTTTGTAGATCATGAAAAGCATACTTTATGTGATAGTTATATTGTTTAGTTTATTCATGAGGCTACTGGAAATTATTATGAGAGAGGAAAATATGGTTGTAGAAGTTTTCATGGTACCGAAACACCTCTCTATGTGCTAATTTTTTTGAAGTTGCTCTTGTTTTATCTACCCATTCTTGTTACCATGTGCTTCTTTGATTTATTTTCTTACAAGATTCCTATGCATAGTAAGCGGGTTATACTTAAATGTGTTTTTGAAATTTGCTTCTTTATGCTCTCTTTTACTTCAATTCATATTTCTTATGTGAGCATCTTCTCAAACTATCAAGCCTAACTTAAAGGCGTTAAAGAAAAGTACTTATTGGGAGATAACCCAAAAGTTTTAGATGAGTCTTGGAAGTTATTATCTCAGTAATAACCGCTCCTTATCCTTTTTTTCTTTTTGTGCCAAGAGTAACCTCTAATGAGAGAGAAGTAATGATTGGGAAAGTTGCTGTCCCGAAACAGATTTCTGTGCTTCACCGTAAAAATTCGTGTAAAATCTCCGTACGCTGTTTTGAGACGTGAATTTTTGTCCTTCTGCCCCAGGTTGTTATCTAACTTTCGTTAGTTCAACATGTTTTGATTTGAGCAACAGAAGGTCTTCAAAAAATTTGGTTTTTACCTGCTGGTCTGTTTTGACAGATTTCTGCCATTATTTGTATTTGCTTCTTGTTTTTTTTCCTTTTTGAGTTTTCTTTGGGGAATTGAGCTTTCTGAGGGAAGTGCTACAATAGCTTGTGTTTTAATGGAAGTTTTATTGGTGTTGAAACTGAACCTAAAGACTTATTATCTTGAGTGCACTAATGTTGCTAATAAAGATTGTGTGAAGTTTTGTATGAAGGAAAAATTTCAGGTGTATGGAGAGAATGATGTAATGAGATGAAGAATGGACTAAAGCTCAAGCTTGGGGATGTCACCCCGTGCCACCCCAAGAAATATTCAAGAGGTACAAGCGTCAAAGCTTGGGGATGCCCAAGGCATCCCCTTCTTCATCAATAAAAATCCCAGGTTTAACCAAACACTTCATTTTTATTGTTTCATGCTCATTTGTGTTGTTCTTGGAGCGTCTTTGTTTTTGTTTTTGGTTTTTCGTTTTCTTATTTTGCTGAATAAATTGGTTGGACCCCCTGTTTCATGCATTAGTTTTCAAATAGTTCGGTTTGGATTGGAAAAGAGTAGGAAAGTTCATGCTTAAGTGGTAAAAGGAGTTTGTTTTTGAACTGTGGCCTATGCTTTGTCATGCCATGCTTGATATTGTTTTGGCTTTATGCTTAGTAATCTTTGCTGTAGAATGACATGTTATAAACAATTGAGATTGCTTAATCTGCCTTGGAAGAATCATGCGTTGTTTTAGCATATTAAAGCATAGTATTGTGGTATTCTCCTTTGATGCTTTATTTGGGTTGACTTGGCACATGCTCACACCATGTTATGACTATCCCAAGTCAACATAATCCTTTATGATCCTTTAGTTGTCAACTTGTAATATCACTTTATGCTTTGATTAATGATGCTTTGTTGCTCTGCATGATTATGGCCATTATTGCTCTCTTAGTTGGTCACTCCCAGTCTTTTGCTAGCCTCCATAACCAAGTATGAGTTCCACTCATGCATCCAACTCCTAAAACCAATTTATTCCAAAGACTCCACCATACCTACCTATTAGCATTTGCTATTCCAAGTATAATCATGATTTTATCTACCTTCCGAATTAAACTTGTTATGAGAAAATTAGTGATTAAACCTCTCACGAACTTAATGGCACACTTTACTTTCTTGCACTTAATAAACTTGAACCATTGCGTCCATCTTTGTTGCGTATATGCTTGCGCTTTATAAGTTGAAGTTAGCAGAACCATGTATCATGGGGAACGCTTTCAACATTGGACTTGTACATTGTACCTAGTTGATATCATGTTCTTTTGCCTATGGATCCCGGTGGTGTGAAATAAAAGGGGAACTTGTAAGATCATGGAGTTTGTATTTGTGTTAGAGAAACACCTAGGCCGCTAGCCTAAGCCATGCCTAATCATGGTGGAAACTTGCAGCATAACCATAATGAGCACTCTATGAAGCATCCTCAATAAAAACCTATGCAAATAGCAAATAGAAAGATCGCTGAGGTGCTCATTGTCTGCTTGCCTTGTCATTTTGATTATGGGATAGCTCCTATATCATGTGCAAGGGGTACCCCGTTGGCGGTTCTCTATGATACATATGTACTTACAATGAAAAGAGCTTACTTGTGACTAAAGTTGAGTAGCATGAGGTTCGGTCTTTGTAAGTAAGGGGCATGATATTTCAGCTCATAACTTGTCAAGCATATCCTCTTAGTTGTGTCACTTTAACCTTAATCACCTAAAGATGCTTATGATAGGGGCAGTGCGAGCAGAAATCTAATAAGTACCATAATTTTGGGAACTTCTTTATGAAATTGGCTTCCCTACTTCCTTCTATGAAGGCCTTTCTTTTACTTTTATGTTGAGTCTCCACCTTCTATATTTATGCACCTACTTTTAGAGCATAGTGGCCATTCTTAGTTCTATGTGCACTGTCCCAAGACTTGTTGATTGATGCATAACTTTGATATTGCTTGTTCTTAAACTATTTGTATCTAGTCACTCTTATGAAGTTTGAAGGTGTCCTATGCATTTATGTTTGCTACTCTATGAGGGATAAGCTGAATGCCACTATGCTATGCTTTCTTTATGTGAAACAAACAAACGTCTTGCAAAGCATTGTTATTCATGAATCTTCTGTTTGTGCCCTTTCATGTTGCAACATAGTTGCTATGTCTTATTGTTAGAACTTTATATTTCATGTTATGATTGAAGTACTATGATCCCAGCTATCAATGTTTTACAAATACTTTAATCAAGTTTATGATGGTGCATGTCACCTCAAAAATTATTCTTTCTTTTTATCACTTACCTACTCGAGGACGAGCAGGAGTTAAGCTTGGGATGTTGATGCGTTGCAAATGTATCTATAACTTTTGATGTTACATGCTTAGTTTTATCCACTTTCTTGTGTTTTGTTCCAACTTTGGAGTACTTTTCATATGATTTCTTGGACTAACCTATTAACAAGAGCCAAAGTACCAGCTACCTATTTTCTACTGTTTTTGGTTCCAGGAAAGTCAGAAAATGAATATTCTCGGAATTGGACGGGACAAAAGCCAAAGTCAGTTTATCACCGAGGGACACACGGTGCTAGAATACAAGACGTAGAGGGGCCAGGGGCCGCCACACCACCTGGCTGCGCGGCCAAGCCTGGCCCGCGCTAGGGGGTGGTCTGGCCGTCTCGGGCACCCCCTCAGCCTCCCCTTTCGCCTATAAGATGCCTCCAATACAGAAACCCTAAGGACCCGATCAAAATTCCACGAAAGAGTTTGTAGCCGTTGTCATCTCCATCCCTAGATCCGGAGGGATCTGAAGCTCTTCCCGGCACCCTGCCGGAGAGGGGAATTCACCCTAGTGGCCTTCTTCATCACCATGCAAGCCTCCGGTGTGATGCGTGAGTAGTTCATCTCGGGAATACGGGTCCATGTAGTAGCTAGATGGCTGGTTCTTCTCCTTTGTGCTACCATGTTTAGATCTTGTGAGCTCCGTTCATGATCAAGATCATCTATTTGTAATCCTACATGTTGTGTTTGCGGGGATCCAATGGATATTGAGATGCTATTTCAGATTGATTATTGATTCTATCATGTCTTTGTTATTTGTGATCTTGCATGCTTTCCGTTGTTAGTAGCTATCTTGGCCAGATGCTAGCAACTCCAAGAGTTAGTATTTATGCTCGATAGTGAGTTCATGCCTCTAGTAATCTGGGGAAGTGACAAAAATCTCTAAGGTATTAGATGTGCTATTCCTACTAGGGAGAAAACAACAATCCTTTGTTCATAGAACAATCGTATTGTTTACTTTACACGCAATGCGTAATGCAATTATCTGTTGCTTGCAACTTAATACTGGAGGGGGTTCGGATGATAACCTGAAGGTGGAGTCATAGATGCGGTTGGATTATGGTCTATGTATAATGTTGTAATGCCCAATCAAATCTCAAAGGAGTCAAGATGATTAGTATATGCATGTATTGCTTTCTCGATGTTTGTCAATTGCCCCGCTGTAATTTGCTCACCCAACATGTCATCTATCTTAAGGAGAGCCACCACTAGTGAACTATGGACCCCGGTCCTTTCTTTTATTATCAATCTACAACTGTTTACTGCTTTCTGTTTACTTTCTGCAAACTATTACTCTCTTTCACACAATACGGTTAATCATTTGTTTTCAGCAAAACCGGTGAGATTGACAACCTCACTGTAAGTTGGGGCAAAGTTCTGTGGTTGTGTTGTGCAGGTTTCCACGTTGCTGCTGGCGCCAGTAGTGCGCCCTGCCAAAGTCCAGCTAGCAACACCTTGGAGGTGTTTCCTTGCTCCTACTGGATTGTTAACCTTGGTTTCATAAGTGAGGGAAACTTACTGCTATGCTCATCATACCTTCCTCTTGGGGTTCCCCAACGAGCTCGTTAATACACGAGTCAGCAGGTATGGAGAACGAGATATAGCTAGCTTACTTCCAGAATGTTAGAGTAAATTCCTCTAGATTTTGCTTGCTTGAGTAGTTTGTTCTTGTGATATTCAGTTGAAGCAATATCTTTGCTGCTGAACTCTCTTATTGGCAAGTCAAGTTGTCTTAGACTATTATTTAGATGCTTAAATCTTCTATCTTAGATTTCATTCATGTTAGTTCCTACATCAACAAAAATTAAAGAAATAAGCACCAAATAAACAAGTATGAATAATTACAACTCTAGAAAATGGCTCACATTTATTTTATACTTATTCCATATCAAAGAAATCACATATTGTAGGAGAAATAACAGCATGCCAATCTGTTTCAATAGGGTCTTGCACGTAGTACACGTGTCTTGCTTGGCTTGCAAGTATGAATGGTTCAAAACTCTTATCCTTGTCATCATAAAGATGATTAAAGTTTACCTCAGTTTTTTCAAAATCTTCCAACTCTCTAACCCCATTAATTTTTATCCAGTCACACTTGAATAGAACTACATTTGCTTCATTTGAATAATTTAACTCTATGATTTGATTTATTATACCATATTATGTTATATCCCCTACAACAGGATTCTTGTCCTTAGCACTGGCAAAACTTTTACAATAGTATAAACACCATCACATTGTGTTGCTTTTCCTAAACCATACGATTGTGTATGATATGTGCTTCCATTGATACAGTAGCTACTATAGCTTTTGGCCATCATGTATGGCTTATGAGCTAATAATTTAGCTTCAACTAGGGGTACATCAATTCCTTGATCTATTTGATTTTGTACCTAGAGAGAGAAAGAGAAACATGTAAGTACTACTGCCCATCATTACTTTTAGTTGAAAAATGCTATGCTTGTTCAAGATACTTACATGCTCACAAAACCATTTTGTAAATGTGTTATGATGTGCTCTCTCAACCTCTCTTTTGACTTTCTTGATCCAGTTGAAAGCATCTTCATATGCTCTATACATGTTTTACAAAGGTATTAGGCCATGTTATTAAATTAAATGAAAGTAGAAAGGGACAATCAGGACAGGTTCTCACTGGACATATTTCTGAACATCTGGGCAGTTCACTAGCACACATCTTTGGGTTTGTGACCATGATACCTCATCCAGTTTAATAGAAGCAAAAGCAGACAAAGGCCTACCAATTCTCCTCAAGTATGGATGCAAATCAGCAGAATAACTAGGGTTATCATCATGACTACGAGGTCTATTTAGTTTGGTGGCAGAGTCCATAAAATATCTTGCACAGAAAGTAAGGCATTTAGCAAATTTATAGTTCTCGGCAATTGATCCTTCTAGGTGATTTGTGTTAACTGCCATGTCCTTCATTGTACCCATGAACATCTTAGTACTCCACATGTCTTTGTACTTCACTGACCCAGCTACTTTAACTTCAGATACAAGATGGACAGTCACATGAACCATCATGTCAAAAAAACAAGGAGGCAATATCATTTCCGGTTTGCACATAATTTCTGGAATCTCAGCTTCCCACCTATCAATTTCCCTAACATCTATAACTTTAGCATATAGAGCCTTGAAGAACCTGCACAACCTTACTAGTGGTATAGAGACACTGTCAGGCAATGACCTACACAGTGCCAAGGGCATCATGTCCTGCATTATAATGTGCTAATCATGACTTTTCAAGCCTGTCAATTTCTTTTCATCCATATTTACTTTCAAATAAAAGTTTGATGTGTATCCATCTGGGAATCTTGCATACTTAATAACCTTGCAGAAAATCAGCTTCCCTTCTGATAACATCTAATAAATGGCTCTTGGGATTCTAGGTCTAGGACCTGACATATCAGCATGCTAAGAAGTTCTAATATTCATTTCTTTTAGGTCTAGCCTAGAATTTAAGTTATCCTTTGATCTACTATCCACATCTAGCACAATGTTAACTATGTTTTCAAACACATTTTTGTGTATGTGCATGATGTCAAGGTTATGTCTTACAAGGAGTGTCTCCCAATATTCTAGTTGGAAGAACACACTTCTCTTCTTGAAAGTGTCCTCCACACTGTGAACATAGATATCTTCATACTGTTCATCATCATTCCTCCATTTCCTATCTCTCCTCTTTGGTATTTGTAACTTCCCATATTCTATTACCAAACTTGTAGTCATGTCAGATATTTGTTTCCCTGTAGGTTGAACTGGTGTCTCCCTCAATTCTTCTTTTCCATTGAAAGGATCAAGATCTAGCCTATAAACATGATCATCATCCAAAAATCTTATGTTTCCTAAAAATATTGTTTTCTTCCCTTGCTTTAACCACTGATAACTCAATGCACGGCGCCCAGCAAAATGCTTGATGGCGGTGTTCATGTAGAGCTCGTTGGGAACCCCAAGAGGAAGGTATGATGAGCATAGCAGCAAGTTTCCCTCAGTTATGAAACCAAGGTTTAATCGAACCAGTAGGAGCAAGGAAACACCCCAAAGGTGTTACTAGCTGAGCTTTGGCAGGGCGCACTACCGGTGCAAGTAGCAACGTGGAGACCTGCACAACACAACCACAGAACTTTGTCCCCAACTTGCGATGAGGTTGTCAATCTCACCATGTTTTGCAGAAAACAAAGGATTAAACGTATCCAATGGAAAGAAGTAAAAGTTTGCAAAAAGTAACCACAAAGCAGAAACAGTTTATAGATTGAATGTAAAAGACAAGGACCGGGATCCATAGTTCACTAGAGGTGGCTCTCCTTAAGATAGATAACATGTTGGGTGAACAAATTACAGCGGGGCAATTGACAAACACGAGAAAGCAATACATGCATATACTAATCATCTTGACTCCTCTGAGACTTGATTGGGAATTACAACATAATACATAGACCGCCATCCAACTGCATCTATGACTAATAATCCACCTTCAGGTTATCATCCAAACCCCCTCTAGTATTAAGTTGCAAGCAACAGATTATTGCTGTACGAACTGCATGTAAACTAAACAATACGATTGTTCTATGAACAAAAGATTGTTGTTTTCTCCCTAGTAGAAATAGCACATCTAGTACCTTAGAAATTTCTGTCACTTCCCCATATTACCAGAGGCATGAACCCACTATCGAGCATAAATACTAACTCTTGGAGTTGCTAGCATCTACTTGGCCAAGATAGCTACTAACAACGGAAAGCATGCAAGATCTCAAATAACAAAGACATGATAGAATCAATAATCAATCTGAAATAGCATCTCAATATCCATCGGATCCCTGCAAACACAACATACAGAATTACAAATAGATGATCTTGATCATGAACGGAGCTCACAAGATCTAAACATGAAAGCACAAAGGAGGAGAACCAGCCATCTAGCTACTACATGGATCCGTAGTCCAAGGATGAACTACTCATGCATCACACCGGAGGCTTGCATGGTGATGAAGAAGGCCTCCAAGGTGAATTCCCCTCTCCGGCAGGGTGCCAGGAAGAGCTTCAGACCCCTCTTGATCTAGGGATGGAGATGATGGCGACTACAGACTCTTTCGTGGATTTTTGATGGGGGTGCCTGGGCTGGACACACCACCCCCTGGCACGGGCCAGGCCTGGCCGCGCGGCCAGGTGGTGTGGCCGCCCTCTGGCCCCTCTCCGTCTCGTATTCTGGCACTTGATCCCTTCCAGAAAAATAGGCACTTTGGCTTTTGTCCCGTCCAATTCCAAGAATATTCATTTTCTGACTTTCCTGGAACCAAAAACAGCAGAAAACAGGCAGCTGGCACTTTGGCTCTTGTTAATAGGTTAGTCCAAGAAATCATATGAAAAGTACTCCAAAGTTGGAACAAAACACAAGAAAGTGGATAAAACTAAGCATGTAACATCAAAAGTTATAGATACATTTGCAATGTATCAACATCCCCAAGCTTAACTCCTGCTCTTCCTCGAGTAGGTAAGTGATAAAAAGAAAGAATAATTTTTGAGGTGACATGCACCATCAAAGACTTGATCAAAGTATTTGCAAAACAATCAAAGCTGGGATCATAGTACTTCAATCATAACATGAAAGACAAAGTTCTAGCAATAAGCAAAGAAACTATGATGCAACATGAAAAGGCACAAACAAAAGATTCATGAATAACAATGCTTTGCAAGACGTTTGTTTGTTTCACATAAAGAAAACATAACATAATAGTATTCAGCTTGTCCCTCAATATAGTAGCAAATATAAATGCATAGGACACCTTCAAAGTTCATAAGAGTGACTAGATACAATAGTTTAAAACAAGCAATATCAAGGTATGCATCAATCAACTAGTCTTGGTACAATGCACATAGAACTAAGAATGGCCACTATGCTCTCAAAGTAGGTGCATAAAGATAGAAGGTGGAGACTCAACATAATGGTGGAAGAAAGGCCTTTTGTAAAAGGAAGTAGGGATTCAAGTCTCATAAAGAGCTTCCAAAAATTATGGTACTTATATCTTTCATCTCTCATTGCCCCTATCATAAGCATCTTGAAGTGATTAAGGTTAAAGTGAACAAACTATGGTGTACATGCTTGATGAAGTATAAGTCAGAAATCTCATGTCCCTTGTATACGAGGGCCGCTCCTCATGCTACTCAAGTTTAGTCACCGGTAAGTTCTTGTCATCGTAAGTACATGTGTATCATAGAGAACCGCCAACGGGGTACCCCTTGCCCGATGATACGGAAGAATCCCCATATCAAAATGACAAGGCAAGCAGACAACAAGCATCTCAGCATTCTTCTTATTTACCATGGGAATATGGTGCTTTTTTCTCTCTTTCCTCTTTTCATAGTATCTTTTTTTTCTCAAGATAGGACTCTTTTTTATAAGAAGAATGCTTCATAGACAGCTCATTATCGTTACGCTGCAGGTTTCCACCATGTCAGAATGGATTAGACCAGCGTCCCAGGCGTTTCTCTAACACATATACATAACTCCATGGACTTACAAGCTCCCCTTTAATTTCACACCGACGACATCCATATACAAAAGAGCATGATATCAACTAGGTACAAGTACCAAGTGCAATGATGAAAGCGTTCCCCATGAAAGCATGGTTCTGCTAATTCCCAACAAATAAGTGCAAGCATATACAACATAGAAGACATAATGGTTCAAGTTTATTAAGGGCAAGTAAAGTAAAGTGTGCCATCAAGTTCGTGAGAGCTTCAATCACTAGTTTTCTCATAACAAGTGGAAGGTAAACAAAAGCATGAATATACTTGGAATAGAAAAAGCTAGTAGGTAGGTATGGTGGAGTCTTTGGAATAACTTGTTTTAGGGAGTTGGATGCATGAGTGGAACTCATACTTGGTTGTGGAGGCTAGCAAAAGACTGGGAGCGACAAACTAAGAGAGCAATAATGGCCATAATCATGCAGAGCGACAAAACATCATTGATCAAAGCATAAAGTGATACTACAAGTTGAAAACTAAAGGATCATAAAGGCTATGGTGACTTGAGACAGTCATAACATGGTGTGAGCATGTGCCAAGTCAACCCAAATAAAGCATCAAAGGAGAATACCACTATACTATGCTTTAATATGCTAAAACAACGCATGATTCATCCAAGGCACATTAAGCAATCTCAATTGTTTATAACAAGTCATGCTACAGCAAAGAATACTAAGCATAAAACCAAAACAATATCAAGCATGGCATGACAAAGCATAGGCCACAGTCAAAAATGAGCTCTTTTTACCACATAAGCATGAACTTTCCTACTCTTTTCCAAAGCAAACCAAACTAATTGCAAACCAATGTATGAAAGAGGGGGTCCAACCAATTTATTCAGAAAACTAAGCAAACCAAGCAAACGAAAAACCAAAACGAAAACGAAAAAGAAGATGCTCCAAGAAAAACACAACTATGCATGAAATAATAAAAATGAATCGTTTGGAAGAAACCTGGAATTTTTATTAATGGAGAAGGGGATGCCTTGGAAATCTCCAAGCTTTGACGCTTGTACTTCTTGGATATTTCTTGGGGTGACACGCGTGAGATCCCCAAGCTTGAGCTTTAGTCCATCCTTCATCTCATTACTCATTCCTTCCATACACCTGAAAATTTTCCTTCATACAAAACTTCACACAATCTCATTAGCAACATTAGTGCACTTAAGATAAATAAGTCTTAAGGTTCAGTTATAACACCAAATAAACTTCCATTAGAACACTAGCTACTGTAGAACTTCCCTCGAAATGCTCAATTCCCCAAAAGAACTCAAAAAGGAACCAACAAGAAGCAAATGCAGAAAATGGCAGAAATCTGTCAAAACGGACCAGCAGGTAAAGACGAATTTTTTCGAAAACCTTCTATTGCTTATATCAAAAAGTGTTGAACTAACGCAAGTTAGATAACAACCTGGGGCCGAAGAACAAAAAATTAAAGCTCAATCCGACATACAGAGATCTCTCGGGATTTTTTACGGTGGAGCACAAAAATCTATTTCGGGACAGCAACTTTCCCAATCATTATTTCACTCTCATTAGAGGTTACTCTTGGCACAAAAAGCAAATAGAAAGGATAAGGAGAGGTTATTATAGAGGTAATAACTTCCTATACTCATCTAAAACTTTTGGATTATCTCCCAATAAGTACTTTTCTTTAACGCCTTTAAGTTAGGCATAAGAAGCAAATAAAGAATCAAGTGTTCTCAAATGAAGAAGCATTAAAACCAACTTTCTTGCCCTTACCTCTCTTATTTTTATTCTTAACCTTTGGGAAAATGTGATTGTTTGATGGAGAAGAAAGGTGCATGGTTCCCTTTCCCACATCTATTATTGCTCCAAGGAGTTCTAATAGGGACCTTCCAAGTGTAATTTGTCCTTTTCCTGCACATTCAATAACAAGATAATCAATAGAAATCGTTTTCCTAAGGATCTTTGTAAACACTCCTTCAGCTATTCCAAGAGGTAATATGGTAGTATTATTAGTAAGAGATATTTCTTTTCCTCCCTCAATGAGCCCCCAAGTATTCAGAGATTTATAAATATCTTTGGGAATAAGGCAAAATTCAGACATGATATCACAGCGAGCTTGAAAAGTTTCAGTGTTCATCTCAATCTTTACTGTAGGGAACCACTTTGATGGTTCAGAGTTTATTGGAACATAATCGTGATGCTCCCTAAGCATATTATAGCAACTCTCTAATCTAGTAGTGCCAGCCGTCCAACCTAGCAAATATTTTTGCGAAAGAAGTATCAGTTTGGCTAGGCAAGTTGTAAGTGAGGATCAATTTCTTTATAACATTAATAGCATCATCCTCATTACAATGGAGGAAATCTCCTCCCACAACAGCATCTAAAGCATATCTATAGCAAAGAGCAATCCCAAGGTAAAAATTGCTAAGGAACAAGCTTTGAGTCATTTTAGGCTCAGTTTTTTCATGTAGATCGGAGATTCTAGACCAAGATTCCTTCAAACTTTCCTCAATTCCTTGTTTAAAAGTGAAAATCATTTCCTCGGGTGACACAGTGATTGGAGCAAGGCTACACCTAATGAGATAGGAACTAATTTTTTTGTGTTTTTCAAATAAGAAAGCAAACTTGTAAACCTATTTTTTTGTGTTTTTGAAGAACAAAACAAGCACACAAAGCAAAAAGAAACTAAGCAAAACAAAAACAACAAAGATAAGAGATTGGTTATGAGGGACTCCCCTTGTGAAGATGTCCTTGACTCCCCGGCAACGGCGCCAGAAAATGCTTGATGGCTCAATGCACGGCGCCTAGAAAAATGCTTGATGGCGGTGTTGATGTAGAGCTCGTTGGGAACCCCAAGAGGAAGGTATGATGAGCACGACAGCAAGATTCCCTCAGTTATGAAACCAAGGTTTAATCGAACCAGTAGGAGCAAGGAAACACCCCAAAGGTGTTACTAGCTGAGCTTTGGCAGGGCGCACTACCGGTGCTAGTAGCAACGTGGAGACCTGCACAACACAACCACATAACTTTGTCCCCAACTTGCGATGAGGTTGTCAATCTCACCGTGTTTTGCGGAAAACAAAGGGTTAAACGTATCGAATGGAAGGAAGTAAAAGTTTGCAGAAAGTAACGACAAAGCAGAAACAGTTTATAGATTGAATGTAAAAGACAAGGACCGGGATCCATAGTTCACTAGAGATGGCTCTCCTTAAGATAGATAACATGCTGGGTGAAGAAATTACAGCGGGGCAATTGACAAACACCGAGAAAGCAATACATGCATATACTAATCATCTTGACTCCTCTGAGACTTGATTGGGCATTACAACATAATACATAGACCGCCATCGAACTGCATCTATGACTAATAATCCACCTCCAGGTTATCATCCGAACCCCCTCCAGTATTAAGTTACAAGCAACAGATTATTGCTTTACGAACTGCGTGTAAAGTAAACAATACAATTGTTCTATGAACAAAAGATTGTTGTTTTCGCCCTAGTAGCAATAGCACATCTAGTACCTTAGAGATTTTTGTCACTTCCCCATATTACCAGAGGCATGAACCCACTATCGAGCATAAATACTAACTCTTGGAGTTGCTAGCATCTACTTGGCCAAGATAGCTACTAACAACGGAAAGCATGCAAGATCTGAAATAACAAAGACATGATAGAATCAATAATCAATCTGAAATAGCATCTCAATATCCATCGGATCCCTGCAAACACAACATGCAGAATTACAAATAGATGATCTTGATCATGAATGGAGCTCACAAGATCTAAACATGAAAGCACAAAGGAGGAGAAACAGCCATCTAGCTAATACATGGATCCGTAGTCCAAGGATGAACTACTCACGCATCACACCGAAGGCTTGCATGGTGATGAAGAAGGCCTCCAGGGTGAATTCCCCTCTCCGGCAGGGTGCCGGGAAGAGCTTCAGATCCCTCCTGATCTAGGTATGGAGATGACGGTGACTACAAACTCTTTCATGGATTTTTGATCAGGTCCTTAGGGTTTTCGTCCCGAGGGCAATATATAGGCAGAAGGAGAGGCCGAGGGGGTGCCTGGGCTGGCCACACCACCCCCTGGCGCGGGCCAGGTGGTGTGGCCGCCCTCTGGCCCCTCTCCGTCTCGTATTTTGGCACTTGATCCCTTCCAGAAAAATAGGCACTTTGGCTTTTGTCCCGTCCAATTCCGACAATATTCATTTTCTGACTTACCTGGAACCAAAAATAGCAGAAAACAGGTAGCTGGCACTGTGTCTCTTGTTAATAGGCTAGTCCAAGAAATCATATGAAAAGTACTCCAAAGTTGGAACAAAACACAAGAAAGTGGATAAAACTAAGCATGGAACATCAAAAATTATAGATACATTTGCAATGTATCAACCACCTTGAGCAAGTGTTTGTCAGAAAGTGAGAACAAACAACCAGGATCTCACCAGTAAGGCATCCTCTCCCTAGCTAGTCAGATATTGTCCAAAGTAGTGCCGCACGCAGTAGGAACTTGTCTCTAGTAACTGCATCATACGTCCAGACTCTAGGTTTCCAAAATTCTTGTAGATCTTCTATTGTAAGCTACATGTACACGTCTAACTCTTTCCAGGACCCTTCCTACCAGGGACAATCACATTTAAGATGAAATTGGATTGCTTCATGCAAATCCAAGGAGGAAGGTTGAGTGATATTAGAACAATATGCCATATGTTGTAGGCCAAGTTTTTGTTCCCAAATGGGTTGAATCCATCTGTTGCTAGTGCAAACCTAACGTTTCTGGGGTCATCACTAAAGAACTTGTGTCTTGAGTCAAATGATTCCATGCTAGGGGTTCTGCTGGATGTCTCATCATTGCATCTTTAGTTTTGCCATCACTGTGCCAAGTCATGTTTGGTGATGTTTTAAAACACATGAAGAGTCTTCTAACTCTAGGCTTCAACTTGAAATGCCTAATTACTTTGTTGGGAACCCTGTGCATCCTTTTTCAACTAACTCATGTACTCTCACTCTTCCATCTACTACTTTTGCAGACATGACACTCTGATGCATTAGAGTAATCTCCTCTAAACATTATGCAGTCATGATTACAGGCATTAATACTCTCGTAGACTATACCTACATCCTTATGTATCTTTTGGATGCATGGAATTTTATTACTGTACAAATGGTGTGCCCCTCTGGTAGTACATCTTTGAACATATACAATATTTCATCATAACAAGCATTAGGAATCTTCTAGGTATTCTTAATGTTCAGTAGCCTAACTAGAGAATGCAACTTTGAGAAAGATTTGCATCCTAGGAACAACTCCTGGCTACCATCCCTCACTAGTTTCTGATAAGATTCTAGATCAGCATCTACCCTAGTATCATAAATTTCCTCCTCACTACCCTCATCCTCACTATCTTGGGCTTCATCTAGTCCTAAACTCTCAGTGTCATACATGCCAAAATTGTCAAGAAGCATGGTGTCCATCTCATCACTCTCAACTAAGTCATCAGAATCAGTATTATCATGTTCCTCTAGCAAAGTTGCAATTGCAAGTTCAGGAATAGATCTAGGTGCAGTTGCAGGATTAGGTTGGTCATTTTTTTCTCCATGGAAAACCCATTTGGAATACGAATTCATGAACCCATTGCATACCAAATCTTCAGTAACCAGACTAGCCTATATCCAAAATCTATTATAACAGATTTTGCATGGGCATAAAACTTTACTTTACATTCTTGCATGTTTAGCAGCATGTGCTAAAAATTTACTAAGCCTAGTGGAATATTCAGGACTTGATCTAGGTGTAGTAAGCCAGCTCTTATCCATGTTTAACTAAATTCCCAGATATGAGAAGCAAAAATAAGCATACACACATAGAGGAATTAAAATTTGTATGCAATTAGACATTATTAAGTCAATTCCTGGTAGCACTAGTATTATTGTGTCAATTCGTAGTAGCATAATTACGAGTTATTTGGGAAATCTTACCATACAAACTGGGCTCGCCGTTGTGGTTTGTGGATCAACATGTGAGGTACGAGCAGTGGGGATCCAGACTTAGGTGTCGTTGATCCATTCTACGGATCACAGAGAGGTCGTCGTCGACATGGTGGAGGAGTAGGAGATCTATGCGGCGGCCTACGCAGAGATCTATGAGGCGACAGCAGAGGAGGAGGGAGATGCGGTTGTGGAGATCGACGCAGCGGTGGATGTTGAGGAGGGAGATGCGGAGGAGAAGGGCGATGCGGCAGTGGAGCACAGAGATGCGGCGGTGGAGATCGATGCGGTGGTGGAGGATCTGGTGGTGGCGGATGGATATGGTGGAGCAAGGTGGGGGGCGGCGGCAGATGGAGATGGTGGAGCAAGGTGGGGGGCGAGGTGTGTGGCGGTGGAGATCGATATACCGGAAATGTGCAAATTCCCACCATACATGAGACTTGTATCTGCTTTCTGATACATGTTTCAAATAAAAAAGTCAAAATTCACAGTACTTCATGAGAGAGTAATTGTTTTAAAAAATAGAAAGATTTCAAGAGTAAATGTTTGCCAACAAATTTACTATGTTCTGAAATTTTTTCACTAAATTCACAGTACTTCATGAGAGATTAATTGTTTGGAAAAATAGAAGGATTTTAAGAGAAAATGTTTGCCAATATTTTTCTGTGTTCTGAATATTTTTTTAAAATTCAGAACATGATAATAATATGGCACATACAGCAACACAATACAGGATAATAACACAGCAAAATCACATCACATACAGGATGATCAACTAGCTGAATACAATCAATAACATGTTCAACTTACTGAATACATTCAGTAACACAATACACTAGATACAACATCCTTATCTTACCGAATACATTCAGTAACACATTGCACTAGATGAAAGATGTCCAACAGATTGCACTAGACTGAACAACATGACTACATTAGACTAAACAACAAGACTACCAACATGACTACTTCATCACTTGATGACAAACAAGCTTCTTCCAAAACAAATGATGACTATCTGAACAAGCTTCTTCCAAAGTGAAACACTAGATGACAATCTCAACAAAGTTGAGACCAAGGTGCTCCTGCATATGCTCAACTTTCATTAGATGTAGTGATGCCCAACCAACATCAGCTGCAAATGTGAACTCAGTCCACCCTGTGGTGAAGCTGACATGTCCATGGTCCCTTTGATTAGAATACGCACATGTAATAAAATTTTCTTCTTCTCCTTCAAGATCATGTCCCTGCCGGTACAGATGTGCTATTTCCGAACTTGGGTACCTGAAGCCATCTACAGCCTCAATTGGCATGAACTGCAAGTAAGTTAAAAGTTAGTATTTGAACAAGCATTCTATAACCAGAATTAATCATGATGAACTAAACATAAAAACAGAACAATTTGGGGTTTTATATTTTTGTGCCCTCGGTTTGTTAGTTGTACTCAGTTTTCCCCAGCCACTTAGTTTTTCCTCACTTTTCCCCTCCCTCTATTCTGAAACCCTCACAGGCACTCGGACAGGGGGATGCCGTCAGGTCAAAGGCTTGACAGTTACATGCTGACCGGTGGGGTCACGTTGGGGTGGGTCCTGCATTGAGCGTTACGTTACGTCGCCCTGACCGTTACATGTTGACAGGTGGGGCCAGGATACACAGCGGACCAGCCATCCATCTCTCGCTGATTATGGGAGACGTGGTGTGGGACCATGTGGGGCGTGTTTGGTGGTTACGTACGCACTCTCGTCTAAATTGGAAGTTTTCTTTTTTTGTTATTTTTATGATTGGCCTTTTTAAGAGTGCCTCTCTCTCGCTAATAGTCGTGTTTTTTTGCCCAAAAAGGTTGCGAATCTAGAGCAGCTTCTCTCTTCATTCATTGTTCCTTTTGGCCCTCGTTTTTCCCCAATCCGGCACCATAAATAAATTCAGTAAACAGAGCAGATGTAGATAAAGCAGCTAATATAGGTTATATAGTACGGTACTTAACGAGGTTCGACAATTAGGCTGCTCAGCAGCAGCAGTGGACAAGTTCAACATAGACAAGACAAAATAAGCTGCTTTATAGCAGCAACACAAGATCAGCGGCCCCTCATGGCCTCTGCCTCCTCCCCCTGGCGCCTCCTCTACCTCTTGTTGCCTAGTCCCTTGACCTTGGGCGCCTTGGGCTTGATCGGGGCATGCGACCCTCCTTGATAGCCACCTTCTGGAGGTTGTGGAGGTCAAGGCCGAGCACCTGGTGCTTGGCTCTGAAGCCGTGGATGTTCACGGACTCACTCTAGGTCCTCACATCCTCGGCATGCTTCACGAGGGAGTCGAAGTCCATGGCACGGAGCCTCCTGGTGGGGCAGAAGGGTCACCTGTAGACATCACTGGCGAAGAAGTTGTTGTACTGGCCGGAATTCAGCCTCCTCAGCACATGCCGGGTCTTGGTATCCTTGGACTTTTCATCGCTGCAGACGTCGTTACTATCCTCCTGTTGGAAAAACAGTAGAGTGCAATAAGGACATGATTGAGATACTTTGATTATCGAGATTGATTATTTGCATAAATTAACCGATTGAGATCCCCTGATTATTCCCCAAATCTCAAACCAAATTGAATACTGATCCCAACTATGAATAGGGGGTTCAAATACGAATAGGGGGATTCATCTAAATACAATATCTAACACAAGAGGATTAGCTACTGTAAAAATATGAGCAGCTGAACCCTAATAACATATGGTCTAGCATCCAACGATGGGAATGGGGGAAGAACAAGGGAAGTGGAGAAAACCATGGTTACCTCCAACCATGGGTCGGCGATGCTGGTGCCGTAGGGGTTCTCCGGCCTTATGTAATCAACCTCCGCGTAGGGGTCCCAACCAAGAGGGATCTGCCCGAGATTGGCGGGGGCCTCCTTGCCAACGGCTATCGCAGATGCGTGGATGGTGACAGCGGTTACCTTCGATGCCTAGACGAAAGCCAGTACGGGGATGGGGGCCTCCTCGTCGGAGGCCTTGGAGGCGACGATGGACACCATGTCGTTCTTCTCCATCGCCGACGTGGTTGGGGTTTTCTTCGGGGTTTGAAGAAGGTGATGGGATAGTGGAGACAGTTGAGTGAGCGAGTGAGTGATGAGTTGGGCATTACAACATTACAACATTATACAATGGCCATCATCTTGACTCCTACGATATTTGATTGCGCATTACAACATTATACATAGAATGTAATCCAACTGCATCTATGACTAATAATCAACCTTCAGGTTATCATCCGAACCCCCTACAATATTAAGTTGCTAGTAACAGATAATTGCATTAAGAAAAGTGTGTAAAGTAAACAATACGATTGCCCCATGGACAAAGGATTGCTGTTTTCTCCCTAGTAGCAACAACACATCTAGTACCTTAGAGATTTCTGTCACTTCCCCAGATTACTAGAGGCATGAACCCACTATCGAGCATAAATACTCTCTCTTGGAGTTGCTAGCATCTACTTGGCCAAGATAGCTACTAACAACGGAAAGCATGCAAGATCACAAATAACATAGACATGATAGAATCAATTATCAATCTGAAATAGCATCTCAATATCCATCGGATCGCCGCAAACACAACATGTAAGATTACAAATAGATGATCTTGATCATGGACGGAGCTCACAAGATCTAAGCATGGTAGCACAAAGGAGGAGAACCAACCATCTAGCTACTACATGGACCCGTAGTCCAGGGATGAACTACTCACGCATTATACCGGAGGCAGGCATGGTGATGAAGAAGGCCTACAGGGTGATCTCTCCCCTCTGACAGGGTGCCGGGAAGAGCTTCAGATCCCTCCCGGTCTAGGGATGGACATGACGGCGGCTAGATACTCTTTCATGGAATTTTGATCCGATTCTTAGGGTTTTTGTCCCGGGAGGATTTTATAGGCGAAGGGGCAAGGTCGGTGGAGTACCAGGGGGCCCACACCCCTTGGTGGCGTGCACCACAGGCCGCGTTGCCACCAGGTGTGGCCGCCCTGGTGCGCCACTTCGTCTCCCCTCCGGACTCCGTGTTGCTTCGGGTAAAATGTTGACTTTGGCTTTTGTCCAGTCCGATTCCGAGAATATTTCCTTACTAGCTTTTCTGAAACCAAAAACAGGCAACTGGCACTGTGGCATCTTGTTAATAGGTTAGTTCCAGAAAATGTGTAAAAATACTCCAAAGTGTGGACAAAACATAAGAAAGTAGATATAAAACAATCATGGGACATCAAAAATTATAGATACGTTTACAACGTATCAGTGACCTACCAGAATTGTGCGCAGGTTGCCCACACATAGAACAGTCCATTCCAATAAACACCTAAAAAAGTGCAATGCATTAAGGGAATTAACACTTCATTAAAACTAGAGGACAATATATGCATTTAACTAAGTAGAACCCTAATCTAGAAATTGACTAACATATCAATTATTAGGCATAAACTACAAGACACTATGCATTCAGTTATCAAGCATGCTCCATCTGAAAAATTTAAAAACCCTAATCCAGTCGTGTGTTCGAATATCAATCGAAATATTTGAAGACCCTAATCCATATCCAATAAATCTAGAGGGGAGAAAATGATAGGAAAACACAAGAATGATAAGAGGGAAACCAAGAAAAGGGAATGGAGATGCAAAACTCACCGACGAATTGTAGAACTATAGAAGGATTAGAAGGGAAATCAAAGAACAAAGCTTCTGCAAATGAAGAAACGAAGGAGGATTAGAATGGAAACCAATAACAAAAGGGAAGGGAGAGGGATTAGAGGAGAAATCTCAATCGGGAGGGGACGAACTGCTCTGAAGAACTTCTCTGGATGGGGATGAATTGCATAGTGGGAGAGGGGGGATAGAACTGAACTGAGTACTTTCGGTTTCTCTCCATTTATAAAGTCCCACACTCCCACTTCCCACGTTCCCACGATGGCTGGCCCATGTTGAATAGATGGGCCTTGGAGTAGTAGTAGCCCATGTTGAATGTGCTTGACGTTTGTACTGTCTGTCTGTATTAAAAATTCAAAATAAAACACATTATGAATACAAAAATACAACATAGAAATCAGACTGATGATTAAAGTAATTATCCTTACACATAGTCTGATAAGTAGCAAATAAATTGTTGCGAGAAATTATCCTACATGTTGTGATAATTAACACAACAACATTTGGATTTCTTGCTTAAGGTGGCCAAATAGGCAATAAAACTCAATTGCATTTAACATTAAGAAATTGAAACAAGCAAAATCATATAAAGTACATAATAGATCATTACAACACCAGACACTGAACATAGTTCATTAAAACAACAGAAACTGAAAATAGTTCACTACAACACCAGAAACTAAACATAGTTCATTATAGACACTAGAAACTAAACATAGTACTAGAAATTAAACATAGTTCACTGCAGATAGTAGAAACTAAACATAATTCATTGTAGAGACTAGAAACCTAGGATAAAACTTGTGGAACCTAAAGTCCAGAAACTTCAACATAGCCATTAGCTTCAAGGGTCTTTAATCTCCACACATTCCAGACATATATGACCATGCATTGGCTCTCCAATCATCATCAAAAGTGACCCCTCCACAATGTTAGCCTCTTCTCTGAATTGTTGCCACCCTATGGTGAATGTAATGCGCTGATCTTCATATTCCATGTGGTACCAGCCATCAACATGCACATTAAATTCCCTGATCCACAAATTTGAATGTCCTTTCCATGGGCATCCAACTTCAGTGAAAGGTTTTGAAGAAAGGTACTGCAATAGACATAATTACATAGTGAATATATTAAGTTGCAGAAATATTTGCTTTATCAGTAACAATTGATATGTACAACTTACTAGAGAATCCATTTGCACATTCTCCTGATTGTACTTGTGTACAAAAACCTGCATATCATTGACACTCTCATAGAATTCATCTCCATATAGTTCTTCTAAAGGTTTATGGGCCAAAACCTTGTAGATACCATAATTAATAGTAGCCATGTCCTCCTCAGTAATTTCTCTGATATTTGAGAAAATGGTCTTGTGAACGATAGCTCTAATTTTAGGCATCACGCCATAAACAACTGCTCATAGATGGGAACAAGAAAGAAAGGTCAACATTAAATGGCAATTTAGCAAATACTGGATTCAAGAATAAGATAGATCTAAAGGGTATTCATCTGCAACAACAGTCTTTTCTACATTCACATTCTTGAAGAGTTCAGACACTGTGATGTCAAACCTGTTGTCATGCTCCACATACCTGAAATTCACAATCTCACCCTCCTGGATATCATACTTCATAACTAGGGATGACTAATAAGGTCTACAAATAGAAGTTTTTGCTACTTCTTTCTCCAGGTAGAAGTCATAGTAATGCATGTTTCTGCATCTAGCCACCATCAAGTTCTTTGAATTTGCAAACTTGTTCAGTTTCTCCTTGAATTTGTAAGGCACAACCTGCATTTCATAAAATTAGTCTAGAAACATCTCCATGTTTAAAAATATATTAATTTAGAAAGAGAAAAGTATAATTTACCAATCCATGCTGAAAACCTTGCACCATGACAGACTCAAAGGAAATTGCACACCTGTCAGTGCCTATCACATCTCTCCAGAGATTGCTCACAAGTAGCACAATTCACTTCGTCCATCTCCCTTGTAAAAAATACATAAATTAGAAAAAAAAATTGCATCTACATAAATTAGAACTGAATTTACATTCAACATACATACTTTAGAACTGAAACATACACTAAGATGGCTAAGAATTTACAGAGTAATTTACAAAGAGGAATTTGCATAGTAATTTTTACCATCTTAGCAATAAGAAATTACATAGTAATTTACAGAGAGTAATCTGTAGAGGAATTAATAGAGAGGAATTTGCAGAGGAAGATGCTAGTAGTTTTGATAAAAATAATGACATCAGATAAATAAAATGCCGCAAAAATTATCATAGACATTATTACATAGGACTTTGCAAAGTAATTTACAGATGAATTTGCTGAGTACTTTACAAATGAATTTGCATACATAAACAGAGGAATTTACACGGCTTGAACTTACTTGGTCCTTGTTGTCCTTGTTCTCCTACTCGGCTATGAGGAGTATGAGAGGATGAAGCCCTTTCTGTGAACAATAAATTATTATTACAAGGAATAGAGATGAAGATAGTAAGCCATAAAAACGTAGAAGTATAACCCACCGTGGAAGAATCAGAATGGTTTTCCAATTCAGTTTCCATATAGTTAAATACTTTTCCAACCACGAACTGGTCCACCCACTAACTTCACTAGTCACACGTTCCCACAAACTTCTCACAGATAAAATTCAGTTATGTATATTAACTAAAAAGAGTATACGTGTTGCATCTAGTCCCTTAGTATTTAACCATTTATATTAATACAGAAAGTTGAACTAATTCAAGTCAGGCAACTAAAAATGACAGCAAATAATGAGTAATTGTACTAGGTGTTAATTAAAATTCAAAAGATGGTTGCGGTTTTGATGAAATAAACATAAATATGGCTGCAAATAAAAACAATGTTGCAAGAAATTATCCAGTCAGTTGTGATGAACAACACAACTGCATAAAAATCATATGAAAACTCAAAGGAACTGGAGCATACATAATGAGAATAATACTAGTAATAGTCATTGTACCAGGTACCACTTAGTACATATATTTAAAATTCTACATAAGATCCAGGTACTTAGTACATAAGATGCAGATAGTAGTTGTTACATAAGATCATTATTACAAAACATATTGTATCCAACATTCTCCTAAAGGTTAAGCAGCACGCTCCGGAAGCTTCAGTATTTTAACATCCCAAAACTTTAATCCAAGTGATCAAGATCAAATCTACCCAATTTTGGGTTAACAAAAACTTTTTCATTTAAAAAAATCTTTAAACATTCATATGTGTGTGCATGTAAAATAGGAGTTGTTTTTGAATTGCCATCATTGAGTGATCTAATGGTTGTAAAATGACTCTAAGGTGAATTACACATCATCTAGATCATCCCCAAGAAAATCCCAAAGAAAAAAATTAAAAAGAATTAAATAAGCAAATGGTCACTTTTGCCATTTTAATCACCTAGCCTACTTTGGGCATTCCTAGCACTCAAATCCTAACAGAGAAAATTGTGGATCTTTGCACCCCTTGCTAGTACAAGTAGTGATGTACCAAGGCCCACTTTGTTTCATCCCAAAAACTTTCAAACTCTAAATTTAAATGACATTTGAAAATTGAATCTATTTCATATGTATAGATACCACTTTTTCAAAAACCACTCAAATGAACTCCATTTCGAAATCCCAAGCAAACCTAGATGCTTAAGCATGAGATGAATCACTCCACCAAAAATCTTTCAAAAATTCAAAAGTTTCTCTCATGCGGCCATTTGATCGAACAGTTGGCAGGCAGACAAAAAGTGGCCTAACTAATACTGTTTAGGAGCAAATCTTGTCGAACCAATTGATGCACATTGATCACCTTGGTCTCCCCTAGGCCCAACCAAACCAAAACCACCCCTATCCCTAGCCCCTGGCGCCAGTGCAACGCCGCCCCGACGCCATGCTCGCCGGCCAAACGTGCACAAGCCACATGCGACCACCAGCCCCTCTCCGCCACTCCAGGGAGGGCGGCGTGACCTCACCGCCGCCCACGGTCCACCCCACGGCCCCTACCAGCCATTGGACCACCCTAGAGCCGCGCCGCCCTTTCTCTCTGCGTGCAGCCAGAGCGCGATCACCGCCAGCACGCCACAGACCACGCCTCGACCGCAGATCGCGCACGCCACTCCTCCATCAACCTAGCAACCCGCCAAACACGGCCGTGCACCGCCGCACGACCCACAGTCGCCGGGAGCCACGTCGAGCACCGCCTCTGTCTCCTAGAGCGCGGGAAGCTCCCGACCATTAGGAACCGCCCCTAGCCGCGCCATTACGCTGTAGAGGACCGCCAACAGACCACCCAGCGTCCGCCTACCTCGCCCACGTCGGTAGCCCTCTGTATCACTGTCACCGACGAGCTGCGCCCATACCTCACTGCCTCACCGTCGAGCCTATATAAGGAGGCCACCCCAGCACCATTTCTTCACACCATCTCACTTACCTCTCTCCACTGATCGTTTCCCCTCTCCCACCGGAGCCGCTCGAGCTGCCGTTGGCTGGAATTCCACCAGAGGTAGCCGCTGCAGAGGAGGAGAAGTCCCCGTTGATTTCGTCCACCTCAGCCCCTGCCGCGACCTCGCCTGAGCCCGCCGTCGTCCACCAGTTCGTTTGCCCGCCTCGCCGCACTAGCTGGAGCCCTGGTATGTCCCCAGTAGACCCCCACCAACCGTTTAGGGTTCAGTCTCCTGGCGACGAGTCCGTCGTCGACGACGACCGTGAGCCGTCGATCTGTGTTCTAATCGTGTGGCCCAGATCGCCCCATACCGCTTTGGGTTTTAAATGCCACTGACATGTAGGACCAGCCTGTCAGTCGCCCTCTCCGCCGCGGAGTGCCACTGGGCCAGCCCATTTAATTTCCCGCATTGACCCAGTAATTCAAATTAGGATTTTTCTATTTTCGAATTAAATCAATTATGTCCCTTAGTTCAAAAACCAATTCAGGGAGTTTTATAAATCCAAATTGAGTGATTCCAATTTTGTTGGAAAGTTACTGAAAAGATCTATCAAATCCCGTTGGATTTAATTCATTTAGACTTAGAGATATCTCCTAGTAAAAATAACAAAACATAAGCTTTAGCACATTCAAACAGTTTTATAAAATCAACCATAATAGCTTTGGAGTTAATTCCAACTCTCAAAAATCACATTTAACCTTAACTACCTGAATATGCAATAATATTGAGGTTTGCATGCAGTGACTTTGTCCTAGTACCAAAATAATGCTATATAGGCATTTCTAGTCACTTTAAATCATTAATTATTAAACTTAAACTTATTAAAATGTGATCCAACCTTTAAATCACCTTCCCATATGTTAGAATATGTGGTGATGACATGTGTCCACATGATCCCATATTTTAATTGGAGAAGATTAAATCTTAGTTAATTTCAATGAGTAGAAATTACTTTTCTCAAATAAAAAGAATGAAGCTAGTTAATTAAACCTTGTGATGTTTGAGATGATACTAGATCAGCAAATGTGTGCCTTAGTGTGCTAAGTAGACTATTTAAGTATTGTTTGGTGATTGTGTTTTCCGTATGTATTTATAGACGATAGTACCGACCAAGCTTTCGAGGAGGAGGAGTTCTACCAAGAGGGGGAGGAAGAAAACTTCAACCACTGCACTACACAAGGCAAGCTATTATTGGCAAGCTAACACTTGCAAGAATTATACTAGCAAGCGATCATTAACAATGCAAGCTAGACCTTGCAAGCTAGATAACCTAAGTAAATGCATTAGGCATGCTTTGGTTACCTCATGTTGACTTATGCCTACTCCAAGTTCTATCTACAAGCTTTACTTCCGTTACTTTACCAAAGTCCTTTACTTATTTAAAGGTAGCATAAAGAGTATAAAACTTGACCTATCTAGTTAGACTTAGATATCATTCTATGGCATGAGATTGAGATTAGCATCCCACATTAGTGAACACTCTTAACTTAGTAGTTTGGAGCTAAACCAAAACTTGATTCACTTTAGATGGGAATACTTCGTAAAGATGATTTGTGAAAACCTTGGAATGATGAGTCATTCTATTGAGATGTTTTGACATGTGTTGAGAAACACAAATGGTTTATGATGATGAAAATGTTGAGGCATGAGCCTTAGCCCTTTTACAAAACTGATGGTTGGGTTCGGATGCGATACCATTCCAATTTTACCGTACAACCATAATACCTGAATTGGGTAAGGCTTAGCCGGAAGTTTATAAGCATTAGTATTAGTTCCCTTGTGGGAGAGGTTTGAGCTGAGTCTACCTCTCTGTGGCGCCCCGCAAAACCACTACTAGAAAATCGCGGTGTTTTTGGGCATTGCATCGTCATGACCGCATGCTCATGTCATCATGCCACATTGTATTTGAGCATCGTCATCATCTTGCATTTGTTTGCATAAAACTATTTTCGAAAAGTCTGTTGTTGTTTTCTAAACGCCCCGTCTTTATTTAAAAACCCAGGGCTCCGGATTATTTTTGTTTCGTCTGCTAACGGTTTTCAAAAGCCCCGTTTTAAATATTAAAATATTTATTTTATTTAGGGGGCAGCCGTACCGGGCCGATCCGACCCAGTCGGCCACCCCCAGTATAAAGACCAGAGCTACTCAAATCTTTTCCTACCTAATCCTAATCTAATCATCCCTAGCCACCTCACCCCAGCCAATCACCGGACGCCACCTCAACCTGGCCCAATCCTCCCTCCAACCCCTGTGCGCCATCTCAGCCCCTGGACAAGCCGGCCCACTCCTCACCAGCTCCTTCTCCCCGCCGCCAGTAGCCAGCAGCAGCACGCCACCACCCCGCCACCAATTTTTCCCGCCCGCGCGCGCACCCCAACGCGCGAGCCACCTGCCCGCTCCCCCGTGCCGACAGCCTCACCTCGGGATCTCGCCCCGGCCCGCGCCTGGCCCCACCACCACCTTGGCCGCGTCCCTACTCCCACCTACCACGCCCACGTTCCTCTCCCCACCCCACGCCGCCATCTCCTCTCTCCTCTCCGCCCCTCACCCCCCGTGCGCTCTCCTGGCCCCGCGCCCCGCTTCCCCTCCCTCTTCCCCACCGACGGACGCCGCCCCAGGCCCCGCTCATCCCTGCCGCCATCGTGGCCCGTCCCCTCCGCTCGAGCCCGCCTCCATCTGCAAGCCGCGTCCGCTCCTACGCCCCCTCTCCTCACCGGCGTCCCCGCCGTCCTCCTTCCGCCGGCCGACGCCTGGCTTCCTCGCCTCCACCCCGGGCCGTCCACCGCCCCGGCTCCCTCTCCACCGCGCTCCTCTGCGTCCGCTCGCCCCAGTCCGGCCCGACCTCGTCGCCAGCAGGTCCCCGGCCGACCTCCTCCCACACCGGTTCCCCCCGCCGACCGACGCCGCCGGAGCCGCGCCTCCACCGCCCGTCCCCGCACCCCGTGTCGCCGGTCCCGCCGCCTCCGACCTGGCCCCGGCCACCCATGGTGCACCTCCGCGCGCCCGCGCCAGACCCTCCGGCCACCGCGCCTAGCGCCGCTTCGCCGCTGGCCGCCGCCAACCACCTGCGCCGTGGAGCCTTAGCCCCGCGCCTCGTGCCTCCCGCGTCATCCTCGCCTTCCTGCGGGCCCCGCGAGCCATCGTGTCGACGCAGCTCCCCGAGACCACCTGAAGACGAACCCACATCAGGGCTATGATGTTTGGGCGTGTAGTCCCTACACAGATGTTAGGGCGATGACAAGGCGATGTATGTGTGAATATGGAACTTGGCCATGACTCCGTCTACCCCGGCTCCGGTAGCCACTGTCCTCGGTAAGATCTTCGGACGCCTCTGCAGAACCCGGCAAGTCTCAACCCGGTGACAATCGACGAACCACGGACGAGACCTTCTACGTGGACACCGAGTACTTCTTCCTGACTCCGAGCAAAGTTCACCATCGACAATTGAAGCCGGCACCCTCCAAGATCTTTGTCCCGGACACCAAGACCTGCTTCCGAATGCTTTGACCAAGGCCGACACCAAAAGCTGCCACGACCCCCACCGGCGAGGCAAGAGCGACCGCCGACAAGACCGACGCCAAACTCCAAGACCTTCTACATGGATCCGAACCTCGACCCCCCGGTACGACAAGCCCGTCAATATGGAACCGAAGGACGTCAAGTCTTCATCCCGGACACCAAGGTCGTCGACATGGATACGACAAGTACTTCCTCGAGGACGTCAAGTTCTTCTTCCCGAACGCCAAGCCCGACTCGATGGCACGGACCCGACAAGATCGTCCCCAACCCGCCAAGTTCGCCTACCCGGACACCGTGTGACAAGATCTACTTCCCGGATCCGAAGACTCCAGTACCCGATCCACTCAAGTTCGCCATCGACGACAAGATCGACACCGACCTGGGCAAATCCGATGCGCCCCGACGCCAGACCAAGTCCTTCTTCCTGGATGCGACAAGATCGACTCTGTTGTCCGAGAGCATTCCCGTCGAGCAATTTCCGCCCCCGTCGAACCCCAAACCCCTCGGAGCCCAAGTTCGCCGAACCCTAATGTGATTCCCTATCCGAGACCCCCATTTTTTTATAATATGACATTATCGACTGTCGCATATTAAATTGTTCATCTCGCATGCATAACATAATCATGCCGGATCTTCTGCGTAGTATTAAATATTGCATTCGGTGTTTGTGCTAGTGTTTGCTTCTTCGCGGATTAGGCCGATGAGTTGATGCGAGTATCGACAAGTCCTCCGGATATGATCCTTCGGCAGTGTTTCCCAGGCGAGCATCTCTTCCCCTGCTACCTATTTTGCATTTATGGTCTTTATTTCCTCCTGTTGATCTATTGCTATCCGTGTCGCGATGCTTTAGTGTTCCGTACCAGATATATCCCGTGCAGCCTCTATATTGCCTTGGACACCTCCCATTACCTGTGTTTGGTAGTTAGCTGGCCTTGCGAGTCGTAGTCGCTTGCTCAGGTGTGATCTCGCGTTGTCAAGTACCACAGTTGTTGGAATGCTGGCAGATGTTAATGGTGGAGATGCTTACCGGTGGAGATGATCATGACTTTAAATACAACTATTAAAATGCTAGATATAACTAATGCAGAGGCATCGGTGGGCAATAGATGTTATTTGGTTCTTCCACGCTCACTTGTGTCCTGTAGGACCCCGAGTACTTGATACCTATTCCTTGATTTTTCGCACTATCCACATCCGGGAGGCCTATGGACCCCCCTGAGCCAGAGCTTGATTCATTTCTATTTCTTGGGGCCACAAAGTAGTTTGGGGCTTTATTACTATCCTGTACTTATGCCATGCTTTACCGCTTTATTTAAGATTGTGCGTGGAGCACCTGTACTGTTTAGGATCGCGGAGTGTTTTCGCGGTATCGACAAGCCAAGTCACACTTTCGGGTTCCCAGTCGTTTACAGCCATTGACGCAAACCCTGGGTCTGTTCCGGAGCTGGCCAACTTCGTTGCGGGTAGCTTAGTGGGGTGGCCCCGTGAAATATTTCTGAATCCTGTGATCGCTTTGGGTTTTGAGTTGGTTTTTCCGAGGTTGATCGAGTGTGTGTTGCTATTTGTGCACCCCTGCAGGGTAAAACTTTCTGAAAGCCGTGTCCGTGGTTCTGGACGACTTGGAGCACAGTATCTCGATCATAGACAAGCATAACTAAAGTAGTGCTATAAATTTGACTTGATATGTGACTAGTAATCAGCTCAAGTATAACGGAATGGTTATTAAAAATGCCAACAGCTGGTGGATCTGGATTGTTGTGTGACATGCTATATGCCTAGTAAGTATTGCAACTCCAATGGAATGTGATAAAAGTGTCAACGACAGTTGGGTTTGGGATTTCCCAGGACAATTATATCTGACTAGTAAATGTTCCACTATAACGGAATGTTAATTAAAACTGCCCACTACTTATGCCATCAAGATGACTCATGCTATCTACATCTGATTAGTAATTGCTGCAACTATAATGAAAAGAGTAAAACTGCCAACTGTGTGAGTTCCTCGGTTTGACTTCCTCGTTTGGTCTCGAGGGGGCATGCCAGGATGGGTTTGTTTGGTGTTAGCTTCAGGTTGGGTCTGAATAGGTCTTTTCTTATCCCTCTCTAATAACCGCCAGTTGTATCGAGTCTCTATAGGTTGTTTACTGCCGCTGCGCTGCCGCTTCAGCCCACCATACCTATGTAGGCGAGAGCCGCCGAATTCTAGCCTCGCCGTGTACTGGCCTCAGTACTGACGCTCCTCTTTTTTTTCCTTTGCCCTTTGTCAGCACCCCTTTTGTTTTAGCAGGTTTGCGATCGCCGTCGTTAGTAGGGTAACCCTTCCGGCTTGGCCTAGGCAGGGTTATGGACGCCATTGGTTATTCTTCAGGGCTCTTAGCCCCATTTGCATCTTGTCCGTATTCGGACGCCGTACTGTTTTCAAGGTGATTTGGATCTTTGTATTTTATATCTGTATTCTTGACTCAGGGAGTCGCTGTTGTATATATATCTGTTCTGTGGGTCCCATTGAGGACTGTTGTGTAATGTTATTACTTCGTTTTCCACCCGCACGAAAGTGCCTGGTGGGCGTCCTTGAATCGTTTCTATGCGGGTTTGGCGAAAATCGCTAAAACTTGCATAGGGCCGATTTGAGGGTGTTACACTCTCAATGTTGTCCACCTATGCAGTGCCTAGGATGACAGATGGTCATGGCTGGGAGGCTATGCTCATAGGAGAGGTGCTTATATTAGGGTGTGTAAAGGAAAGGTTATGTTTGATTATCTACATACTAAGTATGATGATTCAGGGTTATCCCTGACAGATTTATCGAATCTTGTGGTGAAAGTGTACCACCTCTGCAGAGTGTCAAACTATTCGAATAGCCGCGTCCGCGGTTATGGACAGTTGGAGTGGCCATACTATTCCATTGTCAGATGTTTTCAAAACAACTTATGAAATGAATTCTGACATGACTTGACCACAACAGAGTTGTGACTATGACACCTAAGTTCCCACTTAGGTGTTTTCAAACTTTATTTTATCTTTCTTTGTTTCTGAACTCAGCTTAGGTTTCAAACTTAACTTTACAAATAAACTTAGAGTTAGTGTTCCTACTAGAATCATCCTACTTGTTAGTGGTAGTTTGCGAGTACTTAAAGAGTACTCATGGCTTTTGTCCCTGGCTATTCCCGTGGCCAGACTATGAAGGAGACTACCAAGATGAAGGATAGCAGGATGGCTACAACAACTAGGATCATCTCCCATCGTCAGCATTGCTTGTGACTCTGAAGATGGACCCCACCGCTACGCTATTTATTCCGCTACTTGATTGTACTAAGACTGGATCATGAGATCCTTTATTTGTGTAAGAGCTTATTATGGTTTGTAATGGATGATGTACTGTGATATCCAATCTGTTATGTCTTGCAAAAATGGTAATCCTGGGATTGCGATGTATGGCATAACAGGCATCTAGGATTAAAAATCCGGGTGTTGACAAGTATCTCCAACTTTATCCATGCAAATGGATCCCTCTGTCGTACTTGTAGACGCCTTTCATCAGTGAAGCTGAACATGCAAATGTCACCTTCATGTATGTTGAATTGCTGCATAGCTCTTGTCCAGCCTACATGTATCTTGGCCTTCCTATTATCTTGAAGCACCATCCTACAGTACTTGATGACAATTCCTTCTCTTTCTTTCACAGCTACACTGATAATTTGAGGTGTGGCAGGAACATGAGGAATAACTACTAAGTCCACTAAGTACAGGAGGTAATTGGTGGTAAAATATTTGCTAAATTTCTCAAAATGAAAGATAAGAAAGATTATTACCATAAATAGACCATTAAATCATAGACATAAGAGGTGTTGAAGGCATATGAACATACCATTTTGCCCTCACTAGGAATCACATAAGTGATGTGATTTTGCAAACATAATCCTTCACTACTAGCCTTGGTAATTCCTCCACATAAGACCTCAGCTGAATAACTTGGTTGAAATTCATCTCCACCTCATTTCCAAAAATGCAGTTTGTATCAAAAGATTCAAATCCAGCATGTCCAGGCCCTAACAAATGCCAAACAGTGTTAAGAAAATAAGGTGGCTCAGTAGTAGAAAGCACAAATAAAGTTGAGAACATAACCTCTAATAGTGATCAGATTCCTCTCCTCACATTCATCATCCTGGTCACTGTAGTAATCATCTTCATCAGTAAAGTACTCATCTTCCCCACTGAAGTAGTCTTCGTCCAAATTATGGCTACCATTGTAACTACAATTGTAATTAACAGGTAACAGGTAAGTACTAGAACAACAGATTAATTTCAGAGAATACACTGTATTTCAGAGACTACACTAAATTTCAGATAACAGACTGAATTTTCAGAGATTGAATTTATAGAGACTGACCAATTTCAGATAACAAAATGAATTTTCAGATAATGAATTTATAGAGACTGAACAATTTCAGATAACACACTGAATTGATAGAGACTGAACAATTTTAGATAATAGACTGAACAATTTTAGATGCTATTTTCAAAGACTAAACAATTTCAGGTGCTATTTTCAGAGATTAAACAATTTCAGATGCTAAACTAAATTTTCAGATATTAACAATTACAGATAGTAACAATTAAAAGAAAAATTCATAAAGAACTAAATTGCAGATACTAACATAGTTCAGATATTAACAAGGACCCTCGAACACTAGAATGGAATTATTTGAGAAGGACTAGCACACTAGAATCCTAGCACTAGAATGATAGAAACCCTAGAATGACAATAACCCTAGAATGGCCTAGCACACTAAAACACAAGTAAATCTTTGAGAAGAAGAGAGAAATGTAGATACCTCATCGGCTCAGACGGAGGAGATGGTTGACGAGGCGGAGGCACAATGGCAGGTGGAGGGGGCGAGAGGGAAGCACCGCTAGCTGAGTCGAGGGAGAACGGCCGGTGACGAGGGGCGAGAGGGAAGCGCTGCTGGCTGACGCTTGAGTGAGGATGCTCCGGTGAGGGGAAGCACATGTGGGTGGTGCGACGAGCATGCTCTAGTGGGGGGAAGCTCCAGTTGCTGGCGCGACGAGGATGCTTTGGCGGGGGGAAGCACAGCTGGGTGGCGAGACGAGGATGCTCCGGTGGGGGGACTCTCTAGTTGTTGGCGTGAC
Organism: Avena eriantha; assembly: GCA_910589775.1. NCBI lineage: Eukaryota > Viridiplantae > Streptophyta > Magnoliopsida > Poales > Poaceae > Avena > Avena eriantha. The sequence goes on from OU342746.1 coordinate 423,249,552, forward strand.
AAGGATGCTCTGGCAGGGGAAGCACCGGCGGGTGGCTCGACGAGGATGCTATGAGGGGAGAGCACCGGCGGATGGCGCGACGAGGATGCTCCGGCATAGGGAAGCACCGGTGGCTAGCACGGGAAGGAGTCTCTGGTGGCTAGCACGGGGCAGAGTCTCCGGTGGCTCGCGCAGCTACTGGATTCGGCAACGTAGAGCCTCCATGGGTGCGGCCGCCAAGATCTAGAGGAGAAGAGGGAAAAGAGGGTGAAACCCTAGCGCCATAGAAGGAGACCGGCTCATATAGTGGGATAGGAGACAGTTTTGCAAAGTAGCCCAGGTGGAAGGACTGACCAAGAAAGATATGTAATTGTAGGGATGTGTACGCAAAAAATTTAACTACAGTGCAGAGGTGGAAAGAATGGACATTGTAAAATATGAAGTTCGTGTGTTTATTTGCAAAATGGAAACTTTATATAGTGTCCGTCATTGCCATAGGATCACTTGCTCCCACTCTCTCCCACTCGCCTAGGCTTTCTCTCCCACTCGCTTAGGCTTTCTGCTACCACCACAACAACGCCGCCGCAAGGTCCTCTCCAGCGCCGCTGCAAGGTCCTCTCCAGTGCCCCCACGAAGTTCCCCTCCTCTACTCTATGTTTTCTTCTATTCTTGCTTCGTTTTTTCAAGTAGATATTTTGTAAATGTAGATCTTTGTAATTGCAGATCTTTCTTTAGTTCCTATAGATGTTCTTTAGTTCCTGTAATTGTTCTTTGTAACTGCAGAACTTTCTTTAGTTCTTGTAGATGTGCGTTAGTATCTTGTACATCTTGCTATTGCTTTAGTTACTTCAGAAATTGCTTTAGTATCTCGTAGATCTTGCTCTAATTCCTAGAGATCTTGATCTAGTTCCTGGAAATCTTGCTAAAGATCTTCTAGACATTGCTCTAGTTCTTATAGATATTGCTCTAGTTCTTACAGATATTGCTCAAGTTCCTGGACATATTTCTCTAGTTCCTACAGATCTTGCTCTAGATCCTACAGATCTTGCTATAGTTCTTGCAGATATTGCTTTAGTTCCTGGACATCTTTCTATAGTTCCTGCAGATCTATTGGTTCCTGAACTGTCTTAATTAAGTATACTGAAGTTGTGTTTCTATATTTTCATATATAATATTCCAATTCCAAGTTACTATAAATGATGATTTGATGCATAAAGAAGTACATGATCTATCTATAAAATAGATTCTGAAATGTAGTGGCATATTATAGTGATTCTTGTAATTTTGAATACAAATGGCATATTCTGAAATGCAATGTCATGTATCTTTTCCCTCATAATACAAATGTAATGTTATATTCAATGTTATATTATAGTGATCTTTGTTCTCATTTGTTATCTTCAATGTTATATTATAGTGATCCTTGCTATGTGATAGTGATAAGACAAATGCAGTGTTAAGTAACTTTTCTCTGTTTGTGTTCCAGGTGAGTGTTTTGGTTGATTTTAATTAAACTAATCTCAACTAGAGCTCAAATTGAGCAAAGTTCAAATGTATGGCCATCTTTTAATTCAAACCTTGTTTTAAAATTTAATGTTGGTCCCTTTTATTATACTTGCTTGGAAATTCAGAGGCATTATCTTTTTTCTATGTTTCTTTTCTTTATAACAAAACATTACAATAATTTAACAGAACATTTTCTTCATGGATGCAACATATGGGGACCTCTAGTAATCATGCCATCATGATCCTTAGTGACAGCTCTAGCAACTCTGACAGCTATAATAGCTCTGATAGCTCACCTGAGGAGATTCTTCTGCCAAGTGGTATGATTGATTGCTGGACGTTGCTAATTGGCTTGTAAATAATTTTTAATCACATGGTTGTTTATGTGTGTTATGCTATTTGATATATGTTGCAAACTAGTACTATAATTGGCTTACAACTTCTACTCTACCAGTTCTTAAAACATCTAGATGTGTTTTACCATAAACATGCATTTTATTTACCATAAAGTGACTAGCTGCTATTATTTATCTATATTTATGTATTTTGTTCATCATAAACTGAATATTTATCTTGACATGTTGATCATAAATATTAGATTATCATCAAGTAATCTTATCGTGATGTCCAATGTCTGTTTGGTCCTGGGAAACTAGTATTCTTAATATTTTCATATGCAATGTTTGTTTGGTCATGGGAAACTAGTATTCTTAATGTTTTCATATGCAATGTCTGTTTGGTCCTGGGAAACTAGTATTCTTAATATTCTTAATGTTTTCATATGCAATGTCTGATCATGTAAATGTTCAGGTCTATGAAAGTAGCTACCTGCTGCATTAATATAAGAAATCCCAAAGCATTTATTTTTAACCATGTGTGTTTGCCAACGTGCTTTATCAGGTCCTTGCATATGGGTAGATATGAATTTGACAAACAGTGCATGTTTGGCATTGAAATAAATCTGATGGAAGATCATGTGATCTTTCTTAAGGACTAGTGCAATTACAAAAGACCAAAAATTGAGTACTATGTTTACAAGATGACAAGTTCATCTACCAATGATAACAGATGCATAATTGTGAGATGATATTTACTTAAACATATGAAGAATCTTAATTGCAGGTATATTAATTGTTGAAAATTTTGTATTTTCTGTAGGAATTTGGAGCTACATTCACGTGTAGGTACTTGAAGAATTATCTTGATGAACCAATTGATGTTAAAGTTGAGCACATGGAAAGCAATAGCAGAACCTGTGTTAGGATGAAGATGGGTGTGTCAAATAGAGCTATCATACAAGTGGCTGGTACCATGTTGTGCAGCTATACAGAATAAGGATGGGACACATTATCCTTTTCAGCTTTTGGATCAATGCAGAAGGAAAGTTGAATCTTCTGATGGCAGAGCTTCCATTAGAATGTTGCTTCTTAGCATGAAGCTAGTGTTGCTGGAGGAAAACATCTTTTGGTAAGTATGGTTGGTAATTATGCATGGATGTGGATGCTAAGAATGTTGTTTAGACTGAAGGTTGTTATCGACTACTAGGTTATTTTGTATGTGGATGGTAAGAATGTTGTTTAGACTCAAGGTTGTTATGGACTACTAGGTTATTTTGGATGTGGATGCAAGTATTATTATGAATTGTTAAGTATTATGGATGTGGATGTGGATGCTAAGTGTTATTATGAACTATGAAGTATTATGGATGTGGATGTGGATGCACTAAATGCACTTTTGGAAATTATTATTAAGTTCATGTTATTTGAAAACTGCATGTAGTGTTTGACATACAGTACAGCTGTGATAGTTCTGTTTGCTATCAAGTATATCTATGATAGTTCACTTGATGGAAATTCCTCCAAAGGTACTATATTTTAGGCGCACTTGGCAAAATGCCTCTAAAGGTAGTATCTTTAGGGGCACTTGGCAAAATTCCTCTAAAGGTAGTATCTTTAGGGGCACTTGGAAAAATGCCTCTAAAGGAAGTATCTTTAGGGTCACTTGGAAAAATTCCTCTAAAGGTAGTATCTTTAGGGGCACTTTGATGGAAATGCCTCTAAAGGTAGTATCTTTAGGGGCACTTGGCAAAATACCTCTAAAGGTAGTACCTTTAGGGGAACTTTGATGGAAATGCCTTTAAAGGTTGTATCTTTAGGGACACTTTGATGGAAATACCTCTAAACGTAGTATCTTTTGGGGCAATTGGCAAACTACCCCTAATTGACACATTTAGGGGCATTTTTAGAAGTGCCCCTAGCCAAATTTCCCCTAAAGGCATACCGTGTACAAGTGTCCGTCGCATCAGCCCTCGCATGCAGGCCTAGCCTCCCTTAGGTCCATTCGCTCTGGCCGCTCGCATCCTTGCCAGCTTGTTTTCGTCCTAGAGCCCTACTGCACTAGGTCGTCGCCCCGGACACCTCCATGTAGCCTTCACGCCACCGGGAATTCATTCAGTTCCCGTCCTCACACAACTGAAACCAATCCCCGCTCGCGGATAGGGATCTGACCTCCATGTCGCTACCGTGCAAGGACCTCTTCATGTTCATCTCCGAATATCCTGTCCTCCTACAAGGAAAACTTGTGGTACCTAATATACGTCTGATTCCACCAACAACTGGACATGTTTGGTCCCTTTCCAATCAACTCATCTTCCTCAGTTATTTGTTGGTTGTGTGTACAAACTATGTGGCTAGACATGGAGATCGGGGCCAGGGCCGGAGAGGGAGTTGTTCATCATATGGGCGACATGCCGTAGTATAGGAACATTCGACCGGATCGTTCTTGTCAACTATCTTCTTGAAAGAGTATGAGATTGGCGTAATGCGCTGGATGTTGTATTGAGCTTCTTGGTCTAAGTTATATAGTAGTACAAAACTTTGAGGCCAAGAAGGATCCTAAAGA